>CM071937.1:70749111-71352502 GCA_016081115.2 Rehmannia glutinosa | reverse complement strand
CTTCGTTCGTTACGTATTGCTAAGTAATTTTGGAAAAAGGATCTTAAGCCATGAAAAATTAAAGAAAAATCAAAACTCTAAATGTTGCACACATTCACTCCAAACATAATAACAAGCAAGCCTTGGTTATAAAGGAAAAAATGACCCGATTGAAGTCTGTTGAAAGAGCCAGTGAGAAAGAGTTGCCGAGTTCCTCGACAAACTCCAAACAAAATACTCGTAAAGAAAGCGAGCTACAAAAACCCGGAAAATCATAAAGAGAAATACACATGATGGGAATGGTAGAAAATATCCAAGCAAGTGATTGGAATAATGTAATCTATCGGCATAGACTTATGGAATAAGCCCGAATGGCAATGACGCCTAGAACTCAGCAAGGCCATTCCAAAAGTATAAGAGCTTTCCTTCGAACACACATATGCACCTAGGCACTACACTCAAGAACACCACAATTACCCAAAGAAGGCAATTGCTAAAACTTATACAGGAATTGTCTGAGACAAAAGAAACTGACTGTCGAGACACAAATCCCAAACCAATTTGCGAATTAATTATGATTATGGCGATAGATGGCAACCCCACCAAGTCAAATCATTTGGCTATAAGTTGGTTGGATCATCTTACAATTCTAACCCCTCGGGGACCCAGGACAAGTATAGGTACCTAAAACTTAATTTCCTTGATCGAGGTTCAAGGAGCAGTGAGTGAAAAGAACCTGGTACATGGATAGTGGTCATTCCGGACATATGACGAGGAAACAAGAAAAATCTGTCAAAATTCAAGGAAGTTAAAGGAGCAAAAGTCATATTTGGAGAAATGAAGCTCTGGTGAAATAAGAGGCATTGGATCCATCAAGAGGAATGGATTAGAAATCAGCGGATGTTGCATATGTTGAAGGACTCAACTTGACTTCGAAGGCATCAAGTCAACTCGTGACAAGGGCTACAATGTTGGATTCAACATGGGTGTATGCCAAATCAAGGATCTTGAATCAAATGAAGTTGTCTTTGAGATGTAGACGAGAAGAATATGTATGTCGTGGATTGGTCATTTGCAACACCCAAAGACTGTCTATTAGCAAAAGCACTGAATCAAGTTGTTGGCACAAAAAAGCCGAAAGTCACCTGAATTTCAAAACAATCAACAAGCTTGCACGAAGTAATCTTGTGGAAGGACTTCAGTTGAGATACAAAAAGGAGAGTATATGTGATGCATATCGGAAGGAAAACAAATCAAATCTTCATTCAAAGAAAAGACATGTCCATATTCAACAAGAATATTGCGTCTCTGCTACATATGGATCTATTTGGCCCAAAGTGGAACCAGGCTAGCATAAGTGGGAAAAATATACCTTGGTGGTAGTAGATGACTACTCAAGATATACATGGACAATATTCATGTGTAAGAAGAAAAAACTCTCGTAAAAAACTACCACAAATGGTGATGAAGAGAATTCAAAATGAGAAAGCCAAACCATTATCAAAATAAGATCGACAGATGAATCGGTTTGTCAATGGAATAATTACTCAATATTGTATTGAAAATGGTATTGGTCATGAACTATCAATGACAAGAACTCCACGTGAGAATGGAGTTCTGAGAAAGAAGGAAGCAGAACTCTCAAAGGAAGCAAGGACCATGTTAGGTGAAGCGGGGTTACCAAAAGATTTTGGGGTGAAGCAATCAACACGACTTGTTACACTCAAAAGCGGATGTATGATAAACATCAAAGTGGCAAAGACTCCCTATGATATTTGGTGGAAGAAAACC
The DNA here is from genome assembly GCA_016081115.2 of Rehmannia glutinosa. Lineage (NCBI taxonomy): Eukaryota > Viridiplantae > Streptophyta > Magnoliopsida > Lamiales > Orobanchaceae > Rehmannia > Rehmannia glutinosa. The sequence continues at coordinate 71,350,732 of CM071937.1, read as the reverse complement.
AAATGTTGCATATTTGAGAATATTTGGATGTAAATGCTTCATCCACAACAATGGCAAAGACAATCTAAAGGCTTTTGATGCAAAAGTGATGAAGGTATCTTCTTAGGATACCAACAAAGCAAAGCTCAAGGTACTCAACAAAAGGACTATGGTTGCGAAAGAATCCATTCATGTGGTATTCGATGAGCAAATGTAAATGGAGAAGATATTGAAGAGTGTTTGATAAGGTGAATCATCCAATCATACGAGAAAGAGTCCATCTTTAGTGGAAAATTTGGAATTATCAATTGAGAAAGAAGATGAGATAGCTGAATCTCAAAAACGGCTGGAAAATTTGCGGTAAGCGATTGACGAGAGGCTGACCCAAGAACACAGTACAAGACGATGAATCAACTAACTTACTCCAACCTTTGATGTAAGATGGTGAGAGACCATCCAATTTAACTTGTCATTGGAGATATAAGAGAAGGTGTCAAACAAGATCCGAACCCAACAAGAAGCTATGTTCACATGCTTCATCTCGCATAAATAGAGCCCAAAGATGTGTTATAAGCATTGGGCGGCCACATTGGATTCAAGCTATGCAAAAATTTGAATCGAGTTTGAAAGAAATAAAAGTATGGGAATTAGTGCAAAGACCCATACATCAAAATGTTATTGGCACCAAATGGGTGTTAGGAAATAAGATGAACGAGGAAGGTTCTATGGTAAGAAACAAAGCAAGATTAGTAGCCAAAGGATATTGCCAAGAAGAAGGGATAGATTTTGATGAAACACTTGCCCCTGTATAGCAAGATTGGAAGCTATAAGGATGTTTCTTGCCTATACGGCTCACAAGAATTTCATTGTATATCGAGATGGATGTAAAAGTGCATTCCTAAATGGTTTATTGGAAGAAGAAGTGTATGTTGAACAACCTCCAGGATTTTAGCGAAGACTCTTGGAGATAAGGTATACAAACTCAAGAAAGCCTTGTATGGATTGAAAAAGGCACCGAGCATGGTATGATACCTTGTCACAATTCTAAGCGAAAATGGATTCACAAAAGGAAAGGTAGATAAAACACTTTTCAGAATTCAAGACAAAAAGAGTATCTTTGCTTGTTCAAATATATGTGGATGACATCATTTTGGATCCACGAACAAAGAGTCAGTGTGAAAACTTTTCAAACCTCATACGAGTAAATTTGAAATGAGCATGATGGGAGAGTGACATTCTTCCTTGGACTCCAAGTGAAAGCAGTGAAGGATGGAACCTCATAAGTCAAACAAAATACACGAGAGACTTAATGAAGAAATTTGGTATGGAGGAGAAGTCCTCAGTAAAAATACCAATGAATACATCATCCAAATGGACATGGATGCGGATGGCAAGCTGTAGATCAAACAAGATCTGAGTACTTATTGGATCATTTCTCTATCTCACGCAAAGCGGGGCCGGACATCACCTTTCTTTGTAGGTGTATGTGCAAGATTTCAATCTGCTCCCAAACGAGCCATATATGCAACTAAGAGAATATTGAGATATTTGATAGGAAGCCAAGAGGTTGGCTTATGGTATCAAAGGAAGGTGGATTCAAGCTAATTGGCTATTGATTGACTATCTTGGATGCAGAGTGACAGGAAGAGCACCTCGGGCACATGTCAAATCTTTGGGAAGCAGACTAATTTCTGGTTTAGCAAGAAGCAAAACTCAATAGCCACCTCTGGTGAGGCGAGAATACATAGCTGCAAGGCATCTGTTGTGCCCAAGTCCTATGGATGAGGCGGTGAGAGACTATGAAGTTGAGGAGAAAGAAATTCCAATCATGTGTGATAAACAAGTGCAATTGCAATCACTCAAAATCACGTGTTGCACTCAAGAACAAAGCATATCGATGTCGAGATATCACTTCATAAGAGATCATGTTGAAAAGAAAGATATCATCTTGGAATATATCTCAACCGATAAACAATTGGTGACATCTTCACAAAACCATTATGTGAGTCAAGATTTGAAGAACTCAAACATGAGTTGGGGTTAATTGGCGGTGACACTATGAAGAATCAAAGAAAAGAAATGGAACGCAAAAGGAAAAAGAGTTGAACTCACAAATCAGCTAAGTAAATCGCCTATATCGGAAAGAAACTACACCGTCGGTGATAGGTGAGTCACTAAGAGAAGCTCGTGAGAAGTAGAGTTAAATGAGCTAAGGGATGCCGAGTCACTTATGAGCAAAGTGACAAAAACGCAGTCGATCGTTTTTGACTAAGCGGGAATGGTTTTAGGAATACGTCAGCATAATGATGATGTGTACGACATAAAGCCGCACACCAAGCTTCGATTGGATATAAATCTTTGCCACATTAAATACGAGACATTAAATGCTAAATAAGGCGTGCAAAATCTAAGCCGTTGATTTCGATCACATTTCAAAAACCACCCGCACGCCCTTTCATAAACCATACTTAAACCATTTTCGTCCGTTTCTCTCTCACACTACCAAAACTGTTCATTTCTTTCTCTCAAAAGCAAAGGCAAAATTCTCTCGAAACCTACCTATCTTCAAATAAATCTCTAAGTTTTATTTGATAAAATCTGAAAAATGGCACCAACCTATGATTTTACCAAGTTAGGGAAGCAAATCCACAAGGGTCTCTTTGTGGATTTCGGCGGCATGGTGAAACGGGGTCCGACGACACCCTAGTGAAGAAAATCGCGAGAAATTGGAAACGTCCATTTTGCACAAAACCATTTCAGCGTTAGAATATCCGATGACCTATGTGGAGGAGGTTGCACAATTCTACGTGAATCTTTGAGATTCACGATGAAGGAATAAAGTCATCCGTTCACGGAAAGAAGATCACCATCTCTGCCAAAGATTTGGTGAACAACACTCTCTACAAGCGAAGGAGCATCGAGAAATTAACGAAGGCGATGTAAACTTGGGCGATGCTTGGAAAGAAGTAGCCAAGCCGACTATCTTGATAAAATAGTGTACCACGGCAAACAAGAGCTTGAAGGAGGATTATCACAAGTCGTTGGACATAGTTGCCAAATGTATTGACATCAAATTTGGCGGCTTTGACCAATCAAAAACAAAGTGATTGTAATGGCTGCAATCATCTTTGAGAAAAAAAGAAAATAAATCGGGCTGAGTTTGTCTCACAGTTGAGACTCGCGCGAACGTAGGAACAAATCCTTCAAGGAAGATGGCACATTTGGAGGATCCCAGGATATGGCCTAGTGATTGCATTTGGTGATGGAGGTGAAAGAGTCCCTCTTAGACATGGGAAGGCATTCCATGTTAACAAGAGGATGTTCAGAGCAAACCTCTCGGCGCCTGAGAGAGCCTACGCCAAGAGAGGCGACACGAGTGAGGGGAATCGGCGGCCGGAAGATCAAATTTATTTCCTCTCCACCAAGAAGAAAGCTGCCCCTGCATTTGCAAGAAGAATGGCCGCCCTCGCAAAGAAAATCAAAGTCTGCTCATGCCCTGCCCCGCAGCGAGTCACTGCCCCTGCGGCCGTGTCTCCCGCCCCTGCGTGACGGTCAAGAAGGACTCACAAATACCTTCTCCAATCGTCAAAAAAGGAGGCGACAAGCCAAGACGGCCAACTCCTCGAGAAAAAAGACACGCCCGCCCCGCCAAGACTCAGAGACGAACTGTCTCGAACCGAGAAATCCCTCACGGTACAAACTAGAAGACGAAGAAGAATCATCAAGCGCTCCGAGCTTGAAAAAGCATTGAGTCGGCCACTCTTTGGAACAAATACGGAATTTGAAGCGATCGAGTCCCAGATGTAATTGATGAAACAACTAAGTCTGCATTGGAGCGTCGAGAGGCAACAAGAACACAGTGTAGTCCACACAAATGAAACACAAGAAGAAGGCGATAGAGCCGATAGTGATGTGATGATCCTATCTCCACGTTACCCGGACATCCAAAATCGTTTGCGTGAGTGGAGGAAATGGAAGTTGAGTAAATCAAGGGAACAGTTCCAACGGCCGAGTTTATAGAAGAAGAAGAGGCTGTTAAACTTCCTTGGACTAACCACATGTGCTCCCAAAGCCTTTGGATGAAGACAACTGCCACGAGACATCCACGCAGATCTTCAAGGACAAAGAGAAGGAAAAGCAAGCGAGAGGAAGGCGAGGCACGTGAGAAGGCTAGCATCGCCCCTATCTCACCACCCGTAACACACACATCCTCTCCTTGATGTCTTCTCCGGCGGTGATGAGATCCGGAGAATGTCACGCTACGAGAAGAGTTGCAAATGCGGCAAAGCATTGCACGAATCGAGAATCCTTCACGAGCAAAGATTGATGGAGGGACCAGGAGAGTCCTCCGAACACATTTGAAATTGATCCAATGGGAGTGGTTCAACAAATCGCCAGCTGTTGTTGCTGCCACCACTTCCCGACTCACTCGGGAAGAAAGCGATAAGGGACTGGCGATGAAGCGGGATAGTGGGACCCCGGTCGAGCCAACCACTATTGAAGGTGTTTTATCACTTGCCCCAACGGCTGAACATTCAATCGAAACAAGCCGGGAGTTTGGAGACGAGTGACCCCATTCAAGTCACTCACCGGTGCGCACCGAGGGTGAAACTCCTCCACCGGCAAAGAAGGTCGAAGAATGCTGCGAGATGACTCAACAACGAATCCAGGAGGCGAAGTAGAGAAAATACAAACACAAGAAGAACAACAAGTTGCCATCAACGAAGCTCGCGATTGAGACTGTCTCACCGAGGTGCCAACCGCTACGAAGGCTAATGACGACGCTTGATGCAGTCGAGGCACGAGAAGAATAACCACAGGAGTTAACACTGCAGGCGATGAAAGTGAAATCCATGGGGTTGAGACTCCAATGGATGCCACCACGTAAGACCCTAAGACAATCGACACTTTGTCGAAAGGGAAGTCGAGGCCTCGCTTGCGAGTTGAGACTGCGGAGGTAATGAAGGCCCACGGGAGGTTGAGACTTCCCTGGGTAAAAGAAGTCAAGTAGAGAACATCCCTCCTGCTATCATTGATCCATCCGAGAAGGAGATAAGCGCACTTCATGATTCCCGGGGATAATCCGATGTAACCTTTCGGGATCGAAGGCGAAGAAGAAAGTTTAGTCATCCCCGTGTGAGATCCAAAAGACTCAGCCGCGCGGATGTTCCAAGCACGAGCAAGTCGATCCCAAGACTACTCGTCAAACCTTTAACTTTGATGATGAGCCACCAATGGAAATCTCATCATCGTCCGATGACGCTCGATAAGGCCGAGGACCAGTCTACTAAGTGGGAGAAATCAGTGAGACCAACGAAGTGTTGAGACAATGAGGCTCGGCAAAAGCTGGGTCCACTTCACAAAAACCCCGGTGAGACAGAGTCCATGCGCAGCTCCCAAGCTGCAGCAGAGTTCGACTCAAGAGGAACTTCACGCGCACCTCTCATCATTGAGCAAATACCGGTTGGCGTGATGATTCCTTTATAGAATATTTTCCTTTTCTCTGGAGGTACTAGGACCTCCCTGAAGAATCGAGAACGAAGCACGCTATTGCACCACAGACCCCTCCGTTTTCCATCAGGCACCATTGTCCCGGTGATTATGATTTTGACGCTGCATGGCCATCAAGCGCAACGGAGAAATCACCAAGCGCCGAAAGTGTTCAAGGCATTATTGGCCGAGATTGAACGGATGGAGAGGCATCGAGGCCTCTATGGACATGCGACCGACAACGGAGATGCCAATCTCTGGCGATTTAAGAGGCATGATCAAAGGATCGAGGGAATGGTGGCAACAACAAAGAAACAATGCGTGTGGAACAAGTTAGATACTTCAGGACATTGTTGAACAAGCTGCGTGAGCAAAATAAGAGTGATCTACAGCGTTTGGAAGAAACCATGAATACAAAATTCAGCCTTCTCATGGCCGAGATGAAGCGATTTCAAAGCAGAGTCCAACGCTACTCGATCCAATTTCGTGTTGCATACTCCGCACGTGGACTCGAGACAAAACTCGGCTATCAGCGGGCTCGACTTCCGCTTGCAAGTCTATTTCAGGCGTTCCTCTCTCCTTTGATGATGCCAAAAAGGGGGAAGAGGAATACCAAAAGGCTGAGAAGGGATCTGAAGTTGAGAAAGGAGGAAGCATTTGTGAAGGAAAGACGGTGAGGAAGTATTGAAAGAAAAGAAAGGGAAGTCTCATTGAGGGGGAAGGATCGAAAGATGTGACCTTAATGATTGCACAAACCCCAACAGGGTCTTGTCACGGTGACATTATAAGCAAAGCAAACTCCCTGTGACTTTGCCACTCCAACACTCGCTATATCTATGGTTTGAAAAGAGAAAAACAATTGAAGCGGGGATGAAGGAAGTGGAAGGAAGAATGGATGCCCGAGTTATGAACATCTTGGAACAACATGGAGGCATTCGAGTGAGAGACACTTATGCCATCTCGGATGTCGGGATAGAGCCACGACCCGGTTGATGAATTTAAAACACTCGCATCCCGAAGGATACTTCGCAAAAATGTCTATAGCCCAAGCTTGGGACTTGTCTTGGGAAAAGGTCTCACGTTGTGTGAAGAAGGCGACAGGCAAGAGACACACCGATCGCTCTGCTTTGGTCACCCGCCGGGTCACTCTTTGTGGGAAGAAGAAGACCCAAAGACAATACACGCCCAGAGGTAGAGGAAGAAGTAGTGGTGGAGGAACAAAGTTTGAGATAGGGATGGCAATATGGACTGACTCGCCCTGGCCCGACCTGACCCGTGGTGTTTGGGGCGGGCGGACTCCGGCCCGCTCGAGGACGGGGCGGGCGGACAACAAAGTGACTCAACTCGATCATATAGATTGGTAAGCATATTCTCATTCGAATCAACAATCCTCATATAAAAACACCAACTAATAATAGTCTATGTTTCTCAAACAACCCTTTTTTCATCAATTGGTCATATCCTATTTTCTTTGGTAAAACTAAACTTTTTCAAATCATGTTACAACCTCAAAGGCCTACAAGTTTATTCATAACAAACCCATTCATAGAGTCGATTTTTATTTCCCGACTCTTTCATGAGTATTCATCATTCTTTTCCACCTTTTCTTTTCTTTTGTTCCCATAAACCAACTCTAACACAATCATCTATATAATTGATTTCATCAAGTTCATCCTCATTCAACCCACTTACTCAATGCTATATGCTCAAGTTTAGGGAAAAAGATATATCAAGTTAAAGGCTAAAAATGTGGCTATAAAAAAATAAGACAATAGGCTCAAATTAGTTAACTAGGAATTAAATATCGGCAAGAGTGTTCGAAACACAAAAAGTGTCTTGTAGAAAGTTTGATTAGCTGAAAGTGCGGCCCACTGGTGGATGTCGCACGAAAGGACACCGAGATAGCGAGAAAAGGAGTTGACGGGATGAATTTAAAGGGATGGTTCTTGATCGCTATTTTCGGGACTTTGTTAGGGATCAAAAAGAAGCTGGATTAGTTAACTTAAAACAAGGAAGGTTCTTGGTGATGGAATATGAAAGACAGTTCAATCAATTGTCTAGATTTGCACCCCATATGGTGAACACAATGGGAGGAAGGCGAGGAGATTTGAAAGAGGGTTAGGGCCAGAAATTGGGAGTATCGTATCAGGTTTAAGGTTGCCCACCTACGGGAAGTGCTTGAGAGGTCTCAAATCATATCCTATAGTCGAATCTTGATCGGACGCTGCACCACCCCGATCACGGGGAAAGAGGAAATGGGTTGTTTCTCAAAAAGGAAATTTCGTTCCTCTAACGAGAAGGTTCAAACCAACTCGGGAGCCAAGTTCCAAACCATGGAAATCTACCCCAATGCTCTACTTGCCGAAGTACCACTTTGGCGAGTGCTTAGCCGAAAGGGCTCTATTTTAAGTGCCACCAACCGGGGCACAGGATTGAAAATTGACCAAACGGGAAATCGTGCCCCATCGATAATAAGAATAGGAGGCCCTCAATAAGGCACGGACGCCCCAAGACAAGAAGGGGAAAGCTATTGTTTTCGCTCCGACTAATGAAGAAGCACAAGAGGAAAACGAAACCATGACAGTATGTTACTCGTATTTCACATACCCGCACTTGTATTATTCGATCACATTCATTCATGTCCGAGAACTATAGGAGAAACTTGGACTAAACTGTTGTGATAATAATGAAGCACTAGAACTAAGTATTCCCTCGGGAGAAACTATTAAGACTAAAAAGCTGCGAGAGAAGTGGAACTTACTATTAGTGGTCAACAAATGAAAGTTGATCTGCGTGCTAGAAATGAGAGACTTCGATGTTATATTGAGTATAGATTAGTTAAGTAAGAACCGAGCCACCATTAAATGTTATGATAGAGAAATTGAATTTGAAGGATCAAATGGGAATAGTTTTGTCTTTCATGGAGCAAAGACCAACACTAGAGTAAAGATAGTGTCGACAACAAAATGCTTAAAGAGAGATTGCCAAGGATTTTTGGTGAACATAAAGGGGAAATAGACGGTGGAAAGGTAAAGCAATGGATGAAGCAAAAGTGGTTAAGGAATTTTTAGACGTATTCCTTAAATAATTTACCGAGGATTCCCGGATCGTCAAGTTGAATTCACCATAAATTTAGTGCCAGGAGCAACATCGATTGTCTAAGGCACCTGGCTGAGAATGGTGCCCAAGGAATTACAAGAACTAAACATGCAAATCCAAGACTTGTTGGATAAGAAATTAATCCGACCTAGTGTTTCACCTTGGGGAGCGCCGAGATCTTTATTTGGGAAGAAGAAAGATGGATCTTTTAAAATGTGCATAGATTATCGAGACTTGAACCGATGACTATCAAGAATAAATATCCTTTACCTAGGATAGAAGATATGTTCGATCACATTCATTCATGTCCGAGAACTATAGGAGAAAACTTGACTAAACCATTTGTGATAATAATGAAGCACTAGAACTAAGTATTCCCTCGGGAGAAACTATTAAGACTAAAAAACTCGAGAGAAGTGGAACTTACTATTAGTGGTCAACAAATGAAAGTTGATCTCGACGTGCTAGAAATGAGAGACTTCGATGTTATATTGAGTATAGATTGGTTAAGTAAGAACCGAGCCACCATTAAATGTTATGATAGAGAAATTGAATTTGAAGGATCAAATGGGAATCGATTTGTCTTTCATGGAGCAAAGACCAACACTAGAGTAAAGATAGTGTCACAAGAACAAAATGCTTGAAAGAGAGATTGCCAAGGATTTTTGGTGAACATAAAGGGGAAATAGACGGTGGAAAGGAAGGCAACGGATGAAGCTAAATGGTTAAGGAATTTTTAGACGTATTCCTTAAATAATTTACCGAGGATTCCCCGGATCGTCAAGTTGAATTCACCATAAATTTAGTGCCAGGAGCAACATCGTGTCTAAGGCACCCTACGTAACAGTGCCTAAGGAATTACAAGAACTAAACATGCAAATCCAAGACTTGTTGGATAAGAAATTAATCGACCTAGTGTTTCACCTGGGGAGCGCCAGTCTATTTGGGAAGAAGAAAGATGGATCTTTTAGAATGAGCATAGATTATCGAGACTTGAACCGACTGACTATCAAGAATAAATATCCTTTACCTAGGATAGAAGATATGTTCGATCAATTAAAGGAGCCGATGTGTTCTCGAAAAATGACTTGAGATCAGATACCACCAATTGAAGATCAATGATTGTGATATCCCTAAAACAACGTTCAAAAACAAGATACGGTCACTTGGAGTTTACCATTATGCCTTTTGGATTATCGAATACGCCAAAGCAGGTGTTTATGGATTTAATGAATAGGGTATTTCATCCTTATTTGGATAAGTTTGTTATTGTCTTCATAGACGATATTTTGATATACTCGCAAGACAAGGAATAATATGAAAAACATCTCCGCATTGTGTTAGAAACGTTGTGGCGGAAGAAACTTTATGTCAAATTCAACAAGTGTAAATTTTGGCTAGACAGGGGTTGTGTTTTAGGACACACGGTCACCGCCAATGGAATTGAAGTAGACCCATCCAAAGTGGAGGGAGTATTGAATTGGAAAGCACCGACTAACATAGGAGAAATGCGAAGTTTCTTAGGGTTAGTGGATATTGTAGAAGATTTATCCAGGATTTCTCAAAAATTGCCAAGCCCGAGTTACACACTTGACCAAGAAGAGTGAGAAATTTGGTGGAACGACCGAGTGTGAAAACAACTTTCAAGAGCTTAAGCAAAGAATAGTAAGAGCTCCTAATTTGACAATTCCAGATGGAACCGAAGGATTTGTAATTTATATACATATGCGTCAAAACTAGGATTAGGAAGTGTGCTAATGCAAAATGGCAAGTTCATTGCATATGCGTCCAAGACAGATTAAAAATGAATGAACATAACTACCCCACTCATGACTTGGAACTAGCGGTAGTTTTCATGCCTTAAAGATTTGGAGTCATCATCTTTATGGTGGGAATTGCGAGATCTTCATGGATCACAAGAGCTTGAAGTACTTCTTCACTCAGAAGGAGTTGAATATGTGTCAGAGGAGGTGGTTAGAATTGGTGAAGGATTATGATTGTACCATTCAATATCACCCGGGATAGACAAATGTTGTGGCACATGCACTCATTAGAAAGAACAACGCTGCAGATTGCGGCTTTGCTCAAACAACAAGAATCAATATTAAGAGACTTTCCAATCTAAGGTTGGAAATTTTGAGACCACCTAATCAGCAGACGCTGATTTCATCCTTGACACTCTGACCTACCTTGAGGCAACGAATAAGGATGATCGAGAAAACATATATTTTTCTAAACAAGATGAAGCACGGTACTCGCGGGGAAGCATTTAGGATTTGCAATTGCGCCGGATGAAATGCTAGTCTATGATGGAAGATTATGCATGCCAAAGGATGAGGATTTGAGAAAGGAAACTCTTGATGAAGCTCACAATACACCTTATCTTTGCTCATCCGGGAGGAACGAAGATGTATAGAGACTTGAGAGAAATTTTATGGTGGAGGAATATGAAGCGGACAATAGGAAAATTTATGGAGAGATGTCTCATTTGCCAAGTGAAGGCCGAACATCGAGACCATCGAGGATTATTGAACCCCCTGGATATTCCCCGAATGGAAATGGGAACACATTAATATGGATTTCGTGACAGGACTAATAAGATCCGTAAAAGCAAAATGAGGCAATTTGGGTTATCGTGGACAACTCACGAAGAGCACACATTTTATACCGGTAAGGATGACTTTCACTATGGATCGTTTTGCTCGCCTTTACATTGAGAAGATTGTTAGCCGTCATGGAGTCCATTATCCATTATATCGGATCGTGTTCCCATTTCACATCAAAATTTTGGGAATGTGCGTGATGCGAGTATGACGATGAAGCTTAAGTTTAGCACCGCATATCATCCGCAAATGGATGGTCATCGAAAAAAGAACAATTGGATATTGGAAGACATGCTCGAAGCAGTTGTGTTGGATTTTGATGGAAGTTGGGAGACATATCTACCACATGTGGAATTCACTTACAATAACGATTACTAGGCTACCATCAAGATTGCACCATATGAAGCATTGTATGGAAGAAAGTGCGGATCACCAGCTAATTGGCATGAAGTCGGTGAACGTGAGAACCACAGGACCGGAGATTATTGAGAGAATAGTTGGAGTGATTGCTAAGATTCGAGACAAAATTAAGGTAGCACAAGACCGACAAAAAAGTTATGCTACTGAGAAGAAGGAAGGACCTACAATTTGAAGTAAATGACAATGTATTTCTTAAGGTTGCACCCTTGAAAGGAGTTGTTCGTTTAGGGAAGAAAGGGAAGTTGAGACCACAAAGTATATTATACCATTTGAAATTTTGGATAGGATAGGAGATGTAAACACCGTTTGGCACAACCTCGTAACTTGCGGCGAGACATAACGCATTTCACATATCTATGCTTAGGAAGTACATTGCCGACTCCAAGTCACATCATTAACCATGAGGAACTTGATGTCAATAATAACCTTGCTTATGAGGAGAGCCCGCCGCTATTTTGGGAAAGAAAGTACATAAGTTGAGAAATCGAGAAGTACCCCTAGTATTAGTACGGTGGAGCCGACATGATAGGGAGGAGGCTACTTGGGAGAGAGAGGAAGAGATCATAGCGAAGTATCCAAACATTCCTAACTAAGTAAGTCGAATTTCGAGGACAATTTTTTTAAGTAGGAGAGGTTGTGACAACCCAACTCTTTTTAATTACATGAAACTTTTAAATTAATATTAATGAATAATGTTGCATCGAATATCTAGTTTACATTTTAAATGTGCGATTTACTCGCTTTATGCATTTTATTTATTTTGACCATCCGTGAATCGATTGTGCCCTTAACTATGGTAATGGATATGAATGGACATCATGATGACATATTATTGATATGATTATGTAGTTTCGGATTTAAATTTTTGGACCGATTAAGTGAATTTTCTGAGATTTTCACTAAAGTGCTTATATATTTTTGGAATTAGAGACTAAATTTCTACCTCATATTTTATTATTATTAGTGACCATCTAATTTATGAAAAACGAGTTTTAAATAATTCTCGGATTTTTAAAAATAACAATATCTTACTTAAGGATTTTTCAAAATACTAATTTTTATCAATGTTGTAAAAATCGGCTGGCGCCGCTGCGCCGATTAGCGCTAGGCGCCCTAAGTCGAGCCCGATTTTCCGAAAATCGCCAAAAAAATCGTCCTGGGGCAAAATCGGCCTGGCGCCCGCCTGGCGGGCTAGGGCGGCCTGGCGGCGCCAGGCAAAAAAAAAAAAATCGAAAAAAAATCGGGAAAAAATCGGCCCAGCGGTCAGGCGGAATAAATCGCCAAAAATCGGGAAAAATCGGCCAAAATACAAAAAAAATAAAAAAATAAGAAAAACTTGGGCTTTTCTAGGCGCCCGTCTCAGGCGCCACTGGCGCCCGCCTAGCGCCCAGCGCTAGCGCCCCGATTCCCCGACCGGCGCTAGCGATTTCGCAACCTTGATTTTTATTAATAGTTTTAAAAGAAGGCAAAATGGATTTTTCCACCCCAAGCACTCTTGTATTTTTTTTTATAAAATCCCCAACATCCTCACTTCTCCTTCACACTCCATACTTAGAACATAAATCCTCCATTGTTGAAGAAAGCTTCAAAGGTAATATTTTCTTCATCTTTTCTTTAATTCTTGTCTTTTCTTTAAATCTTCTTAGGAGGATGATCCTAAGCTATAATAAATCATAGAAATGAACTTTGATGATGAAAATATGTAGATTAAAACCTCATTTTGTTGAGCTTTAAATTTCAGCCCTTATGATTTTTTTTTGTATAAATAATTTTTGTTTCACTTTTTATTTATAAATCGTGTTATATCTAACTAGTAGGAGCATGATTATATGTTTTAATGTTATTTTAAAATTAAAAATATTCCCTTATGGACCAGTTTATGGACGTCCAAGAGAAAAAAAAAATTAAGTTGATGATTTATATAATTTAAGCATGTTTAAGTCTAGTTTAGTGATTTAAGGTGATAATTCCTGATTTTATTTTTGATTTAGAGCTTTATTTAATTTATGATGATTTATGTATGATATTAATGTTTTAAGATGATATTTAGAAGATTTTTAAGTAATTGTTGCAGAAAAATTAAAAGTAGTAGATGAACTTGAATATTTAGTGATTTTTGGTTTCTTTGATTTATCATTTTTGAAGATAAAAGCTTAAGGATTTGAGGATGGATTTTTATGAACATAATCAGTTTTAAAAGTGATTAAAATTTAGTGCTTAGAGTTAGAGAATCGGAAATATCGAATCAAGAGCGAAAAACGGGAAAATACACCTCATCGAGGCCAATCGCGGCCACCGGAGGTGGCGTGCACCACCGGCTGAGGGTGGACGGTTATGGAAGTGGTGGAGGTGTAGGAGGGATGCCATAGTGAGTAGGGTGAGTATATAGGTTTGTAGGGTAGGTGGTTGATAGGTAGATATAGATATTTATGAAAAATCGATCGATTTGACGTAAAGGTGATGATGAAACATATGTTTTTTCTTTCACGCAAAAACCAATTCTACTATTTGAAAAGTCGATGTTAAGTGTTAGGTTAATAGGTCCGGGTTACGAGGCAATGAGATAACAACGTGACTTAAAGTGATTTTTTGGGAAACGTGAGATTTGTAAATATTTTCTTTAAAATTTATGTGACAAAAATATTCGAGACGAGGTGTTATTTTTGAATAAGTAGAGAGTTTAAAGTCGATTTATGATTTTATAAATTAAGGATTCGATTAATCGGAAATTTTATCTAAAACGGGTAGTTAGTCAATTAATTATTTTTAGGTGATTAATTAAGGATTAATTGAATTGAATTTGTCATACTTTGAATTTGATTTTTATGTTGACTTTGACCATTAACCTTGACTATGACTATTGACTTTGGTCAACTATCGCTTTTTTTAAAGTTTTTAAAATGGAACCGAACACCCTATTTTTTAGGATACTTGACTTTATGGAACGTATTAGATATACTTAGCATAAGAGACTAAATTACTCAATAAGTATATAATTTGTCATATGTCATTAAGTTGCAGAATTTAATTGTGTTAGATGCGGCGCAATCGGATACGGTTTCATACAATCAATTTCATCACTAGCATTCTATTAAACTTCAAAGGTGGGTAAACCTCTAATTTTGTAAGCATGCCGCATCTTTGTTACTATATTTGTCAACTCTTTATAATTGCTAAAATATGCCTACGGACTATTTACAAGTCGCCAACGGATGGAGGATAACCTTTTGGTGTCGAGAAAAGGCCGAGAGCTATATGTATCTGCCAATAGATGGGGGATGACCCCTCCGTGTCGGAAAAGGCCGAGCCATATATCTTCGCCAACGGGTGGGGATACCCTCAAAGTGTCGAGAAAATGATTTTTATTGCATTATGATTGTTTGACCTATATAGTGTAATCGCACGTTTCCCATCGAAGTTTCACAACACACGCCTTCAAAAGTTTTTATATTATAGATAATAATGATAAACCGGGAGTTGAGGCGTAGGGGTGCGGCATCATGGGGCATTGTTCTATATTTCCCAAATATTTAAAATTACATATGTTTTGAGTAAAAAAATTATGGTGATGTAATATGAATTTATTAATGCGTAACTCTTATCAAACCATTATCACCTTTTTTACTTTTAAGTTTAATTAAGAAATTTTTAAGTCCACATTTTAGTATTTAAATTATTATTTTTTATTATTCCGCAAATTATTTATAAATACTCAAGTGTACCACGCTGATGTTCCTAATCGAAATGGGTTCGGGGCATTACACCGAGTTAATCATTGGAGATGTTAGAGATGGCATAAGAACCAGATCCAGAGCACCGAATGAAGCAATTTCCACTTGTTTTATTTCCCAAATAGAGCCTAAAGATGTGTCACAAGCATTCGAAGACACACATTAGATTCAGCGATGCAAGAAGAGTTTCAATAAGTTTGAAAGAAACAAAGTATGGGAATTAGTTCAAAGGCCAACCCACCAAAATGTTATTGGTACTAAGTGGGTATTCAAACAAGATGAATGAGGAAGGATCTGCTTTGTTTAAATAAAGCAAGATCTGTAGCCAAAGGGTATTGCCAAGAAGAAGGTATAGATTTTGATGAAACATTTGCTCTGTTGCGCATTGGAAGCAATAAGGATATTTTGACTTATGTTGCACATAAGAACTTCACCATTTATCAAATGGATGTGAAGAGTGCATTTTGAATTATTTGTTAGAGGAAGAAATCTATGTTGAACAACCTCCAGGTTTTGAGCCGTAAACAATTGGAGATAAGGTCTACAAGCTCAAGAAGGCATTGTATATAGATTGAAACAAGCACCAAGAGCATGGTATGATACATTGTCTCGATTTCTAATTGACAATGAATTAACCAAAGGCAAAGTTGAATGAGAACACTCTTCAGGATTCAAGATGGAAAGAGTATATCGCTTGTTCAAATATATGTGGATGATATCATCTTTGGATCCACAAACAAAGAGTGTGTGACAAGTACTCAAAGCTCATGCAAGGAAAATTTCAGATGAGCATGATGGGAGAGCCGACTTTCTTCTCGGACTTCAAGTCAAGCAATTGAAGGATGGAACCTTCATAAGCCAAACCAAGTATATCGATATTTAATGAAAAAAATTGGTATGGAAGATAAGTCATCCGTGAAGATTCCTATGAATACATCACCAAGATGGACATGGATGCGGATGGCAATCTTGTTGATCAAACCGGATATAGAGCCCTCATTGGATCTTTGCTCTATTTAATGCCAGAAGGTGCCAAACATAACCTTTATTGTAGGTGTATGTGCTAGATTTCAATACGCACCAAGAGAGAGTCACATGACCACATCTAAGAGAATCCTATGGTATTTGAAGGGATGCCAAGAAGTTGGCTTATCATCACGCCCCTTGACATTGGGGTGTCTTTCCTATGACTACGGGTGGATTGTCTTTGAGAATGATCGTATGTGGCTTCACTGCCCTGGGTGGTTTGTGGGTATGTGTACATGACCCTTCGGATGTTCAGTAGGCCTACCCGGTTAAGTTCGGGGAGCTTGTCGCTAGTCGTGGACTTGACGGTGAAGAAGGGAATTGGCCATCCTACCAAACCGGCTGTCGGATCCGGAGCCGCATTCTCGATGAGCCCAGCAGGGTGAAACCAGCGTGGTTGTTCGGGATAGGCCGCCCGGGTGGTCCGGTGCCGCGCAGCATCGTGTGGGGCCGAAATGGCCAGGCCCGTGACATTATGGTATCCAAAGGAAGGAGGATTCAAGGCCGGTAGGATACTCGGACTGATTATTATGGATGTAGAGTTGGCGGGAAGAGTACATCAAGTACATGTCAAATGCCTGGAAGCAGTTAGTTTCTTGGTTCAAGAAGAAACAGAAATCAATAGCTACATCCACAGCTGAAGCAGAGCACAAAGTTGCGGGCAAATTTGTTTTTGCCCAAGTCTTATGGATGAGACAACAAAGAGAGACTATGATATAGAAGAAAGAGAGATTCCAATTATGTGTGATAACACTAGTGCTATTGCAATCACTCAAAATCCAGTGTTGCACTCAAGAACAAAGTACATTGATGTCAGATATCATTTTATAAGAGATCATGTTGAAAAGAAAGACATCACTTTGGAATATATCTCAACCGATAAAGAGTTAGCCGACATATTCACAAAGCCCTTATGTGAATCGAGATTTGAAGTGCTTAAGAATGAGCTAGGGTTAATTGAGTTGAGTTAGGATACTCGAGGAAGACTCAATTAGCAAGAGACAAATGAAGAGAGAATGAAAAAGGAGCAAGTTTCACATTTTAGCCAAGTGGCTTGACCTACGAGGGGAAATCGGTCAGACGAGTTATGACAATTGGTGAGTGATCTAATGTGAAGAGAGAAGCGCAATTAAGTCACTTTTGGATGATAGGTGAGCTATTTATGAGCCGAGTGACAAAAATGCGGTCATTTTATGCGAGTAGGAATATTTTTAAGGATGACGTAAGCGTAACTATGGGTATCGAGACAAAAGCCGCAAGGTTTGGCATATGATTGGATATAAATATTGTTGCATTTAATGCGGGAAAATTAATGCGGTTTCAAAGATTAAATCGAATGTCGATTTTGATCAAGTTTTTCAAATTCCAAAACCGTCCTTCAAGTCCAATATAAGCCAAAAACACTTTTTCTCTCTCCTCACAAAAACTCCCTCATCTTCTACTATCAAGAAATACTCGCAAGCTTGAAAACCCTACTTTCTAAAAATCAAGTTTTTACGTATTTTTCACCGATTATTTTCTTCAAAAAATGGAAGCACCATATGATTTTGTTAAGTTATCGGAGAAGATCCACTCATGATCGACGGTGGACTCCAGGGGATGGTGAGAAAGGGTGTTGATGACGCTTGGTGAAGAAAATTCCGAGAAACTCAAGAAGTCCTGGTCTAAAGGACTTTCTTACCATGGAGTTCTCTCACACTTACTTAGAAGCGATCGCGGTGTTCTATGTCAATGTGGAAGTGCATGATGATGAGATTCACTCATCCTGCTCAAAGCAAGGCTATCCGGATCACTCTCGGACCTTGTGAACATTGCAAGTGCCATCGATGCGGCTTGGAAAGAGATAGCCAAGCTTTCGAGTCACCGTGAGGTTGTCTATACAACCAAGAAGGAGTTGATCAAGGAAGATTACACAAACCGATGGACATCGTGTCCAAGTGCATGGATATGAAGTTTGGAAGCTTCAACCATCTCGTCCCCGGACTAAGATGGTGGTGATGGTGCGATCATGGAAGAAAAGAAGATTAACTGGTTGACTTTCTCTTCACCAGATATCGCAAAACGTGATCAATAATTCCATGAAAGAAGATAGGACTTTTGGATGCTCATTGGGGTATGGCCTGGTGATTGGCCATTTGATGGAAGTGAAAGGAATTTCCGCATCATGGAAAGCCATTCCGTGTGAACAAGAAGATGTTCAAGGCAAACCTTTCGGGAGCTCGGAGGAAGGCGCATGCGAGAAAGCCGACACGAGTGAGGATCGTCCGCGACCTTGTCAAGACACACTGCGACCGCTCCGCTCTTTCTCCTAAGCTTATTGAAAAGAAGAGAGATGTGACAACTAAGCAAGCACCGCCCCTGATCCAAGTCCAAGAAGGCTCCTACCCCTGCGGCCGAATTCAACGCACCTACCCCCAGCCCAAGACCAAAAAGGATACGTCTACCCCTTTCTCCTGGTCGTAAAGAAAAAGCACACGATTGTGCCCCGCAAGCTAATTGCGAAAAGGATAAAGATGGTGGAGCGGAAGCCACAATGAAGAAGCAAAAGAGGATGTTGTTCTCTTGTAAGAACCAAGAGAAGAAGACATTTTAGGAAGTCCGATCTTGAAAAAGTTGAGTTTGCCACTCAGCCGAGAAGTCGAAGAGATCGGTGATGCTCAAGAAGAGCATTTTAAAGAGAAGAATGGAGGAAATGTAGCCACCATGGATGCAGAGGATCGCTAATCCGATCGCAGCAGTGTAGAAGACCCAATTGCCGAGAGACAACCGGGAAAAGCAATGAGTTTAGACAACCAAGTTGCCCGACTAGAGAAATTATAAGTTGGACTACTCTAGACAGCAGTTTGAGAACCCAGAGTATATCTAAGAAGTGGAGGAGCTCTGAGCTTTCTAGGGAACATCTCAATCCACTTTGATCTCAATGCATATTTTTGTATGGAAGCCCTCCGTGCCATCAAGGAAGATGAGAAGGAAAAAGCTTTGGAGAAAGCCAAGCTATTGAAAAATCAAAGATGTGCATGTTTACGGCAGTCATGAGCATGCCATAGACTCGATCGACAACAAAGTGACTTGGAAAAGATTGATCTGTTGTAGTAGCCAAGAAGGCCGTATTCAAACAAGCCACAAAGGAATCAAAAGCCATGCACAAACAACAAATGCAAAGAGGGTCCGGAGAATCTTCTAAACTCTCTCCTAGCTCTAACTCTTTGGATATGGCGTAGAAGATAGTTGTTGACATAGCCGCCACCACATGCCCCGTGCAATCTTAAAATGGCTCTCGGGGAACGACAATGAAGCAAATGAAGGAGATGAAATGGGCACTTAGCCAAGACAACCCCAAGAAGGTGTTGAGACACTGTCCCCATGGTGATTACTCAAAAGGAAAAAGCCAAGTCTCGGGAGGAGAGTAACCCCACAATCGTTAACTTAGTGGTGCGCGGTGATGGGAAAGCTCTCTCCACAATCGCTAGATTGGAGGACGTCGTGGGAGACCAACTATGAAGTTAGGAGGTAAAGGTGAGAAATGAATGGAACAAAGAGTGAAGTTGACAAAGCTCGGACGGTTGAAATTGTCACAGCTAAAACTTCTTCTCGATCAAGGCCAATAAGATCTGATGTAGCTAAGGCAAATGATGGAATGAAGACCATGGGAGTTGAGACTCTGGTCTTGAAAGTGCAATCCCGGAGTTGAGACTCGACGGATGCCAATGAAGACCCTAAGGTAGATGACTCTGAGTCCTGTTGGAGACCGTACATAGGGATGTTGAATGCCCTACAACGGTTGAGACTGTTGGGGGTAATGAAGGCTATTAGGAAATTTATTAAGTAGATTTTGATGATACCATGTAAAACTTAAACTAGAAAGTTGGCACCCCATTTTCCTTGTAATTTGTATTGTAATAGATAGGCTGAAAAAGTGAGTCAAGTCTCACTATCCCAAGGAATTCAAGAAGTCAATTGCAGACTCGATTGAAAACTCATGTTGTGTGTCACTCAAGTATGGCCAAGAAGGAAGTCAAGGACTCGACCGAGGAGTGTCGGTGAGGAACAAATGTAAGTGTCGGTCAAGTTATCTCAAGAAGCCAAATCTCAAAGTTGAAGTGACGGTTGAGTCATCCAAATGATGGAAGTCGACTCAAGTCACCTGGGGTAAATACTATAGTCTAGTCAAGACAATCGACTTAGATTCATTGATTAAAGTCAAGAATGTTACGAGAATAGTAGCATGTCAAAGTTGTCAGTGTAAAGTGTTGTCCCGATTTTGTGCAAAAGGAATAAACCAATGGGAAACACTTTGCACCATGTGTCGATAACTGCAAGGCTGCAAGATATTTAGTACGAGGAAATGTCAACATCAAGGATGCAGACAAGACAAGCCAACGAACAAAAGTGACATTTGAAATTAGCTTATCTCTTCAACGGACAAAATTTCAAATGTACACTATAAAAGGCCGAGGAAATTTTTGAGAAAAGGTTACTCCGAACCACGAACAAGAAAGCATTATTCAAGCAATAACATGCAATATTCTCAAGTACATTCAAGCAAATCCTCAAGTCTGAAATTCAAGAAAATCGATCCAACACAAGATGTGAAGGTAAGACAACTTCAAATCAAGGATTGTGAAGCAACTTTTGAAGAATCAAAAGGGGTCTACTTTCCAAGGAGGATTGTAGGAAGGTTCAAGGTTGAACCAATATCATGTTTGTTGGAGGGCTTCGTGATCAAATCAAGAACTTGAGAAGTGAGTGAGTAGTAGCAAGGCAATCGCCTGTGAAGAAGTTCGAGTCGCAAGAGAAGCTATTTGTGATCAAGGTTTGTCTCCAAACTTTGTAAACCGATATGTTACTTAGTGGATTCTTCCAGAGAATTTGGAGAAGAGAGGATTAAAAGAATTACCTCATCTTGAACCTCTATAAAAGTATTCGTGTCATTTACTTTTAGCACATTTATATTCCTGCATATTTACCTTATACCCTCTTTGCTAGAATCATATTTGCTATCCAATTAATTAATAACCAAGTGTTAATTAAGTGTTTAAAGCAAATCAAAGGGTGTTAAGTCTTCATTGATTACAACCAAACCAGCCAAGTTAAGTTTAGGTTAAATAGCCGAGTTATTCTATCAATGACTCTATTGAGTGCGTTTGAGCGGCTAATTTAGTGAATAACCAACTTAGTTGTCCATGAGGACGCAACTATTTGAGTCAACTCGTTATAATTTTAAAAGTACTAAAATTGAAAATTTGGTAAGGTTTATTCAACCCCCTTCTAAATGTTGCTCACACCCCTTGGGACCTACAAAGGCCTAAAGGAGGTTGAGACTTCCTTAGGTAACGAAGTTGAGAAAGAGCAAATTCCTCATGTAAGGAATTAGCGCTCTCGGTGATTTGCAGGAAAACATTGACATAGAATTTCGGAATCCGACAATGAAGCCGAGTCCACACCCATTGATGAATCTACCAAGGACAAGGCCGAGGATGCTCAAAACTCTCGAGTAGCATCGTGATAAAATAGCTCCGATGAGGTTCGTATTCGATGATGAGCAGCTCAATAGCAACATCACACTCGATGACATCGATAAACCGAGGACCGATCGACTCAAAAGAAAGGACCCACTAATACCGAGGAAGCATTAAGGCGGCTAAGGGTCGATCAGTGAGTAGCTAACACAATCGCTCTATTTGAAAACTAGTTAGCCGAGCATTGCTAAGCACTACTCCCATTTCGCCGAAGCCGGGTGCGAGTTGAGGCAAGTCAAGGCGACTCCACTCGAGGGGAGAACGGAAAGGCTCCACAAGTTGGACCTACGAGAATCCTTCTCGTCCCGGATAATATGTTTGAAGAAATATTCCACTTTGAAGTCGAGTTACCACCTGGATGTCATGTGCGCTAGAGAACGAGCCAAATACATTGTGGAAGTAGAGCCCAGGAGTTTCAACCGATTCCACAATAGTGCCTTATAGGTTTTGACTTCAATGTTGTTTAGCACGAGGAAGATTCCGCTTCTACAACTGACTTTTGGAATGCATTTAAAGCTATTTGCGAAGAAATTGAGAAAATGGAACACGTCTTAGCATCGTTAGACCTAAGGTGGAAACCGTGATGCAAGTATCAAGAGGGGAAATTTGCAGCTCTTGCTATGAGATTAGAGCAAGTCCACTACTTCAAGTCATTCTTTGCATAGTTTCTAGTACGTAGTGCGGATAATATACAATTTCAAAAGAGAGGCAAAAGGAGTATATGGTGAGAATTGAAGAATCCCACAAGTCGGACATGGAGTTACTTAAGCTGCAACACAAGAGCGAAAATTGCAAGATCGAGACCAACATGAACCAACAGATTCGGTGTTCTCCTGGCGAGTAAATAAAATTAATGGCGTTGAGTCAAAGGCTACGCGATCGTAATCCGTAATGAAGCAGCCTAATCAAAGCGGATGACAAGCAAAACTCAACAAACAACCGACTTGACTTCATTCTTAGTGGATTGTTCCCTGGCCCGACCCTATCGTTTGGTGATGATGCCAAAAGGGGAAGATGAGGCTTTGAAGAGATTGAAGGAAAGCAAAGGAGTCATAAGGTGGAAAAGAAGGAAGTACCAGCTAATGGAGAAGGAAGCTCGAAAAACCCCCTTTTGAAGCTTATGTTTGCCGAAACTCCTCAGCAAGGAGAGATTACAGCTTCACTTCTCAACAAGCTACCAAAAGAGCTATCAGTGGATCGAGAAAAGTGAGTTGGCAAAAAGTGAAAGAATCATGGAAAGCCATCGACGCTGAGTTTGAAAAGGTGGCTGAGAAGCATTCTGCGCGGATTCAGAATATAAGGACACAATATGATGGTCCTCCAGCAGGAAAGGATTTCCCTGCGATCAAGCCCCCAAGAGACATTGATATGCCTAATGTTGGGTTGGAGCCCGGATCACTAGAGGAGTTTCAAACTTTAGAGGCGGAAGGATATTCAGAGATATGATTCTACCGTAAGCTGGGATATGTCTTTGGGAGAAAGGTCTCGATGTGTGTAACCTAGTTGATATGCAGATCATCATTTGGAAAAGGAAAAGCACCAAGATATAAGCGAGTAGCATACTCCCAGGCTGAGGAGCCGAGTCGGGAAGAGAAAGGGGAAGATCGGATAGTAGTGGAAGAGGCGAGCTCTCGATCGCAACCAAGACCACGGGGACATCAAGTATATTGATCACGGAAGAAATGGATCACATCTTGGTGGATATGATCCTCTTACAAATTTGGAAGTCTAGCGCAAGAATGAAAAAGATGTAAGGAGGCAAGAAGTCGAGAATGAAAGAGTCATACAAGAATGGGAAGAAAGGTAGCGTAGGGATGACCCTCGCAGGGCATGCCTATACGAAATAGAAGAGGGATGAAGAATAAAGGAAGATAAGGAGAATCGATGAGGACGAAGGAAAATCAAGATGAAGAGAGAAAAAGAAAGCGACCAAGGCGTCGAAGTTGTTTGCAACCACTTTATGTATTTTACTTTATTGTAAATACACAACTGTAAGTATAGGCACCATCCTCGGCCAAATGGCATCAAAGTCAAACCTATAGGTACCATCGTTGAA
Organism: Rehmannia glutinosa; assembly: GCA_016081115.2. Taxonomy (NCBI): domain Eukaryota; kingdom Viridiplantae; phylum Streptophyta; class Magnoliopsida; order Lamiales; family Orobanchaceae; genus Rehmannia; species Rehmannia glutinosa. The sequence continues at coordinate 71,326,809 of CM071937.1, read as the reverse complement.
TCATTTTGCAACTTTTGGCTCTACTTGGACATTATAATTGGCTTGTTCTCAGCGATTCGGCATCCGGGGTGGCAATGCAGCCTTCAAATGGGAAAATTTCTTCCAACATATCATCGGGGAATGATAGGGATTCTGTAGATCCAACTCGTGGAACCTTTCCCTTCTCATTTCGAATTGAGTCACTGACTTGCCTAAGATGAAACGGCCGGCGGCATTAGGAGCGATTGTCTTATCCTACTCACCGACGATTTCCAACTTGAGCGATTGTGTTAGCCTTTATTTGACTTCGCCCCTTAGCTATGTTAAAAGCTTCCTCGATATCGATTAGGCCTTCCTTTTTGAGTTATCTTATCCTCTGTTGATATATCAGCGTCAGGAGTGTGTTGAATCCATTGGGGTTGGCTCATTAACAAACACAAATCTCACCTAGGAGAAATTTTGTCACTTGATTTACTTGAGAGTCTTGAGCATCCTCGACTTCTTTATCCTCGAGTAGATTCATCAATGCGAGAGGACTAAGCTTCATTGTCTAATTCCGGGAATTTTGTGTTAATATTCTCTTGGGAATCACTAAGAGTGCTGATTTTGTCTTCTTCATCGATCGTCTCTATGTGAGGAATTTACTCATCTTCATCTTTTTTACCCAAGGAAGTCTCAACCTCTTTTGGGCCTTGATACCCTCAGCGGTGTCAAGCTGCTGGAGGGCCTTGAGCATCCCCCGTGTGCGGTTTCAAGCTGCAACAACGTCTTGGGCATTTTGCTCGGTAGCAGACTCATCTGCCTTAGGGTCTTCGTTGGCATCTGTCGAGTCTCAATTCCTAGGATTGCACTTCAGGATCGGGAGTCTCAACTCCCATGGTCTTTATTCCATACTTTTCCTTAATCGCATCAACGGTGTCATCGACCTTCGGTGTAGATGAAGTTTCAGCTGAGACAGTCTCAATCGTCTGAACTTTGTCAACTTCACTCTGCTGATTCGTTGTTTTCTTACCTTCACCTCCTAGCTTCATATGTTTGTCTCCCACAGCGTCCTCCGACCTAGGTGTGGTGGAGAAAGCTTCCCCTCGGTGGCGCACTTTTGACTAAGTTAGAAGTTGTGGGGTTGCTCTGCTCTTGAGAGTCGGCTATTTTTCCTTCTCGAGTGATCGGTAGGGGCGGTGTCTCAACACCTTCGAGGAGTTGACTTGGCTAGGGTGCCCGCTTCATCTCCTTCCCTAGCTTCATTTCCAAACATCGAGAGCCATTTTTCGAATGCACGGGGATGGTCGTGACTATCTTCTGTGCCACATCCAAAAGGTTAGATCAAGGAGAGAGTTGAGAAGACTCTCATGGACCCTCCTGCAATTTTTGTTCTGCATGGCTTTAGATTTCTTGATGGCTTGTTGGAATTCGGCCTACTCTGCTATGACGCGGGATCCATCTCTTCTACATCACTATCAGTCAATTCCATGTGGTGCTCATGACTAGGTGAACATGCACAATTTTGACTTCTCAATGGCTTTGGCCTTCTCCAAAGACTTTTCCTTTTCATCTTCTTTTATGGCACGAAGGGCATCCATGCAAAAGTCTTCATTGAGAGCAGAGGTGATAGAGATATTCCTAGGATTAATCCAACTTCCAATTTCTCCATTCCTTTAATCTCTGCTAAATATCGGGATAGATAGAAGATAGCAAAATAACATCGTCATCATCTCCTTCTTCATGGACCATGGCAAGTGGAACATGCTCATCCTCGAGTTCGTTGGTATCGATCCCGGGGAGTGGACAAGTATGGGCAACTTGCTTGTCTCGGCCTCGCTTTCTACTTGTATGTCTCACGGCGTTGGGTCCTCTGATTTGGTGATTGACATCAAGAATCTTCTCCACGTCCATGGTGGTTGCATCTCCACCATCCTTCTCTTTAGACTTGCTCTCTTGAGTAACAACGGTCTCCTTTCTCGGGCCTGCAGGTGAGTGGCGGACTCGACTTTTTATGGTTAGGCTTCCTAAAAGTCTTCTCTTGGTTCTTACAAGAGGAACAACATCCTCTTCAATTTGTTTTTGTAGTGGTTTTACGGCTCCACCATCTTTATGTTCTTTGCTGTGGTGGCTTGCGAGGCACAACTATGCCCTTCTTCTTCATGATCGGAGAAGACGTAGGCGTGTTCTTCTCGATCTTGGTTGTTAGGCGGAGTGCATCAAATTCGGCACAGGCGGTACTTTTGGCTCAGTGCGGGCGGGAGCTTTCTTGAACTTGGTTTGTAGGGGTAGGGGCTTGCTTAGCTGCAACAACTCTCTTTTCCTCGGATAGGTTTGGGAGAGAGAGTTGGACCGGTTCTGTTGTGTCTTGGCAGGTCGGTGACTCTCCTCACTCGTGTCGCCTTTTCTTGCATGTGCCTTCCTCTCGAGTTCCGAGATAGGTTTGCCTTGAATATCTTCTTGTTCACACGGAATGGCTTTCCATGGCGTAGGGCAATTCCTTTTTTCCATCAAGTGGACAATTACCAGGCCATAACCCAACAAGCATCCGAATGTGTCATCCTCCTTAATAGTCATATTGATCACATTTTGGCAAATACGGTTGAAAACAAACTGTTCAATTGATCTTCTTCTCTTCTAAGATCGCGACCATCACTACCACTTTGTCCGAGAGGGCAGTGGTTAAAGCTTCTAAACTTCATATCAAATGCATTTGGACACGATGTCCATCACCTTATGATAGTCTTCCTTTATCGAGATCCTTGTTGGTTGTATAGCGGCCGCCCTTGCGGTGCAGACTTGGCTATCTCTTTCCAAGCCGTAGCTAGGTTAACATCTTTCTCGGCCGATTTCTTTGACCCTTCAAGAGGCAACTTGCAATGTCCAACAAGGTTAGCAAAGTGATCTTGATAGCCTTGTTGTGGAAAGATGAGCGAATCACTCCATCGTGCATTTCGTCGTTAATGTAGAACATCGAGACCTCTTCCCGGAACGTGTGAGAGAACTCCTAGTGAGAAAGTCCTTGAGACCGGACTTCATCACCCTCTATTTCAACATTCCTTGAAATCAACGATCGATCTGAGTGGATCTTCTCGGACATCTTAATAAAATCATATGATGCTTCCATTTTCAATGAAAATATACGGTGAAAAAGACGTAAAATCTTGATTTTTGGAAAGTAGGATTTTGCTTTCATATAGAGAATTCCTTTGCTTGTTGAAGACAGAGAGAGTTTTTGCAAGGAGAGAGAAAATATGTTTTTGGCTTGTATCGGACTTGAAAGGATGGTTTTGGAATTTGAGAAATTAGATCAAAATTGAATGTCGAGGATTTGACATTTGAAACCGCATTAATTTCCTCGTATTAATTGCAACAACATTTATATCGAATCATAGGCTAAATGTGCGACTTTTTGTTTCGAGATCCATAATTATCTTTGACATAATCCTTAAAAACATTCTCGCCGCATAAAATGAATGCGCTTTTGTCACTTAACTCATAAATAACTCAGCTATCATCCAAAAGTGACTTAACTCGGCTTCTCTCTTCACATTAGATCACTCGCCGCCTAACTAACTCGTCTGACTAATTTCCCATCTAGGCGGTTTACTTGGTGAAATGTGAAACTTGCTCATGTTTCATCCTTTTTCTTCTTTGTCTCTGTTGATTGAGTCTTCCGAATGTCCTAACTCACTCAATTAACCCTAGCTCATTCTTAAGCATTTCAAATCTCGATTCACATAAGGGCTTTGTGAATATGCCGCCTAATCGCATATCGGTTGAGATATATTCCAAGGTGATGTCTTTCTTTTCAACATGATATCTTATAAAATTATATATGACATCAATGTGCTTTGTTCTTAAGTGAAACACTGGATTTTGAGTTATTGCAATAGCTCTAGTGTTATCACACATAATTGGAATCTCTCTTTCTTTAATATCATAATCTGTCAGTTGTTGTCTCATCAAGAGAACTTGGGCTAAATTTGCCCGTTTGCTTATGACTATGTACTGCTCACCTTTGTGGATGTAGCTATCGAATTTTGTTTCTTGCTGAACCAAGAAACTAATCTGTTTCCAAGCATTTGACAAGTACCTGATGTACTCTTCTTGTCCACTCTACATCCAAGATAGTCCGAGTCCGAGTAACCTACTAGCTTGAATCCTCCTTCCTTTGGATACCATAAGCCAACTTCTTGGCATCCCTTCAAATACCTTATGATTCTCTTAGTTGCGGTCATCGACTCTCTTTTGGTGCGCAGATTAAAATCTAGCACATACACCTACAACAAAGGTGATATCGGCCCACTTGATAGTAAATAGAGCAAAGATCCAATGAGGGCTCTATATCTAGTTTGATCAACGGCTTTGCCATCCGCATCCATGTCCATCTTGACCGATGTGTTCACGGGAATCTTGAGTGATGACTTCTCTTTCATTCCAAATTTCTTAATTAAATCGTGGTATATTTGGTTTGACTTATGAAGGTTCCATCACACATTTTTACTTTGTAGTCCTTTTAAAATATTCAATGAGTTGACTCAAATCGACTAAGTACTTGGGGATAGCTAGGTTGTCTTTCTTCAAACAAAATTTCCCACTCAACGGACTCATTGAGTTGTTGATAGTATAACTTAGCGTCGGCTAACACTTAGCTTTTAAGCTGATTTGGTTTTATACAGCGGAAAACTTAACACCCTTTGTTAATTTTAAGTACGTTTTTAACACTTGTTTTTAGCACTTGTTATTATCAGTTGGATGGCAATATAACGTATCTGCAGATATAAAAATAGAAGCGAGAAAGTAAAGTGCTAAAAGTAAATGACACAAGCAAATTTATAGTGGTTCGTGGATGGGATAATTCCTCTAATCCACTCTTCTCCAACTCCTGGAGGAATCTACTAGGTAACAGATCAAGTTACAAAGTAGTTCTCAGTTTAGAGACAACCTTGATCACACAGCTGGTTTTTCCTGCGACTCAGCTTCTTCACATGACAGTTGCCTTGCTACTTCAGCTTCCTTCAAACCCTTGGAATTGATCGCACAGCCTTTCAACGAGCTCGAAACCTCTAGTTCGATCTTGAACCTCATTCTGACTCCTTCAACTTGGAGAATAGACCCTTTTTCATTATGTAGAGTATTTCCTCTTCAACTGGTTGAAGTAATCTTTCCTTCACATTATGTGTTGGATTGAGTTCCTTCGAGTTTTAGGCTTGAGGAATATCTTGATAAGCTTTGAGAATATTTGCGGGTTTTGCTTGCTTGAGTATTGCTTGTAAGATTGATTCATTGTGAAATACATAACCTTTTCTCAAATGCTTCATCACCGTTTATAGTGCTCATTTAAATATTTATCGAGATAGGCTATTTTCAAATGACACTTTCTTGTTCATTAGCTTGTGTTTTCTTGGCCACGCAACGATATGATGTTTACCCTTCCTCATATTAAATGACTCTCGCAACTTTACAGGGTCGACACATGCTTGATGTTTCCCATTGGTTTATTCCTTTTACATATTTCTGCGCCAAACACTTTAAGACACAGCGGCAAAGATAGACTTATTACTACATTGAGTAATATCTTTGACTTCTTTCCAAAGATCAATATCGGTTGTCTTGACTTGGCTTCTTTATTCGCCAAAATTTTTGTTTTGGATCATACAACCGCAAATGTACGGTGTAGTTTATAGAATAATGGCAAGCAATGTCGTATTCCTCGGGATTGAATCTCAAAACAATTAGGCTATAATAACATCGTATTCCGATTTTATTGAAGCAACCGGATATCAAGTAATTTAGTCTAAGAAAAAAATTGAAAAATAAAGAAAAATAAAAAGAAATAAATTTGTAAACCCCACAAGTCTTTTCAACATCTTTAGGAGCAACCTTAGGCACATAATCTCAACATGCTTCTTCAATATTAAATGCAAATAAAGTTTTAAAAATAAATTCATGCAATTCTATGGATTCAAATTCCTAATATCATTTACTCCCCCTCCCGGGTGGTGCGTAATCAGTTGATTAATAACAATTGTAGTACTCTGGATCGTTACAATTCTTATTAACTCCAAAAAGATTTGTGAATTGAATGACTCCCCACAAACACGCATGTCACACATGTTTCATGTCTGAATTCGATTTTCATCTTTGTTAGAACTCATCTCCTGAATTTTGCAATAACAAATATGACATGCTAATCATTTGTCAAATAAAAAGCAATTATAAATGAGCACTCGAATTCATAAAACAGAAAGCATTAATTAATTAAGAAAACAAGTAATCATATTTAATACAAATCCACAGTTTTGATTATGCCCCTAAGATCCGAAAAATATGCCAAACATTGATCACAAACTCATAGACAAATTCGAATCAATATTATGAAATCATATAAGCACATACAAGAGTTCTTAGACATAGAAAGAAAACCCCTTCTTGTCAGGATGTATTCTCCCTCCAAGCCTTCGAAGCTATTGTGCTCCCTAGATGCGAAAGCTTTGTGGTGTTCTTCGCGACCTAGCCTTTTGTGTTGAAGTTCTTTGATTCCTTCGTTCGCTTTGTCCCTTCATCCATGGGATCGTGTTTCTTTCTCAAGCCCACAGGGATAGTGTTATGTGATGTGGTTTCTATGTAGAGAATGATGATTTTTCGTGCAAGACTTGGTCCCCTTTTATAGATGCTTGGAGAGATCACTTGTAGAGTTGGAACAGAAAGAAAACTCTAAAAAATGCACTGAAGACTCCCACACGGTGAGGCCGTGTGGGTCCACACGGCGTGTAGCTTTGCGCTTAGCCCTTTGTCGCACGGGCAAGCAATTCACACGGGCAGCTGGTGCGACTGATGACCTTGTCCACACAGCCGTGTGAGATCACATGGTCCGACAATGTGGACCTGCTTCGTCCTCTGTTTTCTTCCTTTCTTCACACTACCATGTGATTTTCATACCACCAGTCCACACGGTCGTGTGAGGCTACATGGTCCCGCCGTGTCACTTGTTTTTGTTCCCTTTTTCCATCGTTTTGATCTTCTTTTTGCATTCGGCGATGTCTTATCCGGGCATCCCAAGTGACATTCGTTCATTTTAAGCTCCGTTTCTGCAAGAATTACAAGAATACGCTGATCGTGCCCTTTAAAGGAAGCCAAGTAAAAGTATAGTAAATATGCGTGTAAATGTATCAATTATATGTCAATTTAAGGCCAAAATGCACGTATATTTTACACACATCAAAATCCCCCAAACTTAAAGCATTGCTCGTCCTCGAGAAAACTTAGAAAAATAATATAAGGGGTAAAACGAAAGAACACCCAAGAACACTATAAACATTAAATAGCACTCGACTCCATACTCAAGGAAACCATATAACTCATTATCAAGAGGTCGTTATTCATAAACTAAGCACTATTAATACTCTTTTGGGTACTTGACATCGCGACTCACAAGTAAATAGTGCATCACTCTACTCTCGAAGTGTATGGTAAATCATTTTACGCTCAAATTCAATTCAATGAAAGTAGAACTACCATAGGCTTGCAAATCGTCTAACATCTCAACCACTTTTGTGTGCACAATCTAAGAATCAAAAAGGACTTTTTATTTGGTTGTAATGTAGGCTCTTTGGTAGGGGTAGGAAAATTTGGATTAAGTGACTTGACTTGAGCAAATAGAATTTAAGTATATAAACTTGCAATTCACCAACCCAATTTCATGATAAAGTCAGTTTTCTTTTTCAACTCGATTCCATCCTTATTTCTCTTTTTTTTTTTTTTCATTCTTTGGCCTTTTTTTCTTTCTTTAGCCTCAAGCTCTCATTTTTTTTTCTTCATAATTTTCAGTTTTTTTTCGATTTTTCTCCTCTTTTTCGAGAGATATTTCTTTCTTTTTCGAGCTTCATGTATTTTTTTCATTCACCTAGATATCTTGCTCATCCCTCTTTCCTTTGCCAACTTTCTCCTTTACATACATTTTCACCACATCTCCCAAAACTTATTCATTTTCTATAAGCTCAAGAATTTTAAGGGATAAAAACATATAAACTTTAAAGATCAATGTGGCTCGGAATAAAAGTTTTGGCTCAAAAAATTGGATAACTAGGTAATCATGAGTTCATAGGTAGGCTTTTAGGCTAAGTAGGCTAAACAAAGATGGTCTTAGATCATTTTCAAAAATTGCACACACACATGGCTTTGATGAAGATACGAACAGTTCTGAGTTCTAGCAATCATGAATGACACACTCAAGAAAAATAAGTTTGCAAAATATAAAGTAGTTTAAGGCACAAAAGCTCACAGGCTTATTTTTCGCAACAAGCTCAAATACCCAATTTTCTTAATACATGCCAAGCAAATAAATAACTTTCCTCCCAAGAATTTATTACATTATTCCCCCAAGTATGTTATCCCATGCCATAAAATATTCATAGTAAAATCATAGGGAGCTGGGCATTCGAACTGGATAAAAAAATCACACACAAAAGCAATTAAACGTGCTAAACAATTTGAAAAAAATAAAACAAAAATCATTTTTTAATTGTTTTTTCGAAAATTATAATGCAAGTGCTTCTACATGCAGTCCTAAATGCAATGCAAAATGCAACAGTACTAAATTACGCATTCTTGACAACACCCCCAAACTTAAAATATGCTTCATCACGAATATATGAGGAAATTATCAAAAGAAAGAGGAATGCGTAATAAGTACTTACAAAGTTTATTGAGGTGGTGGAGGAGGATAATAGTGGTCTTGTGAGATGTGACACTAGTCCATACGAGACATCATTCACATATCTTCTTCTTCTTTGGATGATTGCATCGAATCTTGTAGGTATTCCCGATGATACTCATCGGCGGTGGTTGTCAAGCGATATGTGTCATCTATCAATTTCCCCACATCAGCCTCGACCCTTTCGAGCCTCTCACTCATAGTAAATGGCCGGTTACCTCCTTGGCGAGAGGTTCCCGGCATCTCCCTCATTTGCTCATCCTGCTCTTCTTGAGCGTGCGCTCCTTCTACCCTCACATCTCTAAGTAGCCACTACCCTATTTCTAGTCGAAGTTGCTTTGGGATTTGGAAGCCTAAGTCTTGTTTTATCCGATTGATCGATCCAATAATCACGCCCATCGAATTTTACCATTTTCATCGTAGTTAGAACATTTAAATCGTCAACTTAGGTCCAGTGCCTCGCATACCCCTAAAACATTTTGTTAAAATATTCAAGAATAGGGGTAATCATCCCCCTATGCAAATTCCACCCTTTTCACTCTATTGAACTCTATCAAATTGCTTAGGGCTATCATAGCCTCGGCGTTTGCACCACTTCAGGATCCCCGATGCCATACACCAAATTATAAACAATTCATCAACCCTCAAAGCCCCTTTACTATCCTCCCTTGCAAACATGGTTTCGCAAGACTCATTTGAACACATCGGAATACCGGGTTGTGAATACTAGACGCCTTAGAAGTACCCAGCGTATAAATTCACTTCCCAATTATTGTTTTCCAAATCCTATCCTTATCGTATTCCTCATGCTCCTCCACCCCATACACCAGGCGTTCTATAAATTTCATTTAAATTCTCAATTGATAGTTCCCTTTGCTCATTCCCCAACTTAAATCTAACCCCCATCAAATTTCTTTTTCGCACAACCAGTTCAAAGCTATTTAAAAATTCAAGAGTAATAACAGTAAGTAGCCCAATGCGCGTTAATAAAAATCATGCCAATCAATTCTCCCACATAAAGCTCTAAAATTTTCCAATAAACCCAAGTTCGTAAGACTAGGTTCATTAGGATTCTCGTATTAATCCATGGATGATAGTAGAATATCATCCATCTAGCTCGGTGGGTTTCGTTTGGCAAATTGATGTTGGAAGCTTCGGGCTCTTCGAGGTCAAAAATTGGTTGAGGCTCGGGCTCGGACTCAGGGGTCGGCTCACTTCTTCTTCTCGTATTCCTCCTAACTCCTCTTTCATCCAAAGAAGCCATGAATTTCAAGGTTTGAAGATTAAAAATCTGAAATTTGGGAATTTCTTGAAGTACACCCAAACTTGGTGTAGAGCTTGGAGAAGTTGAAAATTGGAGGTATGTGGTGGTGGGTTTCTTGAGAAAGTGAAGGATTTGTGATTTTGGTTTGAGGTTGGAGGTGTATCTGTAGAGATTTGGAGAGTGGTTTGAGTGTTTGGGGAGAATTTTCGTGGATTATGGTTTGTGTAGGAGAAAGTGTGAGAAAAAGTGGGATTTTGGGGTTGAAATAGGGGTAGGATGGAATCTGCCCGTTTTCATGTCTTTGGGGCCACATGGTGTGTGGGATCACACAAGATGACTGTGTGGCCCGCATGTTTTGCTTACGTGCCTGGTCCGCTAGCCTCGACCATACGGTCGTGTGATGGTCACGATCCGGCCGTGTGGTTTGGGCAATTTGCCCTCTCACACGGCCTGGTCGTGTGATATCACTTGTTAGAGAATTTTCTAACCGCAAGTCTACGGTGTCAAGTTTTAATATAGAGTAGTAAGGTTGTCGAATCCACAGGGAATAATTATCGAATTATTGCTAAGTACTATAATATAGTAGTCTAACTTTATTTAGAAATTCAATAATTGATGGAGTTGATTATACTAAAAATTCTAAAAATAAATTAAGACTATGAAAATATCAATGAGTTTATCCAAATGATTAAATGAATTCTAGAGGTATGATGAATCTAGTTATCCCTTATATTGTCAATATGGTTTATCAATCATCAATTATCAATTTATAAGTCAAGATTTCTACAATAATCATTCCCTCTCTCAAGTGCTAAATGATTTTAGATTCAATTGGGAAATCAATATCTCTATAAAAATCACCAATTAAAATCTCAATAAAAGCTATGAATCTTGATAAATGACTTCAAAGGATTCATAAATCTCTCAATTCTATGAAATCCTAGGTTATGCTATTCCAAGGTCATGTATTCAATTACCTCTCTCAAGTGTCAAATCAAATACACCAAACAATCTAAATTATTGATCAAGTAATTTAGAAGCAATAGATCCAAAATAGCACAAATAAATTGATAGATCTAGATTGACAAATCACAATCTCAAAACATAAGTTCAAACATAGATTACATCAATCCTCTAGAATTATAGTGTTTAGCTCATGATTAAAGAAAATGAATCCATGAAAATACAACAATACATCTTACAAGATATGAAGAAAGCAACAAAATAAGAACAAGAGTTGAGGATCTTCTCTATTTCTAGATGATAGAAGCCTCCAATCTTCTTCTCCAAATTCTTCTCAAAATGCTCAAATTCTTCTTCCTTGTCTTGTAGCTGTGTTTATTGCCTTCCCAAGGGTTCCAAGATGCCTAATTTCAAGCCCCAAAGCTGATATTTATAGTACACAAAAGTCCAAGAAGGGGGTAGGTGAACATAGAATTTTCGCCCCGGCTGCATGGCCCAGCGCATAAATTGGCTGCGGCGCCAAAGCAATCTCATCCTGACTTATCGCACGGCGCGGGGCGCCCGCCAACGCTATCGCCAAATATCGCACGAAGGCTGCGGGCGCCATCAACATACACACACACAACAATCACGGCGCTGCCATTGCTGGGCGTTAAGCGCTGCAGCGGCCACAAGCCTCCGTCCGTCAAAGCATTCTCTCTGCGGAAGTGGCGCCCGCCCGTCCTGGCCAAAATGCGATTTTCCTTGCTTATACACGATTTCTTCTTTCTTCAAGCCGTTTTTCACCGTTTTCTTCATCTCTCGGCTACCAAACCGTATTGACTCTACATCGACACTATTTGAAATAAATTGGACTCTAAAGACTCTAAAAACACCCAAAATAAAACCAAATTCTAATCTAAAAACTCAAATAAGTTGGTAAAATACCAACTTAACAAATACCCCCAAACTTAAGCTATTGTTTGTCCTCAAACAATTATAACTCCAAAATGAAAGACAAACAATACAACAACACACACAACTACAAAACTCCATAAACCAATAAGATTTGTCTAAAACTCATTTCACTATCAATCAAGCATGCATTTTAACATTGTAATCAAAAGTGTTGAATATTCATGAAAATTCCGTTTTCATTATTCAAATTGATTTACTTAATCAAACGTTATCAAGATGATCCAATTCTAAGTATCAAAAGATATCAAGCTCCGGATTCCATAGGCTTGTTATTCACACTAATCTCCACTAATGTAGGCTAATATAACACATGGATCAATAGGGCTTCCAAAGCTTGTAATGTGGCTTAGGGTCGGGTAGGAAAATTTAGGATTAAGTGGCTCAATTCACCCAAACACACAATTACCTCTTCAAATCACCAATTGCCAAACAAAATGGCTACCTTCACTTTTGTTGAATTTTCAATTATTCTCCCTCTACGAGCCTCTATTTTCAACACATTTTTTTTTTCGAGACCCCAAACTTGGTCTTTTGCATATTTTAACACATGGGGTTTCATTATTTCTTTTTCTCGGCAACTTCATGCGAATGAACATCTACCTTACTTATTACATCCTCCTCAACCTTCAATCATTTTTGTGTGTGAGTGATGGGTAATTAGGATTTTCACATGTAAGCTCAAGGTAAAAACAATTGGTTGCCAAAGAAAAGGTTTAATAGGCTCAAAGGGGACACTAGTGAAATTATATCGTACAAAGGTAGTCATTTTGGCTCTAGCTTTTATTCAAAGATGGCCTAAATCATTTCCTTATGTTATTTCACCTAGAATTTCGCCTCAATTAGTGATCAAACAAGTTCTAGAATCCGGTGGGATCATACAAGCAACACTCGACTTCATTAATCATTTTCAAATAAGTTAACGTAATTATGCATGAATATGAAATCAATGAAGCAAAATATAGATCACCACTTTAAAGCATGCTTTCGTGACAGTTCAACTCGCAATCAACAAATCTACTTAGTCATGTAGTTCTGATTCAACAAACTACCCGACTCGACTCAACTCGATTTTTTTTTTTTTTTTTGACACGACTCTGACACGACTCAAAAGACACAAATACAAATTACACCCCCCCAAACTTAAATTGAACATTGTCCTCAATGGAGAGTGAGAAAACTTTCCGATAGCCGGGCGCCTAGGACTCCTCATCGAGTCGTGTGGTGAAAAATGAGCAATAGGGCCCGGTGGTGGTGGTATTGGGAGGCGGAATTGCGGGTGTGTCCGGCTATATATCCGGGCAAGTATTCGGTTGTGCTCATTCTCATATTCTTCTCGTGCCGCTCGTGGCGTTGCTCGCTACAAAAGCCCTTCTCAATTCTCGTACTTCGCGAACTAGTGCGTCAAGAGCGTTATGTGAGCGTCTAGAACGAACGTCTTGCCACTTGAATCGGATGGAACGCCAATATTCGTGGTTGGGCATGAGTATCGGCTCAATAGTGAGCAAATTCGGGATGAAGAATATATCCCGCACCCGCCGGATTAGGCATACCGCCCGCCCACTCGTCATAAGAAGCAATAGTAGCCGAATCATGGGTCCCTTTGGATTTTCCAATGGCTCGGAGTTATCCCATGTAACACCCTTCTTTTTACATAACCCACAAATTAAACTCGGTAAGATTAGTCCCCCTGTTTTGGGTTGTAGCATTTTGTTATGAAGGGGCGTTGCAATAATTACCTGGGTCGAATTGTATGTCAAGATAACTATGGCATATAGAAGATGAGTTGGTTCCTTAGTTACATCACTAACATGCTTGGTTGGTATCAAGTTGTTGCATATGAAGTGGTACCAAGCTCGCCCATATCGACTAAGACTCGTTTTTCGGAGCGTAGCACCTCCCACAACTTTTATATGACGTACCACGATTCCGAGGCGGCATAAGGTATTACAAATCTCCTCCATACTCGGTGGTTGCGAGATAAATTCAACGTATGGTGAGTGATCCACCTCCGAGAGTCCATAATATTCTCTTATCGCTCTTTGCATGAGTGTATAGCTTGTCTATTCCACGCACGAAAACCTCGACTTATAGCCGTTTTGGTCTTTGCATTTGCATAAAACTCTCGACTATATTCGGTGCAAATGGTCTAGGTTGTGCACAAAGTTTTTCCCATTGCTTCGATGTATCATTTGTGCAAGTTCACCATCATTTGGCCCGGTTGTAACCCCGTTCGCGGTTATGCTCTTTGTGCTTAATTTCTCATAAAAAGATTTTGTGCCTCTAAGCTTACGAAACGACTAGCACCATATTCCTCGGAGGTACTCGCAACCTTTTTGCCCTTGCTTGCATTCTTTGTTCTTGGCATTGTGATTGATTTGAAAATCACACGAAAAATGACACAAGCAACATAGCACATAGGACGCACAATTACGAGTTAGTGGTTAGAATTTTGCAACAACTCAAGAATTATGCATCTTTGTCATCAATTCATGATCAAATAACCTTTAGTACACAATGATGACAAGAATCAAATGCCTAGGTGTAATATTTTTCATTGATGCATTTTAACAAACACCTTGTAGGCATATATGCAAAGAAGAGATGTTCACCAAATTTGAAATTCAATTCATGCCCATTTTTCAACACCAATCAATTCAAGCACAATATTATTCATATATCATCACAATTTATCAAGAATTTATCAAGAATTTGAAATTATAATGATAATGAAAATTCCCACATTTTTAACCTAAGCTTGAAAATTTGAAGAAAATTGGTGTACAATTGAAGCTCACTTACCCAATTGATGAAGAAGATGAAGATGATGATTAAGTTGCTCAATTGCCCACTTGAATGGTGTATAAGTGAATGCTAGGTGGGATTTTTGTTGAAGAAAGAAGATAGGCGTGTGTGTGTTATGTTTGTAAGGGGAAAAAAATGAGGCTAACTCACCCTTTAATCGCCAAAGAACCATCGAGCTGGCGCCCACACATCGTTCCCAAAGAAACCATCGGCGCTGCAGTGGGTTTCGGGGAGGCGGCAAGGGCGCCCGCACACTTGCTTCTTTTTTCGCGCTCTGTCTCGGCGACTGCGGCCGCCGCCCGTATTTTCCCCTTTTTTTTTTTTTTTTTTAATTTAATCAAAAATTCAAAATCACACACAAATTAATTTACACAAAAATCACACCAAAATTCAAATAAACACACACCAAACTAAAAGAAAAAAATCACACAAAATTCGATCACACGAAAATCACTTGGGTTGCCTCCCAAGAAGCGCTAAATTTATAGTCGTTAGCGGACTCAACTATTTGGACTCAAGAAATTTCATCACCAAGTGGAAGATTTAAAATCTTCCTTGCTTCGTTCCCAAAATAATGTTTCAATCTTTGTCCGTTTACTTGGAACGAATTCCCATCGTTCCTCTTAACTCGACGGCACCATATGGAAACACACGTTCAACCACAACGGTCCGACCATCGTGATTTGAGTTTACCTGGAAAAATTTCAATCGAGAGTTGAACAATAACACTTGTTGGCGGGTAAGAATTCACGTCGCAAAATCATTTGATCATGCCATTTTTTCGTTTTTCCTTATACATTTTGGCATTTTCATATGATTCTTGAAGAAATTCTTCCATTTCGTTTAATTGAAGTAATCGGTTTTCAGGCCTCTTTCAAGTTAAAATTCAATTTCTTAATTGCCCAATAAGCTCGATGCTCAAGTTCAACGGCAAATGACACGCTTTACCAAACACCAATCGATACGGTGACATACCAATGGGTGTTTTATAAGCGTCGTGCGATAAGCCCACAAAGCATCATCAAGCTTTTGTGCCCAATCCTTTCGATTAAAACTCACCGTTTTTTCAAGAATTTGTTTCACTTCACGATTGGAAATTTCGGCTTGACCATTAGATTGAGGATGGTAACCAAGCGCAATCTTATGACGCACACCAAATTTAGCAAGAAGGTTGTTAAATAATTTATTACAAAAATGCGTACCTTCATCACTTACAATAGCTCGAGGAGTACCGAACCGAGTGAAAATATGCTTGTGCAAGAATTTGAGTACTACCTTAGCATCATTTGTTGGTGTAGCAATCGCCTCAACCCACTTGGAGACGTAATCAACCGCAAGCAAAATGTACAAATTTCCATAAGACGCGGAAATGGTCCCATAAAGTCAATACCCCATACATCAAACAATTCCACCTCCATTATGTTTGTCAAAGGAAGCTCATGACGCCGTGAAATATTACCAACCCTTTGGCATCGATCACAAGTTTTCACAAAGGCATAACAATCCTTGAATAATGTTGGCCAATAAAAACCAGATTGTAATACCTTTGCAGCGGTTGGGTTGGCCGAAATGTCCCCATAAGATGATGAATGGCAATGTTGAAGAATCTCTCCAATTTCTTCCTAGGAACACAACGGCGAATGATAGAATCCCGCATCTCTTGAACGAGAACGGATCATCCCACAAATAAGACTTGACATCATGTAAGAATTTTTTTCTTTTGGTGTGAAGTAAAGTCCGTGGCAAAACTCCTCCCGCGAGGTAATTAACAAAATCTGCGTACCAAGGTAATGATGTCTCAAGACGCATAATTTGTTCATCAGAAATGATTCTTTTATTGGACTCTCAATCACCTCGTGCGGTTGCTCAAGGCGGGATAGATGGTCGGCAACCACATTTTCACTTCCTTTTTTATCCTTAATCTCAATATCAAATTCTTGCAAGAGCAAAATCCATCGAATTAACCGAGGTTTTGCATCCTTTTTGGAGAAAAGATATCGGATTGCCGCATGATCCGTATAAACAATCACCTTCGTACCCACCAAGTAAGCTCGGAATTTATCAAATGCAAAAACTACCGCCAACATCTCTTTTTCTGTGGTGGTGTAGTTTTGTTGGGCGTTGTCCATGGTCCTACTTGCGTAGTAAATAGCTTTAAAAATTCTGTCTCGCCTTTGACCGAGAACGGCACCCACCGCATAATCACTTGCATCGCACATGAGCTCAAATGGTTGAGTCCAATCGGCACTATCATAATCGGAGTGAAATGAGTGCCTTCTTTATCCTGCTCAAATGCCTGCAAACACAACTCATCAAAGCAAAAGATAGCATCTTTTTCAAGGAGATTACAAAGTGGTTTAACAATTTTTGAAAAATCTTTTATGAATCTCCTATAAAATCGCATGCCCTAAAAAGCTTCTTATGCCTTTCACATTTGAAGGTGGGGGTAGCTTTTCAATAGCCACAACCTTCGCCTGTCAACTTCTAACCTCGTACAAGAAATACGATGTCCAAGTACAATCCCTTCTTTGACCATAAAGTGACATTTTTCCCAATTAAGTACAAGATTAGTTTCCTCACAACGTTGCAAAACCATAGATAAGTTATGCAAACAATGGTCAAAAGAAGTACCAAAAAAGAAAAATTGTCCATAAAAATTTCCATGATTTCCTCAACCATACCATGAAAGATCGCCATCATACACCTCACGAAAAGTAGCGGTGCATTACACAATCCAAATGGCATCTGCGAAATGCAAAAGTACCATATGGACATGTAAAAGTAGTCTTTTCTTGATCTTCGGGGGCAATGGCGATTTGATTGTATCCTGAATAGCCATCAAGAAAACAATAATATTCGTAACCTGCCAACCTGTCCAACATTTGATCAATAAAGGGGAGGGGAAAATGATCCTTACGAGTAGCTTTATTCAATTTTCTATAGTCAATACATACTCGCCATCCTGTGTGATTCGTGTAGAAATTAATTCATTGTTATCATTTTTCACAACTGTCATACCTCCCTTTTTAGGGACAACCTGTACCGGACTCACCCATGCACTATCAGAAATGGCATAAATTATACCTGCCTTTAGCCACTTTAAAACCTCATTTCTCACGACTTCTTTCATTGCGGGATTAAGTCGTCTTTGGTGTTCAATAGATGGTTTATAAGATTCTTCCATTAAAATTTTGTGCATTACAATGGAAGGACTTATACCTTTCAAAAGTAAATATACCAACCTAAGGCCGACTTATGTTCACGAAGCACACGCAACAACTTATCCAATTCGGATGAAGATAATGAAGCGTAAAAACAATCACCGGGTAAGTTTTATCTTTTCCCAAAAATGCATATTGAAAATGTTAGGAAGTTCCTTTAGTTCTAAAGTACCTTTCGGAATATTTTCAATATTCGCATTTTCTAATGCTTCCTTTTGTTCTTCTTTTACAATTTCTTTAGCCTCAAGGAAAGAATAAACTCAAGCAAATCAATATCATCACTATCTTCCTCATCACATTTCATTATTGAATTAATCAAACAATGTTCTAACGGATCTTTTAAATCTTGTTTTATAACTTCCGTTTGATCACATTGTTCGATTTTATCAATAAAATGACATGTGTGAGGTTCCTCTTGAAATTTCATTGCTTTATAAATGTTAAATAGTACCTCATCATCATTTACCCGCAATGTTAACTCTCCTCGTTGCACGTCAATTAAAGCTCGTCCCGTTGCTAGAAAAGGTCTCCCAAGAATCAATGGCATTTCATGATCTTCCTCCATATCCAACACCACAAAGTCCGCCGGAAATATGAATTTATCCACTTTGATCAACACATCTTCAATCACTCCTCTTGGGTAGGTGAGTGATCTATCGGCTAATTGCAATGTGATGGTGGATGGCGTTATTTCTCCAAGGCCAAGTTTTCGAAAATGACAACGGCATAAGATTAATGCTAGCACCTAAATCACAAAGAGCTTTATTAAAATAAGAATCACCAATAGTGCAAGGGATAGTGAAACTCCCAGGATCTCTTAATTTTGTGGTAGCTTTCTTTGCAAAATGGCGCTACATTCTTCCGTGAGATTGACCATCTCATATGCTTCCAACCTTCTCTTTCTCGACATCACATCCTTCATGAATTTTGCATAGTTTGGCATTTGCTCGAGTGCATCGGCAAAAGGGATGTTGATGTGAATTTTCTTGAATATTTCCAAAAACTTGGAAAATTGAGCATCCAACTTTTTCTTCTGAAATCTCTGTGGAAAAGGAAGAGCATTTGGTAACACATTATCAGAATTGGAAATTGGTTTTACCTCAATTTTTGCCTTTTCTGATTGCTTATCAATGCCCTCTTCATTTTGGAGTGTTTGAGCTTTACAGTTCTTTGGTAGCATGAGCAGGCATCTTTGGTTCATCATATTCCGTCCCACTTCTCAACTTAATGGCCTTGCAATGTTCCCGTGGGTTCACCTCGGTGTTACTTGGAAACGTATCAACTTTCTGTTGTGAATTAATAGCCGTGGCCAATTGACCCACATGTGTCCCCAAAGATTTGAGATGACTTTCAATTGTTGTAACCCTTGAACCCAAATTTTCTATGTTAGAATCGGCCTTGTTCATCCTTGCTCTTGATTCTACAAGGAATGAACTAAGTAATTCCTCCAAAGATGGCTTTTGTTCTCCCACGTGTGTACTCGTACTTGCTTGATTCTGATATCCCGGAGGTGGTTGCAACACATTTCTCGTATTGCTATACGAGAAGTTTTCATGATTGCGAAGTCCCGGATGATAATGTGTTGGCAATTGATTCCCTCTATTGTTGAAACCCGATTATTCACATAATTCGCTTGTTCCGTATCGGTCACAATTTCTTGACTTATCTCCATGACGGCCTCTGATTGTTGTTTTCCACCTGGACTTAGTGTAGCAATTTGCTTTGACAAGGCGGAAATTTGAGAGGCCAATGCGGACATAGTATCAAGTTCAAGAACACCGGCAACTTTTCTTGGCGTAGATCTTTCAGACGGCCATTGATAACTATTGGCAGCCATCTCTTCGAGTAAAAGCATGGCTTCACTTGGAGTTTTAGCCATCAATGTACCTCCTGCTGCAGCATCTATAATAGTTCTTGAATGCCCATTCATACCATTGTAGAAATATTGAACCTTTTGCCAATCTGCGTACCCGTGTTGTGGACACCTCCTCAATAATTCTTTGAATCGCTCCCAAGCTTCGTAGAGAGTGGCTCAAAGTCGAGTTGATGAAATTGAGCAATCTCACTTTTCAGTTGAAGTGTCTTACTAGGTGGAAAAAAATTTTGCCATGAATTTTTCGGTGAGATCATTCCAACTAGTGATACTTAGGGTGGAAAGGTTTGAAGCCACTGTCTAGCTTTATCACGAAGTGAAAACGGAAATAACCTCAACCGAATAGCTTCATCGGGAACCCCATTCATTTTGATAGTGTCACATATCTCAAGAAAAATAGCCAAATGAGCATTCGGGTCGTCTACGGCACTACCCCAAACTGATTTTGTTGCACCATGTTTATTAGGGCGGCTTCAATTCAAAATTATTTGCATTGATAGGTTGACGAACAATGCCCGAATAGTTTTGATTTGTGGTTGGTTCGAAAATAGTCCCGAATGGCCCTTTCCGGTGGTGCAACAATAGGTATGCGGTCTTCATCATCACCGATTCCCGCCATTTTTGTGAATTCATTTCTTCGTGCGGCTCTAATCTTTCAAGCGTTCTTTCAATTTATGGATCAAATAAGATTAAATTAGCACTTTTATTTTTTTGCATCAACAAGAAAACACAAAAATGACAATGACCCTATTGTAACAAAAAAAGAAACCAATCTAAATTAAAGTAAAACTACTAAGTAATAATATTAGCGCAAATAAGATGAATTATTCCCAAGAACGGCGCCAAAAACTTGTTAGAGAATTTTCTAACCGCAAGTCTACGGTGTCAAGTTTTAATATAGAGTAGTAAGGTTGTCGAATCCACAGGAATAATTATCGAATTATTTCTAAGTATTATAATATAGTAGTCTAACTTTATTTAGAAATTCAATAATTGATGGAGTTGATTATACTAAAAATTCTAAAAATAAATTAAGACTATGAAAATATCAATGAGTTTATCCAAATGATTAAATGAATTCTAGAGGTCGATGAATCTAGTTATCCCTTATATTGTCAATATGGTTTATCAATTATCAATTATCAATTTATAAGTCAAGATTTCTACAATAATCATTCCTCTCTCAAGTGCTAAATGATTTTAGATTCAATTGGGAAATCAATATCTCTATAAAAATCACCAATTAAAATCTCAATAAAAGCTATGAATCTTGATAAATGACTTCAAAGGATTCATAAATCTCTCAATTCTATGAAATCCTAGGTTATGCTATTCCAAGGTCATGTATTCAATTACCTCTCTCAAGTGTCAAATCAAATACACCAAACAATCTAAATTATTGATCAAGTAATTTAGAAGCAATAGATCCAAATAGCACAAATAAATTGATAGATCTAGATTGACAAATCACAATCTCAAAACATAAGTTCAAACATAAATTACATCAATCCTCTAGAATTATAGTGTTTAGCTCATGATTAAAGAAAATGAATCCATGAAAATACAACAATACATCTTACAAGATATGAAGAAAACAACAAAATAAGAACAAGAGTTGAGGGATCTTTCTATTTCTAGATGATAGAAGCCTCCAATCTTCTTCTCCAAATTCTTCTCAAAATGTTCAAATTCTTCTTCCTTGTCTTGTAGTGTGTTTATTGCCTTCCCAAGGGTTCCAAGATGCCTAATTTCAAGCCCCAAAGTCGATATTTATAGTACACAAAAGTCCAAGAAGGGGGTAGGTGAACATAGAATTTTCCGCCCCTGGGCTGCGGCGCCAGGCATGGAAGCTGCGGCGCCAACAATCTCATCCGAGCTTATCGCACGGGCGCTGCGGCGCCAGGTTTGGCAAGGGCGCCCGCTAACGCTATCGCCAAATATCGCACGGCGCTGCGGCGCCTATCAACATACACACACACAATCCGCCCGGCGCTGCAGTGCCGGGCGTTGGCGCTGCGGCGCCATAAGCCTCCGTCCGTCCAAAGCATTCTCTGTCGCGGCGCGTATTCGGCTTCGGGCGCTTGACTGGGCGCCCGCCCGTCCTGGCCAAAATGCGATTTTTCCTTGCTTATACACGATTTCTTCTTTCTTCAAGCCGTTTTTCACCGTTTTCTTCATCTCTCGGCTACCAAACCGTATTGACTCTACATCGACACTATTTGAAATAAATTGGACTCTAAAGACTCTAAAAACACCCAAAATAAAACCAAATTCTAATCTAAAAAACTCAAATAAGTTGGTAAAATACCAACTTAACACACACGCCCGTGTTGAGTTGGTTACGTTTTTTTTTTTTAACCGGGAGTTTATCGTGACGCCTCCTACACAACAACTCAAGAAAACTAAACAAAACTAAAAATTAAGTCAATAAATAAAAATTACAATTAAAAATTAAAATTAAAATTGATGGCGATAAAAATGTACGGAAAATATGAAATAAATTGGGTTGCCTCCAATAAGTGCTAAGTTTAACGTCTTCAGCCGGACTTTAGATTTCTAATCACTTTTGCTAAACTATGTCATTGGAAACCTGTGGACCCTCTATGCCATCAATCAGACAAATGGCATTGCATTGCTCCCATGGATTCAGCTCAGTATTGTAATACCCTAGCTTCACAGTACTCATACGCTAATACATATATTTCATGAAATTATATACGATTTAACTGCTACTTGTATTATTATTAGCATTTGTCTGCTTCATATCATATTTTTAATACACCCGTACGGTACTAGTTGTGAGAACTCTAAGTGGAGCGGTCGATTATTAGACACTTGGAAAAAAATAGGTGTCATTGTCTTAATTAGAAATAAGTGTAACACTTGACTCTGTTAAGAAATGAGTACTCACATGAGTGTTCAATCAATATCAAACATTGGTATACGGTATAATGAGCGAATGAATTATTTGATGAAAGATTAATATATTATTTGAAGCAAGTTGGTGCTAAACCTAATATGAATAAAGGGATGGTACACAATATTATTTTGAAAATGATATTTGTTAAAGAGAATGATAACATAATAGTATGTGAAAATAATAACGAAATCGTAGAAAAGGTTGATAGAACCTTAATTAGAACATAATAAAGTGATTTGTGTGAATGCCAGAAAATTTATATAAATATATATCTCTATTGTTAAAATCCCCGCCTAACTTCGTTTAGGTCCCGCCTCACCTCACCAAGACTTTATCTAGGCGCTAGGCTTTCGCCGCCGGACTAGTACCTAGCAATTTTAACAACATTGATATATATATATATACAGGTACTAATATTATTTATATATAAATATACGGAAATATCATACGTAATTAAATATACAATGTACTAAAGGTTTGCATCCTAAAGGTTTACATTTTATATTATATCCATATATACACATAACTAATATTATTTAAGTAATTAAACTAATATTTAACTTAAATGGATAAGTCATATCTGCAATTAGGCAACATATATGGGTGTGTGTAGTGTATATATATGCATGTTTGTACCACACATGCACACTTGACTTACTGACAAGTGTAACTCAATAACAATTTGTATATGTGATAAATGTTTCCACCGCCTCACTTGTCAAAGGAATTGTTCAAAGGAACTGTTAATAGACATTACTTATAGTCTACTTAAACTCACAAACACATATATACTGATGGGTGAAGGAAAAAGAAGGCTGGTGAGGAGAGCATACGCATAAAAAAAAAAAAAAAAAAGAGAGAAGATAAAGAGACAAAAAAATAATAATAATAAGCAAAAGAACTATAGCTACGTACCTGACTTCTGAAGCGTGTTTTCTTTTGGGAGATCAAGAACTGTAAGTCATGTTCTCATTTACTTAGAATTAACTTTACAGTTTTATTATAAATGATAATATAAAAAAAAAAAAGAAAAGAAAGGGGTAATGCGGAAGAAAAATTTTCTATTATGAAATGGAAGCAAATTCGATATAGATGCGCAAAATAGTGAGGTTTAGAACTTCAGGAGTACCACGGGTGAATTATAATTATATACATGAAATAGTAGTTATATATTTTTAAATGGGTGTATCATATTTGAATTCCAATAAAGGTTTAGGATCTTGTGATATATATACATATATATATAGTTCTTATAATCAAAATCTTAAAGATAATTAATGATATATATATATTAACAATATATATATAAAAAAATAAATTAGCAGAGATGGAATCTGTGAACAATAAAAAAAAAAAAATCCCCTCTTAATTTGCAATCCTTACATAATTTTGAAGTTGTTGGACTTGAATTGTTGAAAATATTTTGTTGCGATTAAGTTTGCTTTGTGCTTGGAATTGGTTCCTTCCACTGCCTCTTCTTCTTGCACCTCATTGTGAATTTTGCCACAAATGACGATAACCTTTTTTATCCTTTTATTAAATCTACAATGCATCTTTTGATATTTTTACACCCGTAATTTGCGGAAGAATAGATCAAACTACCCCTTAGTGCATAACGGACAAAACTCTTGTATCTTTGGTCTTTATTTTTTCCGCCACTTTGGTTTTCCACATAATTTTTGAACTCCAAAAATTTTGAAAATGCTTCGACTTTTGCTTCAAAATGTAAACCCACATCATTTCGGGAAAAATTATCAACGAACAATAGGAAGTACTTGTTGTCATTGAGTGACGGTGTTTGTGTTGGCCCATAAATATCTCGCATGCACTATCTCGAGCGGAGCTTTGGCTCTGTATGATATCTTTGGAAATGGCAAACGATGCATTTTGCCAAAAATACATCCTTCACATGTCTTTTCTCGATCCGGAATGTTAGGAAGACCAAACTCCATATTTTTCTTTTTCAACAAGTTTAAACCTTTATAGCTCAAATGCCCATACCTAAAATGCCATAAATTATGTTTCGCTTTCTCGTGGTACTTTGAAGTGCAATTTTTCTACGATCAATGGCAAATTAAGAGGAAATATTTTGTTTGAACTCATCTTAATTTTAGCCATTGTGAGATTCTTTTGTTTGTCAATAATGATACAAAGTGGTCATTATTGAACTCCACCTTGTAATCTTTCTCCAAGAGTTGGCCCACGCTCAATAAATTTTGAGTCAAGTCGTACATAAACTACATCTTTGATGATATTCATTTTACCTTCTCTTGTCCTGGACTCGCAATTTCTCCTTTTCCGGTGATCTTGCGGGATTTGCCATCCGCTAGCCTTACTTGGATGAATATGAGTCATCGAGATTCACGAACATTTTCTTGTTTCCACACAAGTGATTGCCGCAACCACTTTGCCCACGTACCAAATATTCTCAATTTGTTCTTTGAGAATTCAAACATGAAAAAAAACCCGATTAGGCTCTTTTTCTTGAGATAAAGTTGCTTCATTTGTATCTCCATCATCTTTATGCCAACAGTCTCTTTGAGAATGATTTGCATTTCTGCATCTTTTGCACTTAAAACGGCAATTTTGGTATCGTGGTTATTCTTTGCATATCCGCAATACAAATCAGAATTTTGATTTGAATTTCTCTCGATTGAATCCACCTCGTCTTCCTCGTCCTCGTGCCTGGTGTCCGCGCGACCTTTGTCTTTGCAATAGTCCAAGAAGGATTTTCCAATGAATTTTCCTCCTCGATTGTTCGAGTCTTTATGATATTTTTTTAGTCGCATCATTAGCGCTTCTTCCTCCTTCGGAGTATATGTGATATACTCTCTCTTCAATGATATCCCAAAGTTCATGGGACATGGACAACGCGTTCTCATTTGAGTAACGTTCTTCAACAAAGATAGGAACACTTTGTTGGATAAATGTGAATGCAATTTCACTATTATTGGTCAAGCTATTTTTTTAAATTGGAGGAGTTATCAAACCAGGGGGGTGGCTCGATACCAAAATTGTTGGGTATACGGGTGTAAGTGTGAAAATGTGAGAGATATTGAGAAATACATTGAAGGATTATTGGCTTTACTCTTTTCCGTAATCGCTCACAAATTGCTTTACACGTGATGCTCACTTAATCCCTCTTGGGAATTGCCCTCTTTTGATCCCTCTCGGGATGTCTTTGATCCCAATTTGGGATGCTCTAAAATGTTGCACATATATGCCTATTTATAGACTTGAAATTCACTTAATACATACAAAGACTAAACATAATATAGTGCAAAGTTTGGTGAGATTAATTCTCATCCATTAGTTCTTGAGTGGGTTAGGTGAGAGCACCCCACAAGTATTGCAAGTTATATATTATTCAACGAAACTGGTTTTTTGCTCTTGTATTGAACTTTTAATACACTTTATAATAGTGCTAGAACAAATATTTGAAAATTTAATACAAAAGTTATAATACACATTATTAAATGATGTCGAGTATAGATTCAAAATAAGAAATTGAGGTACAAATTAGGAGGTTTGGTTAGGATTTTTATCATAAGATACAAAATTAAATTGGGAATTCGAGTCACTTTATGAGATTAGATGTAGGAAACTTGTTTGATTGAATAGTAGAAAATAATACTTTATATAATTACTGATTTTCATACCGATGTTGAGGAGTTACGGTTTAACAAACCAATAAGTAGAGCACGACGGAACAAGGTAAGTGAAAATCCATCCGCAACTACAATGCATGAAGATAGTATTTCTGTCTTATTGATACTAATGCGATTCTTGTATCTTGATGGATGCATTATGGAAACCTTGATGTGCGTATGTTGCTTGGTGGATATTGGAGTGTGATGATTATTGTTTCATTGAGCATGTCATTCATTGGCATTCGCACGTGCATGCACAACATGTGAGTATTGTTGAAATGAGGCATGCACGACATGATTTTCTTGAAAAGAAAATATTTTGGTTGGCCGCTACTAGTGCACCGAGGCCTGTGTGGCTTATGTATATGATGTTTCGGTACCGCAAGTGGGATGACTTTCCGGAGGATCGCAGGGGCAGGCATGAGGCGGACGCCTGGTGGTCACGGGAGGATGGTCCACTTGATAGTACCCCTTACGGTTGGTGCAATGAGTGGGATGACTTCTTGTGGATCGCGGGTGCAGGCATGAGGCGGACATCTGGCGGTCACAAGAGGATGGGCCCTCGTCTGTGTCAATCGGTTATTGGCCATCTGAAAATTGATATTGAGCTCTTTCCGGTGCGTAGTAGGGGGCCAAGGGCCCGATAAAAGAAAAAGGAATTTGGCTGAAATACTTTATTTCATCGGCATGCATTCTCGAAAGAGTATCTTGGACTCAATTACTTATGTATTTCATATCATTTCATTGACATGCATGATTTTTACTTATTGAGCTTTAGCTCATGTAGTTCATGCATTGTAGGTGAGTCTGGTGATGCTGGATTTCCAGGCCTTACTGGGCAGGCTGCTGGAGCTCCTACAGGTTATTGAGGACAGTGTACATGGATGACGACCTGTTGGGCTATGTTGATGGGTCACTTTTCCCTTTTTGGTCCTGTATTATATTTTGGTTTAAGGTTGTACCCTCTTTTGAAACTCACATGTAAATATATATATATATATAAATAGATGGGTGATGTGGGTTATGAGTGTGGTCACATTGAGGTTGTTGTGTTTAATACAGGGTTTGTTACCTCTTTTGCTTGTAGATATGGGTTGTCATTTTCTTATAAGTAAAGTGATCTTGCTTGTTCGTTGTTAAAATATCACAGGTAAAAAAAAAATGTACAGGTATATAGGGTTTACGTTGTCAAATTTTACTTTTTATATTGCTTAGTAGTGTAGTAGTACGGGTGGGCGTCACAAGTATCGCTTGGGAATTTGCCTTTCTGGAGTTGGCCTCCCACAGCAGTTGCGATATGGGTTGCTTGTGTTTCCAGAGATTTCAGTCTTATGTTTACGTTCGTTTTTAGCCGAGTGACATGTTCTTCTATCCCGTCTATCTTGGCTTCATCTTTGTTGATCTTGCCCTTGTTTCTCCGATAAACGAGGATAACATCTCTTCAACAGATGCTTTTGTTAGAGATTTTTCTAACCGCAAGTCTACGGTATCAAGTTTTAATATAGTGATATGAGTAGGGTTGTCGTATCCACAGAGAATGCGTGTATAAGTACCAAGTATAAATTACCTATGCTATATTTGTGATCAATAATAGGTGGATGTCTCAATTTATAAATAAAAATAACTAGATATAACTAATCAAAATATAAACATCTAAATCTATGGGAGAATGAATTGTAGAGGTGTGATGAATCTAGTTTTCCTTATATTATCAATATGGTATATCAATCACAAATTACCAATTTATAAGTCAAGATTTCTACAATAATCATTTCCTCTCTCGAGTGCCAAATGATTTTAGATCACAATTGGGAAATCAATATCTCTATAAAAATCACCAATTGAAATCTCAATAAAAACTATGAATCTTGGTTGATGACTTCAAAGGATTCACAAATCTCTCAATTCTATGAAATCCTAGGTTATGCTATTTCAAGGCCATGTATTCAATTACCTCTCTCAAGTGTCAAATCAAATACACCAAATACTCTAAATTATTGATCAAGTAATTTAGAAGCAATAAATCCAAATAGCACAAACAGATTGGGAAATCTAGATTGACAAACCACAATATCAAAACATAAGTTCAAACATAGATTACATCATCCCTATAGAATTATAAATTTTAGCTCATGATGAAAATACAAATACCCATAATCAAATGAAAATGCATCTCAAATGATTTACAAGAAACAACAAAGAAGGAATTAAGAAGGAATTAAAGAGATTAAGAAGAATCTTATTTATTTCTAGATGATAAATGTCTTCAATCTTCTTCCCCAACTCTTTCCTTGTGACTTGGTGGTGTTGGTTTTCATCCCCAAGTGTCCTCATGCCCTAGTTCACGCCTCCCCTGTATCCATTTATAGTACACTCCTTTTAGATCCAAAAATCGGACTTTTCGTGTTTTATCCGCCCACGGGCGCCGCAACGCTCAAAAATGGGCACCGCAAAGGCGCACATGACACACCCGGGAAGGCAGCCGCTCATCCAAAATTTGGCACACGCCCAGATTTTCGCCTCCAAATGTCCGAATTTGCCTTTTGTGTCTTCACAGGAGTTGTAGCCCTATCTCTTAGCTTTCCGTATCCATTTGAATCAACTCAATATCAATTTTGTGGAGAGAGTTATGGCCAAATTACTAAACCCTGCCAGTCTTGAAAATTGTAGACGTGTTTGGACGTTTCTTGAGATCAATCCCCTTCTTGTTTGATCATCCTTGCTTCTTTTGACATGTGACTCATTTATATGACTCTAGACTCAATATAATTGGCCCACAATATGGTTTTGGCCACTCAAATGACTCGAAACAACGGAAATTAATGTCTAACCTATGAGATATAACAAAAACGACTCATAATACTCAAAAACAACACAAAACTCAAGTCTAGGAAGCCCAAATCAATGGTATAAAACCAAGTGAACAGCTTTCTTTTCATTGGACTCCGCTCTCCTTGATTACCCATGTTATATTCCCGTGGTGGCTGCAAAATATTTTTATTGTTAGCATAAGAGAAATTTTCATGGTTTCGCAACCCTGGATGATAGTAGTTGGGTATCCGATTATTTCGTAATTATTGTTGAAGTTTCTTTGTTGGCCCACAAAGTTTGCTTCCTCTTTAACAACAAAGAGGATCTCTTGGAGTCACTTGTCGCATCGCTTCGATTTCATATTCAAAGACGGATACATTGCTGCGTGAGCATGGCGACTTTCTCATCTTGAACTTCTCGCCACTCGTCGGACAAGTTGACCTTTTAGATGGCCATTGGTAATCGTTGTTTGCCATCTCCTCTAGTAACTCTAGTGCCTCCTCGGGATATTTCCCAAAGAGTGCACCTCCGGATGCAACATCTATAATTGTTCTTGTGTTGCCACTCAAACTATTATAGAAGATCGAACCGTTGGTAGTCGGGATATCCGTGTTGAGGGCACTTCCTTAGCAATTCTCGGAATCTATCCCATGCTTCATATAGTGGCTCATTACTCATTTCACTATCAATCAAGCATGTGTTTTGACATTGTGATCGAATGAGTTGAATGTTCATGCCAATGTTTTGGACATTCAAGGCTTGTAATGTGGGCTTAGGGTAAGGTAGGAAAATATATGATTAAGTAGCTCAACTCACCCAAACACACAATTATCACTTCAAATCACCAATTGCCAAACAAAATAGCTACCTTCACTTTTGGAATTCTCCACTGTTCTCCTTTTATGAGCCTAAACTCACTGATTTTTTTTTTCGAAACCCCCAAACTTATTCTTTTGCATATTTTTACACATGGGGGTTCATATTTTCTTTTTCTCGACAACTTCATGCAAGTGAACACATACCCTACTTATCATACCACCCTCAATCTTCAACATTTTGTGTGTATGAGTGATGGGTAATTAGGATTTTCACATGTAGGCTCAAGGTATAAGATTGGTTGCCAAAGAACGGGTTTAACAGGCTCAAAGGGGACACTAGTGAAAATATATAATATAAAGGTAGGCATTTTTGGCTCTAGCTTGTTCAAAGATGGCCTAAATCATTTCCTTAATGTTACTTCACCTAGGATTTCGCATCGAGTAGAGATCGAAGAAAAGTTCTAGAATACGGTGGGATCATACAAGAAACACTCAACTTCATAAATCATTTTCAAATAAATAAACTGAATTATACATGTAGATGGAATTAATGGAACGAAGCATAGATCACCGCTCAAACACATGCTCTTTGATTGTTTAACTCATATTCGACAAATTCACTTAGTCATGCGCAGTTCTACATTCAACAAATGACTCGACTCGACTCAACTCAAAGCAAATATACAAAAAAAAACACGAAGAAAGTAGGATCACAAACCGAAAAAGGTATTACCACTCCCCCAAACTTAATATAACCATTGTCCTTAATGGAAGATGTGCAACACCTCGTCGGAATCGTGGGGTGAAAGAGAAGCAATAGGGCCAATTGGTAGCACTCTATAGGGTTGATGGCTTTTTCCTTGCCTTTCTATGATTTAGGAGGCACAATACCAACAGTAAAAACAAAACCAAACGTGGAAACGAGCAATGGGGTAAAGTACCACAATATCATACGAAGACCATGGGAAAGACATTAATGTCATATAATTGTAATCAATATGTGAACTCCCAACAATAAACCAAGAAGGGTATGCAAAAGTGTTAAATTTCTCATTGAGGCATTTTATCAAATACATGGTGGGCCTGAGATAGAGAATAAGGATGTGGAGGCAATTTATACAACCAATTATGCCCAAAATTTCAATACCAATCCAAATTATATCACAATAAGCACCTTTTGCACATAACTTCACAAGAATCGCGTAATGAGCATGCGAGAGGGGTAGGGGTAAGAAGCAACATGACTACTACTAATAAAACACAAACATTCTAACTAATCAAACCGTGAAAGCGAGTAAAATGAGCTTGAGTTGCCTCCCAAGAAGCGCTAAATTTAAAGTCTTTAGCCGGACTTTTGTTTTACTCAGCAAGGGATCCAAAAATAATTGTCTATCATGCCATGCCTTTGTATTTTCTAACAATATAGGCGATCCTTCAAAGTGTATGTAAGACGTGGATGATTAAGGATCGAATGTTGATGGTCTTTTGGAAATCAAAAAATGTGTTCCTAATGATAAAAATGGCTTACCAATCATAGTAAAGATATTTCTATCTTTACTCACATTAAATATCATGAAATCAGAGAACATGTGAATTGATCACCAATTTCAAACATTGTTCCTTCAAGTGTATGCTTCTTAAAATTTGATACATTTGTATTGAAGCTTACATCTAGAGTGCACATATTTTTGTCAATATGAGGATTTTCGATTGAGTGAGAGATAGAGATACTCCCGAGTTAATTTGACGTGGATCCTCCTCTTGTAAGATCGATTGCACTCTTCAAAAGGCTCCTCCAAATTTTGAAGGATGTCCACATTTTTCATAATGGGCAACTCATGTTCATGAGTTTCTATTTCACCAGGTTCCAAGAATGATGACGACTCTTCATTATTAAGTTGGTCAATGATTTGTTGGAGTAACTTTGACATATTTTGACATGTAATCTCAATTTGTTGAATGCTTGCCTCGGTTTGTAGTAATCTATCATCACTTTCTCCATTTCTTATCTTACACTCTTCGATAAACTCAAGAAGATTGAACTACTTATCACAATATCAAACAAAAAGAAAAAAATCAAAAACAAAAAGAAAAATATTTACTAAAAATGTTTTAATTAAGATTAAACTACTTATTACAATATCAAAGTAGAATCTAATCAATCCCCAGCAACGGCGCCAAAAACTTGTTCGCCAAAATTTTGTTTTGGTTCATACAACTACAAGTGTACAATGTAGTTTATAGAATAATGGCAAGCAAAGTTGTATTCTTGAGGATTCAAGCTCAAAACATTTAGGATATAATAACATCGTATTCCAATTTTATTGAAGCGACCGAATATCAAGTAATTTATTCTAAGAAAAAAATTGAAAAATAAAGAAAAAAAGAAATAAATTTGTGAACCCCACAAGTCTTTTCAACATATTTAGGGTCAACCTTAGACACATAATCTCAACATGCTTCTTTAATATTAAATGCGAATAAAATCAGTAAAAAAACTAATTCATACAATTTTATGGGTTCAAATTCCTAATATCATTTACTCCCCTCCCGGGTGGTGCATAAACAGTTGATTAATAACAATTGTAGTCCTCCTAGATCGTTACAATTCTTATTAACTCCAAAAAAATTTATGAATTGAATGACTCCCCACAAACACGCTGTCACACATGTTTCATGTCCGATTCGATTTCGGTCTTTGTTATAACTCATCTCCGAATTTTGCAATAACAAATATGACATGCTAATCATGGCCAAATAAAAAGCAATTATAAATAAGCACTCGAATTCATAAAATAGAAAGCATGAATTAAAGAAAACAAGTAATCATATTTAATACAAATCCACGGTTTCGATGATTCCCCTAACATCCAAAAATATGCCAAACATTGACTACAAACTCATAGACAAATCCGAATCAATATTATGACATCATATAATGCAGGACAAGAGTTCTTAGACATAGAAAGAAAACCCATTCTTGTCGGGATGGATTCTCACCCAAGCCTTCAAGCTCTTGTGCTCCCTAGATGCGAAAGCCTTGTGGTGTTTTTCGCGACCTAGCCTTTGCTTTGAAGCTCTTCGATTCCTTCGTTCTCGTGTTATTTGATGTGTTTTCTATGTAGAGAATGATGAATTTTCATGCAAGACTTGGTACCCTTTTATAGATGCTTGGAGAGATCACTTGTATAGTTGGAATGGGAAGCAAACTCTAAAAAACGCCGAAATGGACTCCCACACGGTCGGGCCATGTGGGTCCACAGAACGTGTGGCTTTGGGCGTAGCCCTTTGTCGCATGGGCAAGCATTCACACGGCGCTGGTGCGGTTGATGATCTTGTCCACACGCTCAGTGTGAGATCACACGGCCTGGCCGTGTGGACCTTCTTTGTCCTCTGTTTTCTTCCTTTCTTAACACTACCGTGTGATTTTCACACCACCAGTCCACACAGCTGTGTGAGGCTACACGGTCCGGCCGTGTGAGTTGCTTTTGTTCCCTTTTTCTGTCGTTTTGATCTTCTCTCCGCATTCGACAATCTTATACGGGCATCTCAAGTGACATTTTTTTTTATTTTAAGCTCTGCTTTCCTCGCAAGAATTACAAAAATACGCAATATCATGCCCTTTAAAGGATACTAAGTAAAAATGTAGTAAATATGCAAGCAAATGTATCAATTATATGTCAATTTAAGCCCAAAATGCACACATATTTTACACACATCAATTGTTGCCTTTACCCCTTTGACTTGAGTCCGCTCCAATCATATGGGAATGACTCTGTTGTCACTTCAATGTTAGACTTGGCTTTTTCGACTTGACCGACACTTCCACATCCTTTAGACAGCTTGTTCTTCGTGGCTCTACTTGATCGAGTCTTTGCCTTCCATCTTGACCATGCTCGGTTGACACACCGGGTCTTCACTCCGTCCGCAATTGACCTTTTGCATTCTTCGACATAGCTAACTTCACTCGTGGTCTTTCATCCTATCTATTACAACATAGAAATACAAGGAAAATGGGGTGCCAACTTTCTATTCTAAGTTTTACATGGTATCATCAAAATTTTAACAATAAATTTCCTAACAATATGCAAAACTCACACTATACAAGATGCAACAGAAGTGATAGAGATCCATTGTCAACACAAGTCAAGGTTTTCTTTGGAAAGAGGCTTGTGTCGTGTCACAAAGAATAAAGTTGCTTTGCTGAAAGAGTGCAAAAAGCAAGAAACCAATGTGATATACCTGAAAACCTGTAGAGACCAAGGAAAGGCTGCAGAGCATTAAAATCATGGTACGATCCTCATTAATGCTACAAGGACAAGCATGCCAACAACCTACTAGTGAGATTTGAAACATATGTCTATCTCTGCAATGGACATATTTTTGAATCTGCACTATAAAAGGCTGAGGAAGCAAGTGAGAGAAAAAAACTGAGAACGAATTTCATAAGACTATCAAGCATTCAAACAAGCAAATACTTGCAAAATACTCTCAAGCTTTCAAAGACAATCCTCAATCCTAAAATCGAAGGAACTCAATCCAATACACTCGGTGAAGGAAAGATTACTTCATCAAGTTGAAAAGGAAATTGTTTGAAGAGCAAAAGGGCTCTACTCTCCAAGGTTGAAGGAGAAGTAGTAAGGTTCAAGTTCGAACCGAGAAGCTTTGAGCTCGTTGGAAGGTGTGATCAATTCCAAGAGTTCGAGGAAGCTAAAGTAGCAAAACAACCATTTTGTGAAGAGGCGAGTTCCGGGAGCGGCCAACTATGTGATCAAGGCGCCGACTCGGATTGTTGATCGCTTTGTAACCAAGATCATTACTTAGTTGATTCCTCCAGGAGTTGGAGAAGAGTGGATTAGAGGAATTATCTCATCCTCGAACCACTATGAAATTGTTTGTGTTTTATTTACTTACAACACTTTAATTTCTTGCTTATCATTTATATATGTTGTTAAGTTATAATAGCTAAACTCAACTCGATAATAACCATTGCTAAAAACAAGTGTTGAAAAACAAGTTTAAAACAACAAAGGTAAAAAGCCTTCCATTGAACAAAACCAAATCAACCTTTAAGTTAAGTGTTAGCTGATACCAGCTGAGTTACATTATCAACAACTCAGTCGAATATGTTAAGTGGGTAACTTAGTTGAGTAAGCCAACTTAGCTGTCCCTCAAGGACTAAGCTGATTTGTGCTAACTCGAAAATATTTAAAAAACTAAATCAAATATTTGTTAAGGTTTATTCAACCCCCCCTTCTAAACCTTACAACTTACCTCTTGGGACCTACAAATATATGATGTGATAAATGATATATCCTTCGGAGGAAAGATAATCATATTTGGGGAGATTCCTAAAAGATATGCATGTAATTCCAAAAAAAACTAGACAAGATATTGTGCGGGCTAATATTAATTCATCTTATTTATGGAGGGATTGTATTGTTTTGAGGTTGAAAAAATATATGAGATTGAGAACATGGGTAACGATGAGAGTTGTGAAGAACGAAAGGATTGTTTATTAGATTGTAAAGACAGGCGATGGAAAAATTGGAGAACCAAATGATGGATGTGCTTCGATTGATATTCCAACAATTTTTGCTTAAAGAATTTAATGATCCGATTGCATCTATAGTTCAAAGTACATATCCAACAACTGGTAGTAATTTTGAGCCCTCATATTTCGAACAGAGAGTTGTTTTAGTTCCAACTCCTAATGTGGATCAATCAAGTAAATGAATATATGGTGTCCATGAACAATTCGAGGGAAAATTGTATTTGAGTTATGATTCCCCATGTCATTCGATGGGAGTGGTTGTGGTCACTTGAATGATGTTCATACGCCCTGAATTTTTAAATGGAATAAAATATTCGGAATTCCCAATCATGAGTTAAATTTGAAGGTTGGAACTCTGTTATGTTGCTCCGTAACATATATCATTCTCTTAGGTTATGCAACGACACTCGTGGGTGGACTCACCTTGATGTTTTCATATATATATATATATATATATATATATATGTGTGTGTGTGTGTGTGTATGTGTGTGTGTATTTTGGGAAACATATATATACATATATATATGAGTTTTGGGCACAATTCCTATTTCTTCTCGTATTTTGATTTGGTAATTAGAAATCAATGAGTTATAAATTAATGTGATGGTCAATGGAACCTTATTCAAGCCCTCATTTATATTATTTAGTTTTATAATAGGTTATCGATTAGATATTAAGATTGAAGTGATTTTAGGTTAAATTCTTTTTTGGCCTAGACTATATATTATTTGCTAGTATATATTGAAAGAAAATTGCAAAAAAAAATTAGTATAGCGTCACTTATAGATGATTTTCGTGATATGCAAAAGAGACCTTCTAAAGATTTAAATATATTAGGATTGTAGGTTACCCAATGCGCATCCGAAAGGTAATGGTTAAGGGTTCGCATTATCAAACAAATATTAGTAAGTGGCGAAGGGCTCCACCATTATCAAATAAATATTAGGATTATAATTATGTAATTAGGGTTGTTTAATGATGAGTATTAATATTGTATTGATGCAACATTATAATATATTTTGAATTTTATTATATAAAATTAAATTTTATTTTCCAACTGTTGTTCGGCCCTCAAGTGTTGATTTGTGTTCCGCCGACGACACAGATTGATTATTACAATGCTTGGTAATCATATTCTAGAAGGACAAGTTCAAACCAGGAGGCAATTTGGCTCATAAGGTTCTTATTTCAAGAATGTCATCGACTTTTGAACCAAGACTTCCTTTCAAATTTGAACAACACGATTTTACTTTGGTTGTATTTTATGCAATGTCTGTCAATAAAAGTCAAGGTGAATCTTTTGTAATATATGACTCCTTTTAAAAATGCCCATTTTTAGTTATGGTCAATTTTATGTTGCTTTGTCTAGAGTTACCATCCGAAATGTCTTAAAATATTGATATGTGATAGTGATAGTAATCCTTCAGGTCAACATCCAATGTTGTATACAAAAACGTATTTCAAAATTTAAAATAATTTTATTTAATATTAATTTTACTTACATTAAATTGATTGTTTTATTTATACCCATGTGATGTTTTATTCCACACATTGCGATCACTAAAATAATAATTTTCTTGTATTAATTTATAATCCGTGCATGCACGGGTGGAATATTAGTTATGTAACATGTTAGGTTAGCGGGGTAGCCCCTAACTAAGAGCAACTCCGTCACCAACATATTACGGCGTTGGGCGTTAAATTTGAGACAATTAAGTATCCAACAGAGCGCCAAAACGGAACTAATTTAGGATATGGCGTTACAACTTTGTTCTAATGCCATCTATTTCTTCTCTTCTTTTTGGCTTTGATTTATTATATGTATTTCTTAATTGTGAATATGTAATTAATTTTATATTTCAATTAATTTAGTAAAAAATAATATTAAATTTAATCATTCATATGTGATATGTTTTAAAATTATATGATGTGTATTTTTCACAATACTATGAGATTCAATATACTACACATAAAATTATAAATCTTATATAATTTACATTATAAAATCTTGAAACATGAAATTACAACAATAATAAAGATTATATCGAATAACTAACATAAAATTATTGAAAATACATATAAAATGGATAAAATATTGTTCCTAGTAAATATTGCATATTTAAAACTTATATTATTGAAAATTTTATGTATCTTTTTGAATTTGATTAATTTTGAAAAGAAAAATTATGATAAATATTATATCAAAATAAAATTGCATATGTAATATGTTTATCAATTTTAAAGTAATACAAATTGGTATCAAATGATTAAAATAATGATTGTATGAAATATTCTTTTTTAGTGCAAGTAAGTAGTGGAAAGTCTTTGGAGATGGAGTGCAAATTTTGCATTACGGTGGTGCGGACCACTCGGGAATGGTCTAAAACCATTTGATAACTAAGTCGAGTTTAAGTCTTGAGCTTATAGCATCGTGAATATGAATTACGTAGTGCGGAATTAAGATATCTAGGGTTAACTTGATTTAGTCGTACATACTACTTCCGTGTGACAAGGATCCCATGAGCTCTTCATTCCGCCGTGGTATAATTGACACGTCGGGAGATTATGGCGACTGCATCCCGACCCGGTCGGGTGCAGATGGAAATATATGGATATTATGGTATTTTAGTTATTTGAAGATTCCTGGGAGGAAAATGACAATTTTAAGCATTCATTTATCATGTTATATAAGCATTGTATCTATTGCAATAATTGTTGGAATTTGGTCATTGTAATATAGGTGTTGGCCCGATTTTGACAAAAATAATTAAGTGGTTTCCATTAGTGAAAAATATAATTAAATTATTTGTAAAAATTCTACTAAGAGAGCAGATGGGAATACCATTTGCAATTTCTCAAAACCAATTCCTGGTGAATGAGAAGTTAATGCTAGAAGTTAGCCACTTAATACAAGTAAATGGTGTGGAAAATGGAAAATGTGGGGAATGAGAAATGCTCCATCCCACATAGAATAAAGAGGCAAAGTTTGCACACTATATTTATCCCAAGTTGGACTTATGGGTTTGGGCCCTTGGGGGCACCCAAATATTTAAAGGGGTGAGGACCTACTTGCTTCTCGGTTTGGTTCAAAACACACGTCTTGCGCGCCAAGGCCGCCGGGTCGTCTTGGCCCGACCCGGCCAGGGCTTGGGCTTGGCTCAAGGCCCTTATTTCTTTTGGACCAAAAACTTTTAAAAATAATTAATTAATTAATTAATTAGGATTTCAACTGGGAAGTGTTCGCACTAGAGCACGGGCAGACGATAGCTCGTAAGGCGTCGTCGGTCGTCGTCGTCGAACTCGACGCTTTCAAGCGGCCGACGCACAACCCGTGTGTCGGGTCGTAAGGCCGGCCGTAACTTTGTCATTTTGGTTTGCATCCACGCACGGGCTATGCGTCAGGTTGTGCATCGATGCAAAGTGTAGAACAAATGCGTCTGCTCGTTGAAAATTTTTCTTTTTGAGCCAAAATACATGATCTTTCTATACGAAGCACCGAGGCCTATATTATTCGACCCTTGCATAAGGAATAAACATACAAAATCATAACATTAACATCGGTCATTGGCATCATCAAAGCATATTGAAATTCCCTCCTTCGAAAGCTTGAAAGTCTAGACACTTCGTTGTTTTGAAGTTCCGATTTTTGGAGAAAAAGTATAAAATAGAAGATGCCAAAGACAAAAGAAATTTGTAGTCGGTAAATTTCTGGATTATAAGATGGTTGACACCAAGACGGTGATTAGCCAAGTGCAAGAAATTGAGATCATACTTCATGACT
The DNA here is from genome assembly GCA_016081115.2 of Rehmannia glutinosa. Classification (NCBI taxonomy): domain Eukaryota; kingdom Viridiplantae; phylum Streptophyta; class Magnoliopsida; order Lamiales; family Orobanchaceae; genus Rehmannia; species Rehmannia glutinosa. Next base: position 71,287,517 of record CM071937.1, on the reverse strand, counting down.
TAGTGTCGAAGGGATGATTTTGAGTGAGTCGTTTCAAGTAGCCGCAATTATCGAAAAATTACCGCCATCGTGGAAAGATTTTAAGAACTACCTCAAGCACAAACGCAAAGAGATGGGGTTTGAGGATGTAATAGTTTGACTTTGGATTGCGGAAGACAACGGGATTCCGAATGAAAATTGGCAAATGTGGGGGTGTGATCACACTTTGTGGAACACCAATGGAGTTTCTGTTGCATTTTTAAAATGTGACAGAAGGTGTTGCCAAAAGTGTTGTAACACCAAAATCACAATTGCATGGAGTGTTGCCCAAAGTGTTGTAACACTAGATGTAGACATACGATAACAAGTTAAAAATCCAAGTATTACTAATGATGTGATAACAGAAGGTTACACACGTGTTGGGACTAAGGTCTAAAATCTGTTAGAACGAGATTCTAACTGGATTGTTGGGACAATGTTCTAACAAAATAAAAAGTGGCCGAGAGCCATATAAATTTTGGATTATCTTGTGTTGAACAAGGATATCAGAAATTGTAAGGGAGCTTTACTTTTTAGCAAACCACATAATGGAGGATGCCTTGAAGTGTGGGAGTGCTTTGGCTAAAGTAGAAGCATCCAAGAAAATAAATTCCGCATTTATGATATAAATGATGGTACGGTCATTAAATCTGGAAAATGTTGTATTTATTAAATATGTGTCTTTTCTTGGAAAGGAAATAGGTAAGTCTAGACATTTATGTCAAAGGAAAACCTTGCGGATCCACTAACAAAAGGCATAAATCGAGATCAATTGTATAATCTGTTAAGGGGAATGGGTTTAAAATCCACAACTTAAAGAATGTTCATAGCGGTAACCCAACTTTGTGAATTGGAGATCCCAAGACCTTGGTTCAATGGGACAATGAATGTTGAGTTGAACACTTGCAATGTGTTAGCTCATTCTCGAAACATCCAAGTGAATGAAAACTGCTGAATGTGGTGAGGTTAAGTTTAAGACTTTTAATGATTCCTATATCGAAAGGTGGAGTATGGCAGATACTCTTCAATAGGAGATCACCTATATAGGTGAGAAGTAATGGCCGCTTCAAAGAAACACTTATGAATCTAAGGTATGGTCTAGGGCGAAATGGACACAACGTGAGACAACAAAGGTTAGAGTTGTTATTGTGTAAGTACTATTGTCTCGGTTTACACAAACGGTGAGTAGTTCAAGACATCACGTTACTAAGAAGCGGATTTACTAAGGAATGTTCAAAGCCACAAGCTACCTATCATGATGCAATAACGATTCACCGAGACTTTCAAGCTTAATCTGCATACATGTATGCATTAATTTCATTCATGTGAGGGATTGTTGGAATTTGGTCATTGTAAAATGGGCGTTGACCCAATTTTCACTAAATAATTAAGTAGTTTTCATTAGTAAAAAATAGAATTAAATTATTTGTAAAAATTCTACTAAGAGAGTAGATGGGAATAGCATTTGGAATTTCTCAAAACCAATTAGGGTGAATGAGAAATTAACGCTAGAAGTTAGCCACTGTTGGGAAATTTATTGTTTAGATTTTGATGAATGTCATGTAAAACTTAGACTAGAAAGTTGGCACCCCATTTTCCTTGTAATTCTTATTGTGATAGATAAATTTGTATAAGTTGAGTCAAGTCACTATGCTGGAAATACAAGAAGTCAAGTGAAGATGTGAAGTGAAGACTCATTGAGGAACAAGCGAGTATGGCCAAGAAAGAAGACCAAGGACTCGATCAAGGAGTATCGGTACTGTGAGACAAGCGTGAGAAGAGTCACTAAGTCAATCCAAGAAGCCAAGTCAAGATGAAGTGACAGATGAGTCTTTCAATCATTGGAGCGAGACTCAAGTCACCTGGGGAAAAGGTTTGCAAAGAGGAGTTAATCGAAAAGAATCCGTTGCACAAAAGTCAAGAACATTACTTAAATAAGTAATACTTTCATGCCGCCATGTCTTAAAGTGCTCGATCCCGAGAAGCTAAGGGTGAGCAAACCGAATCGAAGAAAAACCAAACCGAACCGATGAATTGATGCGGTTTGGTTGATTTTGTTTTTGTCACAAGCTTTGGTTCGGTTTGCATTATAATAAACCGAACTAATTTTTTGTTCGGTTCGGTTTTAGTCTAGAAAATATCGGTTTGGACCGAACCGAACCGAATATATTTAATTCTATTATTTATATATATTCTTTATATTATTATTTTATTTTTAAAATTTATTTAATTGTTAAATTATGGAATAAGTCTAAAATATATATATTTTTGCAAAAAAACAAAGGCCCAAAATAAAGCCCAAACCGAAAAATCGATCGAACCAAACCGAAATAATTCGGTTTAGTTCGGTTCGGTTTTTCCTTCAATGCGATTTGGTTTTGATTTAAGAAAAATGTAAATTCGGTTTTTGGTTTTTTGCGGTTTGGTTCGATTTTGCACCGAACCGGTCATTTGCTCACCCCTACCGGAAGCGTGCAAAAGGAATAAACCAATGGGAAGCAATCGCACCTCGTGTCACAACTGAAAAAGTCGATCATTCATTTAATACGAGGAAAGGTCTACATCTCAAGATTGAAGACCAAGAAAAGACAAGCCAACGAACACAAGTAACTTTTGAAAATCACCTTATCTCTTCAACGGGCAAATTTTTGAAAGTGCACTATAAAAGGCCGAGGAATCACTTTGAGATAAGGTTACTCGAACCTAGCACACCCGAGATAAAAAGCAACATTTATATCAGAACTGCAAAATATTCTCAAGTTATTCAAGCAAAATCCTCAAGCCTAAATCTCGAAGGAAATCGATCCAACACTAAGTTGTGAAGGAAAGACAACTTCAAATGTTGAAGAGGAAACTTTTGAAGAATCAAAAGGGGTCTACTTTCCAAGGAGGATTGTAGGAAGGTTCAAGGTCGAACCAATCTCAAGTTATTGGAGGGCTTCGTGATCAAATCCAAGAAGCTTGAGAAAGTAAGTCAAGTAACAAGACGCGGTTGCCCCTGTGAAGAAGTTTCGAGTCGAATGAGAAGCCAACTGCGTGATCAAGGCATCTCAGATCGAGTCCCAACGGAGCAAGTCGGTTGTGTGATCAAGGCTTGTATCTGGATCGATAACCACTTTGTGGATTGATCATTACTTAGTGGATTCCTCCAGGAGTTGGAGAAGAGAGGAATAGAAGAATTACCCCATCTTTGAACCTCTATAAAAACTATTGTGTCATTTACATTTCAAAGATTTTATTTCGCATACTCATTTCATATCTCACGATAATTTTCTATCCAACCGATAAGTAACAAAGTGCTAAAACCAAGTGTTAAAACAAAGTTAAATCAAATTCAAGGGTGTTAATTTTTCATTTGAAAATCTCATCACGGCCTAAGTTAAATTTTAGTTTAAACAATTTGAGTTATTCTATCAATGACTCTTTCGAGTCCTGTTGAGTGGCTAACTTTATTCGATCAACTAACTTAGTTGTCCTTCAAGGACTTAGCCGTGTAATTAACATCGTATTATTTTAAAAGGACTAAAATTGAAAAGTTGGTAAGGTTTATTCAACCCCCTTTCAAACCTTACTCACACCCCTTGGGACCTACAAGTGGTATCAAAGCGTTTGGTGCATTGAGCCTTCCCACAAGTTCTTGAACTAGATCTCCAATCTTTCAAAGAAATGTTTAACACTTGCTCTTTCAAAAGCTATTTTTATTCAAAGCAAAGTTACTATCATGGAAGCAAATTTGACACGCATTCCTATGTTCACTATTCAGAGTTTGATGACTGGAAAATTAGTATGCGTGCTCAACCATCCGCTTTACATGACTAAATGTGGCTAGTGATAGAGGATGGGCCATCGCAAATATTTAAAGTGAAACACAAGAAGAAAAAAATTTGCGGTGAAGGAGAAGAAGTTGTGGTCGAGGCAAGACAAATTTTTAGTTGATAAACCAAGGGTGAATGGACCAATGATGACAGAGAGAGATACAACTTGGACAATGTGGCCAAGGATATTCTCTACAAGACTCTGGACAAAGCAATGTTCAATAAAGTCAAGTCATGCAAAACAACAAAAGAAACGGGTAACTAACTTTAATTTGTGAAGGATCGAACAAATTAAAGAAAACAACTTATTTGTTGTTGTTCAAAAGTTTGAAAACTTTAAAATGCTTGCAGGTGAGACAATGGATCATTTGGATGCTAGATTCACTTAAATTACAAATGAGCTCTCAAAGACTTGGAAAGGAATACACACAAAAGGAGATGTGTATGAAGATTCTAAGAGCCTCCCGGTGAATGGGAAATGAAGACTATTGCTCTAAGGCACTCAATGGACCTATCAAAAACATCCAATCATGAGCTATTCTCGGGCCTCAAAGCTTATGAATTTGAGTGAGAAAAAAGGACCAAGAGGAGACGGATGTACCCAAAACAAATTTGCACTTATAGTCAAGGATGGGAAGAGAGTCAAGTCAAGGAAGCCATTGACCAGGAGAAAATTGCCCTAATGGTTAAAAGATTCAACAAGTTCTTCAACAAGAACTACAAAATAAACAAAGGCTAATCCTCTAGGAGACATTCACTCCCTCCAAATCAAAGGAAGATAGGCCACCCAAGAGAGCCGAGTTTCAAAAGGTTGAATATCGAGAGCCGATAACCCAAGAACAGAAAAGAGCCAATCAATGAGTTGAGAACCTGTGTTGGAACTATAGACAACCAGGACACTTTGCTATTATTTGTCCATACCCGATGAGTCAACAAATATAGAAATGAAGAAGAAAGAAGAGTCTTGAGAAAAAGAAGACAGGGGAAAAGAAAAAGGCTTTGTTGGCTGCAGAGACTGGCCGAGAGCTAAGTCAAACGAACCAACAGACTCGAGAGAGTAGTGAAGTTTGTTTGATAAATGGTTTTATCATGATTTTGATGATGTTATTTTTACACCAAAACAATGTTTTTAAAGGTTGTCTAAATACTCCTAAATGATTTAAAATGGTTTTAATATTTCCGGAGTATTTCTTCAAGTTTATTTTCGACTAAATTGCACAACGCTTTTAATGATTTTATGTCAATGTGTTTTACATCAAAACAATGTCCTGAATGTTGTCCTAATACTCCCGATCGGTTTAAAATGTTTTTACTATTTTTGGAGTATTTCTTGGAGTTTATTTTCGATAAAAAATTGGACAACATATTTGTTTCAGGCTCGGCGGTCGCCATATAGGGCAACCCGTACTGAGTTGAGTATTGAAACAGAAAATGGGACGATTTGGAAAATAGGGAGGGTGATTTGGTCACCCGGGGCGGCCGGTAGGGGCCTTGGGCGACCGGTACCGAACGTACCCACGAAGAACAGACTCATCTTGTTTATCAAAATTGTTCCCTCCAACCGGTCACGAATAGGGCGACGGCCGTCACACCCCCGCGACCGGTCCCCCTGTGTAAATTTCGCTTGAGAATTCAATTTCAACTTATCTCTGCACGACCGGTCGAACCCCTCTTTTTTGACAAACTATCCGTTGAGTTTGCGAGACAACTTTTCCTTAATTTGAGGGGTTGATTTCTAATGACTCTTTTCTTCAATTGTCTTGGTATTTTTTACAAAATTCTTGTCCCCAAGAGGAGCCTATCTTGTACAAGACATCTTCTATAAATAGAGGAAGAATTGAAGCAACATAAAGAGAGAAAACTTCAACACAACAAGATACACTCAAGAATACACTTGTTCTTACATTGTCTTAATTCTTGTTGTAATTTGCCTAGCTATTCACTTTCACATTCTTGAGGTCTAGGATTTTCTTGATTACACTTGCACTCTATTGTAATATCAATTATCGAGTTGTAATCTTGAAATTTGGGTTATCATTCAACACAAGATATCCTTGTGAATGTTCTTGTGGTAAGAACATACTTGGGTGATCTAGGTGTTAGGTGTAAGAATATTGTGGTAATCTTCTTGTTGAGGTGTTGAAGAATTTGGTATTCTTCAAGGTTGAAGAGTGTGGTAATCTTCACAAGGTGCCGTTGGAGATTGTGGTAATCTTCACAAGGTGCCGTTGGAGATTGTGGTAATCTTCAAGAAGATATTGTGGTAATCTCAAAGGTGGTGTTGAAGAAGAGTGTGGTGCTCTTCAAGGTGTTGTTGTAAGTTGGTGTTGTATTAATTTTGGTAATTAATAAAATCTTTTTCTTTTTGAAATCCATCCCGGATATAATGGGGTGGTAGAGGATTAGGCCCTAGGTGGGTTGAACCTCTATAAATCGGCGTGTGTTGTTTACATTCCGCACCTTATTATTGTCTTGGCTTGTTTCGTTTCAAAAAAGAGGGTAAAATCGAAAAGATGGAGATAATCTATTCACCCCCTCTAGATTATCGTAGCTACTTGGACTTACAAGTGGTATCAGAGCCAAACTCTTTGGCAAGCTCGTTTCACATCGCGAGTGAAGAGGAACGATCGTCGGCTACGAACGAAGCTCATCTTACCGGCACCTCCACCACCAAGCCACCACTATTTGATTCCAAAAATTTTATTTTTGGAAAGAAAGAATGGAATGCTATTTACAAGGTTGCGGGTTCGACATTTGGAACACCGTCATAAATGTAGAATCCATTCCGATGATAGACACACCACACACCTCCAAAGGCCTCAAAGAGCTAAATGATGAAAGAAGAAAATCATCTCCTTAAACGGTAAAGCTCTCAATATTTTGTATTGTTCATTTACTAATTTGGAATATGAACATATTGTAGGAATTCGATCGGCACATGAAGTATGGCAAAAATTAAAAGCCATCTATGGAGTATTTGCAAATGAAAGGAGTCAAACAAAAGCATCTACTTCTCAAAGGGATACAAGTTCAAATCTATGGAACAAGCCTCCTACAACTTCCAACTATGAAGAAGTTGAATATTGTTTTATGGGCAACGAAGAAGAAAACGAGGTATGTCTTAAACCCTCTACTTCCTATGGTATTGTCATACAAAATGATTATAGTGATTTGCAAAATGATTATGATGAACTTCAAAATGAATTCCAAAGCTTACTTGTTAAATACAAAAATTTGAAAAAGGAATTCAATGTTTTGAAAAATGATAAGGATAGTTTATTTACTTCCTATGAATCACTATCATGTGCTCACACCACCACACTTGACAAGGTTAGAAACCTTGAAAAAGAAAATAGTACTCTTGTTGAGAATATTGATTGCATGAAAAAGGATTTATTAAAATCCAACTTGAGTACCAATAGAATGACCGATATTGTTGATTGTTGTGATAATTCGAAACTAGAACTTGATCATAAGCCTAAGGGTGTCAATCACATGAAAAAGAATCAAGTCTCTAAGCATGTTGGTCATTATGCTCCTAGAATTATTACATGCTTCTATTGCGGTAAAAAGGGTCATACGGCTAATACTTGTCGGGCTAGAAATAGCTCTAATCATTATTGGAGACCTAAAAGTCTCAAAGCTAATCCTAAAGGACCCAAACACTTGAGGGTACCACAAAATAATTTCTTGATAGGTACCCGGCGAAATAATAATCGGAGAAAATTCATACCGCCAAGAAGACATCAAATGACCAATTTATTTGATCAAAGGAGAAAACTTTTTCAACAAAGCCAATTTCCAAGAAGAGGATATAATCAAAAATGGGAAGAACACAATCCCTGGAAATGGCAAAAACATCATCAACAAGATGATTTTCCAAGAGAAAGACACTTTCAAAAATGGAAAGGCCACAATGCTTGGAAATGGAGCAATTGGAGAAACTATCATCAATAAGAAGATTTTCAAAAGGGAAGATACCATCAACAATGGGAACGACACAACCCATGAAAATGGCGTAATTGGTAACCCGTATCTCCCTAGTTAAATATGCATGCTTTTATTTGTGTCTTAATTGCAAAATGAGTTTTCAAGTATTTATTTTTAATTAAGGTCTTCAATATATATTTGTGTTTTTAAAATATTTTTGAAAAAGAAGACCTTATATGATGTTTTTAAAACTCTTGTACATTTTTGTAGACTAAAGTGTGTTATCATCTCTTATGGATTTTTATGGCATGAGCTTACTTGTGATATCTCTTAGCCTACACTTTTACCATTATGATTTGTGCTAGATTTGTTTTAAGAATTGTGTAGGATTTACATATTTTCACAAATGGCCATTTACGTCATTATTTGAAAGGCATAAATTATCGAGATACGTTCTTGGTGTTATTCTTACTCTTATAGACTCGATATATGTATTGCCATATGCCTATGTGCGTGTTTTTCATAGTATTTCATACAAGTGTCATTAAGAGGATTTTTAGATTTCTATTTAAAGGCACTATTCGATATTTGATTGCACATATTTGCATTATTCAAATACTTCTTTTAAATGAGGTCTCAACTATATTCTATCGTTTTTCAAATTTCAAAAGAGACCTTTTGTAGCATTCTTAAGCTTATTTGAACTTGCATGATTTATTAGACTCTTGATGATCTTCTAAATGCATAATATGTGTTTCTTGATTCATGGTCTATATATATAGTGTCTATTTCTTTTTTTTGCGTATATAAGTGATGCCGTTAATGAGTTTGTTAAGTTGTGTAGATGAGAAATGAAGTACTCCAAATATTAGTTACCTCAAAATATTTGGATGTAAATGTTCTATTGTGAACACCTTAGACCAATTGGATGCCCTATGATGATAGTAATGAAGTAGACAAAAGGGTATTCGGAACAAACTCGATGACCAAAGCGCAAGATTGGTCGAACTAAGGCGAGGTTGGTAGCTCGAAGGTATTTTCAAGAAGAAGGTAATTGATTTTGATGTAACATTTGCACTCATAGCACATTTAGTCGCTATTTGCATTTTACTTGCCCATTCTTGTTTTAAGAAAATTTCAAGCTTTACCAAATGGATGTTAAATCCAATTTTCTGAATGGTTTTATTCAAGAAGAAGTCTATGTAAAACAACCTCTGGGGCTTTAAATTTTTCTAGGCCAAATGATTTTTATAAAAGGCCTTGTATGGTTTAAAACAAGCACCCCATGTATGGTATGATAGACTTAGCTTTTTTGCTAAATGATTTTACAAGAGGTAAAGTTGATACTACTCTCTTTGTTTTTGAAAAAGGGCAAGATTGTTTACTTGTGCATATTTATGAGAATATTTTTGGTACTACTAATGAATATTTGTGCAAGATATTTTTCCAAGTTGATGCAAGGTGTACTTGAAATGAGCATGATGGGGGAGCTCAATTTCTTGCTTGACTTCAAATTATTCAATGCCAAGTAGATGGTTATATTTCAAAAGAACTCTTGAAGGAGTTAGGCATTGAAGAAGGAAGAATCATCTCAACCTCTATGACTACCAATGAAGAGATTGACAAAGGTTGAGAAAGGCATGTCGGTTGACAAATAAATTCGAGGTATGTTTTCTTGTATTATTCCTATAGACTCGACATTCCATATGCCTTATGTCTATATGCTCGACTTAAAAAATTATCCCAACGAATCTCATTAAAGTGCCGTTAAAAGAAATTTTCAAATATTTGAAAGGCACTTCTTCTTATGACTTGTTGTATCCAAAGCTTTAAAACGTTCTTATTTTTGGGATTACAAGTCCGATATTTATTATACGGTTTTCCGTATTCAAAATATAGTTCGTCATAATCAAACTAAACATATTGAGATTCGATATTTTCTTTTTTAAAAAAAAAGGGATTGAGTTTTTAACAAAAACTTGAGATGTGTTTAATTCCGTCTCAAGGATAACTCGCGGACTTTTTAATCGTTAACCGCTGAGTATTTTACCTCATTTCGAGCTTAATTATGACATAATATATATTGAATGGGGTCTACGTTTGCATTTTGCATGTTTTTAAAACTTAGGGGCGAAAAATAGGATTTTTGGATCAAACATCGGATTTCAAAACAGGCGAAAATAGTGGGTGCCGGGCGAGGGACGGCCGTCGCCGCCCACCAGCCTCGACTCGCCCGCCCCATGCCCCGGACCGGTCACCCTTGGAGATTTTTGGTTAAAATTGTTTCATTTCCGGACTTTGGCATTTTGGCCCTTTCAACTCTATTTCGACCCTTTGACATTTCAACAAACAATTCACTTCAAATGTGTTTTGTTGCATAAAATTCATATTTTGGGGATTGTCTAGCTCGATTATCATCATCATTGCTCATCTTTACCGTCGAATGGTAAGAATTTCACTGTCTTTAGCTCAATTGGGTTAAACCTCGAGAACTTGGTTTAAATGTCTATTTCTTGATGCAAATTATATATGTATGTGATGAGCTTATTGATTGTTGATGAATGTTATTTATTAAATTTCATTTGGTAATGAAAAACTTGGCTTTATTTTATTTACAAGGGCTATATATATCTTTTTCAATTTTTGGCCCGCCAAGTGTTCGATAAAATGTTTCAATGAAAAATTCATCACCTACATGATTCTCTCGATTTCAAAAGTCTTTTATATTTATAGAGATCATGTTTTTCTTATCAAATGAGTTTTCATTAGCTTCTACAAGTCGTATGATTCGACTTTTCCCTCCTATTTAGTTTATAAGCTTCAATGTTCAAATAGCTCGATACATCGGTTTAGTTGCGCACTTTGATATGAATATATGATGTATTTATCGTGCTAACATTCTTTTGATGATTCCAAAGGGGAGAAACAGGTTATAAGCTCGTTAGCTCAAAGAAGCTAAGATAAGCTCAATGAAAAGAAGCTATAAGTTCGGCTATTGAAAGCCATAAGTTGTGGATCATTTTTTGTCCACTCTTGGTGTATTATGGTTGTATATGTTTCTTAGTCCATTGGTTGTAGTATGGACTCATATCGTTTCAATGATGTCTCTTTGACAGGGGGAGCTTTTAAGTTTTGATACTTAAGCTCAATATCGAAAAGCTAAGATTTTAGCTTATGTTGAAGTTGCTTCTATATTACTCTTGTTGTGCATGTTGATAGGGGAGCATTTGCTATATGTGTTTGAATATCTCTACTCCCATCCTTGTGTTTATATTGCGCGGAATGTTGTCGCTCTCAATGGATATTTATTTTTGACCAGGAATACTTGTTTTGTTTTCAAAATAGCCTCTCAAAATTGTTTTGTTTTCAAAATCGGCCATCTTTGTATTGTTTTGGTTTGTAATCATCAAAAAGGGGAGATTGTTTGATAAATGGTTTTATCATGATTTTGATGATGTTGTTTTTACACCAAAACAATGTTTTTAAAGGTTGTCCAAATACTCCTAAATGATTTAAAATGGTTTTAATATTTCGGAGTATTTCTTCAAGTTTATTTTCGACTAAATTGGACAACGCTTTTAATGATTTTATGTCAATGTGTTTTTACATCAAAACAATGTCCCTGAATGTTGTCCTAATACTCCCGATCGGTTTAAAATGTTTTTACTATTTTTGGAGTATTTCTTGGAGTTTATTTTCGATAAAAAATTGGACAACACATTTGTTTTAGGCCTCGACCGGTCACCTATAGGGCAACCCGCATTACTGAGTTGAGTATTGAAATAGAAAATGGTGCGGTTTGGAAAATAGGGAGGGTGATTTGGTCACCTGGGGGCACGGTCGACCCCTTGGGCGCGATGCGTGAACGTATCGAAGAACAGACTCATCTTATTTATCAAAATTGTTCCCTCAACCGGTCACACATAGGGCGACCGGTCGCACCCCTGCGACCGGTCCCCTGTGTAAAATTTCCCGAGAGAATTCGATTTCAACTTATCTCTGCGCGACCGGTCGAACCCCTCTTGTGACAACAAACTATCTGTTGAGTTCTGAGACAACTTTTCCTTAATTTGAGGGGTTGATTTCTAACAGCTCTTTTCTTCAATTGTCTTGGTATTTTTACAAAATTCTTGTCCCCAAGAGGAGCCTATCTTGTACAAGACATCTTCCATAAATAGAGGAAGAATTGAAGCAACATAAAGGAGAGAAAACTACAACACAACAAGATACACTCAAGAATACACTTGTTCTTACATTGTCTTAATTCTTGTTGTAATTTGCCTAGCTATTCACTTTCACATTCTTGAGGTCTAGGTTTTCTTGATTACACTTGCACTCTATTGTATTATCAATTATCGAGTTGTAATCTTGAATTTGGGTTATCATTCAACACAAGATATCCTTGTGAATGTTCTTGTGGTAAGAACATACTTGGGTGATCTAGGTGTTAGGTGTAAGAAGATTGTGGTAATCTTCTTGTTGAGGTGTTGAAGAATTTGGTATTCTTCAAGGTTGAAGATTGTGGTAATCTTCACAAGGTGCCGTTGGAGATTGTGGTAATCTTCAAGAAGAGATTGTGGTAATCTCAAGGTGGTGTTGAAGAAGAGTGTGGTGCTCTTCAAGGTGTTGTTGTAAGTTGGTGTTGTATTAATTTTGGTAATTAATAAAATCTTTTTCTTTTTGAAATCCATCCCGGGATATCTTGGGGTGGTAGAGGATTAGGCCCTAGGTGGGTTGAAACTCTATAAATTGACGTGTGTTGTTTACATTCCGCACCTTATTATTGTCTTGGCTTGTTTCGTTTTTGAAAAAGAGGGTAAAATCGAAAAGATGGAGATAATCTATTCAACCCCCTCTAGATTATTGTAGCCACTTGGACTTACAAACTTGACTACTCAAGTGATTTGAACAAGAAGCAATGATGTCTGTCTAATGGCTAAAGAACAAGATCAAATTGACCAAGAAGATGAGGTACACTCTAACTCATCTCACTCGATTCTAGTTATAGTGATTGTGACACACACAATTCATCACCCACTGATCTTTATGATTCATTAGGCAAAATGATGAAAGACTTTGAGCGCATTAAATCCTCACACACACTATTAAGCAGGAAAAAACGGCCCACTCAAAGCCAAAACTCACGGTGACTAAGGAGTTGAGTACTTTAAGTCACATAGGCCGATGAGAACAAAGAGTGAAGGTGAGAATGCTAAACTAATAGCGAGAGATAGCTGCTATAGAAAAGAGGGAAAATGATCTCAAAAATGTGATTGCATCATTTACAAAGGCATCTAAATCATTGGATGACCTTATTATGAGCCAAAAAGAGTGTGGAGATAAGACAGGCATAGGATTCAATTCCTTTGTGCAGTCAAACTCTCGAGTGATTTTGGAAAAAGGATCTTCAAGCAATGAAGCATCTTAAAAATCCAAAACACATTCACTCCAAAGCACAATCACAAACAAGCGGCCTTGGATATAAAGGAAAAGGAAAAGAGCGATTGAGTATGCCGAGAGGGACGGTGAGAAGAGATCCAGAGAGTTCCTCAAGCAAACTCCAAATAGGAAGTACTGTAAAAAATAAACAGCTACCAAAAACCCCGGAAGTTTTATCGAGAGAAACACATATGATGGGAATGGTAGAAACTACTCGAGCAGCCGATTAGAATAATGTGAAATATCGCCAAAGACCTATGGAATATAAGCCCAAATGGAAAAGGCCTAGAACTCAGCAAAGGTCATTCCAAAGGCAAAAGAACTATCATCGGCACACATATGCACCCATGCACTACACTCAGAAATATCACAACTACCCAAAGAAGGCAATTGCTAAAACACACACACTGCAGGCATACTGAGACAAAATAGAGCGGTTGTATGAACCTAAAGCCCCCAAGCAATTTGCCAAAGTGAGTTATGATTATGGCACGGATAGATGGCAACCTCCTAGAGTTAGATCATTTGGCTATAGCTTGGTTGGATCATCTTACAAAGACTAACCCCGAGGACCCAGGCAAGTATGGGTACCTAAAAACTAATTTCCTTGATTGCAGGTTCAAGGAGCAAACAGTGCCAATGAACCTGGTACATGGATCTTTGGATGTTCAGGACGCATGACACGAAACAAGAAATATCTGTCAAAATGCAAGGAAATTAGAGCGCAAAAGTCATATTCGGAGGAAATGAAGATCCGGGGAAATAAGAGGCCTTTGGATCCATCAAGAAAATTGGATTAGAAATCACGGATGTTGCATATGTTGAAGCCCTCAACTTCAACTGTTAAGCATCGACCAACTCTATGACAAGGGCTATAATGTCGGATTCAATATGGGAGTGTGCCAAATTAAAGTTCTTGAATCGAATGAAATAGTGTTGCAAGGATCCGATTAAGAACATGTATGTGGTAGATCGGTCGTCGCCATACCAAGCACTTGCATTAGCAAAAAGTACGGCCGAATTAAGTTGGTTGTGGCACAAAAAGCTTGAGACATCCGAATTTCAAGACAATTAACAAGCTTGCAAGGAGTCATCTTGTAGAATGACCGCGAGAATCGATGTACAAGAAGGAAAGTGTTTGTGATGCATGCCAAATAGGAAAGTAGATCAAATCATCATTTAAAGAGAAGTTTAGTCCATCTTCAACAAGAATATTCCATCTGTTGCATATGGATTTATTTGGTCGATTGAGCTTGCCTAGCATAAGTGGAAAGAAATACACATTAGTGGTGGTGGATGATTATTCAAGATATACATGGACAATCTTTATGTGCAAAAAGAAGGAAACCTTGCAGAAATTACCTCGGTGATGAGAAGAGTTCAAAATGAGAAGAGTCAAACCATTATAAAGATAAGGTCGATAAAGGGGAACCGAGTTTGTCAATGGAATAATAACTCGATCTTGTATTGAAAATGGTATTGCTCATGAGTTATCTCTAGCAAGGACTCCACAACATAATGGAGTAGCGAGAAAGAAGGAACAGAACTCTCAAGGAAGCCGCAAGGACCATGTTAGTTGAAGTTTTGCCTAAAAGATTTTGGGTTGAAGCCATAAACATTGCATGCTATACTCAAAATAGATGCATGATTAATAGACAGCTTATAAAGACTCCTATGAAATTTGGACAGGAGAAAGCCAAATGTTGGGTACTTTAGAATATTTGGATGTAAATGTTGTATCCACAACAATGGCAAAGATAATCTAAAGGCTTTTCATGCTAAAGCGATAAAGGTATCTTCTTGGGATACTCAAATTGAAAGTAAAGCCTATAGAGTGTTGAACAAGAGGACTATGGTCACATAAGAGTCTATACATGTGGTTTTTGATGTACCCAATGTGCATGGAGAAGATATTGAAGAGTTAGGCGATAAAAATTTGAATCACCAACTATGCGAGAAGAGTCCCTATGTTGAAGCTTGTTGAGTGTGAGTTTTGTATGTATTTTAGGGCATATTTATGGCTATAATTGTTTATAAACATACAATAACGTGTATGAAATGGTATATATTCGCTCTTTGTGGAAACGATATTACGCTTGCTTGTTTTGTAGGAATTTAACGATATTTGGAGTGATTTTGTGACAAATACGAGCATTGCTACCTAGAATCATCAAGAATCGAGCGATTACACCAAATTGGAAGCCAACTATATGGAGCCTAGACTCATAGTGATGAGTCGTGTGGCAAAAGAAGCATGTATTATCAAACAACAAGGAGATTTATCTCAAGGAACATCCAAACGCGTATGGAATTTCCAAAGATGGCGGGGTTTAGTATTTTGGTCATAACTCTCTACAAAATTGATATTGAGCTGATTCAAGTGGCTATGGAAAGCTAAAAGAGAGGGATACAACTCTTATGAAGACCCCGCAAACAAATTTGGACGTTTGGGTGGCGCACGGGTAACCCGTGCGTGGACGCACGACCGTCGTCCCTCTGCAGACCGGATGTTTTCTACGGGAGGCGCACGGTAGCCCGTGCGCCAACGCACGACCCGTGCGTTCTTGCAGAAAACTCCAAAAATGACAAACAAATTGACCTAGTCTTCTAAAAGGGTATAAATACCACTTTTTGGGGCGCACACCGAGGAGAAAAGGTCCTGGAAAAGACCCAAGAACACAAGAAATAGCTCAAATTCATCAAGAAAGAATCAAGGGAAGAATCGGGTCGAATGGGAGCTTGAGGATTGAAGATTAATCGAGAGATTATCCATTTCCCTAAGTTTTCTCATTCTTTGTGCTTTAATCTTTCATTTTAGCTTTCCATGAATATGAACAATTTGTCTATGAGTTGTTTATTTGTAATGAGTATCTAAACTTCTTGTGATTTTTCGGGTTTTGGAAGTAGATTAATTGAACTCTTGTTGAATGTTTTAATCTTAGTTGAAGTTATTGTCTTGAAGCCTATTTGAGTACTTTGTTCTTATTCTTGTTTTATCACTTGGCCAATGATTTAACTTGTTTGATATATTGATTCATAATTCGAGAGATGAGTTTCAATATTAGATCTTGAGTACTTGACATGAATATTTGCATAATCGAGAGGTTTGTGAATATTTGTGAGGATATTTGATCTTTTGTGCATTTGGGAGTTGTGTATCTTATGTTGAGTAGAGATTCTAGCATAGATATTTCAATCTACACTTTATATACATCTATGCCGATAAGTTTGAATCAGCCAACTATGCAGAAGAGTCCCTATGTTGAAGCTGAAGCTGGAGCAATCAATCAAGATGAAGATGAGACAGCTGAGTCTCAAAGACAGCTGGAAAACCTGCAGTTGAATGATAATGAAAGAGCTGCTCAAGACAACACAGATGCAAGACGACTGAACCCAGCTGATTTACTTCAACCTGATGTGAGATGGCTGAGAGACCATCCACTAGAGCTAGTCATTGGAGATGTGAGAGATGGTGTAAGAACCAGATCGAGCTCAACATGAAGCAATGTTGACTTGTTTTATTTCCAAAATAGAGTCAAAAGATGTGCCCAAGCATTGGATGACACACATTGATTCAAGCCATGCAAGAAGAATCGAATCGGTTTGAAAGGAACAAAGTATGGGAATTGGTGCAAAGACCAATCTATCAAAATGTTATTGGCACAAAATGGGTATTTAGAAACAAGATGAATGAAGAAGGTTACGTGGTAAGAAACAAAGCAAGATTGGTAGCCAAAGGGTATTGCCAAGAAGAAGGAATAGATTTTGATGAAACATTTGCTCTGTTGCAAGACTAGAAACAATAAGGATGTTTCTTGCCTTTTTGCACACAAGGACTTTATTGTATATCAAATGGATGTGAAAGTGAATTTTTAAATGGATTGTTGGAAGAAAAAGTTTATGTTGAGCAACCTCTAGGCTTTGAGCGTAGAAGACCATTGGAGATAAGGTGTACAAGCTCAAGAAAGCTCTATATGGATTGAAACAAGCACCTAGAGCATGGTATGATACATTATCTCAATTTTACGAGATAATGGATTCACCAAAGGCAAAGTGGATGAGAACACTCTTGAGAATTCTAGATGGGGAGAGTATATGCTTGTTCAAATATATGTGGATGATATTATTTTTGGATCCACAAACAAAGAGTCGTGTGATAAATTCTCAAACCTCATGCAAGGTAAATTTGAAATGAGCATGATGGGAGAGCGACTTTCTTCTTAGGACTTCAAGTTAAACTTGACGGCTAAAGGATGGAACTTTCATAAGTCAAACAAAGTACACCGAGATTTAATGAAGAAATTTGGTATGGAAGAGAAGTCTTCTGTGAAAATACCAATGAACACATCGGTCAAGATGGACATGGATGCGAGAAGGCAAGTTTGTGCATCAAACAAGATCTGAGCACTCATTGGATCACCGCGCTCTATTTAACAAAGAAGAAGGCGGACATCACCTTTGCGGTAGGTGCATGTGCAAGATTCGATCTGCACCAAAAGAAAGCCATATGACTGCTGACTAAGAGAATCCTAATATATTTGAAGGGATGCCAAGAAGATGGCTTATGGTATCCAAAGGAAAGTGCATTCAAGCTTATTAGTTATTGACTCGACTATCTTTGGATGTAGAGTTGACAGAAAAGTACTTCAGGAACTTGTCAAATGCTTGGAAACATATTGGTTTCTGGTTTAGCAAGAAGCAAAACTCAATAGCCACATCCACGGTGAAGTAGAGTACATAGATGCGGGGTTTGTTGTGCCCAAGTTTTATGGATGAGACAACGGTGAGAGATTATGAAATTGAAGAAAAAGAGATTCCAATTATGTGTGATAACACAAGTGCTATTGCAATCACTCGAATCGTGTTGCATTCAAGAACCAAGCACATTGATGTCGATATCATTTTATAAGAGATCATGTTGACAAGAAAGACATCACCTTGGAATACATCTCAACCGATAAAAGTTAGGTGACATATTCACCAAACCCCTATGTGAATCATGATTTGAAGAACTTAAGCATGAGCTAGGGTTAATTGAGTGAGTTGACACTCGGAAGACTCAATGAGAAAAGATGGAACATGAAAATATGAAAATAGAACAAACTTCACGAATCAACCAAGTGAATCACCCATATCGGGAAGTCGTGATGATTCGAGTTAGCGTACGGCTAAGTCATTATACGAAAGGAGAGAAGAAGAGTTGAGTCACTTGTAAATAAGCTGAATCATTTATGAACTAAGTGACAAAAACGCATGATCGTTTTTAATGAGCGGGAATGTTTTTAAGGATGACGTCGGTGTAATTATTACGATGTAGTAAGCATATGATTGGATATAAATGATGCGGCATTAAATGCGAGCAATTAAATGCAATGTGACGTGCTAAATATGAGCCGTTAATTTCGATCAAAATTCAAAAACAAAAACACGTCCTTTCACAACCCTTATATATCCATTTTCTCCAGTCTTTCTCTCTCACACTTAAAAACTGTTCATCTTCAAGCATACAAAAGCCGTTATTCTCTCTCGAAAACCCTACCTAATCTCAAGGCAAGTTTATCTAGATTTAATCGGTAGAATCTTTTAGAAATGGCACCAAAGACCGATTTCGTCAAGTTATCAAAGCAAATCCACTCGGGTTCCTCGGTGGATTTGAAGGCATGATTAAGCGGGGTTCGAATGCAACCCTTGTGAATAAAATCACAGATATGTTGGAAAAATCTGGGTTTAAAGCCTTTTTGACGATAGAATACTCGCACACCTACCGGGAAGAGGTGGCGGAGTTCTATGTGAATGCCGAGTTGCAAGACGAAGTGATTAAGTCCTCCGTCCATCGCAAGGACATCATTATCACTACTAAAGACCTTGCGAGCACTTTCGCTTATTACCGTCAGGGTATGCCGAAAATATACTGGCTGATGTGGACTTGGCTATTGCATGGAAAAAAGTAGCCAAACTCGAGTGTGTTGCGAAAGTAGTCTCTGGTGACAAGAAATTACTTAAGGGCGACTATCACAAGTCGATGGATGTCGTCTCAAAATGTGTGGATATGAAGTTTGGCGGTTTCAATCAATCACAAAGACTCGATTGATCGTCATGGTCTGCGATCATGCAATGGAAGAAAGTTACTGGCCGAAGTTCGATAGGCCAGCAGACTCGCCATAACATTGCGAAAAAGATGGATCCTTTGGAGGATCACTCGGCTATGGCCTAGTTATTGGCCACTTAATGGAAGTGAAGGGCATTCCCTTCAAAGATGGAATGCCTTTCCATGTAAACAAGAAGATGTTTAGGGCTAACCTTTCGGAGCCGAGAAGAGAGCCCATGCGAAGAGGGCGGACACTAGTGAGGTGGAATCGGTGACCTCGAGGAAACGGCGATTGCCTCTCCTCCGAAGAAGAAAGTTGCCCCTGCAGTGCAAAGAAGAAAGTTGCCCCCGTAGCAAAGACAAAAGATGCATGCCCTGCCCGGTAAGTGAGTCACACCGCCCGAGAAGCCGTGTCTCCCGCCCACACGGTAGAGGCAGAAGGAATCCCAAATACCTTCTCCGACCATCAAAAGAAGAGGGCGCCAATCCGTAAAGGCAACTTCTCGAGTCAAAGAAAGATGCTCGGCCCCGCCGCCAAGGAATCTCGAGGAAGAAGAATCCGAACGAAATTCCTCGCATGAGACAAAAAAGAAGAAAGCGAATCTCTAAGCTTTTAGAGCTTGAGAAGACAGCTGAGTCTGCCACTCAGCTGGAGAAAATCTCTGAGACTGCTAAAGAAGTGCAGTCTCCAGAAGTTGTTGATGAAACAGCCAAGTCTGCTAAGGATGATCAAGAG
This sequence comes from Rehmannia glutinosa, assembly GCA_016081115.2. Lineage (NCBI taxonomy): Eukaryota > Viridiplantae > Streptophyta > Magnoliopsida > Lamiales > Orobanchaceae > Rehmannia > Rehmannia glutinosa. Next base: position 71,267,491 of record CM071937.1, on the reverse strand, counting down.
AGGCAAATAGAAGACCCGGTGTGGATACAACCGAGGAAGAAGAAGAGGCAAAAAGACAAGAGAATCACTTGATAAGTGAGTTGTGTCTTCACCTACCCCCAATGCTTCTTTGAAGGTGAAGAACGGCGAGGGTATGCTACCTTCCATTCCGAGAAAAGGAAGGACAAGAACAAGATGATTAGGATGATGATGATGATGTCATCATGTACTCACCCGTATATCCAGATATTCAGCCGCGTCTGCGTGAATGGAGGGCATGGAAGCTAAGCAACTCCAGGGTGCGGTTTGAACGCCCGAGTTTATAGAGGAGGAAGAAGAGTTAATGCAATTCCTAGGGATTACGATCGCACGAGTGCTCTTGATGAGGAGAATTGCATGGACATCCTCCGTATCATAAAGGCGGATGAAAAAGACAAAGTCAGTGCAAGCCCGTGCCGGAGAAGGCAAACATATGTCCTTTCACTGAAACTCTAGATCACTCTCACCCTCATTTTGATATGTTCTTCGAAAGTGATGAAGACTTGGATCCCGCTGTTGCACAAGAAAAGTCAGAAATGCATCAAGCTCTAAGGGAATCCAGGCTGATGAACGAGTAGCGATTGATGGAAGGACTGGAGAGTCCTCAAAATCTCTCTTGGAAATAGACCCATTGGGAGTGGTTCACAGATTGCGGCGATTATTGCTGCGACCACGCCCCCAGATTCACTCGAAAGATGGGTCCAAGGGAATTGGCAATGAAGCCGGGAATTTGGGCACCCAAGTTGAGCCAACCCCTAATGAAGGTGTCTTACCACTGTCCCCACGATCGAGCACTCAATGGAAGCAAATGAGTCCGGAGCAGAGTGACCTACCATCGATCACTCGGTTGGTGCACCGGTGAGGGTAAACTCACTCCACCGCAGCCTAGGTTGGAGGATCTTGTAGATGACCCCACTATGAAGGAAGGAGGCGAAGTGGAGAAATAGAAAGAAAAAGAACAACAACAGGTTGTCACTAACGGCTTCAGGCAGTTGAGTCTGTCCCGGTGAAGTACCAACGACTTTTGCGGTGAGGACACTGTCGATGCGATCAATGAGGCTGAGATGGAAATGCCGGGAGTTAACACTTTGGGCAATGAAAGTGCAATCCAAGGAGTTGAGACTCTGTGGATGCCATCGCGAGAAGACCCTAAGACGATTTGCGTCTCGTCGAAGGGAATATTGAAGGCCTTTTCTCGCAGAGAGACCGCTAAAGGTATTGAAGGCCCGATGGAGGTTGAGACTTCCCGGGTAAAAGAGAAAGAAATGCGAACATCCCTCCTGTTCACATTGAAGAATCGAGAAGGAAATTAGTGCACTTCATGATTCCCAAGACAACCCCGATATATCATTTCGGGATCAAGATGAAGCCGAGTCCACCCCCTGCCGCACATCACAAGGACCCAGGATGAGGATGTTCTTCATGAGATGAGTCACCAAGTTTCAAAGTCGCTCATCAAACATTCAACTTTGATGATGAACCAAGCCCCAGGTTCCATCATCATCCGATGATCTTCATTGACACGGTGAGGACGATCTACTCAAATGGAAAAACCCATTTTTGAGACCGAAGAAGTTGTTAAGACAGTGAGGCTCGGTCACCTGGCAAAGACATTCAACTCGCCCCACCGCCACAACTTCAACTATGCAGCTACGAGAGCTGCAGCAGCGTGACCACCTCGCGCAAAATATCTCAAGTGCGAGACGATGCATATGAAGAGGTATTTCGTTTTTCTCGCGAGTTGACCGTGCTCAAGAAAAGATCGCAAGAGAACGAAGCTCTACACCGTCCAAGAAGACCCCATAATTCCCCCGATTCGATTGTGCGGTGATTTCAATTTCGATGCAGAGTGGCGGCGGTGACTCAAGTCGAGACAGGTGAGATGCGTGAAATCTTCAAGAATATCGTGAAGAGATTGAGAAGACCGAACGGCACCAAGCCTCTCTCGACATGCGCCCGGACAACAGAGATGCCACTCTCAAAGCAGACTTGAGAGGAGTGGTGGTCAGGATAAGGGAATGGTCTCAACAAAGAGTACCATGCGTCTCGAGCAAGTTAAGCATCGGCTATATACAACATGAGTATCTTTGGTATGGAGGCCGACAATGCGACATGAAGCGAGGATGCGAGAATTATATGGAGAGATTGCATGCCTCCCATACAAGTGAAATGGAGTTTTTGCGTGAATTTCAACGAAAAGAAATTCAGCGCATTGAGGAGGATATGAATGCCAAATTCAAGCCTTCTTATGGATGAAATGAAACCGGTGGCAGCCGAGTCAAAAGCCACCCGCTCAGAATTTCGAAAGAAAGCATACTCCGCAGCCAGACTCCAAACAGAATTGACTATCACCGATGGACTTCATGCTTCTTTGGGATGTTTCCAGGGTTCCTCTCTCCTTTGATGATGCTAAAAAGGGGGAAGGGGAATACCCGAAGGTGTTGAAAAGAGACAATTTGTTGAGAAGAGTAAGGAAAAGGAAAAGGTGTTGAGGGGGAAAGTTCAAAAGATGTGACCTTAATGCTTGCTTTGAAACCCCTCAAAGAAGGTCATGTCACAAAGATCGATAGTCAACAAACTTCCCGTGACTTTGCCGCTCTATCACTATGATGTGCCTATGTCTCATAAGAAAAAAATTGTAGAAGCGAGAGATGGAGGATTTCAACAAGAGAACGGATTTCCATGTTGAAGAAATGTTGAAACAATTTGTAGGCATTCAGCGGTAAAGATACGGATGTCATTCCGGATGATGGACAAGAGCCAAGATCTATTGAAGAATTTAAAACTCTCGAGTTCGAAGGATATTTCAAAAACATGTCCATAGCTCAAGCTTGGGACTTGTCTTTGGGAGAAAGGCCTGAAGCTGTGCGAAGAAGAAGTCGATAGGCAGCAGACTAATAGCGATCCTCACTCGGTTTGGTAAGAAGAAGACTCTGGTACAATATATGCCCGGAAGAGAAGAGAAGGAAGAAGTGGTGGAGGTGGAGGTTTTAAACCACAGACCTCTACATAAAAATATTGAATATGTAGATCCAGGCAAGAAAGGAAGGATCTACTGGGCTGGATATGATGCTATAGCCAACCTGAAGTGGAGAGGAAAAATTGTTGAATATGTCAAAAGAATCGAAGAAGAAAATAAGAGGCAAACTCAGATGTGGCAAGAAAGACAGGAAAGAAAAAGAAAAGATGAAGCTGCGAAGAGAGCTTACGAAAAGAAGAAAGCAGATGAAGAAGAAAAGAAAAGAAAGAGAGCTGACGAAGACAGAGCTGAAGAAGAAAGAAGGAGGCAGCGAAGGCGATGAAGTGTTGCTGCTAACCCCTTCATGTATTTTACTTTTGTAAATACATATGTATGTAAGTCTTCTGTACATTTAATGAAAAATCGTAATTTGTGTGGATATAAGTATGCTCGATTACTTCGATACACATTGTAAACATCGTGTAAAGAACAAGAATGATATGATCAATAAAATGATCTATTCAACACATACATTCTTTGTTTTGCATTATCTCGTATGTATCTGTCTTTGTTTACATTTTATTTAGTTTTGTTAAGTTTTGGCATCATCAAAAAGGGGAAATTGTTGGGAAATTTATTGTTTAGATTTTGATGAATGTCATGTAAAACTTAGACTAGAAAGTTGGCACCCCTTTTTCCTTGTATCTTATTTTAATAGATAGGCTGTATAAGCTCGTCAAGTCACTATGCCTGGAAATACAAGAAGTCAATCAAGATGTGAAGTGAAGACTATTTGAGGAACTCGAATGAAGGAGTATCGGCTATGAGACAATGACTATGAGAAGAGTCGATTAAGTCAATCCAAGAAGCCAAGTCAAGTTGAAGTGACAGATAAGTCTTTCAATCATTGGAGCAGACTCAAGTCACTGGGGAAAAGGCAAATTTTGCAAAGAGAAGTTAAGCGAAAAGAATCCGTTGCACAAAAGTCAAGAACAATACTTAAATAAGTAATACTTCCATCTTTGCCATGTCTTAAAGTGCTCACCCCGAAGCGTGCAAAAGGAATAAACCAATGGGAAGATCGCACCTCGTGTCGAACCGAAAAGTTGAACATTCATTTAATACGAGGAAAGGTCTACATCTCAAGATTGAATACCAAGAAAAGACAAGCCAACGAACACAAGTTACTTTTGAAAATCAGCATATCTCTTCAACGGGTAGATTTTTGAAAGTGCACTATAAAAGGCCGAGGAATCACTTTGAGAAAAGGTTACCTCGAACCTAGCACACCGAGATAAAAAGCAACATTTATATCAGAACTTTCGCAAAATATTCTTAAGTTATTCAAGCAAAATCCTCAAGCCTAAATCTCGAAGGAAATCGATCCAACACTAGGTTGTGAAGGAAAAACAATTTCAAAGTATTGAAGAGGAAACTTTTGAAGAATCAAAAGGGGTCTACTTTCCAAGGAGGATTGTAGGAAGGTTCAAGGTCGAACCAATCTCAAGTTATTAGAGGGCTTCGTGATCAAATCCAAGAAACTTGAGAAAGTAAGTCAAGTAACAAGGTAGTCGCCCTATGAAGAAGCCGAGTCGGACGAGAAACCGTTGCGTGATCAAGGCATCTCTAGATCGAGTCGCAAAGGAGCAAGTCGAGTTGTGTGATCAAGACTTGTATCCGGGTGATAACCACTTTGTGAATTGATCATTACTTAGTGGATTCCTCCGGGAGTTGGAGAAGAGAGGAGTAGAATAATTACCCCATCTTCGAACCTCTATAAAAACTATTGTGTCATTTACATTTCAAAGCATTTTATTTTCGCATACTCATTTCATATCTTTGATAATTTGCTATCCAACTGATAAGTAACAAAGTGCTAAAACCAAGTGTTAAAACAAAGTTAAATCAAATTCAAGGGTGTTAAGTCTTCCGCTGAAAATCTCATCACACCAAGTTAAGGTTTAGTTTAAACAGTGAGTTATTCTATCAACAATGACTCTTTCGAGTCGTTGAGTCGCTAACTCTCCGATCAACTAACTTAGTTGTCCCTCAAGGACTTAGTTGTGTAAATAACTCGTATTATTTTAAAAGGACTAAAATCGAAAAGTTGGTAAGGTTTATTCAATCTCCCCTTCTAAACTTTATTCACACCCCTTGGGACCTACAATCACTTAATACAAGTAAATGGTACGGAAAATAAAAAATGTGGGAAAGGAGAAATACTTCATCCCATATAGGATAACAGCAAAGTTTGCACACTATATTTATCCCAAGTTGGACTTATGGGTTTGGGCCCTTGGGGGCACCCAAGTTTTTAAAGGGGTGAGGACCTACATGCTTGTGGGTTAGGTTCAAAGCACACACGTGCGCGCGTCACGCCGCCGCCTCGGCTCGGGCTCGGGTCGTGGGTCGAGGTTGTGGCCGTAGGCTGGGCTCGGGCACGGGCTCCAAGGCCCTTATTCTTTTGGACCAAAACCTTTAAAAATAAATAATTAATTAATTTTTGTAATTAAATTAATTAGGATTTCAATTGGGAAGTGTTCGACTCGATCACGGCGGGACGACGGCCCGTGTGTCGGGTCGTTCGTCGATCGAACTCGTATGCATTCGAGCACGGAGCCGACGCAGGCCCGTGCGTTGCTCGGTCATGCCGGGCCAGAACTTTGTCATATTGGTTCGCATCCACGCGACGGGCAGTGCACGGGCGGTGTGTGCCGCCGTGTCGATCGTCGAAGGCGAAGTAATGCATTCCTCTCGCTCGTTGAAAATCTATCTTATCGAGCCAAAAGACGTGGTCATTCCATACGAGGCACGAGGCCTATATTATTCGATCGTGGATGGAATAAAAAAATCATAAGATTAAAACCGGTCATTTGCATCATCAAGTATATTGACATTCCTTCCTTTGAAAGCTTGAAAGTCTAGACATACATTTGTTATTTGAAATTCCGATTTTTTGCAATATGGTTGCTAAATCGGAATAGAAAAGTCGTTGTATCTTAAAAATGAGCGCGAATCGTAAGCACTTTGTATACGAGGCACTTTTCGTCTTGCGGAGATCGAATCCAATTCATGCCTCGACTAAAGCGTAAACATTCAAATATCGTCATTTTCTTTCAAAAAGCGAAACCATACGCTTTTAACTAACAGTAATAACCACATAGACATGAAATGCATGTACTTAAGTAAATGTATTATTTCCATTTGGATCCAATCTGCAGCAAGAAAAGCCCGGGAAGAAAATGGATATAGTAAACATAACAAGTTTATTTACTGATTCAGTAATTTAATGGAGGAAAGGACCAGTGAAAAGAATGTTGATGCCCGAAAAATGGAGGCAATAATAATTTGGGAATGGGCCTTTGTTGGCTTGGTTTGTTTTGGGGCTCTTATATATGGGCTTAACCAATAAGAGTCTGAAGGCCCGCCAACCTCTCTTCCGTCAAATTGTCCGATTGGATCCAAATATATCCGGGTTTTTCACCCAAATAAAGAAGAGGAAATACCACAAAATACCCCGATTTTTGAAAAAAAGACAAAAATACCCACCTATCACAAAAATACCCCATCCTCTCCATCCCATCACAAAAATACCCTACCTTTGGTTTCTTTTTGGCCACCAGGTTTATAAAAATAATGATTTGGTTTTTAAGTTTTTGGCCACCATCGCAGTCGATCTGACGGAGTTCAAGTCGTTCCACTATGGCGGCAGCGGCGGCGACGAGAACAAGGAGAAGGAGTTGAAGGAGGCGTTCGATTTGTACGACAAGGATAAGAACGGGAAGATCTCCGCGACTGAGTTGCACGCGGTGCTCGGGAGCTTGGGAGAGGATTGCTCGATTAAGGACTGTGGGAGGATGATCGACTCTTTCGACGTCGACGGTGATGGATGTATTAACTATGAGGAGTTTAAGAAGATGATGTCTGGTTCTTAGATATATGCATAATCCTCGTTCTCGGACTTTTTTTTTTTTTTTGCATTTTTAATTTCTTGAATCAAGATAACTATAACGAATAGGTTTCGTTTTTATTATTAAAAAAAAGTTTATTGATGTTTATCATTTGTTTGGTTGTTGTATGTATGAAGTGGGTTTATGATAGTGGCATTAGAATTGTTGTTAATGTCCGATTTGCCGCTTTCTTGTGCAAATAGGCTAAGATTTTTGTTCAATATGTTGCTAGTGTTCCTCCTTTGTTATCAAATGTCATACTTAGTGAAGTTTCTTGTCGATATCACTTCCTAATGATTTTCTTGATTTTCTAATTTTGGTGAAATGAAAAAAGACGCAAATAGCTAAATGATAGTGGCATCTTTAGAATTGTTGTTAATGTCCGTTTGTTTCGATCTTTGTTTCAAGTTGTTTCTTTTATGTTTCTTTTGTTTTTTTATGTATTTTCCATTTATTTTGTTCTTTTTATTTGTTTTTGATTTGTTGTGTTATCAATCTGACTGTGTATCTTTTTTTATTTTCTTTTTAGTGAATATGGGATTTTTTGTTGCTTGTTATGTCGAGCACTTTATTGGTGGGAAGACTATGGACGTCGAAGCGTTTGAGATAGGGAATGAACAAGCAAGGTTCGATCATCTGCTTCACAATCATGCTAAGTTGAAGCTGCAAAATGGTGATGACGATGACAACGACATTGAGTTTCTATCTCCACTTCCTAATGATTTTAGAGAATTATTGTTATGTAAATCTTAATGATTGTGTAATCAGTTGAAACATATAAGAAACATAAATGAAACATGTAAGAAACAATTGTGAAACAGGGGATCATGTGATAAAAGTTTGTAGCAAATTGCTTTTAAATTTAGAGAAATAGTATAGTTTTTCCCCATATACTCTTCAACTTTTTTTTTGTCATCCTTGTAAATGTTGATCTTTGCTTCATTTCGATGTATGCATGTCTAATCTTGAACTAAAGATCTCACGTACTCTAGCAAAGTTATTACTAGTAGGTCTTTCCCCGCTACAATTGACGCATTCAATAATTCTACGATGTTGGAAGTCAATACAAAGTATTTTTTGTCCGACAGGTGAGTCGTATCCATTTCTCATAGCCGATGATGGACAAGTAAGCTCAAATTTTCTGAATTGAATTTGTTGTTCCAAGATTTCTTTTAGGGTGCTGAATGTGCAGTCCATTGAAATCAGTATTCTTGTTATTTCAAAGTTGGTATACTCTCTATGTACTTCCCATTGTCCATTGTGGCATACCACAACTGAGATTTTCTCTATGCAACTGTGGAATTCAATGAAAAGTTGGCTAAGTGAAACATATAAGAAAAACATAAATGAAACATGTATGAAACAAAGAAACAATAAACATGTTTGAAACAACAAAGAAACAAAAAAAGAAACCAACGCAAAAATCAGCGGAAAATGGGTATATTTGTCAAAAAAAATCAGCGGAAAATTGGTATTTTTGTCCAAATTCAGCGGAAATGGGTATTTTTGTCCAAAATCAGCGGAAAATGGACATTGTGCGGGGATTGGGTATGGAAAATGGGGTATTTATGTCCTTTTCCCAATAAAGAATTAATTAAATCCAGATCTAATTTGTATAATCAATCTTTGTTACAAAAAACAAAAAGGGTAAGGTTATTTACACCTCCATTTCCTCTAAATACACCCCCATATTAATTTTGTTATTTTTTTTTGCCAGGCATAATTCTTTTTATTCCTAAAATACCCTTTTCACACAAACAAATAAAAAAGGACGAGAAAGATCCCATTAAAAATGTTACATTTTCTCTCTTTTTCATTAGCCTTGAGTCGGAAAATTTAGAGGCAATTCATCCCAACTTGAGGGTGGTTCTTGATTTCCTTTTGTTTTTTAAATTTCAAGGTAAAGTCTGCAGAGTTTTTCTTTCTTTCTTTCTTTTTTTCCGGCCGATTTATGATCGATTTTCTTAGGTTTTTAGGTTTACTTTTATTATTTATAATTAAAATGGTCTTTGAGATGACTCTGTTATGTGATTCTTTTAAATTGTTGTTTTGAAAGATTTACGTTCTGAAAAAAGTTAGCAATTTTTATGGAGAAGAAAAAGAAGAAGAAAGGAGGGTATGTAAAGGTTTGGTGGGTATATTTAGAATTTTAGTAGGGTAGTAAGAGCATTGTAGTCTTTAAATTGATTAAAATTATGTAAATAAATAGAGTGGGAGTATTTATAAGATTTGGAAGTGTGAATAGTGCTACCCAAACAAAAATTAATAAAGATGGAATTCATTATCTTACCAAAAATCAAGATCTAGATTTGAATATGAAAGAGATATAAAAGTAATAATACTTTATTTTGTTTTGTTTTCATAATATTTATGTATGCATCTGTATTTCTACTCCAGTTTTATTTTTCTTTGATGTTCAATTGTATTCAAAACAACACTACTTACTTTGTTTGAAGCAAAAACGCAATATAAAATTAATTTACATTTTTTCTCTCCTTCCACTGTTTTCAATAAATCATAGAATGAAATATAACTAATGTCAAAATTGACCCACGAATTTATGAGCAGGTCTCTTGTGAAACCGTCTCACGAATAGGGATGGCAATGGGGCGGGTTCAAACCCGGACCCGCAATGAACCCGCCCGGTCAAGCGGGTAACGGGATGGGTAACGGGTCTCCTGTTTTTGGATCCGGTCGGGTCCGGGTCGAGTAACAGGTTTGGCTAGACCCGGCCTGGACCCGCCCTGTTACATATTTAATTAATAATATTAAATATTAATATATTAGATCTTAATGATTTCAAGGCATTGGTTTTGAATTTTTCTTTTTGAGATCCCAAAGAACTTGGGTACTTCATATTCTGGTGGAGTCATCCATGATAAAATTATGAATTTGTTAAAAAATTTGGTTTTGGCATCCTCTTACTAGGCGATAGAACTTATAGCATAATAAAAAAGGGCATTTCATATTCTTAAGAATGCTTGGCAAAGAACTAAATAGCTTTTTTCAAAGCTTGACGTGCAAGAACTTAGAGATAATTTTAAAGGCGTTTGGGTCCAGTGGGTTTAGACCCACCGGTCCGGGTTCTTGGTGGGGTGGGGCGGTGTGGCGGGTTTTTGGTGGGGCGGAGCGGGTCCCAGGTCTCATTTTCTCTTGGCGGACGAGCACGGGTTTGGCCAAACCCGCCCTGACCCGCTCCCGTTGCCATCCCTACTCACGAATCTAAATTCGTGAGACAGAGTCTCATTACACAAAACTAGTATGCCCTCTCTCTCTCTCTCTCTCTCTCTCTCTCTCTCTCTCTCTCTTTCTCTCTCTCTCTCTCTCTCTCTCTCTCTCTCTCTCTCTCTCTCTCTCTCTCTCTCTCTCTCTCTCTCTCTCTACTAACGTGGTCCCCTCTCTCTCCCTTACATCCGACTTTGGTCCTCTTATCTCTCGCTCACGCCCCACTCTCTCGTGGTCCCCGTCTCTCTCTCTTTCTCCTCATGTCCATCCTCTATCTCTCTCTCTCTCTCTCTCTCTCTCTACACGTTTGAAATAAAGGAAAAGGTGGAGAAATAAAAAAATGTATCCCTTCTTATTAAAAATATAATTTTTTATTAAAATAAAGTATCACTTCTTATGAGAAAAGTATCATATTTAAATATTTTATAAAAATATCACTTCTTATGAGAAAAGTATCATATTTATAAAAATGTATTACTTGTTAGGGTTATTGATTTTTTAGTACCTAACCTATAGGCACTTTGCTAGTTTGGTACATGACATTTCGAGTTACCAATTTAGTACCCATACTTCACTTTTTTTTTTTTTTATAAATTGGTACTTATTCACTTTTCATGATGGAAATGCCCCCAAGTTTTTTTCAAATTTTGGTTAAAAAGTTAAGTTTTAATTAGAATTATTAAATTAAAATTAAAATTTAATTAAGAAATAATTTATTATTATTAAAATTAAATGATTAAATTCTTAATTTAAAAATTAAATTAAATTAAATTAACTATTTTTTAGAATTTGATTAAAAAACTAATTAAAACTTAATATATTTATAAAAATTGCTATAATTTTCTTATTTACTATATTAATTTTAATTTTTAAATTATTTAATTTTCATTTTAATTTTTAAAATTAATTGACTAAACTAATTTTTTCGATTAATTAAATTTTAATTTATGTTTATTAATTTACTAATTTAATGTATTTAATTTTATTTTTTTCTAAAAATTCATTAATATTTTTGAAACTTCTTTTTATTTATTATTAATTAAATTAATTAAAATTTTAATTGATTTTACAATTTAAATAAGTATAGTCACAAAATTCATTTAGAGTATACTTATGTTTCTTGGGGGCATTTTCGTCCTTAAAAATGAATAGGTACCAATTTATAAAAATGTGAAGTATGGGTACTAAATTAGTAACTCGGAAATGTCGGATACCAAACCAAAGAAAGTGCCTATAAGTCGGGTACTAAAAAATCAATAACCCTACTTCTTATTAAAACAAATATCACTTTCATTAAGAAAAGTATCTTTTTATTAAAAATGCATCATTTCTTATTAAAAAATTATCACTTCTTATTTAAAAAATATTGCTTTTTATTTTTAAAAAAAACATAATTTTTATTAAAAAGTATCAATTCTACTTGAAAAGTATACATTTTTGAAATAACAAAATTGATATTATTTACTTGAAAAGTATTGTAAGTTGAACTTTTATTCTCCATCCCCCAAATTGAGTTACTATTTCTTTAGGTTTTTTCTGAAGAATTTGGATTTTGTTAGATTTTTAATGTAAAACACTATGTGTAGAGAGAGAGGAGGGACGTAAGCAAAGAGAGGATGGAGGAAATACGAGATAAGTGGGATGTGGAGGGAGAGAGAGAGAGAGAGACGAGATGAGAGAGAGAGAGAGATAGGGGAGGAGGAGTAGGACCACTTGAATATATAGAGAGAGAAGAGTGAAAGTAAGAAGAGAGGTTAACCAATTAAGTGAGTATCTATCTATCTATATATATATATATAATATGGATCCAATGGGTCCTCCCAATTGGGGTGAGTCCATAGAACCAATCATAACCATAGATTAATATCTTTGGGTAGTCCAGATTTTTAGGGGGTTTATATTTATTTTTTTATTTCTACAACTAAGAAGGGTAGGTGGTCATTTTACAATATAGAATCGATTATTGAGATTTAATGAGATCTCAATCACGTTCAATTTCCTTCCCCTTTCACGCGACACGTGCTTTCAGTTTTTAAATAACCCATATTCCCTCATATTCGCATTTTTTTTTTTCTTGATGTATTATGTTGTTAATCGCTTATGTAATATAACCATATTGCATGTGTAATTTAATCATATTTGTGTTGCATATGTAGTGTATATTTATTCCTTATATAGTATAGGGTTGTTGCTTATTACTTGCTTATGTAGTTAATGTATTTGTAATGCATATATAGTATATATTCGTTGCTTGTATAGTATGTGTTTGTCGCTTATGACTTGCTTATATAGTTAATATATATGTGGTGCATACGTAGTGTATATTCGTTGCTTATGTAGTATAGACTTATTTCTTATGTAGTATGAGTTTGTTTCTTTTGACTTGCTTATGTAGTTAATGTATCCGTGGTGCATACATAGTGTATATTTGTTGCTTATGTAGTATAGGTTTATTGCTTATGTAGTATGAGTTTGTTCCTTATAACTTGCTTATGTAGTTAATATATTTGTGGTGCACACATAGTGTATATTCGTTGCTTATATAATATAGGTTGTTGCTTATGTAGTATGAGTTTGTTACTTATGAGTTGCTTATATAGTTAATGGTATATAAAAGCACTATGACACATCTATACAAGCAACAAATTACATCTTTATAAGCAACCTTCGAATCAGAATTGAGTTCCAAAGAACTATGGTGAATTGTCTCGTAACTTTTTTCTCACATTAGTGCGTTGAGGAAGAAGGGAGGAAGTATTTACGATGTAGTGCGTTGAAGAAGAAGGAGGAGGATTGTTCACGCGTTGAATTTGCTACGAGATTTGGAAGGATTGCGTGATCTCGTAATCATTTGAATCCGTTAATATTGGGATATTTTGGAGGATAACTAATTTTTGTGTTTAATTTTGCCTCTTAAATCGCAACCCTTAAAAGAATTAGATGTGTGGCTAGGATTGGTCCCCATGGACTCAATCTATGAGGTGGCCTCATATAACCCTCTCCATATATATATATATATATATATATATATATATATAGGGGATCCAATGAGACCATATTTTATGGTGATGTAATGTGGATTGATCTCCACCATCCCCTGTATACATCAAAGGCTAGGATTAATATAATATAATAATACACTAACCAATTAATTAAATCCCCAATAAGGGTAAAGTTGTCATACAAAACATGTGGGGACCGTCCAATATGGAATCGATTATGGGAGAGAGAGAATCGAGGCTCATGTTTGCAATGCATTATCTTGTATATTTAACATATATTTAATGTATATTTAACACTATTATACTATATGTTTAACATATGTGTACTACATATTAAAATTAATGTCAAACAAAAACATGTGGGGACCGTGAATTAAGCAATCGAGATATATATATATATATATATAGAGAGAGAGAGAGTCACGCTCATTAACATATAGGGACCGTGAATTAAGGAATCGAGTTATAGAGAGAGATAATCATGCTCATTATTATATTGTATATTTAACATATATTTATGTATATTTAACAATATTATATTGTATATTTAACACTATTATCTTTGTATATTTAACATATATGTAATGCATATTAAATTGTCAAACAAAAATATGTGGGGACCGTGAATTAAGGAATCGATTATAGAGAGAGAAACAATCACGCTCATTATATAATGAATGAATATACGCTTTACAATGTACATATAATATAAAACAATATAATATATATCATTATATCACTACAAATAAAAATTATAAATTTTGAAATACTTTTTGAGCTAAATACTTTTACCCTTCAAACTTTGCCTATTTTTACACTTTGCCTCCTAGAGTTCGTTTTGGTTCACTATGCCTCCCGGACTATGAATATTTTTGCGCTCTACCATCTATTAACAATATTGCCCCTATGGTTTTGTAAATAACTTTAAATAGTTTAAATCCATCTAAGCTTCAATTTGTTGCATCGACCCCTTTAATTTATAAAATTATCATATAATCTAATCGTATAAGTTTTACTCCAAAATAATTTATTCGAAATAATCTATGCATGAGAACCAAATTGGGTCTTTTGATTTTAAGATTGGATATAGTCCATTTCGACCGTATCGAGGCCCAACATGCTTCCGTAAAATTAATAAATCCCTTAAAATTCATACCTTCTTCGCCAAACAAAGACCGGGTGAGATGGCTTGCAACAACACCGGTCGAAAAAATCGCCTAGACCGTTTGACAAAAGCGAGTTCACTGTTCAACTTCAACCAATAGGGAAGATGATCTACAAGTTATCCGACTCCCTTCAAAGAATTTCAAAGATGACCTTGGTTCGTTTCCTACTCCAGGCGTATAAAGTATTTCATAAACGGGATGAATTCATAGAACATTATGAATACATGTTGAAGCAGAAAGCCTCTTTTTATTAAGAACTTATAGAAATATTTATTACATTAGTAATCTCCTTTTTGGAGGAGAATACTTGTTTAGCCTCTCATATATGACGCTTGCACTTGTAAATACATGAAAACTTAAAACTAAAACAATTAGATAATAAAAATTTTCACTCAGAATTTATTATAATAAAACCAAGGAAAATATTCGATGTCATCGCCTTCCTTCAACTCTCGCTTTTATAGACTTGAATCCAGGACGTGAAAGGCGGATTCCAAATCTTGTGATATATATGACGTCACCGCTTATGTCATATCCTGGATTATTGCTTCGCCCATTTGTTTTTCTTTTTCTTCCGCGTGACTCGACCCCATGTGATGTTTGTCGGGAATTTTTAAAAATTTGGTTTACGTGATCCCCGAGGATAACGCGTCTTGTGAGTGGGCCCTTGTCTTTTCCAGTGTATGGTCTTGTTGGTCGGGTTTGGGTCGGAATCATTTCCCAAACTCGGGCTCTTTCTATTCGGGACATGCTTGACAGATCCGTCGATCCAAAGGCCAACATGCGTCATATTACAGAATTTTCGGTAAGTTTCTTTGCTATCCGGAATCTTGTTTTCCCAGAGAATTCTTCTCTTTGTCTCAAAAAGTTACTCTGCAAATCCTGTTGTTGATCCTGTCATTGAATTCAGAAGGAAAGATCCATTTGAGGAATTTGAAAGAACTTGAATGGATATTTGACTTTGTCCATTTTTAGACAAACCCAAAGACCCCACGCTCGTCATGTAGAAGCTTCGTCTTCAGAAATCGCTCCTACAAACAATGGTACTTCTTCCGGTGAAGCTGCCTTAATGTGTTTTAAAGAATTTTCATCAGGTCTTCGTAGCTTGATGAAATGAAAAGCTTCATTAAAGCATTTCTTTCTTTGGTTCGAGCCGCACTAATAAAATACGATTCAAAATATCTCCTCTGGCCAAATGTGGATTGTTGGCCCAAGTCTCGTAAATAAGCTTTCCCAATCCATTTTGGTAATTTTGAAATTTACGGGAATCCGGGTGATACAAAGATAAATTGAAGCTAACGCACCAAAAGTATACCATTCTTGTACTTCATTTGGATGACTTAAGGTTTTATCCAAACTCGGGATACTTGTCGTTGATATACCGCATTGGAGAAATCTTAATCTCGTCGGTTTGAACCTTAGATTTGTCTGTCTATGGCCTAAGATTCAACTCTCCCTCTTTTACCCCAAAGGTCTTTGGGTTGACTTGAAGACTCGGGTTGTGACAGGAGCTTCAACATTCGCATTCTGATTTGTACACCTCGGGGATGCATCACCACCGCAACACTTGTGATTATGGTATTTGAATCCATAACCTCCGGGTTAGAGCCCCATTCTCTAACCGCCCCTTTTTGCATCGTAGGAGATGCACTGGAGGAGAGGCCCTTGCGGTCTTAAGTACTGATTGTCCTTGAGCGAACCGGCATGCTCGTATTTGACTAGAAACGGATTTGGTCAGTCACTGTTGAAGTTGTCCAACAACTTCTACATTGAGACATAACGTCCCAAAATCTCGTTCTAGACTCTCCAGGTTTTCCTAAGATGTCTTAATCATTTAAGGACCTAAACAACGCGTCCTTCCATCTCGTGACAAAAATCTGCAAGAACATTTTCATGAGATTTTATAATGACAATATCATAATCATAATATTGACATTGACTTGCCATCTAAGTAATCTAGCCTTTACTAGTTTTGATTCATTTTGTTTTTCGAGAAAAGCTTGACACTTGAATTATCAAAGTAAAAATTTTTAGCCAAGAAAATAGATGCCATCTTTTGAAAACCTTTCCGATCGCAAAGAATTCTTTTCGTTGATATGCCACCGGTTTGCTTGATTGGTGTGAATAAACCACCTGCATTATCTGAATGGCACTTCTTTATTTGGTGTGGCCTTTGTAAGAACCGCCCACCAATCATTACTTGCATCCGTGTATAGAACTAATTCATCCTCGTCTTGTGGAATGACAAGTTTTGGAAGCTTTTTACAAACTTCCTTTAGTTGCTTTATCCCTTCTTGATGTTCATCTTCCCATTTGAACATCTTTCTTGAGTAATGGGCTAAACACCTTCCTGTAATGGACATTGTTTATGAACATTGCAAAGAAAATTAACAACTCCAAGAAAACTTTGAAGTTGTTTCTTGTCTTTCAACAGTATCTAGAAATCCTTGTATCTTTTCCACAATATGACTTTGTAGAACGATTCCAAATTCATCGATTTCAATTCCAAGGAATTCAACTGTCTCGTAGCAACCATCGCTTCTTCTCTCGAAAGCACTAATACTTCCTTGTGGCAAACACACGAAAAAATTTCCAAGTGTTTGAGATGCTCTTTCATGTTCTTTGAAGCGATAAGAATATCATCGATATATACGAACATGAAACTAAAATAATCTTTGAAAATATTATTCATCTTCCTTTGATATCTCTATGGTGCGTTAGCTAATCCCATAGGCATCACATTCCAAATATAACGTCCTTGTGTGTGCTTCTTACTTTCTTCTTCCATCTTATCGGTAAAATCCGGACTTGCAATCGAACTTTGAGAATATCCTAAGCACCTTTGATATAGTTAACCAAATGTTCTCTTCTTGGGATATAGTATCGTTAACTCCAAAATGTTGTTAATCCCCTTGTAATTAATAACAAGTCTCGGCTTTTCTCTTTTGATTTCTCCATGATTCTGAATAAGAATCCTGGACTCTTGTATGGAGAACTCCTGGTGAAATCAACTTAAGGTCAAGATGTTCCTTAAGTATCTTTCGCATATCCTCACGATTCTCCCGATTCATAAGGATTGGTTTGAATCTCACGGACTCGCACTCCTTTCTGGTTTAACCTTTAAGGATGCTTTGAGCTCGTTCTCGTCCCACCATGCCAAAGGATTTTCATTATAATTCCTTTGGAATCTCTTCTTGATATCCTCGAGTGATATCTGTTCTTCTATAGTAACATCACTCGTGGTTTTTCCATTAGACTCATCATTAATTTTGCAATAGCCTCTCGGAGGTACTCGTTCTTCCCCTTGTATTCTAAATGAATACAAGTTATTATCCCATAGTTTTGTATCCTTTCGATTTGAACCAAATTGTCTAAAGGATAATAATGCTTCACCAAATTTCCTTAGATCCGTCATATTTAGGTTTCACAGTTTGGCTTCATCACCAAGCTTCTTTGTGAAAATTAATGGGCATTTTTCGATAAAATGCTTCCCTTGATCTCGGACAATTATCTTATGATCACACAATGTTGTGAAAATAAGTATTCTTATCTCATTTTCCTATGTAAAGCGCTTGAATGTTTGTAGGAAATTGTTTCCTAGCAACACATCTACTCATGTATCATGGAAATAGATTGGTGGCATCTTTACGTTGTACCGTGAGGTACCGCCACGCTCCGATCATTATTTCGCTTGTTTAATTCCTCTGTCAAGAATAAGAATCCTTTTAGAGAAATCTCTTCCCGCAATAGCTGGTAAATCTTCTCCAATTTCTTTAGGAAAAACATTCTGCTTTGCGGTACATATTTCAAGCACTTTGAATCAATATAGGCGGACGAAATACTGCCTTGTATTCAACATATAACATTTCGATAAATGTATATGGAGAATGGACTAGTGGTCATCCGATTCTCGTATCTTTTATCACCCACATGTGAACTCCATTCCTTCTTGTAATATTTCCCAAGGTTTATGATCCTCAAGAAATTCAATCCCCAATATTAATCGCTCCGGGATTTTCCCGCTACTCCTTTGACAGACAACTCAATTTCACCTATCTTCGAGGCTTCCTTGATACCTTCCAACTATCGGTTGTTGGAGATAATATAGAACATCACAAGGAAAAATATTATCCTTTTGAGTGATGTCGAATATTACTTCAACTTCTCTTCATCCGGGCATTTCAGCTCTCCTTATGTTTCAAAACATCCGGGTTGCGCTCGAATCAGACTTGGTCTCTTTTCCTCCCAACGCTCATCGCTTATCATTCCGTCTTGTTGGAAAGACATCCTTCGTGGCTCAACTCGAGACTTCGACTTTTATTGAAGACTGGTTGATCTTGAATTATCATATCAATCTCCTTTATAGTTGGAGACTCAATGATTTTACGGTAGAACTACCTTGGCAAAGTCCTCAAAGATTTTTGGGACTTCAATAAATTACTTTCTCAAGAATACCTCCGAATGATGTGTATTCGAGAGAGCATATGAAATCTTGTATGTGATCGAGTAAGGTCTATTTCCTTATTTCATCAAATCAGCTCTTTTTAAAAATCTTGATGAAGGGTTAGAACTCGTTGAAATCTCAATCTCCCAAATTATATGCAATTCTAGGATAGACATTAAATGCCAATTTTCCTACATACAAATTTTCAGAATCGCTCCAAGGCACGAATCCTTGAGATGTGAGATTCGTTTGTCAAAGATAGCCAAATTTAGTGGCGAATCTATTCCTTCCTTGAATATTGCCTTAATAATAACTCTTATGGCTCCAATATGAATCCATGAAAGTGTATTGGCAACGTCTCTTTTGATCGTGCTTTTGATCTCCTGGATTTCTCCGTAAGGGACCAACTACATCTCGATCGGGTTACAGTGAATTCCATTGGGATGGCAAATTCTCCAAGATTTACTCGTGGATAATTTGGTGTTTTCTATTTACGAAACCCAATTTTATCCAAGGCCTTCTCCATAGTTCCAATTGTAAATCCATCGTATATCCAAGCTTTGGATCTTCCTTCATAATTCTCATAAGAGTCTTATGAGAAACCGTAGTGTGAGAGAGAAATCCTCGACATATCCTCCTAACCGTTTCTTTGAAGAATTTTTCTTCACTCCGATTTTGAATCGGATTCACTTCCATTGTCGGAATAGATCTCTTCTTCATAGTGTAGGTCCCAAGGGGTGTAAGTGTAAGGTTTAGAAGGGGGTTGAATAAACCTTACCAAATTTTTGATTTAGTCCTTTTAAAATTCAGAGTTGATACTACAGTTGTGTCCTTGGTGGATGACCAATTTAGTTGATCAAGAGAGTTAGTCTTTCAAGACTCAATCGAGCCGTTGATGGAATAACTCAGTGTTAAGTCTAAATTAACTCAATCGTGGTTTGTTTTCATTGGAAGACTTAACACCCTTAATATTGGTTAAGTAGAGATTTAGAGCTTGATTTAGTACTTGGAGATTATCTTATGGATAGCAAATATGTCGTGAGAAAAAAACAAATATGATGCAAGAATTAAAGTCTTTGAAATGTAAATGACACAATAAGATTTTTATAGAGGTTCAAGATGGGGTAATTCTTCTACTCCTCTCTTCTCCAACTCCGTGAGGAATCCACTAGGTATTGATCAAGATATACAAAGTGGTAACAGTCCGGATACAAGTCTTGATCACACGGTGACTTGATCCTTTGGGACTCGACCGGGAGACGCCTTGATCACTCGGTGGCTTCTCGTGACGACTCGGCTTCTTCACAGGCAATTGCCTTGCTACTACTGACTCACTTGCTCAAGCTCTTTGGATTTGATCACGAAGCCCTCCAAAAGCTCAAGACTTGGTTCGACCTTGAACCTTCCTACAATCCTTCATGGGATGTAGACCCTTGATTTTCAAGTATTTTCCTCTTCAACCGATTGAAGTTATATTTCCTTCACGGGTGAGTGTTGGATTGATGTTCTTCGTAGTGTAGGCTTGAGGATTGAGAATATTTCAGGTTTCTGATTCTAATAATTGTTTGAGCGTTTGTGGTTCTCGTCCGTAACGTTCTCTCGAGTCATTCCTCGGCCGTTTATAGTGATCTTTCAAAAATCGCAGTTGTTGAAGAGATAGTCTTATTTTTTGAAAGTCACTTGCGATCGTTGGCTTGTCTTGTTGCGATCCTTCGAATTGCCATTTCCTCGTATGAATTGTTCTTCACCTTTTCGGAGTTCGACACGGTGTAGTGCTTCCCATGGTTTATTCCTTTTGCACGCTCGGGACCGAGCACTTCGAGAAAGGTAGTATGGAGATATTACTTGTTTAAGTAATTCTCTTGATTTCGTGCAACGGATCTTTTTGATTATCTCGACTTGACCGCATTTCCTTGCTTTCCCAGGTGACTTAGAGTCACTTCCAATCATTGGATGACTCTTCCGTCACTTCAACTTGAGACTTGGCTTATCTTGAGTTGACTTGACCGATACTCCTCTCACCGCATCTTAGCTACTCATTCAAGAGAGTTCCCATCTACTCTTCATTGCCATACTCAATTTGTCTCGCAATGAGTCTTCCTTCTAGTCTCCGATTGTCTTCTTGCATGTTTGGGCATAGCTGACTTAACTCGGCTTGACCAAAGCCTTTATTTATTACAATGCGAGTTTACAACAAAAATGGGGTGCCAACTTCCTATTCTAAGTTTTACATGGCATTCATCAAAATCTAAACAATAAATTTCCTAACAATTTCCCCCTTTTGATGATGCTAAAACGTAAACCATTCAAAAATGTAAATAGCAAAGATACATATAGATAGTGTATTCACATAGAATGTATGCGTAGAATCAATCCTTTTATTGATCATAACATTCTTGTTCTTTTACACAATATTTGTTTACAAGGTGTATCGAGCATACATTTGTCTAACCAAAAAAATAAATAAAGAATTTATAGCTTTATTGCGGAAGACTTACATAGTATGTATTTACATAATAAAATACATGAAGGGGTGGACAAAGAACACTTCATCTCCTTCATTGTCTCCTTCTTTCATCTTGTTCAAGATCTTCGCTCTTCTTCTCTTTTTCTCATCGTCACCGCCTTCTTCTTCTTTTCATATTCCTTCCTCGGCGACTTCATCTCTTCTCAATCTTTCTTGTCTTTCCTCCCATAGCTGAGTTTGTTTCTTGTTTTCTTCTTCTATTCTTTTTGCATACTCAAAGATTACTTTTAGCCACTTGCAAATTTGCTATTTGGTCAAGACCAGCCCAAGAGATCCCTCCTTTCTTGTCCGGATCTACGATTCAATGTTTTTGGGCGAGGCCCAGTCCGAAACCTCTTCCTCCACCACCGCTTCTTCCTCTACCTCGGGCGTGTATTGTCTTGGGGTCTTCTTCTTTCCAACCGGTGAGTGACCGGCGGAGTGACCAGCAGAGGATCCGCTTGTGAGTCTGCTGTCGGCCTTCTTCACATAACGTGAGACCCTTTTCCAAGATACAAGTCCCAAGCTTGAGCCATAGACATATTTGCAAAGTATCCTTCGAGATGCGGCGTTTTAAATTCATCAATCGACGCTCTGTCCCGACATCCGAGATGGCATAAGTGTCTCTCTGCTCTCTTGGAATGCCTCCATGTTGTTTCAAGATGTTCATAACTCGGGCATCCATTCTTGCTTCCACTTCCTCCATCCCTCGCTTCAATTGTCTTTCTCTTTTCACCATAGATATAGCAGAGTGTTGGAGTGGCGAGTCACGAGGAGTTTGTTCTTTCGATAATGTCACCGTGACAGACCTTGTTGGGGGTTTGTGCGATCATCAAGGTCCCATCTTTCGATCCTTCCCCTCAACGGACTTTCCTTTCTTTTGTTTCAATACTTCCTCATTTGTCTTTCCTTCGCAAATGTGATCCTCTTTTTTCGACTTCCGGATCTCTTCGTGCTTTAAGGTATTCCTCTTCCCCTTTTTGGCATCATCAAAGGAAAGAGGAACGCTCGAAACATCTTGTGCAAGCGAGGAAGTCGAGCTGGCGATGATAGTCGAAGTTCTGTCTCGAGTCTGGCTGCGGAGTATGCGGCACGAAATTCAAAGCGAGTAGCGTTGGACTCTCGAGATTAGCTTCATTTCAGCCATGAGAAGCCGAGTTTTCTGTCCATATTTGCTTCCAGACGCCGGAGATCACTCTTATTTTGCTCACGCAGTAGCTTTATCTCGGCAAAGTGTGAGCTTCATGCATGTGCTCAATGTGTTCTCTCGGTTTCGTTTTTGCATCAACATTCTCACTCTCCATACCCAGACTTGTTGAACAATGTCCTCAAGTATCTAACTTGTTCCACACACATTATTTGTTGATGTTGCCACCATTCCCGATC
This sequence comes from Rehmannia glutinosa, assembly GCA_016081115.2. Lineage (NCBI taxonomy): Eukaryota > Viridiplantae > Streptophyta > Magnoliopsida > Lamiales > Orobanchaceae > Rehmannia > Rehmannia glutinosa. The sequence continues at coordinate 71,244,835 of CM071937.1, read as the reverse complement.
CCGATTTGTTATGCCTCTCAAGTCGGGAGTAAGATTGGCATCTCTGTTGTCGGATCGCATGTCCATAGAGGCCTGGTGCCTCTCCATCCGTTCAATCTCAAGCAAATAATGCTTTGAACACTTCTCGAACTTCGTTGTTTTTCCGATGCGGTGATGGCCACGCAACGTCAAAGTCATAGTCACCGAACGATGGTACGATGAGATGACAGAGCTAGTGCGTGGAAGGCGTGCGAGCTCGTTCTCGACTCTTCATGGAGGTCGTACCTCCAGAGAGAAAGGAAAAGATTCTATAAAGGAATTATTACGCCAACTGGTATTTGTTCAATGATGAGAGGTGCGCGTGAAGTTCCTTTTGAGTCGAACTCTTTGCGACTTGGGAGTCGCGATGGACTGCTTTTTTTGGGTCTGTTGTGAAGTGGACCCGCTTTACGAGCCTCACTGTCTCAACAGCCTTCGTTGGTCTCGATTGGTTTCTCCAATTGAGTGGTGGTCCTCGGCCTTATCGAAGCATCATCGGACGATGATGAGATTTCCATTGGTGGCTCATCATCAAAATTGAAAGTTTGACGAGTAGTCTTGAGATCGACTTGCTCGTGCTAGGAACATCCGGTGAGTCTTTTGGATCTCACGGGGATGACTCGGCTTCTTCGTCGCTTTCGATCCCAGAAAGGTTACATCGGGATTATCCTGGGAATCATGAAGCGCGCTTATCTCCTTTTTCGGGATGGGTCAATGATAGCGGGAGGGATGTTCTCTACTTGAGCCTCTTACCCCGGGAAGTCTCAACCTCCGTGGGCCTTCATTACCTCCTGCAGTCGATTGCAGCGAGGCTGGACCTCCCTTTCGACGGTGTCACTGTCTTAGGGTCTTTCCGAGGTGGCATCCATTGGAGTCTCAACCCCATGGATTGCACTTTCATCGCCCAGTGTTAACTCCTGTGGCTGTTCCTTCTCGCGTGCCTCGACCGCATCGGCAGCGTCATTAGCCTTCGTGAGCGGTTGGCACCTCGAGACAGTCTCAATCGCCCGAGCTTCGTTGATGGCAACTTGCTGTTCGTTTGGTGTTTGTACTTTCTCCACTTCGCCTCCTAGATTCGTTGTGGAGTCATCCGCAACATTCTCCGACCTTGCTGCAGTGGAGGGAGTTTCCCCCTCGGTGGCTCACCCGGTGAGTGACTTGGAATAGGGTCACTCGTCTCCAAACTCCCGGCTGCTTTTCTCTGAGTGTTCGGCCGTTGGGGCAGTGGTAAGACACCTTCGTTAGGGGTTGGCTCAACTGGGGTCCCCACTAACCCGGTTTCATCGCCGTTCCTTTAATTCCTTCTTCCGAGTGAGTGGGGAAGTGGTGGCAAGAACAACAAGTGGCGATTTGCTTGAACCACTCCCATTGGATCGATTTCGGTGAGTTCGAGTACTCTCCTGGTCCCTCCATCATGCTCTTCTCATGAAGAATTCTGGATTCATGCATTGCTTGCTGCATTTGCAACTCTTCGGGGCGGCAGAGTCCGGATCCTCATCATCAGATAAGACATCAGGGACGGAGGATGTGTGTGTTCTGTGGTGCCGGAGATAGAGCAGATGATGGCCTTTCACGTGCCTCGCCTTCCTCTCGCCTGTCTTTCCTTCTCCTTGTCCTTGAAGATCTGCAAGATGTCTGTGCGATTGTCTTCATCCGTAGCTGGGATCACGAGAGGTCACCCAAGGAAGTTCAACAGTTCCTCTTCTTCTTCTATAAACTCGGTCGTTGGAACTGTTCCTGGATTTACTCAATTTCCATTTCCTCCACTCTCCCAGGCACGATTTTGAATATCCGGGTAAAGTGGGGATAGGATCATCACATCACTATCGCTCTATCACTTCTTCTTGTGTCTCAGCTGCGTGGATCTGTAGCTATTTCTTGATTTGCCTCTCTTTGATCGCCTTCAGCAGACTTAGCTATTTCATCAATTACATCTGGGGACTCTCTTGCTTCAGTTTAAGCCGTATTTGTTCGGTGAGTGGTGACTCAGCCGGTTTCTCAAGCTCGGAGCGCTTGATAATTCTTCTTCGTCTTTTAGTTTGTACAGGAAGGATTTTGGTTCAGAGACAGCTTTTCTTCGAGTCTTGGGCGGCGGGGGCCGGTGTCTTTGGTGTCTTCTTCTCGAGGAGCTGGCCGTCTTGGCTTATCAGATCTCCTCTTTTTGACGATCGGAGAAGGTATTTGAGAGTCCTTCTCGACCGTTCTTCTTTGGGGCGGGAGACACGGCTGCAGGGGCGGGTGACTCTGCTGCAGGGGCAGGAGCAGGTTTGACTTTCTTTCTTTGTCGCAGGGACAAGCAGTCTTCTTAGCAGTGCGCAGGGGCTTTTCTTCTTTGGTGGAGAGGAAACATTTGTATCTTGAGGTGGTGATTCCCCTCACTCGTGTCGCCTCTCTTGGCGTAGGCTCTCTCGTGCGCCGGAGAGGTTTGATCCGAACATCCTCTTGTTAACATGGAACGCCTTTCCATGTCTAAGAGGGACTCCTTTTACCTCCATCGGTCGGCCAATCACAGGCCATATCCTAGGGATCCTCCAAATGTGCCATCTTCCTTGAAGGATTTTTTCCTACATTTCGGCATAGTCTGCTGTGAGACAAACTCAGTTGATTTATTTTCCTTTCTTCAATGATCGCCGCCATCACGATCAACTTTGCTTTTTTGATTGGTCAAAGCGCCAAATTTGATGTCAATACATTTGGCAACTATGTCCAACGACTTGTGATAATCCTCCTTTGACCTCTTGTTTGTTGTGTAAACTATTTTATCAAGATAGTCGGGCTTGGCTATTTCCTTCCAAGCGGCAGCCAATTTTACATCGCCGTTAATTTCGATGCTCCTTCCGTTGGTAGTGAGCGGTGTTCAGCCAAATCCTTGGCGAGAGATGGTGAGCTTCTTTCCGTGAATAGATGACTTTATCCCTTCATCGTGAATCTCGGCATTCACGTAGAATTGTGCGACCTCCTCCACATAGGTCATCGGATATTCCAGTCGAAACGATTTCAGCCTTCCGACGTTTCCAATTTCTCGGAATTTTCATAACTAGGGTGTCGTCGGACCCCTGTTTCACCATCGTCGAAATCCACAAGAGACCCGGTGTGGATTTGTTTTCCTAACTTGACAAAATCATAGGTTGGTGCCATCCTTCAGATTTTACCAAAGAAAACTTAGAGATTGATTTGAAGATAGATAGGGTTTTGAGAAAAATTTTGCCTTTGCTTCCGAGAGAGAGAAATGAACAGTTTTGGTAGTGTGTGAGAGAAATGGACAAAAATGGTTTAAGTATGGTTTATGAAAGGGCGTGCGGGTGGTTTTGAAATGTGATCAAAATCAACGGCTAAGATTTTGCATGCCGATTTAGCATTTAATGTCTCGTATTTAATGCGGCAGCATTTATATCCAATCATAAGCTTGGTGTGCGGCTTTTGCTGTACACGTCATAATTATCTTTGACGTAATCCTTAAAAACATTCCCGCTTAGTCAAAACGTCTGCGTTTTTGTCACTTTGCTCATAAATGATTCACTTTTGCCCTCATTTGGTTTAGCTCTTCTTTTCACATTCCTCTTTGTGACTGTTTCAGTGACTTGTATATATTGTCTTTTCCGATCTGGTGATTTACTTAGCTGATTTGTGAGTTCACTCTTTTTCCCTTTTTGTGTTCCATTTCTTTTCTTTGATTCTTCCGAGTGTCGGCTTAGCTCAATTAACCCTAACTCATGCTTGAGTTCTTCAAATCTTGACTCACATAATGGTTTTGTGAAGATGTCACCAATTGTTTATCGGTTGAGATATACTCCAAAATGATGTCCTTCTTTTCAACATGATCTCTTATGAAGTGATATCTCGACATCGATATGCTTTGTTCTTGAGTGCAAACACGGGATTTTGAGTAATTGCAATTGCACTTGTGTTATCACACATGATTGGAATTTCTTTTTCCTCAACTTCATAGTCTCTCATTTTGTTGTCTCATCCATAGGACTTGGCACAACTTATTTTGCCGCACTATGTATTCTCTTTTGTAGAGGTGGCTATTGAATTTTGTTTCTTGCTAAACCAGAAATCACTGTTTCCTAGCATTTGACATATGCCTCGAGGTGCTTTTTTCACAACTCGCATCAAAGATAGTCGTAGTCCGAATAGCCAATTAGCTTGAATCCACCTTCCTTTGGATACCATAAGCCAACTTCTTGGCTTCCTTTCAAGTATCTCAATATTCTCTTAGTTGTTGTCATATGGCTCTCTTTTGGAGCAGATTGAAATCTTGCACATACACCTACAAAGAAAGGTGATGTCTAGCCTCGCTTTGTGAGATAGAGCAATGATCCAATAAGTGATCTCGTATCTTGTTTGATCTCTGGGTTTGCCATCCGCATCCATGTCCATTTTGGTTGATGTATTCATTGGTATTTTTACGGAGGACTTCTCCTCCATACCAAATTTCTTCATTAAATCTCTCGGTGTATTTTGTTTGACTTATGAAGGTTCCATCCTTCGGTTGTTTCACTTGGAGTCCAAGGAAGAATGTTAGCTCTCCCATCATGCTCATTTCAAATTTACTTTGCATGAGGTTTGAAAATTTTTCACACAACTCTTTGTTTGTGGATCCAAAAATGATGTCATCCACATATATTTGAACAAGCAAGATACTCTTTTTGTTTTGAATTCGAAAAGTGTTCTATCTACTTTTCCTTTTGTGAATCCATTTTCGTTAGGAATTGTGACAAAGTATCATACCATGCTCTGGGTGCCTGTTTCAATCCATACAAAGCTTTCTTGAGTTTGTATACCTTATCTCCAAGAGTCTTCTCGCTCAAATCCTCGGAGGTTGTTCAACATACACTTCTTCTTCCAATAGACCGTTTAGGAATGCACTTTTTACATCCATCGATATACAATGAAATTCTTGTGAGTCTGCATAGGCAAGAAACATCCTTATAGCTTCCAATCTTGCTACAGGAGCAAATGTTTCATCAAAATATATTCCTTCTTCTTGGCAATATCCTTTGGCTACTAGTCTTGCCTTGTTTCTTACCACGAAGCTTCCTCGTTCATCTTGTTTCGAACACCCATTTAGTACCAATAACATTTTGATGTGTGGGTCTTTGAACTAATTCCCATACTTTATTTCTTTCAAACTGATTCACTCTTCTTGCATAGCTTGAATCCAATGTGTGCCATCCAATGCTTGTAACACATCTTTGGGCTCTATTTGCGAGATAAAGCATGTGAACATAGCTTCTTGTTGAGTTGGATCTTGTTTTGACACCTTCTCTTATATCTCCAATGACAAGTTCGTGGATGGTCTCTCGGCCATCTTACATCGGGTTGAAGTAAGTTGGTTGGATTCAATCGTCTAGCAGTGTGTTGCTTTGATCGACTCTCTCGTAGTCACTTAGTGCAAATTTTCCATTGTTTTTGAGATTCGGCTATCTCATCTTCTTTCGAGTTTATAATTCCTTGACTTCAAAGATAGGGACTCTTCGTATGGTTGGATGATTCTTCTTATCGGTGACTCTTCAATGTCTTCTCCATTTACATTTGGCTCATCGAATACCACATGAATGGATTCTTCCGCAACCATAGTCCTTTTGTTGAGTACTCTGAGGCTTTGCTTTGGTGAGTATCCCAAGAAGATACCTTCATCGACTTTAGCATCGAAGGCCTTTAGATTGTCTTTTCCATTGTTGTGGATGAAGCATTTACATCCAAATATTCTAAAATATGCAACATTTGGTTTTCTTCCATCCAAATCTCATAGGAGTCTTTGTGGGTTGTCATTTTATCATACATCCTGTTTTGAGTGTAGCAAATGTGTTGATTGCTTCACCCCAAAATCTTTTTGGTAGCCCCGCTTGACTAACATGGTCCTTGCCGCTTCTTTGAGAGTTCATTCCTTTTTCTCGCAACTCCATTCTCTTTGTGGAGTCCTTGCTGCAGATAGTTCATGACCAATACCATTTTCAATACAATGCGAGTTATTATTCCATTGACAAACTCGGTTCCTTCTCGTCTAATCTTATTTTGATAATGGTTTGGCTCTTCTCGTTTTGAATCCTCTTCATCACTCCGTAGTTTAGAGAGTTTCTTTCTTCTTACACATGAATATTGTCCATGTATATCTTGAGTAGTCATCTACTACCACCAAGGTGTATTTCTTTCCACTTATCTTTGTTTGGTTCCTTTGGGCCAAATAGATCCATATGTAGCAGATGCAATATTCTTGTTGAAGATGGACATGTCTTTTCTTTGAATGAAGATTTGATTTGTTTTCCTTCGACATGCATCACATATACTCTCCTTCTTGTATCTCGAGTCGGAAGCCCTTCCACAAGATTACTTCTTGCAAACTTGTTAATCGTTTTGAAATTTAGGTGACTCGACTTTTTGTGCCACAACCAACTTGATTGATTCAGGTGTGCTCTTTGCTAATAGACAGGTGTTGTGTGTAGCGGTTGACCAATCTACTACATACATGTTCTTTTGTCGCATCCTTGCAACACAACTTCATTCGATTCAAGATCCTTGATTTGGCATATACCCATGTTGAATCCAACATTATAGCCCTTGTCACGAGTTGATCGATCTTAGCAAGTTGAAGTTGAGTCCTTCAACATATGCAACATCTCGTGATTTCTAATTCATTCCTCTTGATGGATCCAATGCCTCTTATTTCACTGGAGCTTCATATGTCCGGGAACGGCCACTATCCATATACCAGGTTCCTTGGCACTCACTGTTCCTTGAACCTACAATCAAGGAAATTAAGTTTTAGGTACCCATACTTGTCGGGTCTGAGGGGTTAGAATTGTAAGATGATCCAACCAACTTATAGCCAAATGATTTGACTCTAAGGGGTTGCCATCTATCGATGCCATAATCATAATTAATCTTGGCAAATTACTTGGGGATTCTAGGTTCATACATTGCTCTGTCTCTTTTGTCGTATGCTGCATATGTGTTTTGGCAATCGCCTTCTTTGGGTAATTGTGGTGTCTTTGAATGTAGTGCCTAGGTGCATATGTGTCTTTGATGAAAGCTCTTATACTTTTGGAATGGCCTTTCTTTGAGTTCTAGGCCTTTGCCATTTGGGCTTATATTCCATAAGTCGATCTTTGATAGTTCACATTATTCCAATCAGCTTGGCTTGGATATTTTCTACCATTCCCATCATATGTATTTCTTTTATAGATTTTTAAGGGTTTTTGGTAGCTCTGCTTCTTCTTTCAGAGTATTTTCTGTTTGGAGTTTCTTTGAGGAACTCTTTGAATCTCTTCTCATTTTGTCCTTTCAGCGCACTCAACTCGGTCATTTTCCTTTTCCTTTATAACCAAGGCCGGTTTGCTTGTAATTGTGCTTTGGGGTGAATGTGTGCAACATTTAGAGTTTTGGATTTTTAGACTCTTCATTGCTTGAAAATCCTTTTTTCCAAAATTACTCTCGAAGTTTGACATATCACAGAGGAGTTAAATCCTAAGCTTGTCTTGTCTCCACATTCTCTTTGACTCATAATAAGATCATCTAACGATTTAGATGCCTTAGTGAATGAGGCAATAACATTTTTGAGGTCATTCTCCTCTTTTCTATGGCAACTATTTCTGCTATTAACTTAGCATTTTCCTTTAAACTTTCATTTTCATCAGCTATTTGACTTAGAGTACTCGGCTCCTTAGTCGACTTTGAGTTTTGGCTCTTGAGTAAGGTTGTTTTCCTCATTTAATAGTGTGTGTGAGGATTTGATGTGTTCAAAATCTTTCATCATTTTGCCTAATGAATCATAAAGATCAGTGGGTGATGAAGTGTGTGTGTCACGGTCACTATCACTAGAGTCCGAGTTTGATGAGTTAGAGTGTACCTCATCTTCTTGGTCGAGGTTGATCTTGTTCCTTGGCCATCAAACAGATCAGGGCTTCTTCTTCGAGTCACTTGAGTAGTCGCTTCATTGCTCTGAATCGATTGTGTCTTTTGACTGCATTTTCTCGCAGCCCAACATTGCCTTTTTCTTTTCTTGTCTTCTTTCTCTCAAGACCTTTCTTTCTTCTTCATTCCTGTATTTGTTGACAACAGGATATGGGCAATCAATGGTGTAGTGACCTGGTTGTCTCTGAGTTCAAAGATAGATATTCAACCTTTTGATCGACTCTTTCCATTCTTGGATTGTCGGCCCTTTGATATTGACTTTTTGATGATCTGCTCTCTTGGTTGGCCTATCTTCCTTGACTTGGAGTGAGCCGAGTGTCTTCTTCGGAAGATTCGCCCTTGCCTCTCTTGTAGTTCTTATTGAAGAACTTGTTGAATCTTTTAACCATCGGGGCTATTTCTTCGGATCAATGGCTTCTTTGACCTCGGCTCTCTTCCCATCTTTAACAATTAGAAGCCGCTTTGGGTACACTGTTGTCTCTTCTGGTCTTTTCTTCTCATTTCAAACTCGTAGGCTTTGAGGTCCGAGAATAGTTCATGGTTGGATGTCTTTGATAGGTCCATGGAATGTCTTAGTGCCATGACCTTCATTTCCCATTCAATTTGGAAGACTTTTTAGGATCTTCATACACATTTTTCTGTGTATATTCCTTTCCAAGTGCGAGATAGCTCATTGGTGATTTACGTGAACCGAGCATCCAGTTGATCCAGGTTTTCTCCCGAGATCATTTTGAAGTTCTCAAATTTCGTATGACCACCGATAATTTGTTTTCTTTGATTTGCTCACGAGCCTTCACAAATCAATGTTAGCTTGTCCCTGATTTCTTTAGCCGTTTTGCATGATTTGACTTTATTGAACATGGCGAAAGCCGTCAAGGTTTTGTAAAGGATGTCCTTGGCTACATTGTCCAGGTTGTATCTTTTTCTATCATCATTTGTCCATTCGGTTCTTGGTTTTTCAACCATGGCGGTCCGGGAGCAACATCCTCCTCACCTTGGTGCGGCTCTTCTTACGATTGTGTTCACCTTTAAGATTTGCGAGAGGCCCATCCTCTATCACTATCCACATCTCATCATGTAATGCTCATAGATGAGCCTCGCATACGAATTTTCCAATCATCAAATTCTTCAATTGTGAACATAGGGATGCGTGTCAAATTTGCTTCCATGATAATAAATTTTAATGATAAAAAGAGTTTTGAAAGTTTAAGTACTAAAGAGACTTTGAAAAGTTTGGAGATCTAGTTCAAGAATAACCGGTGCGGAGGGTTCAATGAACCAACCGCTCCGATACCACTTGTAGGTCCCAAGGGGTGTAAGTGTAAGGTTTAGAAGGGGGGTTGAATAAACCTTACCAAATTTTTGATTTAGTCCTTTTAAAATTGAGTTGATACTACAATTTTGTGTCCTTGGTGAATGACCAATTTAGTTGATCGAGAGAGTTAGTCTTTCAACGGACTCAATCGAGTAGTTGATGGAATAACTCAATTGTTAAGTCTAAATTAACTCAACTGTGGTTTGTTTTTTGGAAGACTTAACACCCTTAAGATTGGTTAAGTAGAGATTTAGAGCTTGATTTAGTACTTAGAGATTATCTTATGGATAGCAAATATGTCGTGAGAAATAAACAAATATGATGCAAAAATTAAAGTGTCTTTGAAATGTAAATGACACAATAAGATTTTTATAGAGGTTCGAAGATGGGGTAATTCTTCTACTCCTCTCTTCTCCAACTCCAGGAGGAATCCGCTAGGTATTGATCAAGATACAAAGTGGTAGTCCGGATACAAGTCTTGATCACACGGTGACTTGATCCTTTGGGACTCGGTCTGGAGACACCTTGATCACTGGTGGCTTCTCGACGACTCGAATTTTCTTCACGGCAGGCATTTTGCCTTTGCTACTCTGACTCACTTGCTCAAGCTCATTAGATTTGATCACGAAGCCCTCCAAAAGCCGATGACTTGGTTCGACCTTGAACCTTCCTACAATCCTTCGTGGGATGTAGACCCCTTGATTTTCGTATTTTCCTCTTCAACTGATTGAAGTTATCTTTCCTTCACAGGTGAGTGTTGGATTGATGTTCTTCGAGTGTAGGCTTGAGGATTGAGAATATTTTCAGGTTTCGGTTCTAATAATTGCTTGAACGTTTGTGGTTAGTGTCCGTAACGTTCTCTCGAGTCATTCCTCGGCCTTTTATAGTGATCTTTCAAAAATCTACCCGTTGAAGAGATAGGCTTATTTTTTGAAAGTCACTTGCGATCGTTGGCTTGTCTTGTTGCGAGTCCTTGGAATTGTCATTTCCTCGTATGAATTGTTCTTCACCTTTCCGAGTTCGACACGGTGTAGTGCTTCCCATTGGTTTATTCCTTTTGCACGCTTCCTAAGGACTTAGCACTTCGAGAAAGGTAGTATGGAGATATTACTTGTTTAAGTAATTCTCTTGATTTACGTGCAACGGATCTTTTTCGATTATCTCGACTTGATCGCATTTCCTTGCTTTCTCCAGGTGACTTAGAGTCACTTCCAATCATTGGATGACTCTTGTCACTTCTACTTGAGACTTGGCTTTTCTTGAGTTGACTTGACCGATACTCCACTCTTTGCATCTCGGTTGTTCATTGAGAGAGTTCCGTCTACTCTTCTTTGCCATACTCGGTTGTCTCGCAATGAGTCTTCCTTCTAGTCTCCGGTTGTCTTCTTGCATGTTTGGGCATAGGCGACTTAACTCGGCTTGACCAGCCCTATTTATTACAATGCGGTTTACAACAAAAATGGGGTGCCAACTTCCTATTCTAAGTTTTACATGGCATTCATCAAAATCTAAACAATAAATTTCCTAACACATAGATACTTTCATCACGAGGGTAGATCCTCAAATTAATACACTGGATCAAATCTTGATAATAGACAAACTTCTTCAAATTCTCGTGTTGTTTCGAATGTCGATTCCTCGTTTTTGGTTCTACGGGCAATTTGGTGTGAACTCACCGAAAGTTCTTCTCCATGTGGTTCTACTTGTACTTGCTTGATTTGAACCCGATGATGAGGCTCTCCTCGCTTGGTTTGGTCTTTGCCCGATTTGTAACTCAGGGCTTTTGTTTTGACGAGAACCTCCAGGTCTCCATGAAGACCTACTTTTTTGCTTCGCTTCCCGGCGGTATGGATGGCTTCTCTTCTTCTTCTTATCTTTGCTTGGTTGACCTCCCACCACTTTGTTGGGATATCATTGTCTACGCAACATAGATGAACCGATTTATTAATTCCCCATAATCTCTTGTAATTCCGGTATATAGTCTTTGCTTGGTAGCACCATTCGAGATAACTTGGCCTTCAAGAATGACATTCTTCCAGCCACGGTATCTAAATCCGATGCATCCTTGTATTCCCGATAAGCATTTCTCTCCAGGGACTTGGAATTTTTGCAAAGAATAGTGTGAAGCTTCTTTGTCTCCAATCTTCGACTTCCACCGATACTCGGTGAACAACTTAATATATTCGTCAATATGACAAATATCATGTAACTCGAGGTGTAGAGGGGTTGTTTATATCTTTTACTTTTTTTCTTCTTATAATCCCTCAAAGTAATGTCTTTGATAAAATGGATTTTGAATAATTTTGCCATATTATTGACAATTCCTTGTAGTGATTCTCCCTTGTGACCGCGCTTTTCATACTTGCTTTGGTCATATCACATGCAATCTTACAGATCCCTCAAGACTCATTCCAAGGAGTAAAATGAAGGAATCTTTCGTAAGATCAAGGGTACTGTTGCAATCCTCATAGGCGATGCCCATTCATCTATGAGAACTTCTTGATTTTTAAAATCGGGATATCCAGATTTAGCATCAACCCATATGGATGTATTGGGTCGAGATGTGATCTTCCATAAGGCGTTTGATAAACATTTGGCCTTCTAGAAGGTTGTTGAGTTCCCGCAAGAGGTGGTCGAGCTCCTGTTCTGAAAGTGGTTCATTCCTGCGATGAAATCTCCAACGTGATGCATTCTCTTATCCTAGGTTTCATGATTTGAACCCGCACTTTCTCGCGACGTTGGGATTTCTTGGTGGCGGTGGTGGAATTGGTCTACCTTGTGGGTCATAGGTAACCAAAGTTGTTCCATCTCCCGCATTCATCTTTAAATCTACAATACCTAATCTGCGAGGGATTCCGCAAGGCCATGTAGATCTTTAAGATTCATTTTTTCCATTTCCATCACTTTTGATTTATGACGGATTTTCCTTTGATGATAGCGATAAGCTTTTCATCATCTGTCATTTTTCGTATTACTTCGATTGGTTTCCTTTTAGGTGTAAATAGGGTCGTCACGAAATCAATACGTTTCTTTCCTCCGGATGGACTTGGTCTGTCCTCCAGGTTCTTGACTCGTTTCGAATATCATGAAGGATTTCAATAGTTTCCTTCTGAAATTTCACCATCATCTCCATCTGGTTTTGGATCTGATGAACTTGTGTAGGTAAATTAATATGGTGGTTGCCATAATTGTGCACCGTCTTCTGGACTTCCCTAATATCTTTTGAGATCTTAGATGTGTCCAGGAAGTATCTCGTTCCATCTTTGGTACTCCATCGGGAATCATGATAGCACTGGTAGAGACCTAATCTTGATGAAATAAATACCGTATTTTTATGGGCATTCTCATGGACTTCTTTTTGGTAATTCATCGATCAACATATAATATCGATTTACCGTAAGAAAACTCGGATAATATGTTGCTTGTCTTTCGCTTGATGTCTCAAGTTTTCCCTATCGGCTCCTGTGACGTTCTTTTTCAACATATTGCTTGTTCAATATGCTATCTTGTCCTTGTGTTCTTGTGCTTACATCGTCAAAATTTGTGATATGTCTGTATGGTAAACATCTTGGGCCGGAGTTGTCCAAATCCATATTCTTGGAGAAATTCTCCTCACCAATTGTTAATTACATAAATATAATAAATATAACTAAAAGTTCTTAATAAACCTAGGCTTTGATACCAACTTTAAGGATCGCATCGCAAAACCGGTTGGAGTAAAGATAGAAGATACAATAAATTTTATAACGTGGGAGGTAATCGCAAGCGATTTCAAAATTTAGATAGGAGTGGAATTAACATATATGTTTATAGGGGTAAATCGGAATTTTAGGCGAAGTGCAAAATTTTAAAAGGTTGAGGAGGTAAAGTATACCAATTTAAAGTTTGGGATGGATAGTGTAAAACTCATCATAGTTCGGGAAGTTCTTGGTTGTAGGTCCCAAGGGGTGTAAGTGTAAGGTTTAGAAGGGGGTTGAATAAACCTTACCAAATTTTCGATTTAGTCCTTTTAAATCTCAGAGTTGATTCTACATTTGTGTCCTTGATGGGCCGATCGAATTAGTCACTCAAGTAGAGTTGATCTCTCAATGATTTTTGAAATTTTGTTGATGGAGTAACTCATTTGTTGACTCTAATTTAACTCAATTTGTGGTTTTATTTTCAGCGGAGCGACTTAACACCCTTAAGTTTGATTAAGCAAGATTTTAGAGCTTGATTTAGTACTTATAATTTTATCAAATGGATAGCAAATTTATCGGTAGATATAAGCGAGTTAAAAGTGCGGGAATTTAAATCTTTGAAATGTAAATGACACGATAAAGTTTTTATAGAGGTTCGAAGATGGGGTAATTCTTCTACTCCTCTCTTCTCCAACTCCTGGAGGAATCCACTAGGTAATGATCGGTTTACAAAGTGGTAAGCAGTCCAGATACAAGTCTTGATCACAACGGCCGACTTGATCCTTTGGGACTCGATCTGGAGACGCCTTGATCACTCGGTGGCTTCAACGATGCGACTCGAGCTTCTTCACAGCATTTTGCTTGCTACTACTGACTCACTTGCTTAAGCTCTTTGGATTTGATCACGAAGCCCTCCAAAAGCTTAAGACTTGGTTCAACCTTGAACCTTTCTACAATCCTTCTGGAATGTAGACCCCTTGTTTTCGATATTTTCCTCTTCAACTGATTGAAGTTCTCTTTCCTTCACGAGGTAAGTGTTGGATTGATGTACTTGAAATGTAGGCTTGAGGATTGAGAATGTTTCGAGTTTTTAATAAGCTTGTATATCTCACGTGTGTGTCATTCATGTATATTCTTCTCAAACAAACTCCTCGGCATTTTATAGTGAACTTTCAAAAATTTGCCCGTTGAAGAGATAGGCTTATTTTTGAAAGTCACTTTGCGATCGTTGGCTTGCGATCCTTGGAATTGCCATTTCCTCGTATGAATTGTTCTTTCACCTTTTCGAGTTCGACACGGTGTAGTGCTTCCCATTGGTTCATTCCTTTTGCACGCTTGTGGGGGGTGAGCACTCCAAGAAAGGTGGTATGGAGATATTACTTGTTTAAGTAAATCTCTTGATTCTGTCTACCAGCGGTTCTTTCTGATTATCTCGACTTATTGCATTTCCTTGCTTTCCCCAGGTGACTTAGAGTCGACTTCCAATCATTGGATGACTCTTCTGTCACTTCAACTTGAGACTTGGCTTTTCTTGAGTTGACTTGGTGATGCTCCACTGTTTGCATCTCATTTGCTTTTCGATAGAGTTCTGTCTACTCTTCTTTGCCATACTCGGTGTCTCGCGTGAAGTCTTCCTTCAGGTCTTGTTGTCTTCTTGCATGTTAAGGCGTAGTGACTTAACTCGGCTTGGCCGGACTCTAATTGTTACAATACATTTTACATCAAGAATTGGGGTGCCAACTTTCTATTCTAAGTTTTACATGGCATTCATCAAAATCTAAACAATAAAATTCTAACAATTTCCCCCTTTTTGATGATGCCAAAACTTAAATTATAAAAAAATACAAACGACTAAGATACATACGAGATAGTGTATTGACATAGAATGTATGCGTAGAGTCAATTCTTTTATTGATCATATCATTCTTGTTCCTTAACACAATTGTTTACAAGGTGTATCGAGCATATAATTGTCTTCACAAAAATCAAAGAATTTATAGCTTTATTACGGAAGACTTACATTGTATGTATTTACATAATAAAATACACGAAGGGTGGCAAAATGACAACACTTCATCTTCTTTTGTCTCCTTCTTTCGTCTTGATCAACATCTTCTTCTCTTCTTCTCTTCTTCTCTCGTCGTCAATTTGCCTTCTTTTTCTTCTCATATGCCTTCCTGGCGGCTTTATCTCTTCTTAATCTTTCTGTCTCTCCTCCCATAGCTGAGTGTGTCTCTTGTTTTCTTCTTCTATTCTTTTTGCATACTCGGCGTTAGTTTTCGCCACTTTCAAATTTGCCACTTGGTCAAGCCAGCCCGAGTAGATCCCTCCTTTCTTCCCTGGATCTACGTATTCAATATTCTTGGGCGGAGGCCTAGGTGCAAGCTTCTTCCTCCACTCGCTTCTTCCTCTACCTGCGGGCGTATCTTTGGATCGGGGTCTTCTTCTTTCGGTGAGTGACGGCGGAGTGACAGCAGAGGATTTAGGTTGTCTCTCGCACTGTCGGCTTCTTCACATAATGTGAGACCCTTTTCCCAAGACAGGTCCCAAGCTTGAGCCATAGACATATTTGCAAAGTATCCCTCGGACTCGAGCGTTTTAAATTCATCAAGCGATCGTGGCTCGTCCCGACATACGAGATGGCATAGGTGTCTCTGTCAATCTGGAATGCCTCCATGTTCTTTCAAGATGTTCATCACCCTGGCATCCATTCTTCCTTCCACTTCCTTCATCCCTGCTTCAATTATTTTTCTCTTTTGCCATAGATACAACAGTGGTGGAGTGGCGAGTCACGGGAGTTTTTGCTTATAATGTCAATTTGTGTGGGACCTTGTTGGGGGTTTGTGCAATCATCAATGTCACATCTGTTGATCCTTCCCCCTCAACAAGCTTTCCTTTATTCTGTTTCAAGACTTCCTCGGTGATTTTCCTTTCTTTGCTCCTTTCTTTTCGGCTTGATTTTCTTTGCTTTAAGGTATTCCTCTTCCCCCTTTTTGGCATCATCAAAGGATAGAGGAACCCCAGGGAACATGATGGCAAGCATGAAGTCGAGTCTTCGATGGTTGAGTTCCGCTTCAAGTGCATTTGCGTTGTATGCGGACGAATTGGTCGAGTAGCGTTGGATTCATTTGAAATAAGCTTCATCTCGGCCATGAGAAGGCCGAATTTTCTTGTCATGTGTTCTTCCAAACGGCGTATATCATTTGTATGTTGCTCACGCAGCGGCTTGATCTCGGCAGTGTGAGCTTCATGCATATGCTCAATGTGTTCTCTAAACTTCGTCTTTGCATCGAGTTTTTCAACTCTCCACACAGCCGGACTTGTTGAACAATTGTGCGAAGTATCTCACTGTTCCACACGCATTGTTTTTTGTTGTTGCCACCATTCCCTTATCCGAAGCTGTTATGCCTCTTAAATCATTTTGTAAGGGTGGCATCTCTGTTGTCGATCGCATGTCCAAAGAGGCTGATGCCTCTCCATCCTTTCAATCTCGGCAAAGAGTGCCTTAAACACTTCTCGAGCTTGATTGATTCTTACATTGCGGTGATGGCCATACAAAGATCGAAGTCATAATCAATTTGGAACGATGGTGTCGATGGAAGAACAGGAGATGGTTTGTAATAGCGTGCTTGTTCGTTTTTCGACTCTTCGTGGAGTTACGTATCTCCGGTGAGAAAGGGAAAGATTCTACAAAAGATTCATCACCGCCAACCGTAGGATGCATTCGATGATGAGCGGTGCGCGTGAAGTTCTTTTGGGAATCGATCTGCTTGCAGCTTGAGAAGCTGGCGGTGGTCTCTTGTTGGTGGGTTTGTTGTGGAGTTGACTGGCTTCTTGAGCCTCATTTGTCTTAACAACCGTTGGTCTCGGTGATTTTTCCATTTGATGGCGGTCCTCGGCCTTATCGAGCGTCATCGGACGATAATGAGATTTCCATTGGTGGCTCATCATCAAAATTAAAGGTTTTGAGTAGCTTGGGATCGGACTTGCTCGTGCTTGGAACATCCGCATGGTGAGTCTTTTGGATTTGTCATGGGGATGACTCGGCTTCTTCTTCGCCTTCCCGATCCCAGAAAAGTGACATCGGGGTTGTCTGGGAATCATGAAGTGCGTTGATCTCCTTCTCGGATGGGTCGATGATACCGGGAGGGATGTTCTCTACTTGTTTGCTTTACCGGGAAGTCTCAACCTCCCGTGGGCTTTCATTTCCTCCGGCGGTCTCTCTCTTCTTTGTGAGGTCTTGGTCCTCCCTTTCGGCAGTGTCGGTTGTCTTAGGGTCTTCTACGATGGCATCCATTAGAGTCTCAACCCCATGGATTGCACTTTCATCGCCCAGTGTTAACTCCCAGTACATTCCTTCATGTGCCTCATTTGCATCGGCGTCATTAGCCTTCGGAGCGGTTGGCACCTCGGTGAGGCAGTCTCAATCTATGTCGAGCTTCGTTGATGGCAACTTTTTCTTCTTGTGTTTGAATTTTCTCTACTTCGCCTCCTACATTCTTTGTGGAGTCATCTGCGGCATTCTCCGACCTTTGCTGCGGTGGAGGAGTTTCCCCCTCGGTGGCGCACTAGGTGAGTGACTTGGAATGGGGTCACTCGTCTCCAAGCTCCCGGCTGTTTCGATTGATTGCTCGGCCGTTGGGGCGGTGGTAGCACACCTTCAATAGGGGTTGGCTCATTTGGGGTCCCCACTATCCCGGTTTTCATCGCCATCTCCTTATTGCCTTCTTACGAGTGGTGGGGAAGTGGTAGCGGCAACAACAGTGGCTATTTTTGAACCACTCCCATTGGATCGATTTCGGTGTGTTCGGAGGACTCTCTGGTCCCTCCATTAATCTTTGCTCGGGAAGGATTCTTGATTCGTGCAATGCTTGCTGCATTTGCAACTCTTCGTAAGCGGACAGAAGCATTCTCTCGGTTCCTCGTCGCCATCGGAGAAGACATCAAGGAGAGGATGTGTGTGTTCGTAGTGGGAGATAGGACGGATGCTTGCCTTCTCACGTGCTTCGGCTTCTTGACTTGTTTTCTCTCTCCTTGTCCTTGTAGATCTGCAGGATTTCGTGCGATTGTCTTCATCGAGCTGGGAGCACGATAGTTAATCGAGGAAATTTAGCGAGTTCCTCTTCTTCTTCTATGAACTCGGGCGTTGGAACTGTTCCCTTGACTTACTCAACTTCCATTTCCTCCACTCACGCAGACGATTTTGGATGTCCGGGTAAGGTGGAGATAGGATCATTACATCACTATCCGCTCGCGGGTTCTTCTTGTGCTTGGTGTGTAAATTCTGT
This sequence comes from Rehmannia glutinosa, assembly GCA_016081115.2. Classification (NCBI taxonomy): domain Eukaryota; kingdom Viridiplantae; phylum Streptophyta; class Magnoliopsida; order Lamiales; family Orobanchaceae; genus Rehmannia; species Rehmannia glutinosa. The sequence continues at coordinate 71,226,617 of CM071937.1, read as the reverse complement.
TGTGTCTTGGGTTGCCTCGTTGATCGCTTCCCAGACTTGGCATTTCATCAACTACATCCGGAGACTCTACTTCTCCGATAGTCTCCGTATTTGTGCTAGGTGAATCGACTCATTTGGTTTCTCTGTTCGGATTTGCTTGACAAGTCTTCTTCGTCTCTAGTTTGTACGGAGGGATTTACGGTTCGAGAGACGGTGTCCTCTCGAGTCTTGGCGGTGGGCGTCTTGGTGTTTGTTTCGAGGAGCCGCCGTCTTGGCTTGTCGGTTCTCCTCCTTTTGACGATCGGAGAAGGTATTTGTGAGTCCTTCTCGACCGGCTTGCTGCGAGGCGGGAGACACGGCTGCAGGGGGCGGTGACTCTGCTGCGGGGCGGGGGCATGTTTGGTTTTCTTTCTTTGCGCAGGGGCGTGATCTTCTTAGCGTTGCGGGCGCTTTCTTCTTATTTGGAGAGGAAGCTTGATTTGTATCTTCGGTCGGTGATTCCCCTCGCTGGTGTCGACTCTCTTGGCGTAAGCTCGCTTCGAGCACCGAGAGAGGTTAGCTCGAACATTCTCTTGTTAACATGGAAAGCCTTCCCATGCCTAAGAGGGACTCCTTTCACCTCCAATAGCCGGCCAATCACCAGGCCATATCCCAGGGATCCTCCAAATGTGCCATCTTCTTTGAAGGACTTGTTCCCCGCGTTAAGCGGCGAGTCTGCTTTGTAGACAAACGCAGCCCAGTTTATCTTCTTTTCTTCGATGATTGCAGCCATCACAATCAGCTTTGCCTTTGTGATTGGTCAAAATTTGCCAAATTTGATGTCGATACATTTGGCAACTATGTCCAACAATTTGTGATAATCCTCCTTGGTGATCTCTTGTTTCTTTGTGTATATTATTTTATCGGCAAAGTCGGACTTGGCTATTTCTTTCCATCGTCGCCCAAGTTTACATCGCCTCTTTAATCTCGAGATGCCTTACCTGCTGGTAGTGAGCAATGTTGACCAAATCCTTGGCGAGAGATAGTCATTGCTTCCGTGAGCGGATGACTTGATTCCTTCATCGTGAATCTCGGCATTCACGTAGAATTGTGCGACCTCCTCCACGTAGGTCATCGGATATTTTAATGTTAGAAACGGTTTTAGTCCGGACGTTTCCAACTTCTCGGCGATTTTCTTCACCAGGGTGTCGTCGGACCCCGCTTCACCATTGCGTCGAAATCCACCGTCGAACCGGTGTGGATTTGCTTTCCTAACTTGGTAAAGTCATAAGTTGGTGCCATTTCTCGGGATTATATCAAGAAAAAAAAATTCTCGAGAAATTGATTTGAAGGTTGATAGGGTTTCGAGAGTATTTTGCCTTTGCCTTTTGAGAGAAAGAGATGAACAGTTTTAGAAGTGTGAGAGAAAAGGACGAAAATGGTTTAAATATGGTTTATGAAAGGACGCGCGCGGCGGTTTTGAATTGTGATCGAAATCAACGGCTTGGATTTCGACGCCAATTGAGCATTTCATGTCTCGTATTTAATGCGGCAAGCATTTATATCCAATCATAAGCTTGGTGTGCGGCTTTATATCCGTACACATCATCATTATCCGACGTGTTCCTTAAAACATTCCCGCTTAGTCAAAAGCATTGCGTTTTTGTCACTTTGCTCATAAGTCATTCACTTATCTCTTAGGATTTGATTTAACTCTACTTCTCACAGTTCTCTTAGCGACTCGGCTATCGGTGACTTCGGTGTAGTCAGTTTGTCTTCCGTCTGACTAATTTCTTGAGTGATTTACATTTTGACTCTTTTTCTCCTTTTTCTGTTCCATTTCTCTTCTTTGATTTGTCCGAGTGTCATTTCAGCTCAGTGCCCCAACTCATGCTTGAGTTCTTCAAATCTTGACTCACATAATGGTTTTGTGAAGATGTCGGCTAGTTGTTTATCGGTTGAGATATATTCCAGGATGATGTCCTTCTTTTCAACATGATCTCTTATGAAGTGATATCGACATCAATATGTTTTGTTCTTGAGTGCAACACAGATTTTGAGTGATTGCAATTGCACTTGTGTTATCACACATGATTGGAATTTCTTTTTCTTCAACTTCATAATCTCTCATTTCTTTGTCTCATCCATAGGACTTGGGCACTTGTTTGCCCATGACTATGTATTCTAAATTTGTAGAGGTGGCTATTGAGTTTTGCTTCTTGCTAAACCAGGAAATTAGTCTGTTTCCTAGCATTTGACATGTGCCTGAAGTGCTCTTCTGTCCACTCTGCATCCGGCATAGTCGAGTCGAATAGCCAATTAGCTTGAATCCACCTTCCTTTGGATACCATAGGCCTACTTCTTGGCTTCCTTTCAAGTATCTCGGTATTCTCTTAGGCTTTGTCATATGGCTCTCTTTTGGAGCGATTGAAATCTTGCACATACACCTCGGCCAAAAGTGATGTACGGCACGCTAGGCGTGAGATAGAGCAATGATCCAATAAGTGCTCACGTATCTTGTTTGATCTGAGGCTTCCCATCCGCATCCATGTCCATTTTGGTGATGTGTTCATTGGTATTTTTACGAAGACTTCTCCTCCATACCAAACTTCTTCATTAAATCTACGGTGTATTTTGTTTGACTTATGAAGGTTCCATCCTTGAGTTGTTTCACTTGGAGTCAAGGAAGAATGTTAACTCTCCCATCATGCTCATTTCAAATTTACTTTGCATGAGGTTTGAAAAATTTTCACACTGACTCTTTGTTTGTGGATCCAAAAATGATGTCATCCACATATATTTGAACAAGCAAGTATACTCTTTTTGTCTTGAATTCTGAAAAGTGTTCTATCTACTTTTCCTTTTGTGAATCCATTTTCGATTAGGAATTGTGACGGGGTATCATACCATGCTCGGGTGCCTGTTTCAATCCATACGGGGCTTTCTTGAGTTTGTATACCTTGTCTCCAAGAGTCTTCTCGCTTAAATCCTGGAGGTTGTTCAACATACACTTCTTCTTCCAATAAACCATTTAGGAATGCACTTTTTACATCCATTTGATATACAATGAAATTCTTGTGAGTGCGCATAGGCAAGAAACATCCTTATAGCTTCCAATCTTGCTACGAGGGCAAATGTTTCATCAAAATCTATCCCTTCTTCTTGGCAATATCCTTTGGCTACCAATCTTGCTTTGTTTCTTACCACATAGCCTTCCTCGTTCATTTTATTTCGAATACCCATTTGGTGCCAATAACATTTTGATGTATGGGTCTTTGCACTAATTCCCACACTTTGTTCCTTTCAAAGCGATTGACTCTTCTTGCATAGCTTGAATCAATGTGTGTCATCAATGCTTGTGACACATCTTTTGGCTCTATTTGCGAGATGAAGCATGTGAACATTGCTTCTTGTTGAGTTCGGATCTTGTCTTGACACCTTCTCTTATATCTCCAATGACAAGTTCGGTGGATGGTCTCTCGGCCATCTTACATCAGGTTGGAGTAAGTTAGCTGGATTGATCGACTTGCACCGGTTTGTGTTCTTTGTTGTCGGCTCTCTCGTAATCACTTAGGCGCAAATTTTCCATTTGTTTTTGAGATTTGACTATCTCATCTTCTTGAATTGATAATTCCGACTTGGCTTGACATAGGGACTCTTACGTATGGTTGGATGATTGACTTATCATTTGATTCTTCAATGTCTTCTCCATTTACATATGGCTCATCAAATACTACATGAATGGATTCTTCACGTAACCATAGTTCTTTTGTTGAGTATCTGTAGGCTTTGCTTTCGGTGAGTATCTAAGAAGATACCTTCATCGACTTTAGCATCAAAAGCCTTTAGGTTGTCTTTGCCATTGTTGTGAATGAAGCATTTACATCCACATATTCGAAATATGAAACATTTGGTTTTCTTCGAGTCCAGATTTCATAGGGAGTCTTTGTCATTTGTCTGTTTATCATACATACTGTTTGCAGGTGTAGCGGTGTGTTGATTGCTTGACCCAAAATCTTTTTGGTAACCACCTTGACTAACATGGTCTTCTTTGCTTCTTTGAGAGTTCATTTCCTTCTTTCTCGCAACTCCATTCTGTTTGTGGAGTCCTTGCTGGCGATAGTTCATGACCAATACTATTCTCAATACAATCTTTTGAGTTATTATTCCATTGACAAACTCGGTTCCTCTATCGATCTTATTTTGATAATGGTTTGACTCTTCTCATTTTGAATCCTTTTCATCGGATGTGGTAGTTTTTGTAGAGTTTCATTCTTCTTACACATGAATATTGTCCATGTATATCTTGAGTAGTCATCTACTACCACCAAGGTGTATTTCTTTCCACTTATCTTTGTTTGGTTCCCTTTGGGCCAAATAAGTCCATATGAAGCAGATGCAATATTCTTGTTGAGGATGGGCATGTCTTTTCTTTGAATGACGACTTGATTTGTTTTCCCTTCGACATGCATCACATATACTCTCCTTCTTGTATCCGAGTCTGGAAGTCCTTCTACAAGATGACTTCTTGCCGACTTGTTAATTGTTTTGAAATTCAGGTGACTCGGCTTTTTTGTGCCATAGCCAACTTGATTGATTTGTATTCTTTGCTAGTAGACATGTCTTTGGGTGTTGCGGTTGACCAATCCACTACATACATATTTTTTTGTCTACATCCTTGCAGTACCACTTCATTTGATTCAATATCTTTGATTTGGCACATACCCATGTTGAATCCAACATTGTAGCCCTTGTCACGGCCGACCGATACTCGATAAGTTGAAGTTGAGTCCTTCAACATATGCAACATCGTGATTTCTAATCCATTCCTCTTGATGGATCCAATGCCTCTTATTTCACCAGGAGCTTCATTTCCTCCAAATATGACTTTTGCTCCTTTGACTTCCTTGAATTTTGACAGATTTCTTTTATTTCTGTCATATGTCCGGAACGTGACCACTATCCATGTACCAGGTTCCTTGGCACTCGGTTGTTCCTTGAACCGCAATCAAGGAAATTAAGTTTTAGGTACCCATGCTTGTATGCAGGTCCGAGGGGTTAGAATTATAAGATGATCCAACCAACCTATAGCCAAATGATTTGACTCTAAGAGGTTGCCATCTATCGAGTGCCATAATCATAATTAATCCCTGGCAAATTGCTTGGGGATTCTAGGTTCATACAAATTTGTCCTTTTTGTCTGTATGTATCCGCATATGTGTTTTAGCAATTGCCTTCCTTGGGTAGTTGTGGTGTTTTTGAGTGTAATGCCTAGGTGCATATGTGTCTTTGATGAAAGCTCTTATACTTTTGGAATGGCCTTTCTTGAGTTAGGCCTTTGCCATCTGGGCTTATATTCCATAAGTCGTGGCGATAGTTCACATTATTCCAATCAGCTTGGCTTGGATATTTTCTACCATTCCCATCATATGTATTTCTTTTATGGGTTTTCTGGGATTTTTGGTAGCTCTTCTTCTTTTCTGAGTATTTTGTTTGGAGTTTCTTTGAGGACTCGGTGAATCTCTTCTCGGTGTCCTTTCAAAGACTCTCAACTGGTCATTTTCCTTTTCCTTTGTAACCAAGGCCAGTTTGCTTAGTATTGTGCTTTGGAGTGAATGTGTGTGCAACATTTAGAGTTTTGGATTTTTCGGACTCTTCATGACTTGAAGATCCTTTTTCCAAAATTACTCTTGAGGTTTGACATGGCACGAGAGGAATTAAATCTAAGCTTTGTCTTGTCTCCACATTCTCTTTGACTCATAATAAGATCATCCAATGATTTAGATGCCTTAGTGAATGAGGCAATAACATTCTTGAGGTCATTCTCCTCTTTTCTATAAAAGCAATTTTCGCTACTAATTTAGCATTTTCACCTTTAAACTTTCATTTTCAATGACTATTTGACTTAGAGTACTCGGCTCCTTAGTCGGCTTTGAGTTTTGACTTTTGAGTAGGTTGTTTTCCTCATTCAATAGTGTGTGTGAGGATTTAATGTGTTCAAAATCTTTCATCATTTTGCCTAATGAATCATAAAGATCAGTAGGTGATGAAGTGTGTGTGTCAGTCACTATCACTAGTGTCGAGCTTGTTGAGTTAGATTGTACCTCATCTTCTTGATCTTGTTCTTTGGCCATCAAGCGGATCGGGCTTCTTCTTCGAGTCACTTGAGTAGTCACTTCTTTGCTCTCGAATCATTTGTCTCTCTTGACTTGTTTGTCTCGTGATCTCTGCAGACCATCATTGCCCTTTTCTTTTCTGTCTTCTTTCTCGAAGACCTTTCTTTCTTCTTCATCCTGTCTTGTTGACTACGAGGGATGAGCGATCAATGGCATAGTGACCTGGTTGTCTGAGTTCAACATAGATATTCACTTTTTGATCGGCTCTTTCCATTCTTGAGTTGTCACCCTTTGATACTCAACTTTTTGATGATCTGTTCTCTTGGTTGCTGTCTTCCCTTGATTTGGAGGGATCGAGTGTCTTACGGAAGATTCACTCTTTCCTTTCTTGTAGTTCTTATTAAAGAACTTGTTGAATCTTTTAACCATCGGGGCTATTTCTTCCGGGTCGATGACTTCTTTGACCTCGCTCTCTTCCCTTCTTTAACAATTAGAGCAAATTGTTTTGGAGTGCATTTGTCTCTTCTGGTCTTTTCTTCTCGGCTCAAACTCGTAGGCTTTGAGGTCCGAGAATAGTTCATGGTTGGATGTCTTTGATAGGTCCATGGAATGTCTCGGTGCCATACCTTCATTTCCCATTCATTTGGAAGACTTTTAGGATTTTCATACACATTTCCTTCGTGTATATTCCTTTCCAAGTGCGGACAACTCGTTTGTGATTTACGTGAATCGAGCATCCAGTTGATCCAGGTTTTCTCCTGAGATCATTTTGAAGTTTTCAAATCTTTGTCGGCCCAACGATAATTTATTTTCTTTGATTTGCTCGAGCCTTCACAAATCAATGTCAACTTGTCCCGATTTCCTTAGTCATTTGTTTTGCAAGATTTGACTTTATTGAACATGGTTTTGTCAAGGTTTTGTAAAGGATGTCCTTGGCTACATTGTCCAGTTGTATCTTTTTTGTCATCATTTGTCCACTCGAGTTCTTGTTTTTCAACCATGATGGTAGTGCGGGAGCAAGACATCTTCTTCTCCTTGTTTGCAACTCTTAAATGCAAGTGTGTTCACCTTTAATATTTGCAGAGGCCCATCTTCTATCACTATCCACATCTCATCATGTAATCTTTGATAGATGAGCGCATCGAATTTTCCAATCATCAAATTCTTTAATAGTGAACATAGGGATGCGTGTCAAATTTGCTTCCATGATAATGACTTTTAATGATAAAAGGAGTTTTGAAAATTTAAGTACTAAAGCGGACTTTGAAAAGTTTGGAGAGCTAGTTCAAGAACCGGTGCGGAGGGTTCAATGAACCAACCGCTCGATACCACTTGTAGGTCCCAAGGGGTGTAAGTGTAAGGTTTAGAAGGGGGTTGAATAAACCTTACCAAATTTTCGATTTAGTCCTTTTAAATCTACGAGTTGATTCTACAACAGTGTGTCCTTGATGGACAAATCGAATTAGTCACTCAAGAGAGTTGATCTCTCAATGACTCATTTGATTTTGTTGATGGAGTAACTCATTTGTTGACTCTAATTTAACTCAATTTGTGGTTTTATTTTTTCAGCGGAAGACTTAACACCCTTAAGTTTGATTAAGCAAGATTTTAGAGCTTGATTTAGTACTTATAATTTTATCAAATGGATAGCAAATTTATCGGCAGATATAAGCGAGTTAAAAGTGCACGGGAATTTAAATCTTGAAATGTAAATGACACGAGTAAAGTTTTTATAGAGGTTCGAAGATGGGGTAATTCTTCTACTCCTCTCTTCTCCAACTCCTGGAGGAATCCACTAGGTAATGATCGGTTTACAAAGTGGTAACAGTCCGGATACAAGTCTTGATCAACGGCCGACTTGATCCTTTGGGACTCGATCCGGAGACGCCTTGATCACTCGGTGGCTTCTCGTACGACTCGAAACTTCTTCACAGGGGCATTTGCCTTGCTACTACATGACTCACTTGCTTAAGCTCTTTGGATTTGATCACGAAGCCCTACTAAAGCTTAAGACTTGGTTCAACCTTGAACCTTTCTACAATCCTTCTGGAATGTAGACCCCTTGTTTTCGATATTTTCCTCTTCAAGCGATTGAAGTTCTCTTTCCTTCACAGGTAAGTGTTGGATTGATGTACTTGAAATGTAGCTTGAGGATTGAGAATGTTTCAGTTTTTAATAAGCTTGTATATCTCACGTGTGTGTCATTCATGTATATTTCTTCTCAAACAAACTCCTCGGCCTTTTATAGTGAACTTTCAAAAATTTGCCCGTTGAAGAGATAGGCTTATTTTTGAAAGTCACTTTGCGATCGTTGGCTTGCGATCCTTGGAATTGCCATTTCCTCGTATGAATTGTTCTTTCACCTTTTCGAGTTCGACACGGTGTAGTGCTTCCCATTGGTTCATTCCTTTTGCACGCTTGGGGTGAGCACTCCAAGAAAGGTGGTATGGAGATATTACTTGTTTAAGTAAATCTCTTGATTCTGTTCAACGGTTCTTTTACGATTATCTCGACTTGATTGCATTTCCTTGCTTTCCCAGGTGACTTAGAGTCGACTTCCAATCATTGGATGACTCTTGTCACTTCAACTTGAGACTTGGCTTTTCTTGAGTTGACTTGGCGATGCTCCACTCATTTGCATCTCATTTGCTTTTCGATAGAGTTCTGTCTACTCTTCTTTGCCATACTCACTGTTTGTCTCGCGTGAAGTCTTCCTTGGTCTTGATTTGTCTTCTTGCATGTTAAGGCGTAGCCGACTTAACTCGGCTTGGCCGACTCTCTAATTGTTACAATACATTTCTGACAAGAATTGGGGTGCCAACTTTCTATTCTAAGTTTTACATGGCATTCATCAAAATCTAAACAATAAAATTCCTAACATTGGTATTTACCCCATACTTTTTGTACACAACATTATTTGTCTCTTTGTCATTCGATGTATTATCGCCACAAAGTAATATTTTTATTCCTTTGAGATTGGTTACTTTAAGAGACAACAACATATAATGACTTTGTTTAGAGTAGAGCTTTTGCGAGTGGGTTCGACTTTCTTCAAAGTCTTATTTGGTGTACTAACTAATCTATAGATTAGACGTATTTTAGAGGTATTTTGACATTTCAATATTTTTCTCCCTCAACCTCTAAATATACTTTATCCATATCAATAGCAAATAGGCATACATTTCATTTCTAAAATTCTGTCTTTTATTTTGGGGGAATCGCTCTAATTATTTATTTTCCAGCTATTGGTTTCATTGAATTCTTAATTTGAAGTTTTGGTAGCTAAAAGGCGTGAAAGTATAATATCATTTTTTATTTTTATTTTCACAGCTTAATTCTCATATTATATAGATTTATATGTGTCTGCTTATTGTACTTCATATTTTGCTAAATTGTTTCTAGGTTTTCGAGGATTTAACCAAAATTTAGGGCTTTACTGTTTGTTTGTTTTTAATTTTGATTCTTAATTGTATGATTAAGTAGTTGTTGAGTACTTATTTACGAAAGTTAATACTCATTTTTGACTTAATTAGAATTCGTCAGTGGAGATTTTAATTTAGTAGTTAAATAGATTAATGTTTAGATTCTGAGTCAAATGCCCCCATTGAGTCAATTTTTTTTTCAGTTTATTGATTATATATGTTATTCCTTTTTCACAAAAACTTGTGTGAGACGGTCTCATGGATATAATCCATGAATATAATCCATGAGACGAATCCTATATTTCAATAGAATTTCGACTCAAACTCATACCCATGAAAATAATCCATATTTTTGTATGTGTTTAGGATCCGTCTCATGAACATTGATCCATGAAACGGTCTCACATAAGACCTTCTCTTTTATTTTTTTCTCAAGTTATGAAGGGCAATACATTAAGAATCATCCCATACAAACATTATATGGTGTAATTTATGAATTTTGTTGGCTATATACACTGCAAAATTTGACTAATCACGTCTATTTATATTCCAGAAAATTAAGGGAGATTTCTTTGATTGATTGTAAGTATAAATATATTTTGACAAAAAATAATTTGTTTAATTTATTATTACTTACCAAACATAATTTATATAGTAAAATATATGATATGTGCATATAAGGTAAATATTTTCTATTGATCGTAAATATAAATATATTTATGTAGCATGTTTGTGATTTTATATTAAAATATTACCTTGTAAGAATTCAATCACCTTTATGATAATTAAAATAATTTACCATTTATTAAATAACTCTGACATGTGCAAAAAACTAAGCGAAAGTGAAGATGATTAGAACATTCCATTTTTCGGACAGTATTACACTACATGATTGGAAAATAATTATTTATTTAATTATCGTATATTAAAATTATAATTCTGATTTTCTTATATAAAACTTTCTATTTTTCGGACAAAATTAAACTACATGTTTGGAAAATAATTAAAACTTTCCTATAATTCAATGATTACAACATGCTAATATTCTTATTAGTCTACCGATTGAGTGCTTCAAAGATTCTATTAATTTATATACAATAAGTTTGAAATTGTGTGGGACTTAATTTACCGTAATTTGCAATCTCTAATATGACAAAAGCATCCCATTAAAAGTACAAAAATTAATACCATATAAAAATCTGCATCCAGCTTGAACATGATTTCATTTTACTTTTAATAGTAAGTGAAAAAAGGCGGGAAAATTTTCCATTACTATTTCCAAAAGCGGTTGTTATTATATATATATATATATATATATTTAACATATATTTTGTATATTTAACACTATTATAGTATATATTTAACACATATGTACTGCATATTAAAATTGTCAAATAAAAACATGTGGGGACCATAAATTAAGGAATCAGTTATATGACAAATGACTAATCTACCCTTATTCGAATTAAAATAAAAAAGGCTTAAAAATCAATTAAATTTCAGCCTTTGAAAAATTTAAATAAATAGACAGGATTAGTCCACCTTTGTCTTACCCTAGAAATGTAATCTCATTTGATTCAATCCATATATATATATATATATATATATAGGGTTTGGATCGATGAGTCCACATAACTTATGTGAGTACGTGAGACCAAATCTAAAGCGTGGATTTAATTTTTAAATGGTCTAGATTAAACAGTTTTTATCATTTTTAATTAGTTAATTTATTTGAAAAAAAAAAAAAAAAAGACTTTTTGGTAAATCCAACTTATATCGATTATTTGGGGAAAGTTATTTTTGGTAGTGGCTTTTCACATTGCTACAATTAAGGGAACATTTTTTCACAAGATTATCTTCCAAATCTTTTCTTTTGGGTAATTGAAAAGTCTCAAACTCCATAGTAGAAACAAATTCATCTCCTCGATCGAAACTGCATCTCCATCTCCAATGAAGAAAGAAGAATCATCTCCATCTTTACGTGAAAAAACATCTTTATCTCTTCTGAAAAACCCATCTCCATCTCCATCTCCATCTCCTCTGAAAAACCCATCCATTTACACGGAAGAAACTCCATCCCCACAGATATCGTGAAAAATCACACAAGAAAGAAAACCCCGTGAAAAAAACCCCATTTTCGTGAAAAACCCCAAACTCCACGGGGGTTTTCGAGGCATGTGACAATTTCGAACAGAATCACGTTTATTCTTCGAGGCAGTATAAAATATTGTGTTTTTGGGTAAGTTCATATGTTGATAAAATTATCTGTTTTTTAGTCGGTGTAAAATATTGTGTTTTGGGTTTTAATGTTTGTACAACACGATGAAAATTTTGGGAAATGGAGTTTAAATTGATCATGTTTTTGTTCAAGTAAGTGCAAATACATAGGATTTGTTGTGGTTTTTTTACTAATTTTACTAATTGAAAAAAACAAAGTTTGGCGACAGAGAGGGTGTCGGGAGCACCATGTTTTTCATAGTCCGGGAGATTGCTTAATGAGGGTTTAAAGCGCTTATTGTTATTAATAATTATGCTTGTGTATGTTTTTACTATACTTATATATGTTTTATATTATGCTCTCAAACATGGGGTTAATTAGTATTGTCATGTTTTTTCTAAGTACGTGGGATTGCTTATTGATGTTATCATTTGCTTATTGTTGTAAACAATTTTGCTTATGTATGTTTTCGAGTATGCTTATGTATGTGTTATATTATGCTTATGCTTGGTTGTTGTTATACTTATAAATGATTGTATGTTAATGAATGCTTTATATAACTGACTAGTGTCTTTTTTTAATAGATTTTTCTTTGGAAATGGCAAAAGAGAGTCGATTTTTGGGACGGGTGAAGGAGTTTGCTAAAATGAGTTAGGATCACAAGGAAACGTTGTTGTTTCATACTTTTTGATCAAAAATATTGAATATTGTAGTTTTTTATAGCCATTTTAAATATGGTTGGTTTTGACGTACATTCGTAGTTGATATAAGAATATTTTCTAGTTAGTGTCGTACTTATTTTCATGGTTTTAGATATTGCAAAAGAATTCAATTGTTTTGTAAGCGAGAATTCAATTGTTTTGTAAGCAAAATTCAATTGCTTTGTAAGCAATTATTTTCATGGTTTTTAGATCGTAAGCATAATTCAATTGCTTTGTAAGCGGACTTCAATCACTTTGTAAGCAAAATTCAATTGCTTTGTAAGGAATTATTTTCATGGTTTTTGATCTTTGCATGCATAACTCAATTGCTTTGTAAGCACCATAACATCCTTTCACAAGAAATACTTTACACACAAATAAGCAATTGAACATATGAGACTGCAGTAACCAAATTTTGCACGAATGTTGAATTATTTACTCGAAAAGCATTACAACAGTCACAAATAAGCAGAGTACATATCAGTAATAAGCATGACAATAATTTTTGTAGAATTGTATTTCGTTGTCGACATTATCAAAATTCATTCCTTCTTTTGGAGTCATATTTTCGTCACATTCCGGTATCCAGTTCGGAGATGAATCCGATGTTATTTCAATCCGATGATGCGGCACATGTGCAATCCCAACTGATTCAAGCAAAATAAATAATTAAGCAATATTTAGCATATACATAAGCATATAATTATACACATGTAAGCAAAATTCTAACCATAACTAAGCAAAGTACTGAGTTAGAAAAAATAGGGACGTAATCAAAAAAATTCAATACATACAATCTAAATACGCTGAAAAAATAATGATTGAATAAATGGAGAGACCATATAATATCAGTTTATGTAAATTTGCTTTGTATCAAACAATACTCAATTAATCTGAGAGTTTAAAACATAGAACAAACGTAAGCAACATTTTTCATACGTACGAGCAAGTATTTAAGCACATATAAGCAACATTACGAAAATAGTATGCATGTATTTTTTAAAGAAAAAAACGGGGATGAAGAAATGAATTTTCTGCATAACATGATTGGTTTCACATATTCGCAAGTAAGTTCATAATTTTAAGCATATTCATAGGCATAGATAAGCAACATTATAGACATGCATAAGCAACTTTCTGGGTAAACATTAAAAAAAACATGAAATGATGAATCGAAATGATAGTTTTAAAAAAATGTGAATCAAAATTTAATTGTATTTAGTAAAAATGGACAATATAAATAATGAAAGACGAGACAAATGGTTACCTTGTTATTCATTAGTGTTGAAGCATTTTTCATAGTGGTCATCCATTTTTTTTTTTTCTTGCTTCACTCGAAATTTCGATCTGTGCGTACGTGAGAGTAGAATTTCGTTGGGACGATTTCGATGGAGAGGATGATTATGGCTGGGATGATTTTTGGATAACAGATTTGGTTGATTGTGATTGCAAAGTTGATGGTAACTCATCCTATTTTCATGAGATTTTCTAAATTTAGCCAACACCCCTATTTTATGTGGGTGATTTGCCTCCATTTTCACTTTATCACATATTTAATCAACAATAATCAGATTTAATCACAACCATTGAAATTAATAGATTTGTGACTTGGATTTGGTCCTATGTACTCATATAATAGGGGTCCTATATAACTCTCCCCTATATATATATATATATATATATATATATATATATATATATAGGGATAGGATCTTATGTGGCGACCTCTTACCATGTGGCGGTGTGGACAGATCCCATCCATCTATCCTATTCAATCAATGGTTGATTAGGCCTAAAAATACACTATTTTTCATTTATTTCATGTGTAAAAGGGCAAATCCGTAACTATCAAAATGGTGTAAAAATAATACCATAATCACTTTCCTAAAATCAAGGGATATATTTAATATTAGATTTCCATAATGAGATACGCCTAATAATAAGGAAAAAGACGGATTCTCACTCTTCATTGACGCAATATTTTGGTGTACAAATGTTTATAATATTGTGCTCTAGACGCATTATTTCGTGTATAGATATGCATATTTTGGTGCTAATCGGTAACTATCAAAATGGTGTAAAAATAATACCATATTTACTTTCCTAAAATCAAGGGATATATTCAATATCAGATTTCCATAACATATACGCCTAATAATGAGGAAAAAAACGGATTCTCACTCTTCATTGACGCAATATTTTGGTGTACAAATATTTTTAATATTGTGCTCTGAACGCATTATTTCGTGTATAGATATGCATATTTTGGTGCTAATCGGTAACTACCAAAATGGTGTACAAATAATGCCATATTTACTTTCCTAAAATCAAGAGATATATTCAATATCGATTTTCATAACGAGATAAGCCTAATAATGAGGAAAAACGGATTCTCACTCTTCATTGACGCAATATTTTGATGTACAAATGTTTATAATATTGTGCTTTGGACGCATTATTTCGTGCATAGATATGCATATTTTGGTGCTAATATAACATGAAATATGGCGTGTTTGGATGTTTATTTCGGACTAAACATTGGTACTTAAGTTGGTATAAAAATATTGACAATATTGTACATTGGAAGCATATTTTGGTGTATACATATGCTGAGACTTGATTGCTTTATAACCATAAAAAATGGATAAAAATAATTCCATTACGGTATCTGAAATTATATTTTGGTATATACTTGTCCAATATTTGGTGATAATATAAGTATTGATGAGTGCATTGTTAGATGTTTAATTGAGAATATTGTATAATAATATTGACAATATTGTATATTTTGAAAATTATTTTGTGTATACATTTGACTGATTTGGTGTACAAATATGCGTAATTTTCAACATTATCTTTTTGCCGATAACATCCACTTGCTTGCAAATATCGAGAGAATAGATCCAATGAAAAACACATAAAATAAAATTGTCAAAAAACGATGTTAACATCAAACAAGTCAACCAAAAAAAGAAAAAGAATGCAGCGTGTCACATAGAAATTAATTGTATACCAACAATTGCCTAATCGTATACCATTCTATAGCTAAGTTTTCATCAATTCATATCCACAATTAAAATAAAAACAATCGGGAATCCAAATAAAAACAATTGCCTAACTATATACCATTCTATAGCTAATTTAGGGTTTTCCATGCCAGAAGAATTTGGGAATGTACCAAATATGCAATAATAATACTATAGTACATATGTTGTAATAATATAGTAAATATGTATGAATATATTTCAATGTTATATGAGTGTTGGGCAGTTTTTAATTCAAATCAGCAGGTTTGAAAGTTTTTCAAGTCTAGGTTTTCCAAGCAGTAAAATGTACTATATATGCAGTGATAATATAGTACATATGCGTCAATACATTTCAATACTATATGACTGACGAGTGATTTTTAATTCAAACTGGCAGGTTTGAGAGTTTTCAAGTTTAAATTTTCCAAGCAATAAGAATGTACTAAATATGCAATGATAATATAGTTAATATACGGCAATAATATAGTACATATGAATGAATATATTTCAATACTATAAATATATTGAGTGTTATTGTGAAGCCCTCGAATTTCAATCGTGTACAAGCGTGTAACTATTGACATGTATCGACTATGTATAATTCGCGGCTACTTTATCACGTCATTTTGACGGATCATTGTTAATAATATTTCGCATTTTATTGTCATTTTAATTATTGATCAATTATTTGTTTAATTATTGATCATTTATTATTTTCAATTCTATGTTTAATGATCACTTGATTGATCATTATTGCTACTTGTGTATTTATTAGACACCTTAGAATTTTAAGAGACTTATTCTATTAAGTGACTTATATCCTATGGAAATAAGAATTTGATTTAGAATAAATGATTGTGGGAATCACTATTAATTTTGTAGATTGATATTATACACCTATTATCATCAATATTGGGACATATATATATATATATAGGGTTAGGATCAAATGTGGCGGGGGCTTAGGTGTGGCGGTGTGGATTAATCCAATTCATCCACAAATTTTATTCAATTGTCCAAATTGATATTAAAAATAACTGATTTATCAATTAATTAATAGGTGAAAAGGGCATAATAGTAACTAGCAAAATGCCATAAATCACGCCCCTACAATCAAGAGATTGATTAATATCACGTTTCTATAACTGAATTGTGTATCATTTTAATAGCTGAAATATACACCATTTAACAACTGACTGTACACCATTTTATATCTAACGAGTGCATTATTGTATAACTAATTGTACACCATTTAATCCCAGCCATTTTATGGGATTTGATTTTATGATTTGTCCCCGTTTTTCATTCAATTGTGGTTTACTCACAATGATGTACAATTAGTTATACAATGATGAAATGTTAGATATAAATGTTAGTCCAAGTGGCTACGATAATCTAGAGGGGTGAATAGATTATGCCGATTTTACGCAAATCGCCCTCTTTTTGAATGAACAAATAAATGACAAGAATGTAAGTGCGGAAAATAAACAACACTCGTCGATTTAAAGAGGTTCAGCCCACCTAGGGCTTAATCCTCTACCACCCCAAAGATATCATAGGGATGGATTTCAAAAAGAAAAAATGATTTTATTAATTACCACAATTAATAAAACACCACATTTGAAGATTACCACAATCTTCTTACAACACCTTCAAGGAGATTACCACAATCTTCTTTCAACACCTATGAAGAGTACCACACTCTTCGACACCTAAGATCACCCAGTGTGTTCTTACCACAAGAACACTAACAAGTATATCTTGTTTTGGATGATAGAAAATTCAAGATTACAACTCAATAAATGAAGTATACAAACTTTGAGTGCAAGTGTAATCAAGAACAAAAAGCCTAGACCTCAAGATTGTGCAAGTGCAAGAACTTAGGCTATTACAACAAGAGTGTAAAAATGAAAGTATTGAGAATTTTGCAGATTTCTTGTGTGTATTGTATGCTTGTGTGTTGTATCTTGTGACTTCAAATCATCATCTATTTATAGGAGAGTCTTCACAAACATAGGCTCCTCCTTCTTCACTTTTGTCTACAAAAAGAGGATCACAAGATGTAGAAATATTGTACAAAAATCAAAAGCAAATCTTGCTGATATGGAGTTCAAACGGTATAATTTTTGCTGTCAAAAAATTACACAGGGCGACCGGTTGCCCTATAGAAAATTTTGAACGTTAGAAAGAAAATAGTGCGATCCAGTGCAGGTTGGAGGGGGTCCGACCGTGGTCATCCTTCCCTGGACCGGTCGTCGCCCCTCTCATTTTTTCACGTAGAAATGTTTTTTTGTTTCATTATGTGTTCTTCTTGGTACCGACGACCGTTTACTCGACCGGTCGACCTCCAACTTGAATTATTGTCCGATTTTTGTCAAAAATAAACTTTAAAAAATACTCCGAAAAATTAGTAAAAATATTTAAACCGATTGGGAGTATTTAGACAACATTAGAAATATCGTTTTGATGTAAAAATGCATTAACGCAAAATCATCAAAAGTGTTGTCCAATATTTAGTCGAAAATAAACTTGAATAAATACTCCGGAACATTAGTAAAAATATTTTAAATCAATTTGGAGTATTTGGACAACATTTATAAACATTGTTTTGGTATAAAAACTCATTTAAACAAAATCATCAAAATCTTGATAAAAACATTTATCTAACAATAAAATGGTGCACGATTAGTTATTAAATGATGCACATTTCAACTATTAAAATGGTAATAATTCAGTTGAAAACGTGATCTTTATCACATTCATGATTGTAGGGCATCATTATGGGATGGTGGTTACACCATTTTGTCTTTATAGGGTTTTTAGATGATGTAAAATTAATTATACAATGATGCACTTTGTTAGATATAAAATGGTGCACAATTAAGTTAATAAATGGGAAGATGGTTACACAATTTTGTCTTTATAGTTCTTTTAGATGATGTACAATTAGTTATACAATGATGCTTTGTTAGATATAAAATGGTGTACGATCGGTTATTAAATGGTGCACGATTTGAGATAAAATGAAAAGTGGGAACAATCGTAAAATCAAATCCTATAAAAATCATTGGGATTGAATGGTGTACAATTAGTTATACAATGATGCAATCGTTAGATATAAAATGGTGTGCGTCAATTATTAAATGGTGTATAGTTCAACTATTAAAATGGTAGACAATTTCGATTATGGAAACGTGATATTAATCAATCCCTTGATTGTAGGGCGTGATTTATGTCATTTTGCTAGTTACTATTATGCCTTTCCCACCTATTAATTAATTGATAAATCAATTGTTTTTAATAAACAATACGGACCATTAAATAAAAGGTCTAGATGGATGTGATCAATCCACATTTTTGTCACATGGTAAGAGGTCGCCACACGAGATCTCATCCCTATATATATATATATATATATATATATATATATATATATAGATATATGTGTGTGTGTGTGTGCGTGTGCGTGTGCGTGTGCGTGTGTGTGTGTGTGGAGACCATATAGATAGGGTTGGACGGCCATAGTACCTTTTGGGTATAGAAATACCTTTCAATTCTTATACACATACACAATTATAACCAAAAATCCTACACATTTTTTATTCATTCTTTTTCCCACAATTTCCCACATTTCCCACTGACCAAAATATTCTTCTCAATTTTCTCCCCACCCTATTCTTGCCCATACATTTGATTAACCATTTGTTCCCCATGCAAAGACACGATTCAAGCCAAATCAAATTTCCCATCTCTTCCTCTCTCACATTTTCGACCATAAGGCCTTGGGGACAAAATTTTTGTTTGTTGATTTCATCATTTTCCAACTCTTAATTGCCAACTTTCTCCAACTTCTCTATAGAAACCTTCCTCCTTCTTCTTCTTCTTCATCTTCTTTCTTCTCACTACTCAAATCATCCCATACTTAGCAAAATTTCTTCAAAATTACCTCCCCACACTTGAAAAATCCGAACACCATTGCTACAAGGTAAGAAATTCTACTTCTTGTTAGCCTTTCTTTTCATCTTCTAACCTTGTTATTTTCATTTTTAGGTACACTTAGAGGCTCAACTTGAAGGTTATTAAGTAGGTTGAGGACTAACTTGAAAAAGACTTTCAAGATTATTATAGTGACAAGACATCAAAGTAAGATTTGAGGCTTGTAGCACCTTCTTAACCTCCCTCTTATTTTCGAATTTTTACTCCAAAAATTCTCATTTTTGAGGTAGTATGGGCTGACTTGGAGCCTTGGCTAAGAAGTGATCATGTTTGTTTAGAGGCTCTCTAAAAAATTGACTATAATTTCCAACTACACAAGGTAAGTGTAGTACCTTTGGCCATTCATTTCTTTTTCTCCTTTTTATTTTAAATTCATCATTTTCTAACAAAACAATTCTTGTATTATTTGACTTAAGAGCTGTCCGAAGTGAAGATCATCAACCTCAAGGTTTAGTGACCTTTGCTTTACACCAAATCAACAAACAAACAGGTGGGTGGAAAAATATTATAAAACATGAAGTGATTTTGTGAAAAATAATATGTAGTATCTTAAAACTATAGATTATATGATAATTATGTATTGCATGTATATTTTAAGATGTGTTATTCCAAAATTTTCTCAAATTATGCCTAAAGTTCCAATTCTTGCAAACTAGGTGCATACATGTGCAATTTAATGATTCATGTGATAAATTCTTGTATGATATGTAATTGCATATTTATGTACTTAAAATTTCATGTTTTAATTGTCTTATATTCTTTAAATTTCATTCATAATTGGAAAAATTACAATTTTGGACCTTAAATACAAAAATGGCAAAATTGGTGGACTAAAATACAAAAAAATAAAAATTATGGGATCCTCTCGTACTCAAATTTGGGAATGTAATAATGTTTAAAAATTACATTTTGATATAATAATAAAGTTTTATAGGTTTTGAGATAACAAAAATCAACCCTTAAAATCCCAAGAACTAGATTGTAAATTTTTTGAATGTTTAAGGGCTAAATGCAATTTTCGAAATGTACCAGCACAAAATTTTGAAAATTTCAACTTTTAAGGACTGAAAACACATATTTTTAATGAATTCCAAAAATTAAAATGTTTTGAGTAAAGAAAAGCAATTTATGAAATATTGGAGAACTAAAGTGTAAAATACTAAACTCAAGGACCAATATAAAATTTTCAGGATTTATAGAGTCAATGTACCTGGAAAAAGTACTTTAACCATAATTTAATAACATTTTGAACCATGGTTCAAATTTCATAGCAATTGGACCCCCAAATAAGCCTTAAGGGCAAAAACTTAAAAATGGACTAGAATGGAATTTTTAAAAGTCAAGGGACCTAAACTAATATTGTTTCGAACCTGCCTTTATCCCAATAATCCACTAACCTAGGTGATATTTTAAAATTAGAATCACATTAAAATCCCTTCCGGTTTGTGAGATCCAAATATTTTAAATTTGGGGCTCGAAATGATAATTTTGACAAAATTAGGGCCAAAATGGGAATTTATCAAAAACTCGACCCCAAACTTTTAAAAACCTGAATCTCTGGATAATTTGGAGAATTTAGGAACTGACCTTAAAATTTTCCGAGGTCGAGACAAAAAACTTATCCGATTTTAAACCTGATAAAGACTAGTTTTTCCAAAACGGGGCTAATTGTAAATTTTTCTTTCGCCAAGGACCTCAAATTTAATTATTTTCCATATTATATCCATGGTATTTACTGACTTATATAATTATTAGGAAATTTAGTTTTCTTAAAATTATCCGTGTCTTAACGGACCCCTTAACCGAATAATACGCGTCTTGAACTTACAACGGGGCGAATATCCCACTTAATATCCCCAATCCATTGAAAGTTAGTTATCCTCCCGGTAATTAACTTCTTCCAATAATTTCTCCACCAATGCCGATAAATGCTACGTGTAAATTCTTCGTATAATTGTACTTATACCATTTTCTGAATGTTATACTTGATCGCCTTGTTGACATGTTATATCCGTGATATATATATTTGTTTGAGTCAACTTGGTATGTCAAGCTCACGGTCGGAGTGGACGGACGAGGGGATGGAACCGGGCAGCTCGGCTGCTATTCTATTCTCCGGCCCCATCGTCCTAATCCCACCCTTGGCGGATGGAGTGTCCAACGGGAGAAGTCGGTCGTAGTACTTGAGGTATAATCGCGATTATGAAAATCTGGGCCTTGCTAGCCATTTCCTGTTGGATTGTCGTGCATATGGCATGATGGGGAGACCTTGTGCCAATTTTCTGGGGAGTCATAAGGTAGAACGAAGGAATCGATGTCTGATCCACACGATTCTGGAGTTATTCGGACCGGACTGCTTGTTTGGATTGACGCTACATTTAGTACGCAACCACTACTTGACCGCTTGAAATCACATAGTGTCGCATGTACATGAATGTCTTTCATCAAAAGCGTATAAGTATATTATTTTGAATATCATGTCGCTTGTGAATCGTGTGTGATGCACGCATCATAAGTCACACATTTTTCACATAATTGTTTTCTTGCATCTATATATATCGCCACACTTTCACACGATCACCCATCCACTGAGAATTTTCGTCTCACCCCCTCCTGTTTAAACGACCAGATGAAGAAGGTCCATATGAAGATAATGTGGACGGGGAAGACCATCACACAAAATGATTCATTTCCGTGCTATCCGACTTTTTGGGATTTACATTTCTTCGCTTTGTTGGACTATTTTTCTTAAGTCAGTAATCTTAAGGGCGTAGGACCCTTGAACTTGTTAAGTTTGAATTTGGGATGTAATTTGGTTTACTTGACACTTTAGATCGTAATTTTTACTCATTTTGCTACATTACTCTGTTTTACTTTGGATTGTTCTTGATGATTGTCAAGATCGTTTTGGCTTAATTTTCTGTTTAAGTTATTGATCACGTCATGGTCCTATTGGGCGTGATTATTAACAAACATTAAATATACCGAGTAAGTACACAATTAGATATCAAACAAACATGACATGAATAATAAAAACATGATGAATATTCGGGATATGCATTAAATATATAATATAATATGCATGAACATATCAAATAACTCCATTTAATATATAAACAAGATAGAAAAAGAAAACAAACATCGTCATGCATGTTCTACTAAGTGATAGTAAATACGCACGAAAAATCATCGTGAGAATGCATTTTTTTAACTAAGATGAACTAAAAGAAGAAGAAGAACGTCGAAAGAATAAAAAATCTTATTCGGGTTACTTATTTATCGTGAGTGGTTGTAATTTGCATGCAATCAAAGATTTTTTCCTTAATTTTTGCAATCGTTCCTTTTATGGTTATTATCTATTAGTAATGTTTTACAAAATACACTTAATGTCAATTTATTAATTAAATTATAATTATTTATGTACCTTAATCTGAGACATTAAAAATTATCTTCCAACAGCTAGGATCAGTTCTATAGTCTCACCTCATACACCAATCTCATTAGATGCATGGCCTACATCTATATATATAGAATTGTCAAATTATTGAATGACAAAAAGGTTCGTGTTATAATTGAAGAATACAGTCTACTAATGACTGTATTTTATTATTGGTCTTCCACTACATTTTAATGCTCCATATTTCATTTTAGTGGAAGACTATTCCGTAGAGCTTCTCATAGAAATACAAAAACCTCTACGAGGGCCACTTATCGTCGCTCACGTTCACTGAATAACCTTTTAATCTAATATAGTGGAAGACAGTTACCAATGGATTATATATAAAATGATAATAAGATAGATTAATTATTATGTATTACACTTTAAAGATTGAAAAATAAAACAACAAAAAAATTATATAAATAACAAAATTCAAAATTCAAATTATATATAATTTTAAAAAAGAATTAGACAATAAATTAAATTGGTTTGGTCATACAAATGATTTTTTATGGATAATTGGATCGACTATATCAATTCATGAAACAAAGCAATCAGACCGACCAACTAAATCTGATTTTAAAAGAATGGATTAAGGGTACGTCCACGGTCCATGGATATTGGATAGGCCAACTTTATGAAGCATCATCATGTATGCATTAAAAGTGCCAAGAGTTGTTGCCTTGATTTAGAGGCATCACGGTATGGATTGAACGCCACTTGCATTGCAAAAAGTCAAAAATCTTGCAGATTTTGGAGATATGTTTCATTAATTACACACTTCCCCACTCTCCCTATAATATCTTGTTTTTTTTTATCATGTGTTGACTTCCTCACACATAAGTGCTTACATAAAAGTGCAAAATCAAATAAATGATACAGAGTAATTACAAAATTACCCTCATTTTTAGCCTAATTACAAAAAAGGATCAATTATTTTTTAAAATTACTAATACCACATTTATTTTAACTTACAAAAGTGTACCCTCAGGAGGCTTCAAAAGTAGAGATGTCAAAACTAGTTCAATCCAATGAAAATGCGGGTGATTTGCAATTCCATAGGTCCGAAAGAGACTAGACCTATTTGGTCCGAAAAGTCGTCCCGACCCCATGCTTTTTACATATATTTTTAAAGCATGAATTAGGTTGGGTTTCTAAAATGGTATCCCGACCCAATTTTTCTCTTTAGCCGGTGGTGAAAGCTAGCAAGGCCGACTCCCCACCTATTTGTCAGTTCTACTCATGAGAGGTTATTTGTTACGCAAATAGAACCTCAAGAGGGTATTTATAATTATGAAAGATAACTAGTTTTTGTTGTTGTTGTTGTTGTTGTTGTTGTTGTTGTGATTATACTAAATCTAGCTCGGAGTAGTTTTTGTGGTTATTCCTAATGATATTTCTAAAGAAATTAGATTGGTTTATAATTAAATTTTTGGGTTCAAAATTTAGGTTAATTGTGATGTTGGTTTCAGTGTTTTTTAATTCGCTATATTACATCTCCTATATATGTTGAAATAATGTACTTTTTTTTGACGGAAAATAATGTACAATTTTAACTCCATTGTTAAGTTAACTAGACGTTGGACTTATGGAACCTCAAATTTAGAAGACTTCCATATTAATAACTGCTAGGCCCATATATTGTTTGTAAGCTTGAGAATGTAGTTGATGTGAGCACTACAATTATTATAGCTGAACCAATTGTTTATAAAAGTCGAAAAAGAACTGCCAACCATCTTAATAGTACCACAAGTGGTAGGGATTTCGGCCCTCTGAATCTTAACTACCATTTATATATATTTCCCTCAAATTATTGATGCGCCTTTTATTTATTTAAATTAAAAAAAAATAAGTTTTGAATAGGCTTTTATTGATTCAAATATGTTCCGAGTTTTGATATATTTCATACTTTCAGCAGATATGCAGATAATCAATTCGAGATTTTATTTTTTTTCCCAATTGAAAGAAAAAAGTTGAATTAATATATTAATTACAGTTAAACCTCTATAAAATTAATAACCTTGGAGCTATCAATATTCATTAATTTAGCGAGATATTAAATTAGCGGATTATTAATTTTGCATGTTCTCCCCAATTCAGGACCGACCAATAGTATTATATAAACGAGATTATTAATTAACCGAGTGTTAAATTATCGAGGTTATACTATATATTTAAGACAAAAACTTGGGTTAGACCGTCTAACGGGTCTTTTCTGTTAGATGGACCCAACCCGACCCGGGTTTTATTGTAATTTCATGCACCAGTGATATTTTTGTATATTCTAGGGCAGTATCATAAGATCTTTGGACCTGTGATATTTTTGTAATATTAGGGGTTCTGTTAAAAGTATTAGTTTTTACCTTGAAAAGTATTGGTAGTGCATCTGAAAAGTATTAGTAGTATATCTGAAAAGTAGTAGTAATCCCCTTCAATAATATTATTAGTAGCCCTCATGAAATGTATTAATTTTTCCTCTCAAAAATATTAGTAATCCACCTAAAATGTATTAATTGTTCCCTTGAAAAGTATTAGATAGTGGTGTACGTACTATTAGGTAACCCTCAAAAATATTAGTTTTTCCCATAAAAAGTATTAGCAATCCCTTGAAAAGTATTAGTAATCCACTGGAAAAATATTGGTAACCCCTTGAACAGTTTTTTAAGTAATTATTATGAAAAATATTGATTTTTTTCCTGCAAAAGTATTAGTATTCCCCCTTAAATATATTAATAATCTTATTGAAAAATATTAGATTTTTTTATTAAAGGTGTTTTAGTATTTTCCTGAAAATTATTAGTAGTTCTACCAAAAAGTATTAGTAGCCCTCCTTAAAAAGTATTAGCAAAGACTCAACGGATGTTGTTGTTGTGATGTTAGTGGTTATGCGGTCAATGGGAGAATTGACCGTGTTGGGTATTTGGATCCGTCTATGCATTAGATCGTTAGACGGTCTGGACTGAGATACTTACTCCTATATTTAATGAATTAGACTCGAGTGAGCTTTTAATTCAATTTATTTCCATGCACATTAGTACTCCTAATGCTTTGTGTGGTCCAAGATACTACGATCTTATTTGTTTATGTTTCCAAGTGTCTATTTTTATTTTCAAACTATTCATAAAAGTGGAAATGTGGAATCATGTTTATT
Organism: Rehmannia glutinosa; assembly: GCA_016081115.2. Taxonomy (NCBI): domain Eukaryota; kingdom Viridiplantae; phylum Streptophyta; class Magnoliopsida; order Lamiales; family Orobanchaceae; genus Rehmannia; species Rehmannia glutinosa. The sequence continues at coordinate 71,200,590 of CM071937.1, read as the reverse complement.
TATAAAATTTCCAATGGAAATCATCATTTTTATTTTCTCGAATTTAACATAAAACAACATTTAAGACCTATAATTTATATTTTCAAACCTTTTCCTACGTCACTCATCAATTGTCAATCTCATATTTTAACTCAATTATACATGTGGGACATATCACTATCAATTGTATCTACTTAAAATATTACTATTTTTAAATTATATCTATCTAATGGGACCTATAATTTTATAAATATAATATTATATATTCAAATTAAAATATTGAAAGTGGACTCACTACTATCAACTTTTTAATTATTATATACATACAATAATATTTCAAAACTACTCAACCAAACACAATCTCATTTTCAACCCTACATAAAACACATTTCAATTCATTCATCCAAACATAATTCCAATTTACACACAAAAACCAATAAATTTTCAAAATTCAATTTTCAATACTAGACCGGAAATGGACCATGGAAACATAAATAAACAAGGGAAAAGGACATGAATACCCCATTTTCCATACCAAATCCCCGCACAATACCCATTTTTCGCTAATTTTAGATAAAAATACCCTTTTCCATTTGATTTTTGACAAAAATACCCATTTTTTGACTTTTTGCGTTGGTTTCTTTTTTTGTTTATTTGTTGTTTCTTTGTTGTTTCAAACATGTTTGTTGTTTTTTGTTGTTTCATAATTGTTTCATTTATGTTTTTATATGTTTCACTTAGCCAACTTTTCATTGCATTCCACGATTGCATGGTGAAAATCTCATTGTGGTATGCCACAATGGACAATGGGAAGAAAATAGAGAGTATACTAATTTTGAGATAACAAGAATACGATTCCAATGGACAACACATTCAACACCCTAAAAGAAATCTTGGAACAACAAATTCAATTCAAAAATTTGAGCTTACTTGTCCATCATCGGCTACGAGAAATGGACACGACTCCATTGTCGGACCAAAAATACTTTGTATTGACTTCCAACATCGTAGAATTATTGAATGCATCAAGGAAGGGAAAGACCTACTAGTAACAACTTTGCTAGAGTACGTGAGATCTTTAGTTCAAGATTAGACATGCAGAATCGAAATAAAGCAAAGATCAACATTTACAAGGATGAGAAAAAAAAAGCTGAAGAGTATGTGGGGAAAAACTACACTATTTCTCTAAATTTAAAAGCAATTTACTACAAACTTTTACCACATGATCCCCTGTTTCACAATTGTTTCTTACATGCTTCATTTATGTTTCTTACATGTTTCAACTGATTATACCATCATTAAGATTTACATAACAACACTTCTCTAAAATCATTAGGAAGTGTAGGTAGAAACTCAATGTCGTTGTCATCGTCATCACCATTTTGCAGCTTCAACTTAGCATGATTGTGAAACAGATGACTGAGCCTTGCTTGTTCATTCTCTATCTCAAACGCTTCGATGTCCATAGTCTTCCCACCAATAAAGTGCTCGGCATAACAAGCAACAAAAATCTCACATTCACTACAAAAGAAATAAAAAAGATACACAGTCAGATAGATAACACAACAAATCAAAAACAATAAAAAGAACAAATAAATGAAAAATACATAAAAGAACAAAAGAAACATAAAAGAAACAACTTCGAAACAACATCGAAACAAACGAAAAACTTCAAATCACAAAATAATAAAATAACACGAGAAAATGGGTTTAAACTCGAGTCTTCGCTCGATATTTCATCAAACAGTTGCAGAGCCTCGCCCCGTCGGATGAAAACTCGAAATCAACCAAAAAATCTTCACCCAATCCGCGTCGCCCCATTCGAAAGATTCATCATCTTCTTCGACACGGCCGCGATTCCCAATCGGCTCGATAAATACCAATCTCCCAGCAAGACTCACACATCAACTTTATCGGTGCAGAATTTTCTCACATCTCGATCTGTTCGAATCGGGCAAAAGCTCAATTGCAAATCGCTCTAGCTTCGATCGCTTCACTCGATTTTTGACGCCTCGCAATTTGAATAAGCAATTCTAGGGCACACAAAATTGTTTTTTCGCAAATCCCATCCGATGCCGTTTCGAGCAAGGATTTGAAGAAATCGATGCCCTAATCTTGTGCGATGTAGTTCCACCGATAATCGGCTTTCGACATTTTTGTGGAAAATGCGAGATTGCAAAGACTTAAAGAGAAAGTCGCTTCTTTGGAAATCTCAATTCGAAAACAAAAAGGGATTATGAGGAATCGAAAATCCTCCTTGAGCAAAGCTAAAGAAGAAGCTTCGAAATGGCGAAGAAGGTTGAATCTCTTAAGGCCGAGCTTAAAACAGTTAAAGAAGAGAAAACTCGGTCTTTAAACAATGAGAAGCTTTGCGGTGCAAAGTGTCCAAACACTATTGGAAGAAAAAAACAAGTTCATTAATGAGTTGGGAACTTCCAAAGATGAAGAAGAGAAAAGCAAGAAGGCATTGGAAAGTTTAGCTTCTGCCTTGCATGAAGTTTCTTTATTACCACAGCGAAGAAGACGAAGTATAACTAAAACGGTGGAGCGGGTGGATATTTTTGTCATGGGATGGAGCGGGTGGGTATTTTTGTGATGGATTGATATTTTTGTCTTTTTCTTTCTAAATATCAGGGTATTTTGTGTAATTTCTCAATAAACAACGCCTGAATATTTAGTTATGGTATAAGAGTGCATAACTTAACTAATTTATTTCTGACGAGAATTGGCAGAGAAATAAAATCATAGCTTATGTGATCTCTATCGGATCTTCAAATTCCGTTAACGTAAAAATAATATAGCCAAGTAATTAAACTGACAGACTGATCATATCAATCTCGCTGATCTTGTTTTCGATTTTGTTGAATAATTAAATTATTATAACTATTTTATACTAGCACGTCAAGTACACATTCTAATCATGAATTGAGCACTACTAAACCTCTGAGCATGCGATGTGAAATGCTATAATTAATAACGATTGGCTTCCAATATTTATACAATTGCACTTCAATTTTTCCTCTCTCTTTTTCCAAATTACTTTTTGTAATTTAAATTTTTGTCGTTAATATATCCTTTTCAATCCAATAATTGTATCTAAAATTCAGTACAGAGCAGTATGCCATGTCAACACATTGTAAATTTTGCTGGAAAAAGAAATGCAACTCAGAAATAACGACACTGAAACCATTCTTGTCAACATTAATAATCAGTGAATATTAGGGATGACAACGGGACAGGTATGTATTGGGTTTAGCTAAACTCGAAACCAGTCCAGCCAAAAAAAAGGAAGACTCGGGACACACCCGTTCCGGTTCAAGGCCTACCCCACCCCGCTTAGAACCCGCAAAACGGCGGTTTCAACCCTTTGGACCCGCGCCTCCATTACTTTTTCATCATTTATTAAATTAAAAGTTCTGATTTTCATGTCTGCTTAAATATATATGGTAGCTAACCTATTTGGAAATTTCAGGGTTACCCTTGTTCGGTAGTTGTCTAATTGATGTTTTTTATTGAAATGAGTAAATTTTCCACTTAATTTTACTACTGAACTGAGTTATTTTGCAAAAAAAAAAAAAAAAAAAAAAAAAAAACGAATGCTGAATCTAAATGGAACTATATATATATATATATATATATATATAAATTAATAGTAGTGTGACAACACTCTCATATATTGAGTTTTTAAGATGATACTGGTTCTTTACTCATGTAGTCATGTGGAATTAATAATTACATATGTCCCTTGTTATCTCCAAATCCCCATGATTGCGTGGTACAGAAGAGATAGATGAGTTTTGTAAAAGAGAAGGAAAAAAACAAACGTATATAGATAAAATAATTAAGCGGGGCTGGTCTCTGCAAACCGGTACCCATTCCGGACATAGACGGGTTTTAAAAACCTTTCCTGAGACTTGCCTCGTGACCCATTTGATACGTATAATCTATATAATAAATAATTTTTTAAATAAAAGGTACTCTGTCTAGTTTGTTATTTAGATATTTTGAACCTCCATTATGAAAATAAGACCATGAGAAATTGGACCAGTATACATGGATTGATTAAGTGGATGCATAGCATCTTCTTTTGGCTTAAATAATTCAGAAGGCATGTGAAACCTGCATGCATGGAAAGTATCAATTGAACTTTGGAAATATCTCAAATAAATAAAATGAGTTCAAGAATTAATTGCTAGAAATAATTTTCTAATATGACATCAGATTATCCACAATTATCATAAAACATGTGCCTCTAAAAGTAGGTACATACTATTACTAGAAAGAAAAAGGCACATAATAAAAAAATGTCAATAAGTAACATTTGAAAAGTACTTGTAATAAAAAAATTCAGAAAGAAAAAGAAAGAAGAAGAAAGGACAAAAAAAGAGTCAGATGTACACATTAGATGTGTGTGACAGCCATTAATATCCAACTGAATCTCCACTCTTCTTGGTGATTCATATTTAATTTAACTTAATTGAGAAAAAAATCAGCTCATGATTCCTCCACAATGTGTATATATAGCTAGGATAGCAAAGCTTAGGCAAAATCAGGTTTAACAAGAAAAGCCAAGAGAAACTAATTAGGCCAAACAAAGAAAAACATGGCTGCTAACAATGGGCTGCATTTTCATGCTATGGATGATGAAGAATGGCAAAGTAATGGAAACAAGATTCAGCCTGTCCCCTCCACTCCAGGGCAAGTTCTATCTTTTTTGCCTATATGTACTTTTTTCATTATTTCAGTTTGACCCCATTAATTTGTTAACATCTAAAGTTTTGCTGGCTGGTTTTTTGTTTTAACAGGCCACAAAATTGGACTGTTGATGCCGAAAAGAATCAGCAGCAACAATATTCTACTCTTAGTGAGATGTTGGGCTTGAACGAACTATTTTCATTAGATGTAAGTACCATATATAACGTTTGGCATAAAATTATAAACATGAATTGTGAGACCAAGGGAGTATTTGCAAACACTATAAAAAAGTGATTATCAACTTTTAGCTTGAAGAGCAATCATTTTTTTAGCGTGTTTGTAATCAAAATAAAAAGTAAGAGGACGAGTTCTTTAGATTTTGGGTTGATTACAAAAAGTACCCTAGATGATTTACTTAATTACGAAAAACTCAGTTAACTTTTAAAACTACAAAAAATTCCTCCACATATTTTTTTTTGTCTAATAATTATCCCTTCATAAGCAAAAATATATTTCAAAATTCCCTCTCTTATTTATAAAAATATTACAGTTTACACGTTAATTTTCACATGAATCAAAACTCAACGGCATATTTGTAATTTTGAAAGTTAACTGGGTTTTTTTTACTTAGGACAAAGCTCAAGAATATGTTAAATTCTACCCAAATGCTCTCCCTTCATTCAATCAATTTCAACTTCTACTTGCAATTACTACCTACTTTCGAATATTAATAAATCATTTGCTCCAAAAACAGAAGTGTTTGCAAATACTCCCGAAATATCATATGACAAATTGAACTATTAATTTGCCAATTCATAGTACTTTATTCATTTTGTTGATGTGAAAGGTTTGGCGAGCATCAGTGGGGGAGCTTCTTGGGACTGCAGTTCTAGTATTCATGCTAGACACTATCGTGATCTCAACAATCGAGTCCGACGTTAAAATGCCAAACCTGATACTATCGGTCCTGGCCGCCATTATTATTACGATTCTCCTTCTGGCGGTGCACCCGATTTCCGGCGGCCACATCAACCCCATCATCTCCTTCTCCGCCGCCCTAGTGGGCCTTATTTCCATGTCTCGAGCACTAATTTACATAATTGCACAATGTGTAGGAGGAGTCCTAGGTGCTCTAGCACTTAAAGCTGTGGTGAGTAGTACAATTGAACAAACTTTCTCATTAGGGGGTTGTACTGTAACAGTTATTGCACCAGGCCCAAATGGGCCCATCACAATAGGCCTCGAGACGGCCCAGGCCTTCTGGCTCGAGATATTTTGTAGCTTTATTTTCCTTTTTGCTTCGATTTGGATGGCGTATGATCACAGGCAGGCCAAGGAATTGGGCCATGTCCTTGTTTTCACCGTCGTTGGAGCGGTGTTGGGTCTCCTCGTGTTCGTGTCATCCACGGTCACAGCCCAAAAGGGTTATGTGGGAGCGGGAATGAACCCGGCGAGGTGCCTTGGGCCGGCGATCGTTAGAGGTGGACATCTTTGGGATGGGCATTGGGTGTTCTGGGCTGGGCCTGCTATTGCTTGTTTTGTCTTCTATTTATACACAAAGATCATTCCAAGACAGCATCACAGGTCCAAGGCCTATGACCATGATTTCTACAATGTTGTGAAGGTTATGTTTGGAGCCCGTCGTCTTTAATATTATATATTGTTGAAATAAGAGTGTAGTTGTAAAACATTTTTCACTTTCTTTGCTTTAACCTCTTTATTACATTTTTTTTTTTTTTTAAATTTTTGGGTCAACCCGCAACTCCAAGAATGTAAGATTGATTTTCATTTGAATGGATTTTCAAGTAGAAATGTTTTAATAAAGTGGAATATCTAATTTCACAAAAACTACTGTCAGACTGTTTAACGGGTCTTTTTCGTTAGATGGATCCAAATTGAACCGGGTTTTTTTATAATTTCATGCACCGGTGGCATGTTTGTAATATTCTGGAACAGTGCATCCGCAAAGTATTAGTAGTTTCTCAAAAAAGTATTACTACTTCCCTGGAGTGTATTTTTAGTAGTTCTCCTGAATATAATTAATTTTTTCTCACTAAAAGTATTAGCAGTCCCTCAAAAAAATATTAATAGTAATGATGAAATATATTTAAAAGTATTAGTATTCCTAGTAAAACGTATTAGTAATCTTATTTAAAAATATTATATTTTCTGATTAAATATATATTTAATATTCTTCTTGAAAAGTAATAGTTTCCTCATAAAAAGTATTTGTAGTTCCCAATAAAAGTATTAGTTATTCCTCCAAAAAGTATTAGTAGTCATCCTGAAAAATATTTGGTAGGACCTCTAAAATATTAGTTTTTCCTTCTATAAGTATTAGTAGTCCTCCTAAAATGTATTAGTAACTCTCGTAAAATGTATTAGCAGTGGCCAGCGGATGTGGTATTGGTACTTTGTGAATTTGTTGGTGGGGTCGGTGTGGTCGATATTTTGATCCGTCTAACGAAGTTGATCCGTTAGACCGTCTGACAGGAGACTAACTGTAACGCCCTAGTTTTTGAAATGTGATATTTAGCGTTACTAAAATATAAAAAAAACTACATTTTATAATATTACTATATATTACTATTTTTTTTAAACAAGTATCTACTACAGCGGAAACATAATGTAAAACGGGTTGATCATAAGCTAAAAGTCCGGAAAATCCATCATATTGAATAATGGAAAATGCAACATTTATCGTCTCAAAAAAAAAAAAAACTAAAGTCATTAATAGGATATAATGGTAACGTAAACTAGTTTTCTCCCTACGATGCGAATACTAATAAGTAGAAAAAGTTTCATTGGCTTCCCCTTCATCTGCTCCGCATCCATCCGGATAATCTGAAAAAGGTTAGTAATAGGGGGGATGAGTAACACATACTCAGTAGGGATCTTAACTGTTTAAATTAAATACAGACTAACATAATTTAACAAATTCAAGCACATATACATTGTCATCACATATATTTTGTCATTGACCGAAGCCTACTTTGCCATTTGACCGAAGTCATACTTTGCCATTGATCGAAGCCTACTTTGCCATTTGACCGAAGTCATACTTTGCCATTGGCCGAAGCCTATTTTGCCATTGGCCGAAGCCACACATAAATAAGTACAGATTTTTCACATATAATATGCACATCAAGTTTAAGAATATTAAATCACATTGTCAACCATAGAATTCGTAAAATTATACATGACATATTTAATAAAAACAATTAAACTTTGCACTTAAAAAGTGTAAAGAAAATCCCTACCTCAAAAGCAGTTGATAGTCGTACGAAGCTTGAAGTTAGAAAGCCTAGACGTCTAATCTTCGTCACCTATAATAAATATTGGTATAATTAAGTGATAGGAATATAGATTCTAACTCTAATACGAAGTAAAAGTGCTTATGCAATAAGCTAGGGCTCCTAATAGGTGAAATTTAACCTAAAATTATAAGTTTGGGGCTTAAACGAAAGAATTTCATAGTTAAGATAAAGGTTTTGGACTAAACTGAAATATGGTGGGGTTAAACTGAGAAATCCAAAAAGTTTAATAGAAATTGATGTTTAAAAAAAAAATGAAAGTATTTGGGATGAAATTGAAACTTTCTGGGGCTAAATTGAGAAATTGCAGAAACTTTGATTTGGGGTTAGGGCTTAATAGAAACTTCAGGAACTAAATTGATCAACACGTCTAAATTTGGAACTAAATTAAACACCATAAATTTTTCTTTTTGAATTAAACACACACATACCCACATCACCACCATTAACACACACACATAGAGGAATGATAGCACAACACACCATCAACTCCACACACACATAAATACAAAATTTTACAAACTTTTTCCAAATTTCAACACGTCACCTCATCCCCTTCTATTATTTGAAATTAGAGAAAGGCTAATGGCCATGATGTAACGATGGAAAAACTTACCAAAATCGTGTTCAGATCGGGATGTGAGAAGATGCTTTTCCTCTGGATGATTAAATTTGAAAGTTTTCCTTTCGGTTTTCGGGTGAATAGAAACTCCATTGGATGAGCGAGAATCCAAATCTGCTGGAGAATTTTTTTACCAAACATGCGATTGTTTATGAAAATTTTCAAAATATACTATTCTCTCCCTTTCACTTTTTCTTTCACCAATCACATCTATACATTTTTTCACAAAAACTAATCATAATTACACATTATCCCATAAATTTCACTATTCATTCACTCACACATTTTTAACTATCAATCACATCCAATTATTATTTTACTATTTTCACATCAAATCAACTTTCATAATTACTTTTTCATCTCACATCCAATCACATCAAAATTCATTTTTTTCTCCCAAAATTTTTTTACTATTCTCTAGAGTTGAAATGAAAATTTTCAAAATGAAAAGTATATCCAATCGCACCCTTTTTTTTTTCTTCTCCTTTTCTCCTAATAGTTAAGGGAACGTGTGATATAGGGAGTAGGAGAGTAGGAGATTATTAGTAGTGGGTTTAAGAAAATCAGAGATTTTTGGGGATTTATGCTTATCCATCTAGTTTCCCCATTTTTTTGTATTCTCCCTTTTTTTTGTTAAAAACAAAATTAGTTACATTATATAAAATATTTTTATTATTATTATCAGGAAAAAGATAAAGTAATTAATAACATAAAATAATAATTAAATAAATAAAAAGAAATTAATATATATAGGGTACTACACTAACCCATCTAATTTGGTATTAGTGTCGATCTGCCATTTACACTCGAGTAACTGTTCAACTAGGAGTCAGTGAGGAAATTTCATCACTTACTAGCATATTATTCAAGTAGAGATATGAGTCGTAAAACTATACCTAGAACTGGTAAAATGCAGCCTGGTCCGATCACACCGATATTTGAGTTGAGTTGGGTCATGAACTGATAGGTTTTGTGTACGAAGTGTATACACGGACTGGATTGAGCCAAGTATTTTCGCGATCCGAGCAAAATCAGACCGAGAAAATCTAATATTTTTTTCAAAAGTCCGATGTGCTCGGGCCAGCCTGGGCCGACCCATCATTTTGCTATCTCTAACTATGCCAATGGCCTTTCACAAATGTCCTTAAACAATATCCAAATGAGTAACATTTCATAAGTCGAAAGATTGGATCGGACTATATTTGACGTTTTTATTATTAATTTTTTGAGCATCAAAATAAATTTTATTCATTTCAATAAAGTTACAACTGATCATATATCGAGTAACAAACAATTATAAGACTTACAGATCATAATCTATACAGATCTAAATTAAAAATTTAAACATATATATAAAGATTGATCGGTAGAATTAGAAATCACGAGTGCACTTGACATTACGTACCAATGAAATTTGTTGCACTTCTGTCACGAATCATCGAATACACTATACTCTTTTTATAGTCGTTTTGCTTGATTTTAGAATTTGTTTTGCCATTTGGAAAATCTTTTTTTTTCCAGCTCATTTTTTTTCTCATTCAATATCTAAATTGTTTTATCTTAATTTATGAGAAAAAACTATATCCATATTAAAACCCTAAGTTTATTGACATAAGTGTTTTCAAAATCGAATTTAATGGCCAAAGCAGTCTTACACGCAAGGACGAATCCAACTTTTTTTTGTGAAAAGTGTTCCTACTAGAGGTGTCAATTGTGTCGTATTTTGTGTTTGCGGGTCGTATCCTGACACATGTATTACATGTTTGACACGAACACAAATACGACCCGTTTAATTATTTGTGTCAAGATACACGGCACAAATATGACCTGTTTATGACACGGGCAACCCAACACGACACGAAATACCTATATAATTTAAATTTGAAAAGAGAAAAAAACAAAAAAATGGAGAAAACAACTAATTACAAACAAAAAATATAATGCATCAAATAATTTGTCCATCATCATATAACCAACTAAAACATCACAAAATATGAAAATAATATGTCATGTTGGGAAATTTATTTATTAGATTTTGATGAATGCCACGTAAAACGTAGACTAGAAAGTTGGCACCCCATTTTCCTTGTAATTTGTATTGTAATAGATAGTTGTAGTGAGTCAAGTCGGCTATGCCGGATATACAAGAAGTCATCAAGGCTAAAATAAAGACTCATTTGTGTAACAACTGAGTATGCAAAGAGGAGAAGTCAATAACACGACTGAAGAAGTATCAACTGAGATACAGCTGTGTGAAGTGTAAGTCAAGTCAACTCAAGAAGCCAAGATGAGTTGAAGTGACAAATGAGTCTTTCAATCATTGGAGCAGACTCAAGTCACCTGGGGAAAAGGCGGTCAAGTCAAGACAATCAAAAAATCCGTTGTACGTAAGTCAAGAATATTACGAACAAGTAATACTTCCATGATGCCATGTCTTAAAGTGTTCACCCTTAAGCGTGCAAAAGGAATAAACCAATGGGAAGCATGCACCTTGGTCGACTACGAAAAGTGAATGTTCATTTAATACGAGGAAATGTCAATATCAAGGATCGCAACAAGACAAGCCAACGAACACAAGTGACTTTTGAAAATCGGCCTATCTCTTCAACGGCGATTTTTGAAGTTCACTATAAAAGGCCGAGGAATCACTTTGAGAAAAGGTTAACCTTGACAACCGAACCACGAACATTTAAGCTATTATTGAATCAGAATCGCAAAATATTCTCAAGTTATTCAAGCAAATCTTCAAGCCTAAACTTCAAGGAAATCAATCCAACACCAAGTTGTGAAGGAAAGACAACTTCAAATGTTGAAGAGGAAACTATTGAAGAATCAAAAGGGTCTACATTCCAAGGAGGATTGTAGAAAGGTTCAAGGTCGAACCATTCTCAAGTTATTCGAGGGTTTCATGTAATCAAATCCAAAAGCTTGAGCAAGTGAGTCAAGTAGCAAGAAAGCTGACCACCCGTGAAGAAGAAGTTCGAGCCGGATGAGAAGCCATTTGTGTGACCAAGCATCTCAGGATCGAGTCCCAAAGGATCAAGTCGGTTGTGTGATCAATACTTGTATCCTGACCGATAACCACTTTGTACGATCAATACTTAGTGGATTCCTCCAGGAGTTGGAGAAGAGAGGAGTAGAAGAATTACCCCATCTTCGAACCTCTATAAACATTATTATGTCATTTACATTTCAAAGCATTTACTTTTTGCATATCATTTTATATCTCACGATAATTTGCTATCCAATTGATAATTAACAAAGTTCTAAAACCAAGTGTTAAAACAAACTTAAACAAAATTCAAGGGTGTTAAGTCTTTCTTTGAAAATCTCATCACAAACCAAGTTAAGGTTTAGACTAAACAACTGAGTTATTCTATCAACAACTCAATCGAGTCCGTTGAGTGGCTAACCCTATTTGGTTAACTAACTTAGTCAGTCCCTCGAGGACTTATTTGTGTATTTAACTCGTATTATTTTAAAAGGACTAAAATCGAAAAGTTGGTAAGGTTTATTCATACCCCCTTCTAAACCTCACTCACACCCCCTTGGGACCTACAAGTGATATCAGAGCGGTTGGTTCATTGAGCCTTCCGCACTGGTTACTGAACTAGATCTCCAATCTTTCAAAGTTTTTTTTTAACACTTGTTCTTTCAAAAGCCATCTTTATTAACAACAAAGTTATTATCATGGAAGAAAATTTGACACGTATTCCTATGTTCACCATTGAAGAATTTGATGACTGGAAAATACGTATGCAGGCTCATCTATTAGCTTTACATGATGAGATGTGGATAGTGATAGAGGATGGGCCACTGCAAATAATGAAGGTGAACACAGTTGCAAGGAGAGCTGCAACAGCTAAAGAAGAGGAGGTTGCTCCTCCTAGTCCAGCTATGGTTGAAAAACCAAGAGCTGAATGGACAAATGATGATAGAAAAAGATACAACCTTGACAATGTGGCCAATGATATACTTTACAAGACTTTGGACAAAGCCATGTTCAACAAAGTCAAATCTTGCAAGACAGCCAAAGAAATCTGGGATAAATTAACTTTAATTTGTGAAGGATCTGAGCAAATCAAGGAAAACAAATTATCTGTGGTTGTTCAAAAATTTGAAAACTTTAAAATACTTGCAGGTGAAATGATGGACCAGCTGGATGCTAGATTCACTGAAATTACAAATGAGCTCTCAGCACTTGGGAAAGAATACACACAGAAGGAAATATGTATGAAGATACTAAGGAGCCTCCCAGTTGAGTGGGAAATGAAGACCATGGCTCTAAGGCACTCGATGGACCTATCAAAAACCTCCAATCATGAACTATTCTCAGACCTCAAAGCTTATGAGTTTGAGCTGAGAAGAAAGGATCAAGAGGAGATAGACTGTACCCAAAACAAAGCTAGCACTCATAGTCAAGGAAGGAAGAGAGCCGAGACCAAAGAAATCATTGACCAGGAGGAAATTGCCTTGATGGTTAAAAGATTCAACAAGTTCTTCAACAAGAATTACAAAAGAAACAAAGGTGAATCCTCCAGAAGGCATTCAACTCCCTCCAAGTCAAGGGAAAATAGGCTACCAAAGAGAGCTGAGTATCAAAAGGTCGAATATCAAAGACCTGACAACCCAAGAAATGAGAGAGCTGATCAAAAAGTTGAAAACCTGTGTTGGAATTGCAGACAACCAGGACACTTTGCTATTGACTGTCCATATCCTGTAGTCAATGAATACATGAATGAAGAAGAAAGAAGAGTCTTCAGAGAAAGAAGACAAGAAAAGAAAAGAGCAATGTTGGCTACTGAGACTGCTGATGCAACTAAGTCAAAAGAAGCAGCAGACTCAGAGAGTAGTGAAGCTGACTACTCAAGTGACTCTGAAGAAGAAGCCTTAATCTGTCTAATGGCTAAAGAACAAGATCAACCTGACCAAGAAGATGAGGTACACTCTAACTCTTCTCATTAGATTCTAGTAATAGTGATTGTGACACACACACTTCATCACCCACTGATCCTTATGATTCATTAGGCAAAATGATGAAAGACTTTGAGCACATTAAATCCTCACACTCACTATTAAATGAGGAAAATAGCCAGCTCAAAAGCCAAAACTCACAGCTGAATAAGGAGCTGAGTACTCTAATAACATAGCAGATGAGAACAAAGAGCTGAAGGCTGAGAATGCTAAACTAGTAGCAGAGATAACTGCTATAGAAAAGAGAGAAAATGATCTCAAAAATGTGATTGCTTCATTCACAAAGGCATCTAAATCATTGGATGACCTTATCATGAGCCAAAAAGAATGTGGAGACAAGACATGCATAGGATTCAATTCCTTTGTGCACAGTCAAACTCCAAGAGTGGTATGGGAAAAAGGATCTTAAAGTAATGAAGCATCTCAAAAATCCAAGATACCAAATGTTGCACACACATTCATTCCAAAGCACAATCACAAAAAAACTGGGCTTGGATATAAAGAAAATGAAAAAAAGCCGAGTTGAGTATCTTTGAAAGGGACTACGAGAAGAAATCCAAGAGAGTACCTCAAAGAACTCCAAACAGAAGTACTGTGAAGAAGAAACAGAGCTACCAAAATCCCCAGAAGTTCTATCAAAGGAACACAAATGATGGGAATGGTAGAAACTACCCAAGTCAAGCTGATTGGAATAATATGAAATATCAGCCAAGACCTATGGAATACATGCCAAAATGGCAAAGACCTAGAACTCAACAAAGGTCATTCCAAAGGCAACAGAGCTATCATCAGCACACATATGCACCCAAGCACTACACTCAGAGATATCACAACTACCCAAAGAAGGCAATTGCTAAAACACACACACATGCATACAGACAAAAGAGACAGTTGTATGAACCTAAAGCCCCCAACCAATTTGCCAAAGTGAATTATGATTATGGCACAGAGAGATGGCAACCTCTTAGAGTCAGATCATTTGGTTATAGGTTGGTTGGATCATCTTACAATACTAACCCCTCAGGATCCAGACAAGTATGGGTACCTAAAAACTAATTTCCTTGATTGCGGGTTCAAGGAGCAAGTGAGTGCCAAGAAACCTGGTACATGGATAGTGGTTGTTCGGACATATGACAGAAACAAGAAAAATCTGTCAAAATTCAAGGAGATTAGAGGTGCAAAAGTCATATTTGGAGGAAATGAAGCTCGGGGAAAATAAGAGGAATGGATCTATCAAGAAAAATGGATTAGAAATCGCAGATGTTGCATACGTTGAAGGCCTCAACTTCAACTTGTTAAACATCAACCAACTCGTGACAAGGGCTATAATGTTGGATTCAATATGGAAGTATGCCAAATCAAAGACATGAATCAAATGAAGTAGTGTTGCAATGATCCGCACAAAAGAACATGTATGTGGTAGATTGGTCGACTACCACACCAAGCACTTGTCGCTAGCAAAGAGTACAACCAAATCAAGTTGGTCTGTGGCACAAGAAGCCGAGTCACTGAATTTCAAGAAAATCAACAAGCTTGCAAGAAGTAATCAAAAGGATTGCCGGACTCGGTGTAAAAAAGGAAAGTGTTTGTGATGCATGCCGGATGGGAAATCGATCAAATCATCATTCAAAAAAGTCAGTCCATCTTCAACAAGGATATTGCATCTATTGATATGGATCTATTTGGTCCATCTTCAAGATATAATGGAAAGAAATACACTTAGTAGTGGTGGATGATTAAAGATATACATGGACAACCTTCATGTGTAAAAAGAAGAAAACTTTTGCGAAGTTACCTCAATCGATGAAAAGATTTCAAAATGAGAAGAGTCAAACCATTATAAAGATAAGATCGATAGAGGAACCGAGTTTGTCAATGGAATAATAACTCGATGTGCGTTGAAAAAAATGGTATTGCTCATGAATTATCTCTGCAACAAGGACTCCACAAACAGAATGGAGTAGCAGAAAGAAGAAAAGCAGAACTCTCAAGGAAGTCGCAAGAAACATGTTGGTTGGTCAATTTGGATTGCCAAAAAGATTTTGGGCTGAAGCTATCAATATTGCATGCTATACTCAAAATAGATGCATGATAAATAGACAGCTGACAAAAACTCCCTATGAGATTTGGACAGGGAGAAAGCCAAATGTTGCATACTTTAGAATATTTCGATGTAAATTCTTCATCCACAACAATGGCAAGGATAATCTAAAGGCTTTTGATGCTAAAGCTGCTGAAGGTATCTTTTTGGGATACTCAGTTGAAAGTAAAGCCTATAGAGTGCTGAACAAGAGGACTATGGTCACAGAAGAGTCTATCCATGTGGTTTTTGATGAACCCAATGTAAATGGAGAAGACATAGAAAAGTTAGCTGATAAGCTGAATCAGCCAACTATGCAGAAGAGTCCTTATGTTGAAGCTGAAGCTGGAGCAATAAATCAAAGTGAAGATGAGATAGCTGAATCTCAAAGACAGCTGGAAAATCTGATGTTAAATGATGATGAGAGAGCTGCTCAAGACAACACAACTGCAAAACGACTAAACCCAGCTGACTTACTTCAACCAGATGTGAGATGACTGAGAGTCCATCCACCAGAACTAGTCATTGGAAATGTAAGAGATGGTGTAAGAACCAGATCCAGAGCTCAACAAGAAGCTATGTTCACTTGTTTTATTTCCCAAATAGAGACAAAAGATGTGTCCCAAGCTCTGTATGATACACATTGGATTCAAGCCATGCAAGAAGAGCTGAATCAGTTTGAAAGGAACAAAGTATGGGAATTGGTGCAAAGACCAACCCATCAAAATGTTATTGGCACAAAATGGGTTTTTAGAAACAAAATGAACGAAGAAGGTTCCGTGGCAAGAAACAAAGCAAGATTGGTAGCCAAAGAGTATTGCCAAGAAGAAGAAATAGATTTTGATGAAACATTTGCTATAGTTGCAAGATTAGAAGCAATAAGGATGTTTCTCGCCTATGCTGCACACAAGAACTTCATTGTATATCAAATGGATGTAAAAAGTGCATTCTTAAATGGATTATTGGAAGAAGAAGCCTATGTTGAGCAACCTCCAGGATTTGAGCAGAAGACTCTTGGAGATAAGGTGTACAAGCTCAAGAAAGCTCTATATGGATTGAAATAGGCACCTAAAGCATGGTATGATACATTATCTCAATTTCTAACAGATAATGGATTCACCAAAGGCAAAGTGGACAAAACACTCTTCAGAATTCAAGATGGAGAGAGTATACTGCTTGTTCAAATATATGTGGATGACATTATTTTTGGATCCACAAACAAAGAGCAATGTGATAAGTTCTCAAACCTCATGCAAGGTAAATTTGAGATGAGTATGATGGGAGAGCTGACATTCTTTCTAGGACTTCAAGTCAAACAGCTGAAGGATGGAACCTTCATAAGTCAGACAAAGTATACCAGAGATTTAATGAAGAAATTTGGTATGGAAGAGAAATCGTCTGTGAAAATACCAATGAATACATCAGTCAAAATGGACATGGATGCAGATGGTAAGCCTGTGGATCAAACAAGAGACAAAGCACTTATTGGATCATTGCTCTAATTAACAGCAAGCAGGCCAAACATCACTTTTGCAGTAGGTGTATGTGCAAGATTCCAATCTGCTCCAAAAGAAAGCCATATGACTGCAACTAAGAGAATCCTAAGATATTTTGAAGGAATGCCAAGAAGTTGGCCTATGGTATCCAAAGGAAGGAGGATTCAGGTTAATTGGCTACTCAGACTCTGACTATGCTGGATGTAGAATTGACAGGAAGAGTACTTCGGGTATATGTCAAATGCTTGGAAACAGGTTGGTTTCCTGGTTTAGCAAGAAGCAAAACTCAATAGCCACATCCACAACTGAAGCTGAGTACATAGCTGCGGGCAACTGTTGTGCCCAAGTCTTATGGATGAGACAACAACTGAGAGATTATGAAATTGAAGAAAAAGAGATTCCAATTATGTGTGATAACACAAGTGCTATTGCAATCACTCAAAATCTTGTGTTGCATTCAAGAACACATTGATGTCACATATCATTTCATAAGAGATCATGTTGAAAAGAAAGACATCACCTTGGAATACATCTCAACTGACAAACAAGATTGACACATATTCACAAAGCCATTATGTGAATCAAGATTTGAAGAACTTAAGCATGAGCTAGGATTAATTGAGCTGAGTTGACACTCAGAAAACTCAAGGAGAAGAGATGGAACGTGAAAAGATGAAAATAGAGCAGAACGTGTGAATCAGCTAAGTGAATCAGCCATATCGGAAAGTCAATTTGATTGAGTTAGGCGACAATTTGAGTCACTACATGAATAGAGAGAAGAAGAGTTGAGTCAGCTAAGAATAAGTTGAATCATTTATGAACTAAGTGACAAAAACGCAGTCGTTTTTAATAAGCGGAAATGTTTTTAAGGATGACATCAGCGTAATAATGATAGGTACAGTCAAAAGCTGCACGACAAAGCCTATGATTGGATATAAATGCTGCCGCATTAAATGCGAGAAATTAAACGCTAATCGGCGTGCTAAATCTGAGCCGTCGATCTTGATCAAATTTCAAAAACCGAAAGCACGTCTCTTCATAACCCATATATACCATTTTGTTCAGTTTCTCTCTCACATTACTCAAAAAATGTTCATCTCTCCAAAAGCAAAGAAGGCATTTTTCTCTCAAACCCTACCAAATCTTCAAAGCAAGTTCATCAAGTTCGTTCGGTAAAAATCACTGAAATGGCATCAACCTACGATTTCACCAAACTAGGGAAGAAAATCCACACCGGTTCTACCATGGATTTGAAGGAATGGTCAAACAGATTCCGATGAAACCCTTGTGAAGAAGATAGCAAACAAAATCGAGAAGTCCTGGATCAAACCCTTTCTCACAATGGAGTTTGGATGACTTATGTTGAAGAAGTCACCCAATTCCACGTGATCGAAGTTCATGACGAAGGCATCAAGTCGTCATTCACGGCAAAGAGTTTACCATCATCGCCAAGATCTAGCGGAGCACTATTTGCTGCCATCGGAAGGTGTGTCTGAGATATTTGAAGCTGATGTCAACTTGGCTGCTACATGGAAGGAAGTGGCCAAACTTGAATGTGCTGCGAAGGTTGTCTACACAGCTGATAAGAAGCTGTTGAAGGACGATTACCATAAGCTGCTGGATATCGTAGCCAAATGTGTAGACATAATGTTTGGAAGCTTCAATCAGCTGTCCAAGACCAAGCTGATCGTCATGGCTGCGATCATGGAAGAGAAGAAGATAAACTGGGCTGAGTTCGTATACAGTAGACTCTGCCAGAATGTTGGAAACAAGTCCTTCAAAGACGATGGGTCGTTCGGAGGATCCTTGGGATATGCCCTTGTGGTTGGCCGGCTGATGGAGGTGAAAAGCTTTCCACTCAGACATGGAAAGGCGTTCCATGTCAACAAGAAGATGTTTCGGGCAAACCTTTCAGGAGCCCAGAAGAGAGCATACGCCAAGAGGGTGGATACCAGCGAGGGGAAATCAGCTGACCCCCAGGAAACAACTATTGCCTCCCCTCCGAAGAAGAAAGCTGCCCATGCAGCTGGAAAGAAGACTACTGCCCCAGCAGCAAAGAAGAAGAAAGATGCACCTGCCCCTGCAGCCGAGTCATCTGCCCCTGCAGCCGTGTGCTCGTGCTCCTGCAGCAGCAGTGGAGAAGGAATCTTTAATACCTTCTCGAGGAATGAAAAAGAAGAAGACTGCCAAGGTGAGAAAGGCAGCTACCTCTAAGGCAACTCCAAAGGCCTTTACCTTCGAGGAACCGGAGGAAGTAGAACCAGACATTCCTCTGGTGAAAACTAAGAGAAGGAGAACACTTACCGGGCGTTCGAGCTTGAGAAGATAGCCGAGTCCGCCACTCACCGAAGAGATCTCTCGAGGCTGGCTGAAGAAGTGCGTCTCGTAAATTATTGATGAAACCGCCAAGTCTGTTGAGGCCGATCACAGAGGCACGTTGAAGACCCAACCGGGACAGAACATCCGAGGAGGAGCAAGAAGAAGTGGAGACATCAGAATCCCCTGTTGGAGGACTATGTCTCCACTGCCCCCGATCTTTCTTGAAGGAGTTGAGCAAAGAGTATGTTGCCTTCTATTCCGAAAAAGAAGGGCAATAGAGATGATGATGATGATTATGATGTAATTATGTACTCTCCAATGTATCCGGACATCCAAAATCATCTGCGAGAATGGAGAAAATGGAAGTTGATTCACTCTAGGTGCGGTTTGAACACCCGAGTTTATTGATGAGGAAGAGGAACTCTTCCAGGTTCCTTGAAGTTGATCTGATCTTTGCAAGCCCTGATGAGGATAAATGTATAAATATCTGCAAATTCGGAAAAGAAGCGAAGCTAGAAGAGCAAAGACATAGGAGAGCGAAGCTCGTGAGAAAGCTAGCGTTTGTCCTCTCACTGGAACCATTGATCATACTCATCCCCATCTTGACGTAATCTCAGAAAGTGATGAGGATTTGGACCCTGCTGCTGCGACAGAAAAATTGGAAATGCAGCAAGCCATGCGAGAATCCAGGATGATACATGAGCAACAACTGACGGAAGGACCTGGAGAGTCTTCCAAATCACAGCTGGAGATTGATCCATTGGGAGTGGTACAGATTGCCACTGTTATTGCTGCCACCACTTCCCCAGCTCACTCAGAGGATGGATCTAGGGGACCTGGCGATGAAACTGGGAACTTGGGGACCCAAGTTGAGCCAACCCCTGCTGAAGGTGTCTTACCACCTGCCCCCACGGTTGAACACTCAAAGGACACAACCGAGAGTCTGGAGAAGAGTGACCCTATCACAAGTCACTCAGCTGGTGTGCCAGCTGAGGGGGAAACTCTCTCCACTGCAGCTAGGTCGGAGGATGCTGCAGATGACTCCACCATGAATCTAGGAGGCGAAGTGGAGAAAGAACAAGAAAAAGAAACACAACAAGTTGTCACTGAAGAAGCTCGGACAGTTGAGTCTGTCTCAGATGAAGTGCCAACTGCTCTGCAGGCTGAGGACGCTGCTGATGCAGTCGAGACATAGGATGGATCTGCCCCGGGAGTTAACACTCTAGGCAATGAAAGTGCAATCCACGGAGTTGAGACTCATGTGGATGCCAAATGCGAAGACCCCAAGACAGTTGCGCCTGTCAAAGGGATTGAACAAGGCCCCGCTGCAGTTGAGACTGCAGGAGGTAATGAAGGCCTATGGGAGGTTGAGACTTCCCTAGGTAAAAATCAAGGCGATAAGAGCATTCCTCAGACCATAATTGCTGATTCAGAGGAGGAAATTAGTGCTCTTCATGACTCCCAGGATGATCCTGATACAACTTTCCTGGGATCTGCAGATGAAGCTGAGTCTACTCCAACTGAACATCACAAAGACTCAACTGAGGACACTCTACCAAGTATGAGTAAGCCGGAATTCAAGGTTGCTCGTCAAAAGTTCAATTTTGATGATGAGCCTAGCCTTCAAGACTCATCCTCGTCCGATGACGCTGATGGTGTAGTTGAGGACACGCAAATTCATTTAGAAGAAAACACTGAGGCCGAAGAAGCTGTTAAGACAGCTGAGGCTCAGTCAGCTGGCCAATCATCTCACCAAGGCCCGGCTGAGACCGAGTCATCTGTGCAGGCTCCCAAAACTGCAGCAGGCACGACTCAACCTGAATCATCACAAGCACGAACAGCTGAATCCTCAATTCCATATGTGCGTGATGATGCGTTGAACAAACCTTTCCTTTCCAGATTGAGCTTCCCGACCTTGAAGAAGAAACAACCCGTGAATAGCGCCGTTTCAACATTTGACCAGATCCAGTCATTCCCACCAACTCCATTGTCCCCATAGATTTTGATTTCGATGTTGCTTGGCCGCCAGCTGAAACCGAGGTGACCGCTGAAGTATGTGAGGTATTCAAGACAATACTCGGTGAGATTGAAAAGATTGAACGGCACCAAGCTTCACTTGATATGCGATCGACAAGAGAGATGCCACACCGACAAAGAAATTTAAGAGGGATTGTGATACAGATAAGGGAATGGTGTCAGTAGCAGAGTACAATGCGGCTCGAACAGGTTCGATACTTTAAGGCATTGTACAATAAAATGCTGGCCTGGAGCGCCGATAATGCTGACATGAAGACGAGGATGCAAGAAAACATTGATAGGATGCATGTCTCTCATATCACTGAAATGGAACTGCTGCGAGAATTTCATCGCAAAGAACTTCTGCGCGTAGAGGAGAATATGATTGAAAAGTTCAGCCTTCTTATGGATGAAATAAAACTGGTGGCAGCCGAATCAAAAGCCACTCGCTCAGAATTTCGAACATCATACTCCGCAGCACAATCCAAGCAAAACTCAGCTATCAGCCGCCTAGATTTCATGCTTGCTGGCATGTTTCCAGGAGTTCCTCTCTCCTTTGATGATGCCAAAAAGGGGGAAGAGGAATACCTAAAGACGTTGAAAGGGTCAGTTGTGGAGAAAGAGAAAGGGACAGCAATTGAGAAAGAAAAGGACGCAGCTGCTGAGAAGAAGAAGAAAACAGCTGAAGAGAAGAAGAAAGAAAAGGGAAAAGCAGTTAAGGGGGAAGGTTCAAAGGATATGACTCTAATGGTTGCTAGAACCCCTCAACAAGGACTTGTCACAGCTGACATAATCAGCAAAATTCCAGTGACTCTGCCGCTCCAACACTCTGCTGTGCCTATGTCTGAGAAGAGAAAAATCGTAGAAGTAGAGATGAAAGAGGTCGAAAGAAAAATGGATGCCCGTGTGATAGACATATTGAAACAATACGGAGGCATTCCGGTAGGAAGAGACACTGATGCTATTTCGCAGACGTCAGAAATGAGCCTAGACTAGAGCGATTGATGAATTCAAAACGCTTGAATCCAAAGGATACTTCAAGGCATGTCCATGGCCCAAGCCTAGGACTTGTATTGGGAAAAAGGCCTCAAGCTATGCGAAGAAGCGACATGCAAGAGACTCTAGCGATACTCCGCTGGTCACTCTTTGGAAAGAAGAAGGCCCGAAGACAATACACGCCGAGGAGGAAGAGGAAGAAGAGGTGGATGAAGAGGTTTCGGACCAGACCTCTACCCAAAAACATCGAATACATAGATCCAGGAAAGAAATGAGGGATCTATTGGGCTGGATATGACGTAGTAGCCAACATGGATGTGGCTAGGAAGAATGCTGAATATGTAAAAAGGATTGAAGAAGAAAATAAGAGACAAGATCAGCTGTGGGAAGAGAGTCAATGAAGACAAGAAAGAAAAAGAAAAGACGAAGCTGCTAGAAGAGCCTACGAGAAAAAGAAAGCAGCTGAAGAAGAAAAGAAGAGAAAGAGACCAGAAGACGACAGAGCTGTAGAGGAAAGAAGGAGGCAGCGAAGGTGATGAAGTGTTGTTGTCCACCCCTTCATGTATTTCACTATTGTAAATACATATGTATGTAAGTCTTCTGTACGATGAATAAAAGTTGTGTAATTTCTATATTCCTGCTTAGATATAGAATACCATATTGCTCTGATACACTTTATAAACAGCTGTGTAAAGGACAAGAATGTTATGATCAATAAAAAGATCGATTCTACGCATACATTCTCTGCTTCTACATAGTTTGTATGTATCTTTGCTATTTACATTTTGTATATATGTTATAAGTTTTGGCATCATCAAAAAGGGGGAAATTGTTGGGAAATTTATTAATTAGATTTTGATGAATGCCACATAAAACTTAAACTAGAAAGTTGGCAGCCCATTTTCCTTGTAATTTGTATTGTAATAGATAGGGCTGTATGAGCTGAGTCAAGTCAGCTTTGCCTGGATATACAAGAAGTCTACTGAAGGCTAAAATGAAGACTCCGCTGTGTAACAACTGAGTATGGCAAGAAGGAGAAGTCAAGAACACGACTGAAGAAGTATCAACTGGGATACAGCTGTGTGAAGTGTAAGTCAAGTCAACTCAAGAAGCCAAGAAGAGTTGAAGTGACAGATGAGTCTTTCAATCATTGGAGCAGACTCAAGTCACCTGGGGAAAAGGCAGTCAAGTCAAGACAACTGAAAAGAATCCGTTGCACAGAAGTCAAAAATATTACCTAAACAAGTAATACTTCCATGCTGCCATGTCTTAAAGTGCTCAGCCCCAAAAGCGTGCAAAAGGAATAAGCCAATGGGAAGATCGCACCTTGTGTCGACGACGAAAAGTGAATGTTCATTTAATGCGAGGAAATGTCAATATCAAGGACTGCAACAAGACAAGCCAACGAACACAAGTGACTTTTGAAAATCAGCCTATCTCTTCAACGGGCAGATTTTTGAAAGCTCACTATAAAAGGCTAAGGAAAAACTTTGAGAAAAGATTAACCTTGACAACCTGAACCACGAACATTCAAGCTATTATTCGAACTGTAACCTACAAAATATTCTCAAGTTATTCAAGCAAATTCTCAAGCCTAAACTTCGAAGGAAATCAATCCAACACCAAGCTGTGAAGGAAAGACAACTTCAAACTGTTGAATAGGAAACTATTGAAGAATCAAAAGGGGTCTATATTCCAAGGAGGATTGTAGAAAGGTTCAAGGTCGAACCAGTCTCAAGTTATTCGAGGGCTTCGTGATCAAATCCAAGAAGCTCGAGGAAGTGAGCTAAAGTAGCAAGGCAGCCGCCCTGTGAAGAAATTAAGTCGGACGGAAGCCAACCCGTGTGACAAGGCATCTCAGGCTCGAGTCCCAAAGGATCAAGTCATTTTGTGTGATCAAGATTTGTATCCGGACCGATAACCACTTTGTACTCCGATCAATACTTAGTGGATTCCTCCAGGAGTTGGAAAAAAGAGAGGAGTAGAAGAATTACCCCATCTTGAACCTCTATAAAAATTATTATGTCATTTACATTTCAAAGATTTACTTTCGCATATCATTTTATATCTCACGATAATTTGCTATCCAATTGATAATTAAC
Organism: Rehmannia glutinosa; assembly: GCA_016081115.2. NCBI lineage: Eukaryota > Viridiplantae > Streptophyta > Magnoliopsida > Lamiales > Orobanchaceae > Rehmannia > Rehmannia glutinosa. The sequence goes on along the minus strand of CM071937.1, from coordinate 71,175,997 downwards.
AAAGTGCTAAAACCAAGTGTTAAAATAAACTTAAACCAAATTCAAGGGTGTTAAGTCTTCCATTTGAAAATCTCATCACACCAAGTTAAGGTTTAGACTAAACAGTGAGTTATTCTATCAAGCTCAATCGAAGTGTTGATTGGCTAACCCTATTTGGTTAACTAACTAAGCTGTCCCTCGAGGACTTAGCTGTGTATTTAACTCTGTATTATTTTAAAAGGACTAAAATCGAAAAGTTGGTAAGGTTTATTCAACCCCCCCTTCTAAACCTTACTCACACCCCCTTGGGACCTACATGTCACTATAAAAAAAATGGGTGTTTAGGTCGATTGTGTTGACACGTGGGTCGGCCTGACCCGGCCTATTTATTCACCGTGTTAACTGTGTCTGACCTGATTTTGACCCGAACCTACTAAAGATTGTACATGTACATGCTAAATTCGTGTTAGATTTTTGTGGTGTCACAAATTGGCGCTCCTAATTTCAACTACCCTTTTTGGATTGTGTAAACTCTTTCTTATCAAAAAAAGGGATAACAAACTCTTCTTTACATTCAAAGATGTTATGTGGACCGAAACACCCTTGATTTTACTTCACTTTATACTTTGTTTTATATTTTACCATTTCCAATTGCAAAAATTCTTTTACCACTATCTTAATATCCTTATCTCAATCTCTAAATATATATTCTTCTTCCAAAACAACTTCCATCTCGTTTAAACTATGAATATCTTTATATTTTAAGTGTTTTCATTTATCACTACAAGAAAACAAAGAAATTCTAATGAAAAAAATCTGTTGCAATTTGGCCAATTACCGTTGGAATTATCGATTAACATAAAATGCATCGCGTAAAATGGGCTTTGGAATGGCGAAATTCCAATGGAAAAATATTCCAACGGAATTTCCAACATTATTTATCCATTGGAATATATAACCATTGGAAAGAACTCCAACATTTTTTCCAACACTAATTCCAACAGAGTTATACCATTGGAATATATTTAATCACTGGAAAAAACTCCAACGGTTATTCCAACGGAATTATACCATTGGAATTTAGACCAATGGTAATTCCAATGGTATATATATGTTGGAATATTCAATTAATTTATCTCATTACCTAATATCTTCAACTTCCCAATAGGTCACCCATCATCAATTTGTCCCAAGTAAAGCACATTTAACCATGTAGTTTTAAAATGATTAACTCCAGAAGAGAATGTATATTTTATTGATATGGATTATACTATCAAATCTTTTAACCCCTATTGAAATTTTCCAATGGTATTGGAATTTCCAATGGAATTTTCCAACATGTTGTACCATTGGAATTTCCGTTGGAATTTTGAAAACTCCAATAGAAATTCCAATGATTAATTCCAACATTTAGTTTACCGTTGGAATTTTCCAATGGTTAGTTGTGGTGTTGGAATTTCTGTTGGAATTTTAAATTCCAACATGAATTCCAACATTTTATACCAATGGTTTTATTTACCGTTGGAATTTTCATTAGGATTCCAACGGTATAATGTAGCATTGGAATTTTCGTTGGAATTTTAAAAATTCCAACAATTTTATATTTCATTGGAATTATTTTGTTGGAATTTGATTGTTTTCTTGTAGTGTATGATTTTCAATGACAATATGACATTGTTGTTTTCGTGTTCAATGTGTTGTTTTCGTATGGTATTTAAGTTGTTTTCTTGTGGAATGTGAAGGGAAGAAATCTTGTGAAGTTTCATATGTTCTAATTTTCAAGAAATGGAAATGTTAATTGTTAAAATAGTTCCGTGAAAATCTACCATGGAAGTTAATTGTAAAAATAGTTAATGGAACAAATTAATGTGGAAATGCTAATAGTGAAAATGGTTTGTGAAAACTAGAACGTGAAAATATATATCGTGAAAATGAAATCTTGTGAAGTTAAGGGGAATAAAGTCATATGTTCTAATTTTCACGAAATGGAAATATTATTCGGTAATCGTGAAAATATACCACACATAAGATGTTAAATGTGAAAATAGTTTACAGAACAAATTAATGTGGAAATATTAATCGTAAAAATGGTTCGTGAAAACTAGAAAGTGAAAATGTGTATCGTGAATATTTTTGTTAAGTTGAGGGGGGAAAAGCTGCAAGTTCTAATTTTCACGAAATGGAGTATTATTCGTTAAAATAATTTCGTGAAAATCTACCGTGGAAGATGCTAATCGTAAAACTAGTATATGGAACAAATTAATGTGGAAATGCTAATCATAAAAATGATTCGTAAAGACTAGAACGTAAAACTATACACCGTGAAAATGATTCATGAAAATGAAAACATGAAAAATGATCATCGTAAAAATTAGAACGTGAAAATTTAAGTCGCGAAAATATATCGTGAATTAGAGGAATAAAACAATTGAATTAACATCATCTTCAATTTTCTCCTCCTCCTCCGACGCCATAGGTGGTTATTCAAAAATTTTACACGAGAAGAGAATTTGATTTACTTGGGGTGAATTTGTTTTGAGTGCTTGTAAATAAGTGGAGAAAAAAAAAAGTGGTTGGGGAAAGAGATGTTTGATATTATGGGCTTCACTAAATTAAGAGTATTTGATCATTGAGGATAAAAAAGAGGTTTTTTTTATAACTTTTGTAGGTCCCAAGGGGTGTGAGTAAGGTTTAGAAGGGGGGAAGTTGAATAAACCTTACCAACTTTTCGATTTTAGTCCTTTTAAAATAATACAGAGTTAAATACACAGCTAAGTCCTTGAGGGACAACTAGGTTAGTTAATCAGAGTTAGCCACTCAACGGATTTCGATTGAGTTTGTTGATAGAATAACTTATTTGTTTAGTCTAAACCTTAACTTGGTCGTGATAAGATTTTTTATTGGAAGACTTAACACCCTTGAATTTGGTTTAAGTTTGTTTTAACACTTGGTTTTAGCACATTATTAATTATCAGTTGGATAGCAAATTATCGCAAATATAAAAATGATATGCATAAATTAAATCTTTGAAATGTAAATGACACAATAATTTTTATAGAGGTACGAAGATGGGGTAATTCTTCTACTCCTCTCTTCTCCAACTCTTGGAGGAATCCACTAAGTATTGATCGAGTACAAAGTGGTTATCACCCGATACAATTCTTGATCACACACCTAACTTGATCCTTTGGGAATCGATCTGGAGAGATGCCTTTGTCACACAACCGCTTCTCATCCGACTCGGCCTTCTTCACAAGACGGTTGTCTTGCTACTTCACTCACTTGCTCAAGCTCTTGGATTTGATCACGAAGCACTCCAATAACTTGAGACGGTTCGACCTTGAACCTTTCTACAATCCTCATTGGAATGTAGACCCCTTTTGATTCTTCAAAAGTTTCCTCTTCAATGAGTTTGAAGTTGTCTTTCCTTCATGACTTGGTGTTGGATCTATTTCCTTCGAAATTTAGGCTTGAGGATTTGCTTGAATAACTTGAGAATATTTTGCGAGGTTACTGACGAATAATTGCTTGATAGTTCGTGGTTCGGTATTCAAGGTAACATTTTTCAAAGTCATTCCTCGGCCTTTTATAGTGAACTTTTAAAAATGCCCGTTGAAGAGATAAGCCGCTGATTTCAAAAGTCACTTGTGTCCGTTGGCTTGTCTTGTCGATCCTTGATATTGACATTTTCTCGTATTAAATGAGCATTGACTTTTCGTAGTCGACACAAGGTGCGTGCTTCCCATTGGTTTATTCCTTTTGCAAGCTTCTGGGATTGAGCACTTTAAGACATGGCAGCATGGAAGTATTACTTGTTTAGGTAATATTCTTGACTTATGTGCAACAGATTCTTTTTAGTTAACTCCTCTTTGCAGCTGCCTTTTCCCCAGGTGACTTGAGTCTGCTCCAATGATTGAAAGACTCATCTGTCACTTCAACTTTACTTGGCTTCTTGAGTTGACTTGACTGACACTTCACACAGTTGTATCTTAGCTGATACTCCTTCAGTCGAGTTCTTGACTTCTCCTCCTTGCCATACTCAGCTGTTCCACAGCGGAGTCTTCATTTTAGTCTTCATTTGACTTCTTGTATATCCAGGCATAGCTGACTTGACTCAGTTCATACAACCCTATCTATTACAATGCAAATTACAAGGAAAATGGGATGCCAACTTTCTAGTCTAAGTTTTACATGGCATTCATCAAAATCTAAACAATTAATTTCCCAACAATTTCCCCCTTTTTGATGATGCCAAAACTTAATTATACATACAAAATGTAAATGACAAAGATACATACAGACAATGTAGAAACAGAGAATGTGTGCGTAGAATCAATCTCTTTATTGATCATAACATTCTTGTCCTTTACACAACTGTTTACAATGTGTATCAGAGCGAACATACCATTTTATATCTACGAAAAAAATAAAATTACAGAGTTTTTCATAGAATGTACAGAAGACTTACACACATATGTATTTACAATAGTAAAATACATGAAGGGGTAGACAACAACACTTCATCGTCTTTTTGCGCTCCTTCTTTCTTCTTCTTGACTCTTTCGCCCCTTCCTCTGCTCTATTTCTCTTATTCTCATCTTCAGCTGCTTTCTTTTTCTCGTAGGCTCTTCTAGCAGCTTCGTCTTTTCTCTTTCTTTCTTGCCTTTTTTCCCACAACTGAGTTTGTTTTCTATTTTCTTCATCGATTCTCTTTACATACTCAACATTTTTCCTCTCCACTTCCAGATTTGCTATGGCATCATATCCAGCCCAATAGATCCCTCCTTTCTTCCCTGGATCTATGTATTCAATGTTTTTGGGTAGAGGTCTAGGTCTGAAACCTCTTCCTCCACTTCTTCTTTTCTCTTTTCTCGGGCGTGTATTATTTGGAGCCTTCTTTTTCAAAGAGTGACCTCAGCAGAGTGATCGCTACTGTCGTCACAACTTCTTCGCACATATTGAGGCCTTTTTCCCAATACAAGTCCCATGGTTGGGCCATTGACTTGCCTTCGAAGTATCCTTCGGATTCGAGCGTTTTGAATTCATCAATTGATCTAGGCTCATTTTCGACGTCTGAAATGGTATCAGTGTCTCTTCCTGCTGGAATGCCTCCATATTGTTTCAATATGTCCATCACACGGGCATCCATTTTTCCTTCGACCTCCTTCATCCCTGCTTCTACTATTTTTCTCTTCTCGGACATAGGTACACCAGAGTGTTGGAGCGGCAGAGTCACTGGAAGTTTGCTGATTATGTCACTGTGACAAGTCCTTGTTGAGGGGTTCTAGCAACCATTAGAGTCATATCCTTTGAACCTTCCCCCTCAACTGCTTTCCCTTATCTTTCATCTGATCTTCAGCTGTTTTCTTCTATTTCTCAACAGCTGCGACCTTTTTCTCAATTGCCGACCCTTTCAACGTCTTTAGGTATTCCTCTTCCCCCTTTTGGCATCATCAAAGGAGAGAGGAACCCCTGGGGGAACAGAACCCAACATGAAGTCCAATTTTGCCGATAGTCAAGTTTGCTTTGCTTTGTGGAGAGTCTCTTTGTGGAGTATGTTGTCGGTTGACCTTCATTTAAGCCGAAGAGTGAACTTTTCATTCATATTTTTGAAGTTCTTTTTGATGAAATCCTCACAGTAGTTCCATTTCAGTGGTGTGGGAGGCATGCATTCTATCAATATTTTCTTGCATCCTCCTCTTCATGTCAGCATTATCAGCACTCCAGATAAACATTTTGTTATACAATGCTTGAAATATCTGACATGTTCTAGACGCATTGTCTGTTGCTGTTGATGCCATTCCCTGAGTCTGACCACTATTCCAAGTAGATCGGCCATAAGATTAGTATCTCGGTTATCCAGCCGCATATCCATGGTGGCCTGGTGCCTTTCCATCTTCTCAATCTCTGCAAAGATTGTCTTGAAGACCTCTCGAACCTCAACTGTCACTTCTGTCTCAGCTGGCGGCTAAGCATCATCAAAGTCAAAGTCTGCTGAGACGATGGTATCTGTGGGAATAACTGGATCAGGTCTGACGTTGAAGCGTCTCTGCTCTCGATCTGTTTCTTCATTAAGTTCAGGCAGCTCAATTGAGAAAGGGAAAGTCTCTTCAAATGCATCATCATGGACATATGGTATAGCTTCCACCGTTACTCGTTCCTTTGATGTGCCCAGTTGAGTTGAATCTGTTTGCGGCGTTGGGAGCCCGCATTAACAATCGATTTTTTCAGTGAGGCCTCGGTGGTATTGACCTTGATTAGGCCGAGCCTCGGTTGTCGAACATCTTCTTCGGTCTCTCTTTGGTTTATCCTTTTGAGTTGACTGTTCCTCGGCCTTATTAGTAGGGTCATCGGAAGATGATGAGACTAGAAGGGGTGGCTCATCATCAAAATTGAGCGTTTGTCAAGCAGCCTTGAGGTCTGTCTTGCTCGTACTGGGTTGAACATCCTCATCTGAGTCTTTTAGATTTGCAGGAGGGGAGGACTAAGCTTCATCTTCACCTTCAGATCCCAGAAAAGTTATGTCAGGGTTGTCTTGAGAATCATGAAGGGCACTTATCTCCTTCTCAGAATCATCAATGTGGACAGGAGGGATGTTCTGTGTTTCTGCCTCTTTACCTTGGGAAGTCTCAACCTCCCGTAGGCCTTCATTACCTCCGCAGTCTCAAGCGCAGCAAGGCCTGGACATTCCCTTCGGCTGACTCAATTTGTCTTAGGGTCTTCTACGGTGGCATCCACCGGAGTCTCAACTCCGTGGATTGCACTTTCATTTCCCAGTGTTAAATCCCGGCGAGAACCATCTTGTGCCTCGACCGCATCGCCAGCTGGCGTCATCGGCTGCAGAGAGCGATTGGCACTTTCAGGCAGAACTTAACCGTCCGAGCAACTGATAACTTGTTTGTTTCTTTTTCTTGTTCCTTTTCACTTCACCTCCTAGATTCATGGTGGAGTCATCTCGCAACATCCTCCGACCTACCTGCGGTGGAGGGAGTTTCCCACCGGTGGCACACCACCGAGTGACTTGTGATGGGGTCACTCTTCTCCGAGAATCTCGGTTGTGTCCTTTGAGTGTTCATCCATGGGGGCGGTGGTAAGACACCTTCGAGCGGGGTTGGCTCAACTTGGGTCCCCAAGTTCCCGGTTTCATCGCTGGTCCCTAGATTCATCCTCTCGATCGAGTGGGGAAGTGGTTGCAAATGATCGTGGCAATCTGTTGTACCACTCCCAATGGATCAATCTCGGTGAGATTTGGAAGACTCTCCGGTCCTTCCGTCACCGTTGTTGCTCATGCATTATCCTGGATTCCCGCATGGCTTGCCTTTGCATTTCCAACTCCTCGATAAAGCGGTTAATTGGCCAAGTCCTCATCACTTCCCGAGAAGGCATCAAAGTGAGGATGAGTATGATCATGGGTTCAGTGAAAGGACAAATATTGGCCTTTCTCACGGGCTTGACTTCTCCGCCAATCTCTCCTTCCCCTTCTCTTTGAAGATCCGCAAGATGTCAGCGATTCTCTTCATCCAAAGTGCCGGACCACCGTGGGTCAACCCGAGGAAATTCATCGATTCTTCTTTTTCTTCTATGAATTGGTCTCTCGAATTGTTCCCTCGGCGACTCAACTTCCATTTCTTCCATTCTCGCGAGATGATTTTGGAGTTCGGATATGGTGGAGACAGCATAATCACATCATCGTCATCATCTTCTTGTTGTCCTCCTTTCTCAGGAATGGAGGGTAGCAGAGCTTGCTGCTCTTCACCCTCAGCAGCGTCTGTCGCAGGTGGAGATGCAGTCCTGTCGACAGAAGATTGACTCTCTCTCACCGCTTGTTCTCAATTTTGCATCTGGTTTACACTGGTCTTCGACTTGCCTCTACTGATCGGCCTCAGCAGACTTGGCTATTTCATCAACTTCTGGAGACTGCACTTCTCCAGCAGTCTCAGAGATCTTTTCCAGCTGAGTTGCAGACTCAGTTGTCTTCTCAAGTTCAGAACGCTTGGTGATTCTTCTTCTTTTGGTCCTTACCAGAGGAATTTCTGGTTCGGAAATGGTTTCCTCAGATTCCTGGGCGGCGGGGGCCGGTGCATCCTTCTTCGTCTGAGGAGCTTCCTTTCTTGGCTTGGCAGTCCTCTTCTTCTTGATGGCTGGAGAAGGTATTTGAGGTTCCTTCTCCGTCTCGGCTGCAGGGGCGAGTGCGATTTTTTTTTTTCTTCTTTGGGCGGCACTGGCTTCTTGCACTGCGTGGGCAACTTTTCTTCTTCGGAAGGGGAAGTAGCTTGTTGTTTCTTTGGGATCGGTGATTCCTTCGCCGGTATCCGCTTTGCTTGGCGTAAGCTCTCCTTTGGGCTCCTGAAAGGTTTGCCTGGAACATCTTCTTATTGACATGGAACGACTTTCCATGTCGAAGTGGAACACCCTTCACCTCCATCAACCGGCCAACTACAAGGCCATAGCCCAAGGATCCTCCAAATGACCCATCGTCCTTGAAGGACTTATATCCAACATTAGCGCAGCATTTGTAGACGACGACCGCCTTGATTGACCTTCTTCTCCTCCATGATCGCAGCCATGACGATCAGCTTCATTTTGGATAACTGATTGAAGCTTCCAAACTTCATATCCGCACATTTCGCGACGATATCCATCAATTTGTGATAATCGTCCTTTAGTAGCTTCTCATCAGCTGTGTAAACTACCTTCGCAGCACATTCAGGTCTGGCCACTTCCTTCCATGCAACAGCCAAGTTTACATCAGCCTCAAATATTTCCGACACTCCTTCCGACGGCAGCAAACAATGCCCCGCTAAATCTTCAGCAGTGATTGTAAAATCCATTCGGTGAATAGAGGACTTGATGCCCTCGTCTAGAACTTCAACGTTCACGTAGAACTGTGCTACCTCTTCAACATAAGTCATCTGAAACTCCATCGTAAGAAATGATTTCAGTCCAGATTTCTCGATTTTGTCAGCTATCTTCTTCACGAGGGATGGAACCCCTGTTTAACCATCCCTTCGAAATCCACCGTAGAACCAGTGTGGATTTGTTTCCCTAATTTGGTGAAATCATAGGTTGATGCCATTTTTCTGAGTTTTTATCGAACGAACTTTGACGAACTTGCTTTGAAGATTTGGTAGGGTTTTGAAAAGAAAAACTTTCTTTACTTTTGGAGAGATGAAAAGTTTTGAGTAATATGAGAGAAAGCGAACAACGGTATATATGGGTTATGAAAGGACGTGCTTTTGGTTTTTGAAATTTGATCAAGATCGACGGCTCAAATTTAGCACGCCGATTAGCATTTAATTGCCCGTATTTAATGTGGCAGCATTTATATCCAATCATATGCTTTGTTGTGCAGCGTTTTGACTGTACCTGTCATTATTACGACGTCATCCTTAAAAACATTCCCACTTATTAAAAACGACTGCGTTTTTGTCACTTAGCTCATAAATGACTCAACTTACTTCTTAGCTAACTCAACTCTTCTTCTCTCTATTCACATAGTGATTCAAATTTGTCACCTAATTCGATCTGATTGACTTTCCGATCTGAGTGATTCACTTGGCTAATTTATAAGATCTGCTTCGTTTTCATCTTATCATGTTTCATCTCTTCTCATTGAGTCTTCTGAGTGTCAACTCAGTTCAATTAATCCTAGCTCATGCTTAAGCTCTTCAAATCTTGATTCACATAATGGCTTTGTGAATATGTCAGCTAACTGTTTATCAGTTGAGATGTATTCCAAGGTAATGTCTTTCTTTTCAACATTATCTCTTATGAAATGATATCGACATCAATGTGCTTTGTTCTAGAAAGCAACACGGGATTCGAATGATTGCAATAGCACTTGTGTTATCACACATAATTGGAATCTCTTTTCTTCAATTTCATAATCTCTCACATTCTGATCTCATCCATAAGACTTGGGCACAATAGCGCCCGCAACTATGTACTCGGCTTGACTATGGATGTGGCTATTGAGTTTTGCTTCTTGCTAAACCAGAAACTAGTCTGTTTCCAAGCATCGACATGTACCGAAGTACTTTTCTGTCAACTCTACATCCAAAGATAGTCAAAGTCTGAATAACCAATAAGCTTGAATCCACCTTCCTTTGGATACCATAGGCCAACTTCTTGGCATCCCTTCAAATATCATGTGACTTTCTTTTGAAGCAGATTAGAATCTTTCACATACACCTACAACAAAGGTGATGTCCTGGCCTACTTGTTGTGAGATAGAGCGGTGATCCAATAAGTGCTCAGATCCTGGTTTGATCCACGAGGCTTACCATCCGCATCTATATCCATCTTGATGATGTATTCATTGGTATTTTCACGAAGACTTCTCTTCCATACCAAATTTCTTCATTAAATCTCTGGTATACTTTGTCTGACTTATGAAGGTTCCATCCTTCAGCTGTTTAACTTGAAGTCCTAGAAAGAATGTCAGTTCACCCATCATGCTCATCTCAAATTTGCCTTGCATGAGGTTTGAGAACTTATCACACATTGGTTGTTTGTGGATCCAAAAATGATATCATCCACATATATTTGAACAAGCAATATACTCTCTCCATCTTGAATTCTGAAGAGTGTTCTGTCCACTTTGCCTTTGGTGAATCCATTATCTGTCAGAAATTGAGATAATGTATCATACCATGCTCTAGGTGCTTGTTTCAATCCATATAGAGCTTTCTTGAGCTTGTACACCTTATCTCCAAGAGCCTTCTGATCAAAACCTGGAAGTTGCTCAACATAGACTTCTTCTTCCATTTGATATGTACTTTTCACATCCATTTGATATACAGTGAAGTTCTTGTGTGCAGCATAGGCAAGAAACATCCTTATTGCTTCTAATCTTGCAACAGGAGCAAATGTTTCATCAAAATCTATTCCTTCTTCTTGGCAATACCCTTTGGCTACCAATATTGCTTTATTCCTTACCACAGTAACCTTCCTCATTCATCTTGTTTCTGAATACCCATTTTGTGCCAATAACATTTTGATGGGTTGGTCTCTGTACCAGTTCCCATACTTTATTTCTTTCAAATTGATTCAGCTCTTCTTGCATGGCTTGAATCCAATGAGTATCATCCAATGCTTGGGACACATCTTTTGGCTCTATTTGGGAATTAAAACAAGTGAACATAGCTTCTTGTTGAGCTCTGGATCTGGTTCTTACAATATCTCTTACATCTTCAATGACTAGCTCGGTGGGTGGTCTCTCACCATCTCTTATCGGTTGGAGTAAGTCAATTTGGGTTCGATCGTCTTGCTTGGTGTGTTGTCTTGAGCAGCTCTCTCATCATTGCTTAGCTGCAGAGTTTCAGTGTCTTTGAGATTCAAATTGTTTCACTTCATCTTGATTGATTACTACAACTTCAACTTCAACTTCAACATAGGGACTCTTTCGCATAGTTGGGTGATTCAGCTTATCAGCCTAACTCCTCCATGTCTTCTCCATTTACATTAGGTTCATCAAAACCACATGGATAGACTCTTTCGTGACCATTGTCCTTTTGTTCAAGACTCTATAGGCTTTACTTTTGGTGAGTATCCCAAAAGGATTCCTTCATCGACTTTAGCATCAAAAGCCTTTAGATTATCCTTGCCATTGTTGTGGATGAAGCATTTGCATCCAAATATTCTCAAGTACCCAACATTTGGCTTTCTCCATGTCCAAATCTCATAGGAGTCTTTGTCCATTTTGTCTATTTATCATGCATCTATTTTGAGTATAGCAGATGCGGTGTTGATGGATTCAGCCCAAAATCTTTTAAGCGATCCGTTTTGACTAACATGGTCCTTGCAGCTTCCTTGAGAGTTCCGTTTCTTCTTCTCGCTACTCCATTCTCTTTGTGGAGTCCTTGCTGCAGATAATTCGTGAGCAATACCATTTTCAACACAACACCGAGTTATTATTCCATTGACAAACTCAGTTTCCATGTCGATCTTATCTTTATAATGGTTTGACTTTTCTCATTTTGAACTCTTTTCATCGATTGAGGTAACTTACGCAAAGTTTCCTTATTTTTACACATGAAGATTATCCATGTATATCTTGAATAATCATCCACCACTACTAGAGTGTATTTCTTCCCACTTATGCTAGATGGCTCAATGGACCAAATAGATGCATATTCAACGGATGCAATATCCTTGTTGAAGATGGACTTGACTTTTCTTTGAATGATGATTTGATCTGTTTTCCCAATCGGCATGCATCACAAACACTTTCCTTCTTGTACATCGAGTCTGGTAGTCCTTCTATAAGATTACTCCTTACAAGCTTGTTGATTGTCTTGAAATTCAGGAGACTCAAACTTCTTGTGCCACAGCCAACTTGATTCGGCTATACTCTTTGCTAGCAGACAAGTGCTTGGTGTGACAATCGACCAATCTAACACATACATGTTCTTCATGCGGATCCTTGCAACACCACTTCTTTGATTCAGTGTCTTTGATTTGGATTACTCCCATATTGAATCCAACATTATAGCCCTTGTCACAGAGTTGGCTAATGCTTAACAAGTTGAAGTTGAGGCCTTCGACATAAGCAACATCGTGATTTCTAATCCATTTTTCTTGATGGATCCGATTGCCTCTTATTTCCCCGAGCTTCATTTCCTCCAAATATGACTTTTGCACCTCTAATCTCCTTGAATTTTGATAGATTTTTCTTGTTCCTGTCATGTGTGCGGAAGCCACTATCCATGTACCAGGTTCCTTGGCACTCATTTGTTCCTTGAACCGCAATCAAGGAAATTAGTTTTTAGGTACCCATACTTGCACGGGTCTGAGGGGTTAGTCTTTGTAAGATGATCCAACCAACCTATAGCCAAATGATATGACTAAGAGGTTGCCATCTATCTCGTGCCATAATGTTAGGAAATTTATTGTTTAGATTTTGATGAATGCCATGTAAAACTTAGAATAGGAAGTTGGCACCCCATTTTTGTTGTAAAGCGCATTGTAATAAATAGGCTGGTCAAGTTTGAGTTAAGTCGCCTATGCCCAAACATGCAAGAAGACAACCGGAGACTAGAAGGAAGACTCATTTGCAAGACAACCGAGTATGGCAAAGAAGAGTAGACGGGAACTCTACGGAAGAAGCGGTGAGATGCGGTGAGTGGAGTATCGATCAAGTCAACTCAAGAAAAGCCAAGTCTCAAGTTGAAGTGATGAAGAGTCATCCAATGATTGGAAGTCGACTCTAAGTCACCTGGGGAAAGCAAGGAAATGCGGTCAAGTCGAGATAATCGAAAACGATCCGTTGCACAAAAATCAAGAGAATTACTTAAACAAGTAATATCTCCATGATACCTTTCTCGAAGTGCTCAATCCCAGGAAGCGTGCAAAAGGAATAAACCAATGGGAAGCACTACACCGTGTCGAACTACGAAAAGGTGAAGAACAATTCATACGAGGAAATGGCAATTCCAAGGATCGCAACAAGACAAGCCAACGATGCAAGTGACGTTCAAAAATAAGCCTATCTCTTCAACGAGCAAATTTTTGAAAGATCACTATAAAAGGCCGAGAAATGACTTTGAGAATAAGAGACCGAACCACAAACGTTCAAGCAATTATTAGAATGTAAACTGAAATATTCTCAATCCTCAAGCCTACACTACGAAGAACATCAATCCAACACTCACTGTGAAGGAAAGATAACTTCAATCGGTTGAAGAGGAAAATACTGAAAATCAAGGGGTCTACATTCCACGAAGGATTGTAGGAAGGTTCAAGGTCGAACAAGTCTTGAGCTTTTGGAGGGCTTCGTGATCAAATCCAAAGAGCTTGAGCAAGTGAGCTGTAGTAGCAAAGGCATTGCCTGTGAAGAAGCCGAGTCGCATTTAAAAGCCGGTGAGTGATCGGCGCTCTCGGATCGAGTCCCAAAGGATCAAGTCATTTGTGTGATCAAGACTTGTATCCGGGACATTACCACTTTGTATACCGATCAATACCTAGTGGATTCCTCGGGGAGTTGGAGAAGAGAGGAGTAGAAGAATTACCCCATCTTGAACCTCTATAAAAATCTTATTGTGTCATTTACATTTCAAAGACTTTAATTCTTGCATCATATTTGTTTATTTCTCACGACACATTTGCTATCCATTAGATAATCTCTAAGTACTAAATCAAGCTCTAAATCTCTACTTAACCAAACTTAAGGGTGTTAAGTCTTCAGCTGAAAAACAAACCACAGTTGAGTTAATTTAGACTTAACGGTGAGTTATTCAAAGAATAGCTCGATTGAGTCTGTTGAGAGACTAACTCTCTTGATTAACTAAATTGGTCATCCACCAAGTTTGTGGCAAAGATCGACTCGAATTTTAAAAGAACTAAATCAAAAATTTGGTAAGGTTTATTCAACCCCTTCTAAACCTTACACTTACACCCCTTGGGACTACAAGTGGTATCGGAGCGGTTGGTTCATTGAGCCTTCCACACATCGGTTAGTTCTTGAACTAGATCTCCAAACTTTTCAAAGTCCGCTTTAGTACTTAAACTTTCAAAACTCTTTTTATCATTAAAATTTATTATCATGGAAGCAAATTTGACACGCATCCCTATGTTCACAATTGAAGAATTTGATGATTGGAAAATTCGTATGCGTGCTCATCTATCAAAGATTACATGATGAGATGTGGATAGTGATAGAAGATGGAGCACTCAGATCTTAAAGGTGAACACAAGCGTAAGAAGAGCTCAGAAGGAGAGGAGGATGTTGCTCCCGGTTGCCATGGTTGAAAAACCAAGAACTGAATGGACAAATGATGATGAGAAAAAGATACAACCTGGACAATGTAGCCAAGGACATCCTTTACAAAACCTTGGACAAAGCCATGTTCAATAAAGTCAAATCATGCAAAACGGCTAAAGAAATGCTGGGACAAGCTAACATTGATTTGTGAAGGCTCGTGAGCAAATCAAAGAAAACAAATTATCGGTGGCCGTACATAAATTTGAGAACTTCAAAATGATCTCAGGAGAAAACTTGGATCAACTGGATGCTCGGTTCACGAAATCACCAACGAGCTATCTCGCACTTGGAAAGGAATATACACGAGAAGGAAATGTGTATGAAGATCCTAAAAAGTCTTCCAAATTGAATGGGAAATGGAGGTCATGGCACTAAGACATTCCATGGACCTATCAAAGACATCCAACCATGAACTATTCTCGGACCTCAAAGCCTACGAGTTTGAGTGAGAAGAAAAGACCAGGAAGCGGCAATTTGCACCCAAAACAATTTGCTTCTAATTGTTAAAGATGGGAAGAGAGCCGAGGTCAATGAAGCCATTGATCCGAAGAAATAGCCCCGATGAATAAAAGATTCAACAAGTTCTTCAATAAGAACTACAAGAGAGGCAAGGGCGAATCTTCAGAAGACACTCAGCTCCTCCAAGTCAAGGGAAGATAGGCCAACCAAGAGAGCAAATCATCAAAACGCTGAATATCAAAGGGTGACAATCCAAGAATGGAAAGAGTCGATCAAAAGGTTGAATATCTATCTTTGGAACAGTAGACAACCAGGTCACTACGCCATTGATTGCCCATATCCGTAGTCAACAAATACGAAATGAAGAAGAAAGAAAGGTCTTGAGAGAAAGAAGACAAGAAACGAAAAAGGCAATGTTGGCTGCGAGAAAATGTAGAGTCAAAAGACACGGTGATTCAGAGAGCAAATGAAGCCGACTACTCAAGTGACTCACGAAGAAGAAGCCCCGATCTGTTTGATGGCCAAGGAACAAGATCAACCTGACCAAGAAGATGAGATACACTCTAACTCATCAAACTCGACTCTAGTGATAGTGATCGTGATACACACACTTCATCACCCACCGATCTTTATGATTCATTAGGCAAAATGATGAAAGATTTTGAACACATTAAATCCTCACACACACTATTAAATGAGGAAAACATCCTACTCAAGAGCAAAACTCAAAGTCGACTAAGGAGCCGAGTACTCTAAGTCAAATAGCCGATGAGAATGAAAGTTTAAATTTGAAAATGCTAAGTTAATAGCAGAAATAGTTGCCATAGAAAAGAGGAGAATGACCTCAAAAATGTTATTGCCTCATTCACTAAGGCATCTAAATCATTAGATGATCTTATTATGAGTCAAAGAGAATGTGGAGACAAGACAAAGCTTAGGATTTAACTCCTCTGTGATATGTCAAACTTCGAGAGTAATTTTGGAAAAAGGATCTTCAAGCAATGAAGAGTCTAAAAAATCCAAAACTCTAAATGTTGCACACACATTCACCCCAAAGCACAATTACAAGCAAACTGGCCTTGGTTATAAAGGAAAAGGAAAATAGCCGAGTTGAGTCTTATTTGAAAGGACAAGCGAGAAGAGATTCGGCCGAGTTCCTCAAAGAAACTCCAAACAGAAAATACTCTGTAAAGAAGAAGCGAGAGCTACCAAAACCCCAAAAAATCTATAAAAGAAATACATATGATGGAATGGTAGAAAATATCCAAGCCAAGTGATTGGAATAATGTGAACTATCAAAGATAGACTTATGGAATATAAGCCCAAATGGCAAAGGCCTAGAACTCAGCAAAGGCCATTCCAAAAGTATAAGAGCTTTCATCAGCACACATATGCACCTAGGCACTACATTCAAAGACACCACAATTACCCAAAGAAGGCGATTGCCAAAACACATATGCAGGCATACAGACAAAAGAGACAGCATGTATTGTATGAACCTAGAATCCCCAAGCAATTTGCCAAGATTAATTATGATTATGGCACTAATAGATGGCAACCCTTAGAGTCAAATCATTTGGCTATAAGTTGGTTGGATCATTTTACAATTCTAACCCCTCGGGACCTGCACAAGTATGGGTACCTAAAACTTAATTTCCTTGATTGGAGGTTGAGCAGTGAGTGCCAAGGAACCTGGTATATGGGCCGGTGGCATTTCCGGACATATGACAGAAATAAGAAAAATTTGTCAAAATTCAAGGAAGTTAAAGGAGCAAAAGTCATATTTGGAGGAAATGAAGCTCAGGTGAAATAAGAGGCATTGGATCCATCAAGTGGAATGGATTAGAAATCACAGATGTTGCATATGTTGAAGGACTCAACTTCAACTTGCTAAGCATCAATCAACTCGTGTGACAAGGGCTATAATGTTGGATTCAACATGGGTATATGTCAAATCAAGGATCTTGAATGGAATGAAGTTGTGTTGCAAGGATGCGGATAAAAGAACATGTATGTAGTAGATTGGTCAACCGCTACACCTTAACACGTCTACTAGCAAAAAAGCACAAATTGAATCAAGTTCATTGTGGCACAAAAAGCCGAGTCACCCGAATTTCAAAACGATTAACAAGCTTGAGAAGTAACCTTGTGGAAGGACTTCCGGCCAAAGATACAAGAAGGAGAGTATATGTGATGCATGTCGAAGGGAAAACAAATCAAATCTTCATTCAAAGAAAAGACATGTCCATCTTCAACAAGAATATTGCATCTGCTACATATGGATCTATTTGGCCAAATGGAACCGGCCAAAGATAAGTGGAAAGAAATACACTTGGTGGTAGTAGATGACTACTCAAGATATACATGGACAATATTCATGTGTAAGAAGAAAGAAACTCTACGTAAAACTACCACGGTGATGAAGAAGGATTCAAAACGAGAAGAGCCAAACCATTATCAAAATAAGATCAGACGGAGAGGAACCGAGTTTGTCAATGGAATAATAACTCGATATTGTATTGAAAATGGTATTGGTCATGAACTATCTGCAGCAAAGGACTCCATAGCGAGAATGGAGCGAAAGAAAGAAGGAAGAACTCAAAAAGAAGCGGCAAGGACCATGTTAGTGAAGCAGGGGTTACCAAAAAGATTTTGGTCAAGCAATAAACACAACTTGCTACACTCAAAACAGATGTATGATAAGCAGACGGTGACAAAGACTCCTATGAGATTTGGACTGGAAGAAAACCAAATGTTGCGTATTTTAGAATATTTGGATGTAAATGCTTCATCCACAACAATGACAAAGATAACCTAAAGGCCTTCGATGCTAAAGCGATGAAGGTATCTTCTTGGGATACTCACTAAAAGCAAAGCCTCTGAGTACTCAACAAAAGGACTATGGTTGCGAAGAATCCATTCATGTGGTATTCGATGAGCAAATGTAAATGGAGAAGACATTGAAGAGTCGGTGATAAGTGAATCATCCAACCATACGTAAGAGTCCCTATCTTTGTCAAGTCAAGCCGAATTATAAACTTAGAAGAAGATGAGATAATGAATCTCAAAAGCATTTGGAAAATTTGCGGCTAAGCTAAGTGACTACGAGAGAGTTGATCAAAGCAACACATTTGCAGACGATTGAATCCACCAACTTACTTCAACTTTGATGTAAGATGGCGAGAGACCATCCACGAGAACTTGTCATTGGAGATATAAGAGAAGGTGTCAAAACAAGATCTAGAACTCAACAAGAAGCTATGTTCACATGCTTCATCTCGCAAATAGAGCCCAAAGATGTGTTACAAGCATTGGATGACACACATTGGATTCAAGCTATGCAAGAAAAGAGTCAATCAGTTTGAAAGAAATAAAGTATGAGAATTAGTTCAAAGACCCACACATCAAAATGTTATTGGTACTAAATGGGTGTTCGAAACAAGATGAACGAGGAAGGTTACGTGGGTAAGAAACAAAGCAAGACTAGTAGCCAAAGGATATTGCCAAGAAGAAGGAATAGATTTTGATGAAACATTTGCTCCTCGTAGCAAGATTGGAAGCTATAAGGATGTTTCTTGCCTATCTGCTCACAAGAATTTTTTTTTGATCGGTAAATGTGAAATATATTGATCAAAAGAACACATACATGGCGAGCCAGGTTATACAACGTGAGTTTGGAACCATAGCAATGGCTCCTACATCAAGTTCATATTACATATCAAAGGGGAACGCAAGATAAATAAAACTAGAGCCCGTCTAAAGCATGCCTCTCGAATCGACTCGAAACATGGGGGTATAAAGCAAAAATAGTTTTATACACACGTGTTCGATCTTGATGATGATCGAATCTATTCTTGGTGTCTCACCTCGAATATCAACCTGTTCCTTGCATTCCGCATTTGGTAGACGGTGGAAGCTAGTGTTGTCTTCTTACTTTTCGGTTGCCAACCTGTCCCGTTTGCTTCTTTCTTAAGCCATTTGAGTGCGCTCCCGAGTGTACTCATTTGTCTATGAAGGCCGATCCATTGCCGAGTTGCGCCCCGGACACTGTTTACAAAATGTGCATTCAAAATAAAGATGGTAAATTGACTCTTGTTGTTCCCCATAGAACACGCAGTATCATTTTCAATATCCATAAAACCAAGACGGTTCTTGGTTTTAAGGCGACCAAGTATGCAAAGCCACATGATGAAAGAGTGTTTAGGGGGATGGAAGGACCCCATATAACACTTTTCCAACAAAAGATGGATGTAAAAAGTGCATTCCTAAATGGTCTATTGGAAGAAGAAGTGTATGTTGAACAACCTCCAGGATTTGAGCGAGAAGACTCTTGGAGATAAGGTATACAAACTCAAGAAAGCTTTGTATGGATTGAAACAGGCACCCAGAGCATGGTATGATACTTTGTCACAATTCCTAATCGAAAATGGATTCACAAAAGGAAAAGTAGATAGAACACTTTTCGTAATTCAAGACAAAAAAAGAGTATCTTTGCTTGTTCAAATATATGTGGATGACATCATTTTTGGATCCACAAACAAAGAGTTTGTGTGAAAATTTTTCAAACCTCATGCAAAGTAAATTTGAAATGAGCATGATGGGAGAGTTAACATTCTTCCTTGGACTCCAAGTGAAACAAGCGAAGGATGGAACCTTCATAAGTCAAACAAAATACACGAGAGATTTAATGAAGAAATTTGGTATGGAGGAGAAGTCCTCGTAAAAATACCAATGAATACATCACCAAAATGGACATGGATGCAGATGGCAAGCCCGTAGATCAAACAAGATACAGCGCACTTATTGGATCATTGCTCTATCTCACAAAGAAGCAGCGGACATCACCTTTGATGTAGGTGTATGTGCAAGATTTCAATCTGCTCCAAAAGAGAGCCATCCGACAAATGACTAAGAGAATATTGAGATACTTGAAAGGAAGCCAAGAAGTTGGCTTATGGTATCCAAAGGAAGGTGGATTCAAGCTAATTGGCTATTCGGACTCGACTATCTTTGGATGCGAGTTTAAAAAGCACCTCAAGCACATGTCAAATGCTAGGAACAGTGATTTCCTGGTTTAACAAGAAGCAAAATTCAATAGCCACCTCTAAGTCGGGACGGAGAATACATAGATGCGGCAAATTTGTTGTGCCCAAGTCCTATGGATGAGGCAATTGAGAGACTATGAAGTTGAGGAAAAAGAAATTCCAATCATGTGTGATAACACAAGTGCAATTGCAATTACTCAAAATCTGTGTTGCACTCAAGAACAAAGCATATCGATGTCGATATCACTTCATAAGAGATCATTTTGGAGTATATCTCAAGCGATAAACAATTGGTACCGACATCTTCACAAAACCATTATGTGAGTCAAGATTTGAAGAACTCAAGCATGAGTTAGGGTTAATTGGTGGTGACACTCGGAAGAATCAAGAAAAGAAATGGAACACAAAAGGGAAAAAGATTTGAACTCACAAATCAGCCTAAGTAAATCACCGTGTCGGAAAGACAACTATACCAAGTCGGTGACAATTTGAGTCACAAAGAGGAATGAGAAAAGAAGAGCTAAACCAACCGAGGGCAAAAGTTTGAATCATTTATGAGCAAAGTGACAAAAACGATCGTTTTGACTAAGCGGGAATGTTTTTAAGGATTACGTCGGCATAATAATTATGACGTGTACAGGCAAAAGCCGCACACCAAGCTTATGATTGGATATAAATCTTTGCCGCATTAAATATGAGACATTTAATGCTAAATCGGCGTGCAAAATCTAAGCCGTTGATTTCGATCACATTTCAAAAACCACCCGCACGTCCTTTCATAAACCATACTTAAACTATTTTCGTCCGTTTCTCTCACACACTACCAAAACTGTTCATTTCTCTCTCTCGAGAAGCAAAGGCAAAAATTTTCTCAAAACCCTATCTATCTTCAAATCAATCTCTAAGTTTTCTTCGGTAAAATCTGAAGGATGGCACCAACCTATGATTTTGACAAGTTAGGAAAACAAATCCACACCGGGTCTCTTTTGTGGATTTCGATGGCATGGTGAAACAGGGTCCGATGACACCCTAGTGAAGAAAATTGCTGAGAAATTGGAAACGTCTGGCTGAAATCGTTTACGATCTTTGGAATATCCGATGACCTATGTGGAGGAGGTCGCGCGATTCTACATGAATGCTTGAGATTCACGATGAAGGGATAAAGTCATCTGCATTCACGGAAAGAAGCTCACCATCTCTGCCAAGGATTTGGTGAACACCGCTCACTACCAACGGAAGGAGCATCAAAAATTAACGGCCGATGTAAACCTCGGGCTGCTGCTTGGAAGGAAATAGCCAAGCCCGACTATCTTGATAAAATAGTTTACACAAACAAACAAGAAGGCATTGAAGGAGGATTATCACAAGTTGTTGGACATAGTTGCCAAATGTATTGACATCAAATTTGGCGGCTTTGACCAATTGTCAAAAGCAAAGTTGATCGTGATGGCGGCGATCATTGAAGAAAGGAAAATAAAGCCGAGTTTGTTTACAGCAGACTATGCGAATGTGGGAACAAATCCTTCAAGGAAGACGGCACATTTGGAGGATCCCTAGGATATGGCACAGTGATTGGCCGGTGATGGAGGTGAAAGAGTCCCTCTTAGACATGGAAAGGCGTTCCATGTAAACAAGAGGATGTTGAGATCAAACCTCTCGGCGCACGAGAAGAGAGCTTACGCCAAGAGAGGCGACACGAGTGAGGGGAATCGGTGACCACTCAAGATACTGTTGTTTCCTCTCCACCAAAGAAGAAAAGCTGCCCCTGCAGTTTGCTAAGAAGACTGCCTTTGCTCGCAAAGAAAGAAAGTCAAACTGCTCCCGCCCGCTGCAGAGAGTCACCGCCCTGCGGCCGTGTCTCCGCCCCCAGTGCGGCCGAGAAGGACTCTCAACTACCTTCTCGGATCGTCAAAAAGAGGAGATCGATAAGCCAAGACGGCTTGACGGCCTCAAAAAAGACTCGGCCATCCGGCCCCCCGCCCAAGACTCGAAGAAAGCGTCTCACGAACCCAGAAATGCCTCGGTACAAACTAGAAGACGAAGAAGAATCATCAAGCGCTCGAGCTTGAGAAACCGACTGAGTCGACCACTCACCGAACAAATACTAAAGCTCAAGCAATAGAGTCCCCAGATGTAATTGATGAAACAGCTAAGTCTCTTTGAAAAGCGATGACAGAGGCAAATCGAAGAAATATGTAGTAGTCCGCGCTGGTGAGACACAAGAAGAAGAAGGCGATAGAGCGATAGTGATGTGATGATCCTATCCCCACTTTACCCGGATATTCAAAATCGTCTGCGAGAGTGGAGGAAATGGAAATTGTGTAAATCCAGGAAGCAGTTCAATGGCCCGAGTTTATAGAAGAAGAAGAAGAAGGAATGTTGAACTTCCTTGGGTCGACCTCGTGATCCGGCAAAGATCGGATGAAGACAATCGCACGGATATCCTGCGGATCTTCAAGGATAAGGAGAAGGAGCGCGCGAGAAGAAGGCCGAGGCACATGAGAAGGCCGGCATCCGCCCTATCTCAAAGACCACGAGAACACACACATCCTCTCCTTGATGTCTTATCGATGATGATGAGAATCCGGACTCTGCGCCGCCACGAGAAGAGTTGCAAATGCAGCAAGCAATGCATGAATCGAGAATTCTTCATGAGAAGAGCATGATGGATGGACCAGGAGAGTCCTCTAGAACTTTAGCCGAAATCGATCCAATGGGAGTGGTTGACAAATCGCCACCGTTATTCTCGCCACCACTTCCCACTCACTCGGAAGAAGGAATTAAGGGAGGCTGTCGATGAAACTAGGTTAGTGGGGACCCCGGTTGAGCCAACCCTTAACGAAGGTGTCTTACCACCGCCCCAACTTGGTGAACACTCGGTAGATACGGGCGGGAGTTTGGAGACGAGTGACCCCATTCAAGTTACTCGGTGGTGCGCCGGTGGGAAACTCCCTCGGCTGGCAAGGTCGGAGAATCTTCGAGATGACTCCACAACGAATCTAGGAGGCGAAGTGGAGAAAGTACAAACGCAAAAGGAAAGCAAGTTGCCATCAACGAAGCTCGGATAGTTGAAACTGTCTCGGTGAGGTGCCAATCGCTTTGAAGGCTAATGACGCTGGCGATGCGATCGAGGCACTGAAAGGAACAGCCACAGGGAGTTAACACTGCAGGCGATGAAAGTGCAATCCATGGGGTTGAGACTCCAATGGATGCCACCTCGAAAGACCCTAAGGCGGTGACTTTGTCGAAAGGGAGGTCAAGGCCTTGTTGCGATCGAGATCGCAGGAGGTAATGAACACGGGAGGTTGAGACTTCCGGGGTAAAGAAAAGTCAAGTAGAGAACATCCCTCCCGCTATCGTTGACCCATCCGAAAAAGGAGATAAGCGCTTCATGATTCCCAGGATAATCCTCGATGTAACCTTTCGGGATCGGAAGGCGACGAAGAAAAGCCGAGTCATCCCCCGTGATGCATCCAAAAGACTCGGTGCGGATGTTCCTAGCACGAGCAAGTCGATCTCAAGACTACTCGTCGAACTTTCAATTTTGATGATGAGCCACCAATGGAAATCTCATCATCGTCCGATGACGCTCGATAAGGCCGAGGACCAGTCCACTCAATTGGAGAAACCAGTGAGACCAACGAAGCTGTTGAGATATGAGGCTCGCAAAGCTGGGTCCACTTCACAATGAGACCCCACTGCAACAGAAGTCCATCTGCGAGCTCCCAAGCCGCAGAGTTCGGTTTCAAAAAAGGAACTACACGCGCACCTCTCATCATTGAACAAATACCGGTTGGCGTGATGATTCCTTTATAGAATCTTTTCCTTTTCTCTCGGAGGTACCCGACCTCCCTGAAGAGTCGAGAACGAGCTCGCACGCTTCCACAGACCAGCTCTCCTATCATCTCGTCGGTACCATCGTTCGGTGACTATGACTTTTGACGCTGCGTGGCCATCACCGCATCAGAAAAACAGCTGAAGTTCGGGAGGTGTTCAAAGCATTATTTGCCGAGATTGAACGGATGGAGAGGCACCAGGCCTCTATGGACATGCGATGGACAACAGAGATGCCAATCTTCTGCGACTTGAGAGGCATAATCAGGATCGGGAATGGTGGCAACAAAGAACAAACAATGCGTGTGGAACAAGTTAGATACTTCAGGACATTGTTCAACAAGTGCATTGGTATGGAGAGCGAGAATCTTTGATGCAAAAACGAAATTGAGAGAACATATTGAGCACATGCATGAAGCTTACACTTTGCCGAGATAAAGCTGCTGCGTGAGCAAAATAAGAGTGATCTCCAGTACGGAAGCAAATATGGACAGAAAATTCCAGCCTTCTCATGGCTGAAATGAAACTAATTTAGCGAGTCCAACGCTACTCGCTCGAATTTCGTGCCGCATACTCCGCAGCGGACTCGAGACAGAACTCAACTATCAGCAGGCTCGACTTCCTGCTTGCCTAGTATGTTTCCAGGCATTCCTCTCTCCTTTGATGATGCCAAAAAGGGGGAAGAGAAATACCTTAAAGCACATAAGAGATCTGAAGCTGAAAAAGATGATGCAGCTGGTCAGGGAAAGACAGCTGAGGAAGTATTGAAACAAAAGAAAGGAAAGTCCGTTGAGGGGGAAGGATCGAAAGATGTGACCTTGATGATCGCACAAACCCCCCAACAAGGTATTGTCACTGGTGATATTATCGCAAAGCAAACTCCAGTGACTTCTGCCACTCCAACACTCTGCTATATCTATGGTGAAAAAAGAAAAACAATTGAAGCGGGGATGGAGGAAGTGGAAGGAAGAATGGATGCCCGAGTTATGAACATCTTGAAACAACATGGAGGCATTCCGGTGAAGCAGAGACACTTATGCCATCTCGGATGTCGGGACCGAGCCACGATCAGTTGATGAATTTAAAACGCCGCATCGAAGGATACTTTGCAAATATGTCTATGGCTCAAGCTTGGAACTTGTCTTGGGAAAAGGGTCTCACGTTATGTGAAGAAGGCCGAAGCGGACTCGGCGTCATCCTCTGCTTTGGTCACTCCGGTCACTCACTTTGGAAAGAAGAAGACCCAGACAATACACGCCCAGGTAGAGGAAAGAAGCGGTGGTGGAGGAAGAGGTTTTAGACCTAGGCCTCGCCCAAAAACATTGAATACGTAGATCCAGGCAAGAAAGGAGGGATCTCTTTGGGTGGTCTTGACCAAATAGCAAATTTGCAAGTGGCTAAAAGTAATCTTGAGTATGCGAAAAGAATAGAAAGAAGAAAACAAGAGACAAACTCGGCTATGGGAGGAAAGACAAGAAAGATTAAGAAGAGATGAAGTTTGCCAGGAAGGCATATGAAAAAAAGAAGAAGAAGCGGTGACGATGAGAAAAAGAGAAGGAGAGCGAGAAGATCTTGAACAAGATGAAAGAAGAGACAATGAAGGAGATGAAGTGTTCTTTGTCCACCCCTTCATGTATTTTATTATGTAAATACATACTATGTAAGTCTTCGCAATAAAGCTATAAATTCTTTATTTGTTTTGTGTAGACAAATGTATGCTCGATACACCTTGTGAGTTGTGTAAAAGAACAAGAATGTTATGATCAATAAAAGGATTGATTCTACGCATACATTCTATGTGAATACACTATCTGTATATATCTTTGCTATTTACATTTTTGAATGGTTTAAGTTTTGGCATCATCAAAAAGGGGAAATTGTTAGGAAATTTATTGTTTAGATTTTGATGAATGCCATGTAAAACTTAGAATAGGAAGTTGGCACCCCATTTTTGTTGTAAATGCATTGTAATAAATAGGGCTGGTCAAGTGAGTTAAGTCGACTATGCCCAAACATGCAAGAAGACAATGGAGACTAGAAGAAAGACTCATTTGCAAGACAACCGAGTATGGCAAAGAAGAGTAGACGGGAACTCTATGAAGAAGCGGTGAGATGCGGTGAGTGGAGTATCGATAAAGTCAACTCAAGAAAAGCCAAGTCTCAAGTTGAAGTGATGGAAGAGTCATCCACGATTGAAGTCGACTCTAAGTCACCTCGGGGAAAGCAAGGAAATGCGGTCAAGTCGAGATAATGAAAAAGATCCGTTGCCGAGAAATCAAGAGAATTACTTAAACAAGTAATATCTCCATGATACCTTTCTCGAAGTGCTCAATCCGAAGCGTGCAAAAGGAATAAACCAATGGGAAGCACTACACCGTTTCATAACTCGAAAAGGTGAAGAACAATTCATACGAGGAAATGGCAATTCCAAGGATCGCAACAAGACAAGCAACGATCGCAAGTTACTTTCAAAAATAAGCCTATCTCTTCAACGGGCAAATTTTTGAAAGATCACTATAAAAGGCTGAGAAATGACTTTGAGAATAATAGACCAGAACCACAAACGTTCAAGCAATTATTAGAACTGTAAACCTGAAATATTCTCAATCCTCAAGCCTACACTACGAAGAACATCAATCCAACACTCACCTGTGAAGGAAAGATAACTTCAATCAGTTGAAGAGGAAAATACTGAAAATCAAGGGGTCTACATTCCACGAAGGATTGTAGGAAGGTTCAAGGTTGAACAAGTCTTGAGCTTTTGGAGGGCTTCGTGATCAAATCCAAAGAGCTTGAGCAAGTGAGTTTGTAGTAGCAAAGTGCCCTGTGAAGAAGGCGAGTCGCACGAGAAGCCGGTGAGTGATCAAGGCGTCTCGACTGAGTCCCAAAGGATCAAGTTGTGTGATCAAGACTTGTATCGACTGTTACCACTTTGTATATCTTGATCAATACCTAGTGGATTCCTCCGGGAGTTGGAGAAGAGAGGAGTAGAAGAATTACCCCATCTTGAACCTCTATAAAAATCTTATTGTGTCATTTACATTTCAAAGACTTTAATTCTTGCATCATATTTGTTTATTTTCACTGTGACATATTTGCTATCCATTAGATAATGTCTAAGTACTAAATCAAGCTCTAAATCTCTACTTAACCAAACTTAAGGGTGTTGAGTCTTCCATTTGAAAAACAAACCACGAGTTGAGTTAATTTAGACTTAACAATTTGAGTTATTCAAGAATGGCTCGTTGAGTCTGTTGAGAGACTAACTCTCTTGATTAACTAAATTGGTACATCCACCAAGGACACGAGTTGTGTAAGATCGACTCGAATTTTAAAAGAACTAAATCAAAAATTTGGTAAGGTTTATTCAACCCCCCTTCTAAACCTTACACTTACACCCCTTGGGACCTACACATAATCATAATTCACTTTTGCAAATTCCTTGGGGGCTTTAGGTTCATACAATTGTCTCATTTGTCTGTATGCATGTGTGTGTGTTTTAGCAATTGCCTTCTTTGGGTAGTTGTGATATTTGTGAGTGTAGTGCTTGGGTGCATATGTGTCTTGATGATAGCTCTTTTGCCTTTGGAATGACCTTTATTGAGTTCTAGGTCTTTGCCATTTTGGCATGTATTCCATAGGTCTTTTCTTTGATATTTCACATTATTCCAATCACTTGACTTGGGTAGTTTCTACCATTCCCATCATTTGTGTACCTTTGATAGAACTTACGGGGATTCTCGGTAGCTCTGTTTCTTCTTCTGAGTACTTCTTGTTTGGAGTTTTGAGGAACTCGCTTGATTTATTCTCATTTGTCCTCTCAAAGATACTCAATCTGGTTGTTTTCCTTTTCCTTTATATCCAAGGCAGTTTATTTGTGATTGTGCTTTGGAATGAATGTGTGTGCAACATTTGGTGTCTTGTATTTTTGAGATGTTTCATTACGTGAAGATTTTTTTTTTCCAAGATCGCTCTTGAAGTTTGACTATGCACAAAGGAATTGAATCCTATGCCTGTATTGTCTCCACATTCTTTTTGGCTCATGATAAGGTCATCCAATGATTTAGATGCCTTTGTGAATGAAGCAATCACATTTTTGAGATCATTTTCTCTCTTTTCTATAACAACTATCTCTGCTATTAGTTTAGCATTTTCGGTCTTGACTCTTTATTCTCATCGGCTATGTGACTTAGAGTACTCGGCTCCTTAGTCACATTTTGTGAGTTTTGGCTTTTAATTTGTTTGTTTTCCTCATTTAATAGTGTGTGTGAGGACTTAATGTGCACAAAGTCTTTTATCATTTTGCCTAATGAATCATAAAGATCAGTGGGTGATGAAGTATGTGTGTCACAATCACTATCACTAGAATCGAGTGAGATAAGTTAGAGTGTACCTCATATTCTTGGTCGGGTTGGTCTTGTTCTTTGGCCATTAGGCAGTTAAGGCTTTCTTCTTCGAGTCACTTGAGTAGTCACCTTCACTACTCTCACGAATCTGCTACTTCTTTTGACTGTTTTTTGACCAACATGTATTTATTGACTACAGGATATGGACATTCAATAGCAAAGTGTCCTGGTTGTCCGCAATTCCAACACGGGTTTTCAACTTTTTGGTCGGCTCTCTCATTTCTTGGGTTGTCGACTCTTTGATATTCGACCTTTCGATACTCGGCTCTCTTTGGTGTCCTATCTTCCCTTGATTTGGAGGGAGAGTGAATGCCTTCGGAGGATTCTCCTTTGTTTCTTTTGTAGTTTTTGTTGAAGAACTTGTTGAATCTTTTAACCATTAAGGCAATTTCCTCCTGGTCAATGACTTACTTACCCTCGTTATCTTCCCATCTTCAACTATAAGTGCAATTGTTTTGGGTACAACTGTCTCTCCTCTTGATCCTTTCTTCTTTCTCAAACTCATAAGTTTTGAGGTCTGAGAATAATTCATGATTGGATGTTTTTGATAGGTCCATCGAGTGCCTTAGAGCCATGGTTTTCATTTCCCATTCATTTGGGAGACTCCTTAGTATTTTCATACACATTTCCTTTTGTGTGTATTCATTTCCAAGTCCGAGAGCTCATTCGTAATTTTAGTGAATCAAGCATCCGGTGATCCATTGTTTCACCGCAAGCATTTTAAAGTTTTCAAATTTTTGAACTACAACAGATAATTTGTTTTCTTTAATTTGCTCGATCCTTCACAAATTAAAGTTAATTTATCCCGATTTCTTTGGTCATTTTGTCTTGCAAGATTTGACTTTGTTGAACATGGCTTTGTCCAAAGTCCGGTAAAGTGTATCCTTGGCAACATTGTCTAGGTTGTTTCTTTTCTGTCATCATTTGTCCTTTCAGTTCTTGGTTTTTCAACCATAGTTGGTCTAGGAGCAGCTGACCTCTTCTCCTTTAGTTGCAGCGGACTCTTCTTGCAGTTGTGTTCACCTTCATTATTTGCGGTGGCCCATCCTCTATCACTATCCACATTTCATCATGTAAAGTTGCATACGTATTTTCAGTCATCAAATTCTTCAAGGGTGAACATAGGAATGCGTGTCAAATTTACTTCCATGATAATAACTTTGCAAAAACAATGGCTTTTGAAAGAACAAGTGTTAAGAACCTCTTTGAAAGATTGGAGATCTAGTTCAAGAACAGGCGTGGAAGGCTCAATGAACCAACCGCTCCGATGCAGTTGTAGGTCCCAAGGGGTGTGAGTAAGGTTTAGAAGGGGGTTGAATAAACCTTACCAACTTTTCGATTTTAGTCCTTTTAAAATAATACGAGTTATATACACGCCTAAGTCCTTGAGGACAACTAGGTTAGTTAACGTGAGAGTTAGCCACTCAACGCACTCGATTGAGTGTTGATAGAATAACTCAGTTGTTTAGTCTAAACCTTAACTTGGCCGTGTGATAAGATTTTTTGAAGACTTAAACCCTTGAATTTGGTTTAAGTTTGTTTTAACACTTGGTTTTAGAACTTTGTTAATTATCAGTTGGATAGCAAATTATCGTGAGATATAAAATGATATGCGAGAAATTAAATCTTTGAAATGTAAATGACACAATAATTTTTATAGAGGTTCGAAGATGGGGTAATTCTTCTACTCCTCTCTTCTCGCAACTCTGGAGGAATCCACTAAGTATTAATCAGTACTGAGTGGTTATCAATCCGGATACAAGTCTTGATCACACAGTGACTTGATCCTTTGGGACTCGATCTGGAGATGCCTTGGTCACACAATCGGCTTCTCGTCCGACTCGGACTTCTTCACGGGGGCTGCCTTGCTACTTGACTCACTTGCTCAAGCTTCTTGGATTTGATCACGAAGCCATCCAATAACTTGAGCGGTTCGACGTTGAACCTTTCTACAATCCTCATTGGAATGTAGACCCCTTTTGATTCTTCAAAAGTTTCCTCTTCAATAGTTTGAAGTTGTCTTTCATTCATGACTTGGTGTTGGATCGATTTCCTTCAAATTTAGGCTTGAGGATTTGCTTGAATAACTTGAGAATAATTTGCGAGGTTATAGTAGGAATAATTGCTTGATAGTTCGTGGTTCGGGTATTCAAGGTAACCTTTTCCCAAAGTCATTCCTCGCCTTTTTATAGTGAACTTTTAAAAATCGCCCGTTGAAAAGATAGGCTAATTTCAAAAGTCACTTGTGTTCGATTAGCTTGTCTTATGCGATCCTTGGTATTGACATTTCCTCGTATTAAATGAGCATTGACTTTTGATCGACACAAGGAGTGCGAGTGCTTCCCATTGGTTTATTCCTTTTGCACGCTTCGGGATCGAGCACTTTAAGACATGGCAGCATGGAAGTATTACTTGTTTAGGTATTATTCATGACTTCGTGCAACGTATTCTTTTGATTAAATCCTCTTTTGGTGCCTTTTCCCCAGGTGACTTGAGTCTGCTCCAATGATTGAAAGACTCATCTGTCACTTCAACTTGACTTGGCTTCTTGAGTTGACTTGACTTACACTTCACACAGATGTATCTTAGCTAATACTCCTTGGTGAGTTCTTGACTTCTCATCCTTGCCATACTCTGTTGTTCCACAAATGAGTCTTCATTTTAGTCTTGATTGACTTCTTATATATCCAGGCATAGGTGACTTGACTCAGCTCGTACAACCCTATCTATTACAATGCAAATTACAAGGAAAATGGGGTGCCAACTTTCTAGTCTAAGTTTTACATGGCATTCATCAAAATCTAAACAATTAATTTCCCAACAACTTTGAACAAAAAAGAGTTTGGACTATCCAAAAAGTGTATTTCAAAATTTCTCCCATTTTTTTGGCGTACAATAAATACAACTATAATTGTGGCACGTGGTCCGATAGTAAGAGCGACTATTCCATCTCTCCTTGGGAAACTTGCAAAATTAGTCCTGTATTTATAAGGGTGTTGCAAAATTAGCCCTAAAACTTTTAAAGTTGTAATTTTAGTCTTATGGCAATTTTACCCCTCAACAAAAAATAACAATTTTAACCCTATTATTTTTAGGATTTTATCATTTCATTCTTATACGTTTTATTTGTGGTAATTTCAATCCTATTAGTCAATAAATCTAGTTTTGCCAAATTTGTATGTGTTTTTATTTTCCACAGTTAGAAAATAATACACGTAGAACTCATATATCGAATTTTGATCCAGATTTATGATTTTAAAATTCTTCTCTCATTAGGCAGTATATAGTATAAATGAAAAATAAATTCAACTCAAAAGTAATAAAGCCTACACTCTGATACCATTTTCTATTTGATGTTAGGTGTATTGAATATTTTGGCTAAAGGTCATTTTAGGAATAAGTTAAAGGGAAATTTTTTGCAACCTCGTTTGTACTATGACCATTTTGCGGGTTTGCAATCTAAACATATTTTCTTACGAAATCGATTCTTCATCTTTGCGGGTTTGGAAATTTTCAACCTCCGATGGCATCTTGGCAGAATATTTCGTCCAGATGCTTCCACGTGACCGCACGCCCCATATGGTAAGGGTATTTGTGTCTTTAAAAACCGAAAATAAACCCCAATTATTTGCATCCCTCCCCAATTTGTTAAAAGAACTCCACCTGCACGAGTCTTCAAATGACAACCATCTAGACATATCAATGGTCTACAACCCTCAAGAAAACCAGTTTTCAAAGACCCCCAACATATATACATCCTTTTAAAATGTGTACGCCCATCAATCAATTTGCTTTTAATCTTGTGATTGTCCCAGGTTGGGCCTTCTAATTTCTTGACATAAGACCATAACATACCATATTGCTCCACATTATTGCCACTTCCTAATCGAGACACAATCTTCTTAGTCTATACATCTGCCATTTGTTAAAGACCAGTTTAACATCTTTTTGCATAATGGCCATCATTTACTCAATAGGCCATCTTGGATGTCAAAAGTTTGTCCTTGTATGTTTTGGCTAGCCATCTAGGAGTAGCATGTGACACCTTCTGGACTCTAGGACACTTGTGTTTTCCAACATAAGTTTTAACTGCACAGTGTCTTGTTCCTGAAGTTTTGAAGCATATATTACCCATGGACAACTTGGATGTTTACACTTGGCTTGGACTTTAGACTTGTGATTAATTGTGAAAATAACATCCCTCCATTGTTTTATTGAATGACTCTTTATTGCTTGTCTAAATGTGCATATCGGGAAATACATACCAAGCTCAAATTTAGGGTCATTTATATCGGCTCTAAGATTGAATGTAGGATGCCTTTATGCACTGAGTCTAACCTCACCACTCTGAGCAAATCGACTATAGGACCCTTCATTTTTTTGTTATTCATCTCTAGGCCCCCCCATTCAACTTCATTATCTATGTGGTCATCAAACATTCTGTCATCCTCATCAGAAAACTCACACTCACTATCAACAAACTCATCTGAAAATTCAGAATCTGAACCCACAGATTGCTCAAAGTCACTATCACTAACCTCATCATTTTCAATTCCATGCACATTCTCATTGCCCTCCTGTTCTTCAATATCAACTTCATTGCCCTGATGTTCATCTATATTATCCATGTGATCATTGTCCATATCACTATTTTCCATATCCCCCCAATAAGGCAAAGGCTCCTCAATATTGGGAAGGTCTTGGGTAGTGACATTTTCATTCATTGGTTCAGATACATGGACATTTGCAGTTTCATACTCTACAAAGACTCCAACCATCCTATTTTGATCAATGAAATCCACCAATTTCATAGCATCATTATCATTCTGTATAGCCAATATATCCATGCAGTTATTTACCCCACCCTTGCTGACATGAAAGCATTTAAAGCCTTTTAAACCTAGTTCATTGGCCATACTAATGATCTCAAGTAGTGACATTTCATCAGAATCACAATAATCTATATGACTTACTCCCATTTTCTCCCCCACATAAAATGTACTCCCCATCTTCAAAAGCGTCGAGAATGATGCATCCTTATAGTAAATGATTGTGAGTTTGCACACGAGGGGTGGGGAGACAAACAAGAAAACAACTTTATTATTCTCTCGAGAATAAGACCCCACTCATCCAACATATGTTTAATTTAAAAAATCAACTTGCAATAAGAAATAACTACACGACCCATTATGCACGAGACCAAGCACAAAGTTTGATTTTTAAACAACCCGAGACACCACACATCCAACAACAAAAAGGATAGCAATACATACCATATTCAGGGCATATCGTCGGGAGGGAGATTAGGGTTTCCTTCATCTCGAATAACCCAACCCATTTCTTGGGGTTTGATATGAGAGCTTGATTCTCCTTCGATTAGACTTCGTTTCACCTTCGATTTGTCTTTGATTTGGTTGATTTTCAATTTGTCTTTGATTTCTAAGAAGGATTAACTATGAGAACCCTTATGCGATTTAGGGTATTTTATCGGGAATTTGGGGGTTTATTTTGATTTTTGTTTAGCTTTTAATTTAATCATTAAATAAAACATGGAAAGACACAAATACCCTTACTATATGGGGCGTGCAGTCACGTGGAAGCATTCGAACGAAATATTCCGAGACGCCATCGGAGGTTGCAAATTTCCATACCCGCAAAGATGAGGAATCATTTTCGAAAAAGAAAATATGTTTAGGTTACAAATCCACAAAATAGGCATAGTACATGTTGCAAAAAAAAATCTCCTAAGTTAAATATTGAAATAGCGATTAGAACCAAATTTGCACCAACTTAAAAGCGAGGACTCTCCTTATTTGGTCGGTGGTTCAATCGGACCCGATCAATATATTCAATCCAATCATGTCCGGTCTTTAAAACTTGGATTATCTTGTTATAGACCAAGTCTATCAAGTAAATCTGAAATAATCATACATGGCCCGGCATAGCCGAATCGGAAAGTAAAGGACTTGGGTAATGTGATGTCACGCTGGCACCCGCAGTGTGGTTGTTCGAATCCCTATGGTAACGATTTGCGGGGTGGATGAGGACTTCTTGTGTGGTGACTCAGTCTTTGGCAGCCCAAAGACCCTGACTAGTTGAAGCATAACCCGCGCTTCACATCCTCCACGAAGCTCTAGGGCAAAGCGTGGGGACCCTCGGGGATGGAGTTCATCCTGTTTTTTTTTTTTTTTTTTTGAAGTAATCATACATGCATTAAAAGTGCCAACAATTAATGTTGTCTTGAATTAGAGGGCATCAAGGTAGGGATTGAAGCCACTTGCTTTGCAAAAAAGTCAAAAATCTTGCATACTCATTGGATAGTTTTTCTCATTTATTACATACTTCCCCACTTTCTCATAATCTCATGAGTCTGACTTCTCCACACACGTTATTTGAAAGTGCAAATAAGTGATCTTACTGCAGTATTCACGTTGGTTTATATCTTTGGGCTCACAATTTAGGTTAAATGTGATTTTGGTTTCAATGTTTTTGAATTCACCACATTGCATCTTATATATATACTTAATGTACAATTCTAGTCCCAATTTGAAGTATTTAATATTAAAACAAGACTAAATCTTATTTTACCCCCTATATAATCTACTGTTCTCTTTTTCTTTTTCTTTTCTTTCTAGTAAGAAAATAAGGCGCGATTGGATGTGACGGGGATTCCATTTTCGTTCCGTTGGAGATTTGTTTTGACCAAACTTGCGATTGTTTATGAATATTTTCATAAAAATATATTATTCTCTCACTTTCACTTTTTCTCATTTTTTCTCTTATCAATCACATCTATACATTTTTCATAAAAAACTAATCATTATTACACATTCTCCCATAAATTTCACTATTCACTCACTCACACATTTCTAACTACCAATCATATCCGATCATTATTTTATTATTTTTAAATCAAATCAACTTTCATCATTACTTTTTCATCTCACATCCAATCACACTCTCAAAATTCATCTTTTTCTTCCAAATTGTTTTTCACCACTATTCTAAAGCACAATGAAAATTTTCAAAATGAAAGCATATTCAATCGCCCTAATTATCTCTCCTTCTTTTCTTTGCTTATTATCACTTTTTTCCATTTGTTTTCTCAAATATGGACGAACTTGATTTAGGGGTGGCCAAATAGAATCGAAGCATGGTTCCAAACTGAATTGTGTAGGCGGTTCATTCTTTGGTCTCAAAAATCGTAGAACCGGTGGTTAAAATCAATGATATTTTTGTTGTAAAAATATGCTAGAAGAAATGTTAAATATTTATTATGGTATTTTACATTCTTAATTAAATGAGACAGGTTTTAAAGTGAACTACGTGAACTTTGATTACTATATATATACTCTAATAGTATATATAGATAATTTAATATTAGTATTAATATTATATACAAAACTTAATTGAATATTAAGTTTAAGAGGGTGTTCGGTTGAACTTATAAGCCCTTCAAAACATCTTATAAGATGTTTGAGAGCTTAAAAGATGTTTAAATTTGTTTGGTATTTTTTTTTTTTTTGAGAAAGATCTTATAAGCACCCAAAATAAGATGACATGAGTTTATAATTAAGCTGTTTTTAAAAAGTAAGGGAACCCCAACTTTTTTTTCAAAATAATATCTTATTTCAATAGCCTCTTTTAAGGCTTAAATGTAAAATTGGTCCATTAACTATAGGCCCAAGCAAAATCGGTCCACTTATATATGGGTCTGGCAAAATTAGTCCACTAATTAAATTTTTTTGGCATATTGAGGACAATTTTGGCTTACAAATTGATTTGTCACCGGAATCCATCACGTGACAGTCACGTGAACCCCTTCAATCTGGGGATTTCCTAATCTCCGGTGACCTTTGCTTATGTGGAGAAAGAGAGCTTAGTTGGATTGCTTAGGTGGAAAAAAAGGGCCAAGTAAGAATTTCTAATTTTATTCATTCTTTTTTGTAATTATGTTATAAATAGATTAGAATAATATAACAACAAATTATCAACTTTATTAATACTTTATTAATATTTAAAATTAAACGTTATAATAAAAAAATCCAAATACAAATGGAAAACTTACAAAATTATCGTTCATAATTCTTAATTATTATCCTAATATTTTGGTATCAATTACCCTTTGTAAGGGTGTTGATCGGGGTTCGAATCCTGTGTCTTTCAGTTTTGTTTGTAAGGGTGTTGATCGGGGTTCGAATCCTGTGCATATAAAGCCTTTTAAACCTAGTTCATTGGACATACTAATGATCTCAAGTAGTGACTTTTTATCAGAATCACTATAATCTATATGACTTACTCCCAGTTTCTCCCCTACATAAAATGTATTCCCCATCTTCAAAAACTGTCCAGAATGATGCATCCTTATAGTAAATGACTGTGAGTTTGCACCTGAGGCGTGGGGAGACAAACAAGAAAACAACTTTTTTATTCTCTCAGAATAAGACCCCACTCATCCAACATATGTTTAATTTAAAAAATCAACTTGCAATAAAAAATAACTACACGACCCATTATGCACAGAGACCAAGCACAAAGTTTGATTTTTTAAACAACCACAGACACCACACATCCAACAACAAAAAAGGATAGCAATACATACCATATTCAGGGCATATGCGTCCAGGAGGGAGATTAGGGTTTCCTTCATCTCGAATAACCCAACCCATTACTGGGGTTTGATGACAGAGAACTTGATTCTCCTTCGATTAGCCTTCGTTTCACCTTCGATTTGTCTTTGATTTGGTTGATTTTCAATTTGTCTTTGATTTCTAAGAAAGATTAACTATGAGAACCCTAATGCGATTTGGGGTAATTTATCGGAATTTGGGGGTTTATTTTTAGATTTTTATTTAGTTTTTAATTTAATCATTAAATAAAATATGGAAAGACACAAATACCCTTACCATATGGGGCGTGCAGGTCACGTGGAAGCATCTGGACGAAATATTCCGCCGAGACGCCATCGGAGGTTGCAAATTTCCAAACCCACAAAGATGAGGAATCGTTTTGAAAGAAAATATGTTTAGATTGCAAATCCACAAAATAGGCATAGATACGGGTTGCAAAAAAATTCTCCTAAGTTAAATTTTGAAATAGCGATTAGAACCAAATTTGCACCAACTTAAAACTTAGGACTCTCCTTATTTGGTCAGTGGTTCAATCAGACCCGATCAATATATTCAATCCAATCATGTCCGGTCTTTAAAACTTGGATTATCTTGTTATAGACCAAGTCTATCAAGAATCAAATAATCATACATGGCCCCCCGGCATAGCTCAACCAGTGAAGGACTTGGGTAACGTGATGCGCTCTTTGGCACCCACGTGTGATTGTTCGAATCCTGCAGTAACGATTTAGGGTGGAGGAGGACTTCTTGTGTGGTGACTCGGTCTTTGCGGCCCAAAGACTTCGACTAGTTGAAGCATAACTCGCGCTTCACATCCTCCACGGCCTCTCAGGGCAAGGGCGGTGGAGGCCCCTCGGGGATGGAGTTCATCTGTTTTTTTTTTTTTTTTTTTTTTTGAAGTAATCATACATGCATTAAAAGTGCCAACAATTAATGTTGTCTTGAATTAGAGGGCATCAAGGTAGGGATTGAAGCCACTTGCTTTGCAAAAAGTCAAAAATCTTGCATACTGATTGGACAGTTGTTCTCATTTATTACATACTTCCCCACTTTCTCATAATCTCATGAGTCTGACTTCTCCACACACGTTATTTGAAAGTGCAAATAAGTGATCTTACTGCAGTATTCACGTTGGTTTATATCTTTGGGCTCACAATTTAGGTTAAATGTGATTTTGGTTTCAATGTTTTTGAATTCACCACATTGCATCTTATATATATACTTGAGAAAATGTACAATTCTAGTCCCAATTTGAAGTATTTAATAATAAAACAAAGCTAAATCTTATTTTACCCCTATATAATCTACTGTTCTCTTTTTCTTTTTCTTTTCTTTCTAGTAAGAAAATAAGGCGCGATTGGATGTGACGGGGGATTCCATTTTCGTTCCGTTGGAGATTTTTTTGACCAAACTTGCGATTGTTTATGAAAATTTTTTGGAAAATATACTATTCTCTCACTTTCACATTTTCTCATTTTTTCTCTTATCAAGCACATCTATACATTTTTTCATAAAAACTAATCATTATTACATATTCTCCCATAAATTTCACTATTCACTCACTCACACATTTCTAACTACCAATCATATCCGATCATTTTTTTATTATTTTTAAATCAAATCAACTTTCATCATTACTTTTTCATCTCACATCCAATCACACTCTCAAAATTCATCTTTTTTCTTCCAAATTGTTTTTCACCACTATTCTCTAAAGCAAAATGAAAATTTTCAAAATGAAAGATATCCAATCGCGCCCTAATTATCTCTCCTTCTTTTCTTTGCTTATTATCACTTTTTCCATTTGTTTCTCAAATATGGACGAACTTGATTTAGGGGTGGCCAAATAGAATGAAACATGGTTCCTGTGTAGTAGGTTGCCGGTTCTTTGGTCTCAAAATCGTAGAACTAGGTGGTTAAAATCAACAATTTTTTTGTTGTAAAATATGCTAGAAGAAATGTTAAATATTTATTATGGTATTTTACATTCTTAATTAAATGAGACAAGTTTTAAAGTGAACTACGTGAACTTTGATTACTATATATATACTCTAATAGTATATATATACAATTTAATATTAGTATTAATATTATATACAAAACTTAATTGAATATTAAGTTTAAGAGGGTGTTTGGTTGAACTTATAAGCTCTTCAAAACATCTTATAAGATGTTTGAGAGCTTAAAAGATGTTTAAATTTGTTTGGTATTTTTTTTTTTGAGAAATATCTTATAAGTACCCAAAATAAGATGACATGAGTTTATAAATAAATTTGTTTTTAAAAAGTAAAGGGAACCCCAACTTTTTTTTCAAAATAATATCTTATTTCAATAGCCTCTTTTAAGGCTTAAATGTAAAATTGGTCCATTAACTATAGGCCCAAGCAAAATCGGTCCACTTATATATGGGTGGCAAAATTAGCCCACTAATTAATTTTTTTGGCATATTGAGGACAATTTTGGCTTACAAATTGATTTGTCATAGGAATCCATCACGTGATGATCCGTGAACCCTTTCAATCTGGGGATTTCCTAATCTTGGTGACCTTTGCTTATGTGGAGAAAGAGAGCTTAGTTGGATTGCTTAGGTGGAAAAAAAAGGGCCAAGTAAGAATTTCTAATTTTATTCATTCTTTTTTGTAATTATGTTATAAATAGATTAGAATAATATAACATCAAATTATCAACTTTATTAATACTTTATGAATATTTAAAATTAAATGTTTTAATAAAAAAATCCAAAAACAAATGGAAAACTTACAAAATTATCCTTCACAATTCCTAATTATTATCCTAATATTTTGGTATTAATTACCCTTTGTAAGGGTGTTGATCGGAGTTCAATTCTGTGTCTTTCGGTTTTGTTTGAAATTTATCCTCTCACCTCAACCACTACTCCCAACTTATTAAAAAATTATTATTCTTATATTTTTTTACATTTAATTAATAAATAAATAAATTAATTAAATTATGTTGATTTTTTTAGTTTGGTAGCTAATCTATCAGTTGAGTAAAATTAAAATAATATTTTCACAATACGATTAACCAAATAAAAAAATATAATATGATAAATTATTTAATATAAAGTACTAAAGATATAATTAATTGAGAAAAATTAATTTTCTTTCTCCTTTTCATTTTTCTCCCTTCAATTTCCAGTTTTTTTATCTATCTTTTTGCCCTTCGTTTGTTCTTCCCTTCTTCTCCAATACCGCCGTTGTCCACCACAACCATCCAACCGCACGTCGCCGCCGTTCGCAATACTCAGCTAGCAACGTCACCGATGGCTCGCTCTTAAAAGCCCCATAGTAGAAATCACATCTCCATCGTTTTTTTTATAGATCTACTTTCTCTCTCCACGTACCCGCCATCACCGGCGACATTATGCCGGAGCTCCCTTCAGCTGACTTCGCCGAGTCACGGTGGTCATTTCCCTAACTTTATCTGAGAGATTATTGCCTCCCTTGCCGCGGTGTTGTTGGGTTTGCATAGGTTTTGGTCGCATTGACGGATGAAGAGTTTAATGGTGAGTTTTGGGATGATGTTTTGAGATGTCTCTGGAGACGATGGTGGTGGGGTGTGCCCGCGGTGCGATGTCTTGGGCGATGATGGTGGTGGTGAGTGACGACAGTTATGGTTCTCTTGGGCAATGGTTGTGGTGGGTGTGGCGGCCATTGTGGCTTTCTTGGGCGATGGTGGTTCCGGGCTTGTGCTGTGTGCTTGATTTGTGTTTGCAAAATTTTACATGGGAAAATTGTACTTTAAGTAGTAAAAGTAGAGGTTCAATGGGCTTGTAGTAAGCAGATGTGGTAGGGATTTTTTATTTATTTATTTATTTATTTATTTTTACTTGGACTTTGATTTGAATTGATTCGAATTAGGACCATTTTTTTATTGGTGAATTAGGACCATTTTTTTAGTATAATGGGAGATAGTAGGAAAATGACACACTCATATGAGATCGAACTCATGCGTATCAATCGTCTTGATAACACAAACTCTCTTGATAAAGCACACAATTAATCCCCGAATATATAGGACTATTGTTAACCCTAAGGAAGAACAAAAATTCGAAATACATAAGAGTTGGGTGAAATGAAAAACTCAAGATCTCAATAACTTTAATAGTTACTATATATATATATATATATATATATATATATATATATCTTATTTGACACAACATATTCAATTCAATATGATAATTATTGAATAATTTCAATAATTTGAGAGTGGATCACTACAAGAAAAAACCAGTTTTACCCATAGAAAAATATGTAGGAAAGTATTACGAAAATTGTAAAGTGTAGGTAAAATTATTGTAGGTAAAATATTACCTACAAAATCTAAAATGTTGGTAAATATCTACTGAGAAAATATGTCGGTAAATTGAAAAACGCCGAGTAACCTGTCGTTAATATGTAGGTATAATTTGAGGAGAAATAATATTTTTATTTGGTAGATAACTGTGAAATTTGATAAACTGGAAATTCTTTTCACTCACGTAATCATCATTCATTCCACATTTTAAAATGGGTCAAATGAGT
This sequence comes from Rehmannia glutinosa, assembly GCA_016081115.2. Taxonomy (NCBI): domain Eukaryota; kingdom Viridiplantae; phylum Streptophyta; class Magnoliopsida; order Lamiales; family Orobanchaceae; genus Rehmannia; species Rehmannia glutinosa. Next base: position 71,134,336 of record CM071937.1, on the reverse strand, counting down.
TTGCACCTAGTTCATGTAAAAATTAATTTCACCCACTGAACTTTTCGCATAAATTAATTATACTTTATTGAAATTTTAATAATGGTCAAGATTTTTGAGGATTAGTAGCATAGCACTCGTGATCCACGTTGATCGTAGAAGAATAATGTGACTAGCTATAGCCTATATTGTTTAAATTAATTAATGTTGAACTACTTTTTTGATGAGTTAATGTTTTTTAGGAAGAATTAATGTTAATACACTTACTGATGAATACACTTAGTTAATTGATATTGATAAAAATTAATTAAAACAATGGGACAAATTGAGTAAGCAATTTTTTAATTAGTTAATTAATTAATATGTTACAACACAAACATTAAGAAACTTTTGTCCAACAAGGATGCCTCGCCACATCAACAAAGCTAGCTGGAAAATTAAAAACCCCAAATTGAAGGATGGATTCCGACAACAAATCAATTTCGGCCAAAATTTTCTTCAATGTGCCAAAAAATTTAATTGGTGGACCAATTTTGCTAGACCCATATATATAAGTGGACCAATCTTGGTTGAGGCTTAAGGTTAGTGGACCAATCTTGCATATAAGCCCTTCTTTAATTTTGATAATTTTAATTACAAAATTATCATTAGTAATATCTTAAAAGCTACACCATCTTGTTTTATCCAAACACTTCAACAACATATTCTTAAAATAATATATAACGTCTTATAAGTTCTCTAAAAGCAACTTATAAGATGTAGGAGCTTATAAGATCTTATAAATAAGCTTAGCTTTTTTCTTTCTTTTCTTTTTTTATTTATAACCGAAATTGGTAAATTATTTTAAAAAAATAAAAAATATCAAAAGACAAACAAATGGTTCCGATTAAACTATTTTTCCAACAGGATGCAATATAGCAAACTTGAGACCAAAATCACATATTACCTAAATTATGGACCAAAATACAATTGTTCGGTTTTTAGGACTAAAACTTGAAGGTTTGGATTTAGTAGTTTGTAAAAAAGAAACTATTTCTTAATTACTTATTTTGTCAATATATTATTAGCTAATTATAGATATAACGAATGATCATATATCCATCACTATCGATGTAAAAGTCTAATGAGAAAATAAATTTTATTTAAAAAGACTAATATGAAATCTTTATGTGACTCAATTAAATTGAATATTTTAATATCATAAGCTCTTGCAACTTGACCTAAGGTTCATTGGCACAATTGTTAGAGTAGGATACAATTAGGGCCCATTTGGATGGAGGAATTTGAAATCCACTCTTTATTTGGATGATGTGAATTTGTGTATGGATTTCAAATCCATCGTATGTTTTAATAAAAAAAAAAAAAAAAATTTAGAAGCTCTATTTATTTTCTTAATTGATATTTAATAAATAAAAATAAAATATATAATCTTATTATTTTGTAAATAATTATAATTTTATACACTAATATAAATATGAAATATATAACTTTTACTATGTCCGAATATGTGTGTGATGATAATGTGTGTTCATATGTGAGGAAAGTATGTGTGTGTGTGTGTAATGTGTGTAAATATGTGTAGCGTGTGTGCGGTGCGTGTGTGTGTAAATATGTGTGCGAGTGTGTGAAAATATTTGTAAAAGTGTGCGGTGTGTGTAAATGTTTGTGCGGCGTGTGTAAGTGTGTGTAGTGTGTGTAAATGTGTGCATGTGTGTCTAAATGTGTGCATGTGTGTAAGTGTGTGTGAATATGCATGTGAACATAAAGGAAAAAAAAAGAATGAATTTCAAATGACTAGGTTTTGGCAGAGATTTGAAATCCTTTGAAAAAAATGAACTAAAACTTAAAGATGGATTTGAAATCCATTGATTTGGATCATATGCCAAACATGGGTGTTGATTTAGCCAAGGATTTCAAATATCTCCTCCCAAATTCCCCCATCCAAATGCACCCTTATGGAACTTAAAATAGTTCATTAGTTCAACTCAGACACTCTACAAAATAATACTTTGAGAGAATTTAAATAATTATAACAATAATTTATGTGACTTTTAAATACATGCTGTTTAAGCCAGCACAAAATCAAATTCGATTTTGTAATGAATAGAAAAAAACTATAATTTATATAAAATATTATGATAACTAACTGCAAATGGATAGACTATATATAGAATATAGATGCTGGTCATTGCCCGTTGCTTTTAATTTGAGTTTATGAAAATTGATTAATGGAAACCTTGTGAAATATAGAAGACTTGCCACTTTAGTAATTGCTTTTGGCCCTTATATTATTAATAAGCTTGAAAATGTAGTTCATGTGAACAATAAAATTATTAGCTCAACCAATTGAATAATAAAGTTGAAAAATAAATGTCAACCATCTTAATAGTACCACAAATTATAGGGATCTTGTATGTTAGGGCGTAAATTTTAGCCCAAATAATTTCCTTAAATAAAAGGATTGTATTTTTGATTGTTTTGCTTTTCTAGACTTATGGTATGATTATGACTTATTTAGATTAGGAAACAAATCATATTGATATGTTATTGATATATTAAGACTCTTAATATTTATCTTGTTTCCTAACATAAGTGATTTACTTGTCATATATTTGTATATATTTTATTTCCTTGTGTATTAGATTTGTTGAAGGGTTTTGGACGGCTATATAAAGGGAAGAAGACGTGCATATGTTAAGTCTAATTTTTAGACTTATTTATGTAATTGTCATTATTTGTCAAAATAAATTATTATTGGTTTTAATTGTTTTCATTATCTCAATAGGAATGTTTTGGACATGTATCCGTGGAGAAGATTTCCATGTGAATCAAGACATCAAGTTTGTTGGGTCTCTTTGGAAGCTTAATATACGTAATGACTCGTTAATGTAGAAAGGAATTCTTATTTGATAGAATATGTTGCCCTATTAATCAATATAGCCCGATTTCCGTGAGTGTTTATAAAAATCATTGGTGTCGCATAAAGCCGGTGGTGTTATAACACTTAACACAAGCACTATAAAAACATAATACACAATGAGAAATAAAAAATAACACAGGATTTTTAACGTGCTTAGATTCCTCAATCTTAATGCACGAGGCCACGCCTCGAGAGAAGAAACAATCCTATATTAGAAAAACAAAGCTTATTACAAATACGATTTGGATTTACGAATAATATAAAGACCCTCTTTATAAATTCACCAACACTCGTATTCGACTAATACTCGATCGAATCTTCCAAAACCTCAACCTTGTTGGAATCCCTCAAACTTCAAATCCCTTGAACGGTTGAGTCGATCCACACCGTAGATCTTTCACCTTCTTCTCCCGAAGAATAAGAATTATCAAACAATAAATTTCTTGAAGAACAATATAGCTCAATGGTGTTTTTTGGATAATTTCTTCAAAGAGTCGATCTCTCCTTTTATAATGAACAAAACCAATCCCCTGTGGTGAAATCAAGTAATTTCGATTCCAGGATGGAGGTTACAATCTAAAAAAGGAAGACATCAAAAACAAATCATTTCCTTATGGGTGAGAACAAAGACATAACAAAAGTGATTAGCAATAATAAAAATTTGCATTAATCTAGATAAGGCATCCAAGATTATCATCAATCTTCTTAAAATAGAACACAAGCCATAAACGAAACAGAGAATCTAGCATAAAATCCGCCTAGATTCTCGTGCGCATGATGTTACATCCCAGGAGTTACAACACCGATTTTGTATCGTGCAGAAAGACCAAATTTGCCAATAATGATAGCATTAACAATCTCCCCCTTTGGCACTTTTGGTCAAACCAAATCATGCGGGAAAAACCATTTAATCATAAGTGAATCAACGCTAGAATTTAAATCCGCAAATGTTAGCACAATGAAAATACCAAACATTTATCCAAAAGGATACATACATATCCAATCAGTTTATCCAAAATAGAACAAGTTTTATCATCAAACTACAAAGCAAGATAAAGATAGACTATAGACTTAGTCATCCTTTGACTCCTCCTCGACTCGGCCACATCATCTTCCTCAATCTTATTAAAACTCCCCCTTAGAAGTCGCATCCTCTTCTTCATCTTCATCACAATTTTCGGACTCCCCCTCAAATGGGTCTCACATCACATGACAGTATGCTCCCACATCACTTGACTCGGTCCGCTCCCCTTACTCGGGTCTCACCTTACTTGAGTCTCTTCTCTACCCATTTTTGACCAAAAAAGACAAATGAAGCCAACCAAACTTTGGCTATTTTTTGGTCAAAAATAATATCCTTCAAGAATATGTATACTTCTAATGGAGAGAAAAAAATGGCTACTATGGTAGTTTCCAAGAAAAACTTCCAACCGCCAATTTGAAATTCAAATATTTTGGGACAGTTCCATAAATCGGAGTGCATTAAATCCAAAAATAAACACGGATGAATAATACCTTTTTATTAGAGACAAATTTAAGGAATAAATCGTTTCCAAGAATAATCCACCAATTCGAAACAATTAAGAGGATATTTTCCATAAGCCCAAAAGAAATATGATCCTGGAGGATGCCTAGAATGATGCATTTATTTCGACAGAATAAAAAGGCTTCGAGCGTTTTAGTGTCTTGTAACGAGTGTTGCACCTTTTTCCAAACCACCACCTTATAAAGTCAATGGATCAAAATCCTTTTTCCAATTTAAATATTATTTTGTGTGAAAGGAATTAGCAGGAGAACATATAGCAATCGGTAGCTTTCGCTCCAAAAAATGGGTAGCTCTTTCTCGAGAAGATCATGACATAATTCAAGCATGTAAAAGAGCAAGAGAATAGTTCAGTAAATCGAATAGCTTTCACACTCAATGAATAGGCATCTTTTTCCGTCAAAGACTTTAAAATAATACATCTTTCACATGGGAAAAATCATTATGTTTGCAATTTGATCCACAATTATTTTTAGGCAAGAGTTAGCTCAAAAGGGTACTCAATCGAAACAACAACCATAAAATGAAATAAGATAATGAAATGATCTTAATAATGCACAATGACTAATGCAAAAGAAATAAGATCAAAAAATGTTGCAACACATCAACGAAGAGAAATGATGCATATGGTGTTGCAACACTAAAGCCCCCACTTTCGAGAAAGCATAGACACCCAAGGATCTGTTTCAAGGAATTAAACCTTTGAATGTCACGGGCTTTGGTGAAAATATCGCAATTGTTTCTTAATGGTTACAAAATCAATGGTAACAATTTTATTCTCAACCAAGTCTCTAATAAAGTGGTGTCAAATATCGATGTGTTTTGTTTTTGAGTCTTTGACCGGGTTTTTAAAAATATTTATGGCACTTGATTTATCATAATGAGCAGTAAGAGTTGTTGGGAAATTTGTTTATTAGATTTTGATGAATGCCATGTAAAACTTAGACTAGAAAGTTGGCACCCCATTTTCCTTGTAATTTGCATTAAAATAGATAGAACATACGAGTGAGTCAAGTCGGCTATGCCTGGATATACAAGAAGTCAATGAAGATTGGGATGAAGACTCACGCGGAAGCATTTGAGTATAGCAAGGAAAAGAAGACAAGAACTCGATGAAGGAGTAAGCGGCTATGATACTGTTTGTGTGTGAAGTGTCGGTCAAGTCAACTTAAGATACCCAAGTCTCAAGTTGAAAACAGATGAGTTATCCAATGATTGGGAGTCGACTCAAGTCACCTGGGGAAGTTAAGGAAAGGCATCAAGTCAAGACAATCGAAAAGAATCCGTTGTACGTAAGTCAAGAATATTACCTAAACAAGTAATACTTCCATGCTGCCATGTCTTAAAGTGCTCAATCCCAGAAGCGTGCAAAAGGAATAAACCAATGGGAAGCACTGCACCTTGTGTCAGACTCTGAAAAGCTGAATGTTCATTTAATACGAGAAAATGTCAAGATCAAGGACTGCTACAAGACAAGCCAACAAACACAAGTGACCTTTAAAAATTAGCCTATCTCTTCAACGGGCATATTTTTGAAAGTTTACTATAAAAGGCCGAGGAATCACTTTGAGAGAAGGTTACTGAACCACGAACATTCAAGTTACCATTTGAGTGTAACTGCAAAAATATTCTCAAATTATTCAAGCAAATCCTCAAGCCTAAATTTCAAGGAAATCAATCCAACACCAAGTGTGAAGGAAAGACAACTTCATCTTTGTTGAAGAGGAAACTTTTGAAGAATCAAAAGGGTCTACATTCCAAGGAGGATTGTAGAAAGGTTCAAGGTCAAACCAGTCTCAAGTTATTGGAGGGCTTCGTGATCAAATCCAAGAAACTTGAGCAAGTGAGCTATAGTAGCAAAGACATTTGCCCTGTGAAGAAGCCGAGTCGTATGAGAAGCCACCATTTGTGTGACCAAGACATCTCCAGATCGAGTCCCAAAGGATCAAGTCGTTTGTTTGATCAAGACTTGCATCCTGGATGATAACCACTTTGTACTCGATCAATACTTAGTGGATTCCTCCAGGAGATGGAGAAGAGAGGATTAGAAGAATTACCCCATCTTCGAACCTCTATAAAAATTATTGTGTCATTTACATTTCAGCATTTACCTTCTGCATATTATTTAATATCTGCTGATAATTTGCTATTCAATTGATAATTAACAAAGTGCTAAAACCAAGTGTTAAAACAAATTTAAACCAAATTCAAGGGTGTTAAGTCTTCCATTTGAAAATCTCATCACAAAAGTGAGTTAATTATTAGACTAAGCGGTGAGTTATTCTATCAACAACTCGTCAAGTCTATTGAGTGGCTAACTCGCTTCGCAGAACTAACTTACCTTTCCTTCAAGGACATAGTTGTGAAATTAACTCAAATATTTTAAAAGGACTAAAATCGAAAAATTGGTAAAGTTTATTCAACCCCCTTCTAAACCTTACTCACACCCTTGGGACCTACAAGTTGTATGAGCGGTTGGTTCATTGAGCCTTTCGCACCAAGTTCTTGAACTAGATCTCCAATCTTTCAAAGAAGATTTTTAACACTTGTTCTTTCAAAAGTTTTTTTTTTTTTTTTTAAAAACAAAGAAAGTTATTATCATGGAAGCAAATTTGACATGCATTCCTATGTTCACCATTGAAGAATTTGATGATTGGAAAATACGTATGCGGGCTCATCTATCAACTTTACATGATGAAATGTGGATAGTGATAGAGGATGGGCCACTGCAAATAATGAAGGTGATCACAAGCGCTAGGAGGGTCTGCTACTGGTAATGAAGGAGAGGAGTATGCTCTCGCTGGACACGCCTATGGTTGAAAAGCCAAGAGTGAATGGACAAATGATGACAGAAAACGACGATACAACTTGGACAATGTGGCCAAGGATATACTTTACAAGACTTTGGACAAATCCATGTTCAACAAAGTCAAATCTTACAAAACGACCAAAGAAATCTAGGACAAATTAACCTTAATTTGCGAAGGATCCGAGCAAATCAAGGAAAACAAATTATCTGTTGTTGTTCAAAAATTTGAAAATTTTAAAATGGTTGCGGGTGAGACAATGGATCGGTGGATGCTAGATTCACCGAAATTACAAATGAGCTCTCAAAGACTTGGGAAAGAATACACACGAAGGAGATGTGTATGAAGATATTAAGGAGCCTCCCGGTGAGTGGGAAATGAAGACCATGGCTCTAAGGCACTCGATGGACCTATCAAAAACATCCAATCATCAACTATTCTCGGACCTCAAAGCCTATGAGTTTGGCCGAGAAGAAAGGATCAAGAGAGACAACTTTGTACCCAAAACACCGCACTCGTAGTCAAGAAAGGGAAGAGCCGAGACCAAAGAAGTCATTGACCAGGAGGAAATTGCCTTGATGGTTAAAAGATTCAACAAGTTCTTCAACAAGAACTACAAAAGAAACAAAGGTGAATCCTCCGAGAAGGCATTCACTCCTCCAAGTCAAGGAAGATAGACCACCAAAGAGAGCGAGAATATCAAAAGGTCGAATATCAAAGAGCAGACAACCCAAGAAATGAGAGAGCTCATCAAAAAGTTGAAAACCCGTATTTGGAATTGCGCATAACCAGGACACTTTGCCATTATTTGTCCGTATCCTCGTAGTCAATAAATACATGAATGAAGAAGAAAGAAAAGTCTTGAGAGAAAGAAGGCAAGAAAAGAAAAGAGCAATGTTGGTCACGGCCGAGATCGCGATACAACTAAGTCAAAAGAAGAACATACTCGAGAGAGTAGTGAAGTCGACTACTCAAGTGACTCGAAGAAGAGGCCTTAATCTGCCTAATGGCTAAAGAACAAGATCAACATGACCAAGAAGATGAGGTACACTCTAACTCATCTCATTCAAATTCTAGTGATAGTGATTGTGACACACACACTTCATCACCCACCGATCTTTATGATTCTTTAAGCAAAATGATGAAAGATTTTGAGCACATTAAATCCTCACACTCACTATTAAATGAGGAAAAACGGCCCAAAAGCCAAAACTCACGGTGACTAAGGACACGAGCACTCTTAAGTCACATAGTGATGAGAAAAAAGAGTCAAGGTGAAAATGATAAACTAATTGTCATAACCCGAAATCGTGCATTTTAATTAGCATAATTACATTACTCAAAAGAACATTATATGCATATTTTAAATACTTCATAGTAATAATAGAAGGCATACAATATTCATATTTTATATTTATAAAAAACAATATCTATAACTTAAATATGATAGTAAAATATGTAATATATATATATATATATATATATATATATATATGAATGTCTTGATGGTGTATACGAACTTATAGATATGTCATCTATATGTACCTTCTTTTACATAGTATATTAAATATATGTAAGAAACCATGTACCTTGGTTGGCCACTTAAGCAAATGAGTTGGAGGTACATAAGCATGCACCGATGAACGTGGATGATTTTTTTTGACTAACTATACCTTAACTTGGTCAATCTATCAATATAATATCGTACTTACAGCCTTATGCAAACAATTGGATAAGCATGTAGAATATATTATATATTTTAACTGAAATCACTGGAATAGCACATAAGTTACACGGATAGCTAATTAAACAGAGAGCGAGTTCGGCAAAACAGGAAAAAACAAAGAAGAAAAGTGAGACAAGAGGTATCGTGCGAAGTGCGTAGAAGAGGGATATATCGGTAAGAGGGTTCTAATCTGTTTTTCCTTGTACTTAGCTTGTTCTATTAAAAAGAAAAGGGGGAAAGAAACAAAACAAACCTGAAATCTATATGTCAAGAGATTTAATTATGCGATAGATTAAATTTCACTATATGAGTTAGATTTATGCTATTTATTTTAGCTTCATGAAAATCATTGACAGAAATAGATAATATAGAAATATGACATAATTATTTTAGGTCAGTGAGCTTGATTATCATTTCATCTGGTCATTTAGTGAAACCAAATGGTAAATTTTTGGTAGAATTAGTAGGATGAAAATGCTTCAGGTTGTCTATTAATATAATTGATGCTCCATTCTTTAATTACCGATTAAGTAAGAAAGTAAATAAACAAACAAAATATTAGTATTTATTCCAGCAAAGTAATTGTTTCTTTTAATTGGCTAGTCATCATGATATAGAATATATTTTCTTTTGTTAATTAGCCTTCATAAACTATTAGTTCATACCCTGATTTTAACTTTGTATGAAAAAGAAATTATTTGAATAGCTATATATATATAAATTATATAATGATTTGAAATATAATCACAAGAAATTCACTTCATAGAAAGGTCAATCTATAAAATATAAGAGATACTGGTTGTAATGATATATACTAATTTAATAAAATTGGTATGTTTGAAATATATTCCATTATTAATTGTATTGGGGGAGGAAAGCACACTTTTAAAGGTTTAATATTTATTGAATGATTATTAACTTTTTCTCAATTGTTGAATAGGAATTAAAATAAAATGATACCAAAATAAGATAAAATAGAAATACATTAAATAACTGTATTACAAATGTATCATATGTATCTATCCAGAGTTATAATGAGTCAATGAAATTGAAGTGAGGTATGTGTTTAATTGAACTAAGAATCATACCAATTAGGATTCCCTTTAGATGTACAGGTTATAAACGTGTTATACATGCTGTCATTATTTAGTGATAAATACATGATTATGCATTTTGACATGCTAATAGGACAAAATCCTCATAAAGAGCAAATCAAGGCAGCTAGGAAAAGACATCGGAATAAGGACACCACTTGTGAGTATAATCTTTTAGTTTGTTATTTGACTTGTGTGATTACATGATTAATGTGTTGGAATGAATTGCTTACTTGTTTGGCTATACTGATTGGAAGCTTATCGTGTTCTAACATGAATTGTATGATTCTCACTGATGTTATTGATATGAAAATGAGATATGCGATCTCTATCGATGTTATTGATATGGAAAGGAAATATGTGATTTAAATGCATTCATCGAGATTAATGGATTTGCGGTATGGCCACTAATGACCTTGAATCACGAATTCTGATCATCCGCAATTTTCGGATTACGCAGTACCGCAGACGGCCACCCCGAGTTCATCGAACTCTACGTGAAATAAAGAATTCTGAGTGTCATGGCCATCTTCGTGATCACGATTTATTGTTGGTATTAGCCGCCCATAATAAAGAAAAAGAAAATGATCAAGCATGTGCATTTATATGGTTATGAATGATATGATCAAAGGGTGTGAAATGATTGTTATAATGTGCTTGTGTGATGTTAAATAACTTGTTATTGGATTATGCTTCTTGAGCTTGCAACTCACCAAATGCAATGTTGTCAATTTTAGTTGATGTAGATAATGATTGACCCGTGAGGTGTGACAGAAGTTGAAAGCATGGATCAAGGGTCGGCCATTTGGATTCCCATCCTTCTCCCTCACCTCATCATTTGCATATCATATAGGGAGTTTTGTTTTTGATCGTATATAAAAAAGGCACGGTGCTATCTTGTTGTGTAATATGGATGAATGCACATATGTGAACGAGAGTCTTTGCTAAATCGTTTTGAGTAAATGTTTCCGCTTAAATCGAAAAAGGCTATAATCGATGATTAATATATTAATCTCATGCGCAATGCAAATCTGTTGTCGCCTATGATTTATATTTTTATATGATATAAATACGTGTTACAAGGGTAAGGCGTTACACTAATAGCAGAGATAGTCTTTATAGAAAAGAGAGAAAATGATCTCAAAAATGTGATTGCTTCATTCAAAAAGGCATTTAAATCATTGGATGACCTTATCATGAGCCGAAAAAAATGTGGAGACAAGACAAACATATGATTCAATTCTTTTGTGCATAGTCAAACTCCTAGAGTGATTTTGGAAAAAGGATCTTCAAGTAATGAAGCATCTCAAAAATCCAAGACACCAAATGTTGCACACACGATTATTCCAAAGTACAATCACAAACAACCGGCCTTGGATATAAAGGAAAAGGAAAACAACCGATTGAGTATCTTTGAGAGGACGTGAGAAGAAATCAAACAGAGTTCCTCAAAGCAAACTCCAAGCAGGAAGTACTCTGTGAAGAAGATACTGAGCTACCAAAAACCCAGGAAGTTTTATCAAAGAAACCGAAATGATGGGAATGGTAGAAACTACCCAAGTCAAGTGATTGGAATAATGTGAAATATCAAAGCCAAAGACCTATGGAATACAAGCCTAAATGGCAAAGGCCAGAACTCAACAAAGGTCATTCCAAAGGCAAAAGAGTCATTATCGGCGAACATATGCACCCAAGCACTACACTCAGAGATATCACAATTACCCAAAGAAGGCAATTGCTAAAACACACACACAAGTATACGGACAAAAAGAGACAGTTGTATGAACCTAAAGCCCCAAACACTTTGCCAAAGTAAATTATGATTATGGCACAAATAAATGGCAATCCCTTAGAGTCAAATCAATTGGCTATAGGTTGGTTGGATCATCTTACATCACTAACCCCGAGGACCAGGCAAGTATGGGTACCTAAAAACTAATTTCCTTGATTGCGGGTTCAAGGAACAATCGAGTGCCAAGGAACCTGGGTACATGGATAGTGGTCATTCCCGGACACATGATAGGAAACAAAAAAATCTGTCAAAATTCAAGGAGATTAGAGGTGCAAAAGTCATATTTGGAGGAAATGGAGCTCAGGAAATAAGAGGCATCGGATCTATCAAGAAAAATGGATTAGAAATTACAGATGTTGCATACGTTGAAGGTCTCAATTTTAACTTGTTAAGCATCGCCCAACTCGTGACAAAGGCTACTGATGTTGGATTTAATATGGGAGTATGCCAAATCAAAGACATGAATCAAATGAAGTGGTGTTGCAAGGATCAGACAAAAAAACATGTATGTGATAGGGGTCAATCTTGCTACACCAAGAACTTGTCTCGCTAGCAAAGAGTACAACCGAATCAAGTTGGTTGTGGCACAAGAAGCTGAGTCACCTAAATTTCAAAACAATCAACAAGCTTGCAAGAAGTAATCTTGTAGAAGGACTTCCGGACTCGATTACAAGAAGGAAAGTGTTTGTGATGCATGCGGATGGGAAAGCAAATCAAATCATCATTCAAAGAAAAGTCAAGTCCATCTTCAACAAGGATATTGCATCTATTGCATATGGGTATATTTGGTCCGATTGAGCCAGCCATCATAAGTGGAAAGAAATACACTCTAGTAGTGGTGGATGATTATTCAAGATATACATGGACAATCTTCATGTGTAAAAAGAAGAAAACCTTGCGTAAATTACTCCAATCGATGAAAAGAGTTCAAAATGAGAAGAGTCAAACCATTATAAAGATAAGATCGATAGAGGAACCGAGTTTGTTAATGGAATAATAACTCAAGATTGTGATGAAAATGGTATTGCTCATGAATTATCTGCAGCAAGGACTCCTTTGTGAGAATGGAGTTGTTGAGAAAAGAAAGAATATAACTCTCAAGCCGAAGCAAAGAAAAGGACCACGTTAGTCAAGTAGGATTGCCTAAAAGATTTTGAAATTTGAAGTTATAAACACCGCATGCTATACTCAAAATAGATGCATGATTTATAGACACCGTGACAAAGACTCCTATGAAATTTGGACAGGGAGAAAGCCAAATGTTGGGTACTTTAAAATATTTCGATGTAAATGCTTCATCCACAATAATGGGAAGGATAATCTAAGGGCGTTTGATGCTAAAGCCGATGAAGGTATCTTTTTTGGGATCTGTGACTAAAAGCTAAGCCTATAGAGTGCTTAACAAAAGGACTATGGTCACGAGAAGAGTCCATCCGTGTAGTGTTTGATGAACCTAATGTAAATGGAGAAGACTTGAAGAGTTAGCGATTGAATCACCCAATCGTGCGAGAAGAGTCCTTATATTGAAGTCGAAGTGGAGTAATTAATCAAGGTGAAGATGAGATAGCTGAATCTCAAAGACAATTTGGACAATCTGCAGACTAAGTGATGATGAAAGAGAGCCGCTTAAGAAAACACAATTTGCAAGAAGATCGAACCCACCTAACTTACTCCAACCGATGTGAGATGGCTGAGAGAGCATCCACGAGCTAGTCATTGGAGATGTAAGAGATGGTGTAAGAACCAGATCCGAGCTCAACAAGAAGCAATGTTCACTTGTTTTATTTCCCAAATAGAACCTAAAGATGTGTCCCAAGCCTTTGGATGACACACATTGGATTCAAGTCATGCAAGAAGAGCTGAATCAATTTGAGAGAAATAAAGTTTGGGAATTGGTGCAAAGACCAATCCATCAAAATGTCATTGGCACAAAATGGGTGTCGAAACAAGATGAATGAAGATGGTTACGTGGTAAGAAACAAAGCAAGATTGGTAGCCAAAGGGTATTGCCAAGAAGAAGGGATAGATTTTGATGAAACCTTTGCCCTGTTGCAAGATTAGAAGCAATAAGAATGTTTCTTGCCTATGTTGCACACAATAACTTCATTGTATACCAAATGGATGTAAAAAGTGCATTCTTGAATGGATTATTGGAAGAAGAAGTCTATGTTGAACAACCTCCGGGATTTGAGCAGAAGACTCTTGGAGATAAAGTATACAAGCTCAAGAAAGCTTTATATGGATTGAAACATGCACCTAGAGCATGGTATGATACATTATCTCAATTTCGACGAGATAATGGATTCACCAAAGGCAAAGTAGATAGAACACTCTTCTTAATTCAAGATGGAGAGAGTATACGCTTGTTCAAATATATGTGGATGACATTATTTTTGGATCCACAAACAAAGAGTCTGTGTGATAAGTTCTCAAACCTCATGCAAGGTTAATTTGAAATGAGCATGATGGGAGAGTCGACATTCTTTCTAGGACTTCAAGTTAAACAATCGAAGTATGGAACCTTCATAAGTCAAACAAAGTATACCAAAGATTTAATGAAGAAATTTGGTATGGAAGAGAAGTCTTCCGTGAAAATACCAATGAATACATCAGTCAAGATGGATATGGATGCGATGGCAAGCCCGTGGATCAAACAAGATACGAGATCACTCATTGGATCATTGCTCTATCTCACAAAGCAAGTAGGCCATACATCACCTTTGCAATAGGTGTATGTGCAAGATTTCAATCTGCACCAAAAAGAAAGCCATATGACTTGCAACTAAGAGAATCCTAAGATATTTGAAGGGATGCCGGGAAGTCGGCTTATGGTATCCAAAGGAAGAAGGATTCAAGCTTATTGGTTACTCGGACTCGACTATCTTTGGATGTAGAGTTGACAGGAAGAGTACTTGGTACATGTCAAATGCTTGGAAACAGATTGGTTTCTGGTTTAGCAAGCAAAATTCAATAGCCACATCCACACCCAAGCATAGTACATAGATGCGGGCAATCTGTTGTACCCAAGTTTTATGGATGAGACAAACGGTGAGAGATTATGATGTTGAAGAAAAAGAAATTCCAATTATATGTGATAACACAAGTGCTATTGCAATCACTCAAAATCTCGTGTTGCACTCAAGAACAAAGCACATTGATGTCAAATATCATTTTATAAGAGATCATGTCGAAAAGAAGGACATCACCTTGAATACATCTCAACCGATAAACAAGTTAATGACATATTCACAAAGCCATTATGTGAATCAAGATTTGACGAGCTTAAGCATGAGCTAGGGTTAATTGAGTGAATTGACACTCGAAGACTCAAGGAGAAGAGATGGAACAAGAAAAGATGAAAATAGAGCCGAGGTCATGAACCGACTAAGTACATCATCGATCGGAAAATCACCGCATCGAGTTATCCGACGGTGAGTACCTATGTGAAAAGAGAGAAGAGTTGAATCATCTAAGAAGTAAGTTTGAGTTTTTATGAGCTAAGTGACAAAAACGCAAATCGTTTTAATAAGCGGGAATGTTTTAAGGATGACGTCAACATAATATGACAGCATGCAGATCAAAAGTCGCACGACAAAGCCTATGATTGGATATAAATGTTGCCGCATTAAATGCCGAAATTAAATGCTAATCGGTGTACTAAATATGATCTTTTGATCTTGATCAAATTTCAAAAATCGTATGCACGTTTTTTCATAACCCATACATATACCATTTTGTCCGTTTTCTCTCTCATATTACTCAAACTGTTCATCTCTCCAAAAGCAAAGACTATATTTCTCTCTCAAAACCCTACCAATCTTCAAGGCAAATTTCTAAGGTTTCGTTCGGTAAAACTCAAAAATGGCAACTACCTATGATTTCGCTAAGTTGGGAAAGCAAATCCACATCGGGTTCTACCGTGATTTGAAGGGATGATCAAGCGGGGTTCGATGAAACCCTTGTGAAGAAGATAATGAGAAAGTGGAGAAATGGATCGAAACCCTTTCTCACTATGGAGTTTCGAGATGACGTATGTGGAGGAAGTAACACGCTTCTACGTGAACACCGAGGTTCACGATGAGGCATCAAGTCCTCTGTTCACGGAAAGGAGTTTACAATCATCTTTGAAGACCTCGCGGAGCATTGTTTCCGCCGTCGGAAGGAGTGCGAAATACTTGAAGCCGATGTAAACTTGGTCGCTTTGCATGGAAGGAAGTGGCCAAACATGAATGTTCGCAAAGGTTGTCTACACAATCGATAAGAAGTCTTTGAAGGAAGATTACCATAAGTTTGTTGGACATTGTTGCCAAGTGTGTAGACATAAAATTAGGAAGCTTTAATCACCGTCTCCAAAACCAAGCGATCGTGATGGCTGCGATCATGGAGGAGAAGAAGGTAAATCGGGCTGAGCTTGTATACAAGCAGACTCTGCTAGAATATTGGGAATAAGTCATTCAAGGAAGATGGGTCGTTCGGAGGATCCTTGGGGTATGGCCTTGTTATTGTCTGTTGATGGAGGTGAAAGGAGTTCCACTTTGACATGGAAAGGCATTCCATGTCAACAAGAAGATGTTCCGATCGAATCTCTCGGGAGCTCGAAGAGAGCTTATGCCAAGAGAGCGGATACAAGTGAGGAGAATCACCCCGGAAAAGAAACAACCGTCTCCTCCCCTCCAAAGAAGAAAAGCTTTGCCCGCGTGGAAAGAAGATCACGCCCAAAGAAATAAAAAAGAAAACAATCGCACACGCGCCCGCAGCCGAGTCACTGCCCCGTAGCCGTGTCTCCGCCCGCAGCCACAGAGAAGGAATCCTTAGCACCTTCTCCGGGAATGAAGAAAGAAGAGGATCGCCAAGACGAGAAAGACAAATGCTGCCTCTAAGGCCTAACAGCCTTTACTATCGAGGAACCGGAGGAAGTAGAACGGATGTTCCTCTGGTGAAAACCAAAAGAAGAAAAAGTCTATTCAAGTGTTGAGCTTGAGAAAACAATTTGATCCGCCACTGGCCGAACAAATTCTTTAAAAACAATGGAGAAGTAGAGTCTCGAGAGATAATTGAAGAAAGCGCCAAGTCTCGAGGCCGATCATCGAGAGGCAAGTCAAAGACCCGGTTGTGGACAAAACATCTAAGGAACAAGTACAAATTTGAGGCAAGCTAAGTCTCCTGTCGACGGCCGTGTCTCCGCGACGTATTTCCGAGGGTGAAGAGCGGCAAGCTGCGCACCGTCCATTCTTGAGAAAGAGGTATCTGCAGGAAGATGATAACGATGATTTGGTCATGCTATCTCCACCATATCCGGACATCCAAAATCGCCGAGAATGGAGGAAGTGGAAGTTGAGTCGCTCAAGGGAACGATTCCAAAGACGAATTTATTGAAGAAGAGGAAGAATCGATGAATTTCCTCGGATTGACCACGATGGTGAGGCACTGGATGAAGAGAATCGCATAGATATATTGAATATCTTCAAAGAGAAGGAGAAGGAAAGGTTGGCGAAGAGGTCAAGCTCGTGAGAAGGCCAATATCGTCCCCTTCACTGGAACCATCGAGCATACTCATCCCCACCTCGATGTTTTCTCGGGAAGTGATGAAGATCCGGACCCTCTTCGCGTGTGAAGAGCTAGAAACGCAGCAAGCCATGCGGGAATCGAGAATGATGCATGAGCAAACGGTGATGGAAGGACTGGAGAGTCTTCCAAATCTCACCGAAATTGATCCATTGGGAGTTGTGAACCAAATTGCTATCTTATTGCTGCAACCACTTTGACTCACTTAGAGAATGGATCTAGGGGACTTGGCGATGAAACCGGGAACTTGAGGACCAAAGTCGAGCCTACCCCTCGAAGGTGTTTTACCCACCTTTGCCCCAACGGTGAACACTCACAGAAAACGGCCGGGAGTTTGGAGAAGAGTGACCCCAATCAAGTCACTCAAATTGGGTGTGCCCCGAGGGGGAAACTCCCTCCCGCTGCGGCTAGGTCGGAGGTTCTTTGCAGATGACTCCACAACAAATCTAGGAGGCGAAGTGGGGAAGGAAAAAGAAAAAGAAACACTGACAAGTTGTCATTGAAGAAGCTCGGACGATTGAAATTTGTCTGTCTTGAAGTGCCAACTCGCTCGCAGGCCGAGGGACGCTGCGATGCGGTCGAGGCACAAGATGGTTCGCCCGGGAGTTAACACTATGGACAATGAAAGTGCAATCCACGGAGTTGAGGCTCTTGTGGATGCCAACGTCGAAGACCCCAAGACAACCGAGTCTGTTGAAGGGAATGTCCAAGGCTTGCTTTGCGATTGAGACTGCGGGAGGTATCAAGGTCTACGGGAGGTTGAGACTTCTCGAGGTAAAGAGGCGTAAATGAGAACATCCCTCCTGTTATCATTGATGGCGAGAAGGAGATAAGTGCCCTTCACGATTCCCAAGACAACCCGATGTAACTTTTCCGGGATCTAAAGGTGAAGATGAAGCCGAGTCATCCCTGTTGCAAGTCCAAAAGACTCGGTGAGGATGTTCTTCCTAGCACGAGTAAGCGGAATTCAAGGCTGCTCGTCAAAAGTTCAATTTTGATGATGAGCAAGCCTTCAGGACTCATCATCGTCTAATGACGCCGATGGTGCAGCCGAGGACACGCAAATTCATTTAGAAGCAACCACCGAGGCGAAGAATTTGTTCAGACAGCGGTGAGGCTCGGTCAGTGGCCAACCCCACACCAAGGCTAAGCGTGACCGAGTCAGTCATCGCGCAGGCTCCCAACGCCGCAATTGAATTGACTCAATGGGCACATCACGCCACAAGTCACCATTGAACAAACATTCCCTTTCTCACTAGAGTGCCGATCTTGATGAAGAATCGGCTAGAGATCAATGATGTTTCCATAAACATGATCCAGTGATTCCCATAGATACCATCATCCCAAGAGACTTTGATTTTGATCTTTGCTTGGCAGCGCCCGGTGAGACAGAGGTGACAGGTGAGGTTCGAGAAGTCTTCAAGGCAATATTTGAGATAGAGAAGATGAAAAGGCACCAGGCCTCACTTGGATATGCGGTGGATAAAGAGATGTAAATCTTACGGTGATCGCATGGAATAATAGTGAGAATCGGGGAATGGTGGCAACAGCATAAAGTCGTGTGGAACAGGTTTGATACTTCAAAGCATTGTACAATAAGATGCTAACTGGAGGCGATAATCTTGACATGAAGAAGAGGATGCAAGAAAATATTGATAGGATGCATGCCTCTCATACCACGAGAAATGGGCTAGCTGAGAATTTCATCGCAAAGAACTTCGCGTGGAGGAAAACATGAATGAAAAGTCCAGCCTCCTTATGGTGAAATGAAGCCGTAGTGGCGGCCGAATCCAAAGCCACCCGCTCGAGAATTCCGTGCAAAGCATACTCCGCAACAGACTCAAGCAAAACTCGCCTATCACCGCCTAGATTTCATGCTTGCTGGCATGTTTCAAGGGTTCCTCTCTCCTTCGATGATGCCAAAAAGGGGGAAGAGGAATACCTAAAGACGTTGAAAGGATCGATCACTTTGAGAAGAAGGACACAATGTTGAGAAGCGAAGAAAACAACGGTGAGCAAGAGCAAAAGAAAGAGAAGGAAAAGCGAGTTGAGGGGAAAGGTTCAAAAGACATGACTTTAATGATTGCTAGAACCCTCCACAAGGATTTGTCAACCGACATCATCAAAGCAAACTTCGGTGACTCTGCCGCTCCAACACTGTGCCCATGCGAGAAGAGGAAGATAGTAGAAGCAGAGATGAAGGAGGTTGAAAGAAAAATGGATGCCCGTGCGATGGACATATCAAACAATACGGAGGCATTTAAGGCAAAAGAGACACCGATGCCATTTCGAGGTACGTCGATGCGAGCCTAGATCGGTGGATGAATTCAAAACGCCGCATCCGAGGGATACTTGAAGGCATGACCATGGCCCAAGCCGGGACTTGTATTGGGAAAAAAGGCTCAAGTCTGTGCGAAGAAGTTGACAGACAACAGAGACTCTAGCGATCACTCAAAAGGAAGAAGAAGCCCAAAGTACAATACACACCAGAGGAAGAGGTAGAAGCGTGGAATAAGAGGTTTCAAACCTAGACCTCTACCCAAAAACATCGAATACATAGATCCAAGGAAGAAAGGAGGGATCTATTGGTGGGTATGACAAAGTAGCCAATATGGAAGTTGCCAGGAAAAATGTTGATTATGCAAAAAGGATTGAAGAAGAAAATAAAAGACACACTCGGTTGTGGGAAGAAAGACAAGAAATAAAGAGAAAATATGAAGCGCCCGAGAAGAGCCTATGAGAAAAAAAGCGGTGAAGAAGAAAAGAAGAGAAAGAGACGAGGAAGATGACAGAGAAGAAGAACGAAGGAGATAGCAAAGGTGATGAAGTGTCATTGTCACCCCCTTCATGTACTTTACTATTGTAAATACATATTGTGTAAGTTTTCCGTACAATAAATAAAAGTTGTGCAATTTCTATAATTTTTTTCATAGATATAGAACGCCATGATGCTCTACGATACACCTTGTAAACAATTTGTGTAAATGACAAGAATGTTATGATCAATAAAAAGATTAATTGCATACAATCTCTGTTTATACATTGTCTGTATGTATCTTTGTTATTTGCTTGTTGTATGTATGTTTTTAAGTTTTGGCATCATCAAAAAGGGGGAAATTGTTGGGAAATTTGTTTATTAGATTTTGATGAATGCCATGTAAAACTTAGACTAGAAAGTTGGCACCCCATTTTCCTTGTAATTTGCATTAAAATAGATAGGGCTGTTTGTCAGTAGCTGAGTCAAATCGGCTATGCCTGGATATATAAGAAGTCAATCAAGTCTGGGATAAAGACTCATTTGTGAAGCAGCTGAGTATAGCAAGGAAAAGAAGACAAGAACTCGACTGAAGGAGTAGCAGCTATGATACAGCTGTGTGAAGTGTCAGTCAAGTCAACTCAAGATAGCCAAGTCTCAAGTTGAAGTGACAGATGAGTCATCCAATGATTGGGAGCTGACTCGAAGTCACCTGGGGAAGTTAAGGAAAGGCAGTCAAGTCAAGACAACTGAAAAGAATCCGTTGCTGCACAGAAGTCAAGAATATTACCTAAACAAGTAATACTTCCATGCCTGCCATGTCTTAAAGTGCTCGACCCCAGGAAGCGTGCAAAAGGAATAAACCAATGGGAAGCATCGCACCTTGTGTCGACTCGAAAAGTGAATGTTCATTTAATACGAGGAAATGTCAAGATCAAGGATCGCTACAAGACAAGCCAACGAACACAAGTGACTTTTAAAAATTAGCCTATCTCTTCAACGGGCATATTTTTGAAAGGTTACTATAAAAGGCCGAGGAATCACTTTGAGAGAAGGTTACGAACCACGAACATTCAAGTTACCATTCGAGTTTGTAATCGCAAAAATATTCTCAAGTTATTTAAGCAAATCCTCAAGCCTAAATTTCAAGGAAATCAATCCAACACCAGTCATTTGTGAAGGAAAGACAACTTCATCTTGTTGAAGAGGAAACTTTTGAAGAATCAAAAGGGGTCTACATTCCAAGGATGATTGTATAAAGGTTCAAGGTCGAACCGGTCTCAAGTTATTGGAGGGCTTCGTGATCAAATCCAAGAAGCTTGAGCAAGTGAGTCAGTAGTGGCAAGGCGCCGCCTGTGAAGAAGCCGAGTCGCATTTGAGAAGGCAATTTGTGTGACCAAGGCATCTCGCACTAAGTCCCAAAGTCGTGTGATCAAGACTTGCATATGGACTGATAACCACTTTGTACTCGATCAATACTTAGTGGATTCCTCCGGGAGTTGGAGAAAGAGAGGATTAGAAGAATTACCCCATCTTCGAACCTCTATAAAAATTATTGTGTCATTTACATTTCAACATTTACTTTTTGCATATCATTTAATATCTCACGATAATTTTCTATTCAATTGATAATTAACAAAGTGCTAAAACCAAACGTTAAAACAAATTTAAACTAAATTCAAGGGTGTTAAGTCTCCATTGAAAATCTTATCACAGTAGGAGTTAAGTATTAGACTAAGCGGTGAGTTATTCTATCAACAACTCGGTCAAGTCCGTTGAGTGGCTAACTCTTGGTTAACTAACTTAGTCTGTCCATCAAGGACATATAGCTGTGAAATTAACTCAAATATTTTAAACGAACTAAAATCGAAAAATTGGTAAGGTTTATTCAACCCCCTCTTCTAAACCTTACTCATACCTCTTGGGACCTACAAGAGTTTTCTTTTCAACCCCATTGTTAGTCAACATTTGTCTCATCCACAACATTTGAAGACAAAAGGTCTCAAGGGCTATATATTCGACTTCGATAGTGAATAGGGATACGCAACCTTGTTTCTTCTTGTACCATGAAATATTGTTACTAAGGTAGACACATCCTCCGGAAGTGCTCTTTCGGTCATCGACATCACCTATCAAATCAACATCACTAAACCCAGTCAAGTTAGTGTTATGACACTTAGTGTTGTAACACGGAGCTGTTTCCCGCAATAAATAACGATTAGCGGATGACATATTTCCCTTCGAGAATGCAATTGTCGAATTATCAAAGACATTACACACATTCTTATCAAACTTGACACATAAATCATCATCACACAATGGCTAATACTAATAAGATTAGCTTTCAAGCCTTCAACATACATGACATTTTTTAAATGGGAAGTCCTACGCCATTTAACGTCCCTTTTCCCAAAATCTTTCCTTTAGCACCATCACCAAAAGTGCCCAACCCGTTTTCATATTTTTCAAAATTAGTGAGTTTTTCCAATTCTCTGTCATATGATGAGAACACCCACTATCAAAATACCATGATTGATCACATTAGCTTTTAAAGATGTGTGAACAACATTACAAGAAAACTCATTTTTCCTAACCCGCATTTTCTTGGGTTTGTTGGATAAATCAACTTTAAAACTAGGAGTGTCTCTTTGGTGATGTTTGAACACATATGATTGCACTGTCTTGCCTACAAAGTGTGTTCAAGACGATAACACTTAGGTCTTATATGGCCGGGACGATTGCAATAGTGACAAATAGAACAAATTCATTTCTTTTTCCAACATGATTAGATGAAGTTCCTTCTTTAACAAAAGCACTTTTTGAATGTTTATCCTTTTTAGCAAAGTTTTTGTTAGAAGAAATACCAAATCCAATGCCTACACGATTTTGATGGATCTTTCCTTGAGATAGAATTTCATTCAACCTCCCCTTACCAAAGTGTTCGAGTTTTTTGACAGACACTATCATCTACATATATCTTTCTTGACTTGGTTAATTCTTCATTCCTTTCTGTTGGTATCCTTTCAAGTTTTATGACTTCACCTTTGAGCGAGTCTCTTTGTGAGAAGAAGACACACTACTTTCTTTTCCAGGTTCTCATTTGTCTTCAAGACAACCAAGCATTTTTCGTACATCTTTTGGTAAACTCTCCTTAGCTCTTCATTCCTTGATTCTTCATCAACTTCTGATTCATCCTCAGAGTATTCATCACTTGAGTTGTTTTCCTCTCGCAGAATCACGAGTTTAGACATCTTTCAACAAAAGGAAAGTTAGTGTCATACTGTTTGGTGTTGCAACACGAGTAGCATCACGGGGTGCGTTTGATTACAACCAACCTCTTTGTCAATGGAGGTGAATGCAACATGATTGCTCATATTTTCTTATTCTTCATTATTTGGTTCTTCGTTACTCCTTGAGGTGGTGAATGATTTCCCATTCTTCTTTCGAGTATTTGCACATTCAACCTGGATGTGTCCAAAGTAACCACACATTCTCGCATTGAATCCATTTACTTTTAATTGAGGATTTGCTTGTTATGTTCTTTTGCTCTGTAGATTTTTCAAAGTGTCAAGGAGTTGAGGCGTGAAACCGAACTTTCTTCATAAACACAAGACATGTTAGCAACAATATAAAACGAGGATCTCACTAATAAGAATTAGTGTTAGCTCGATACCAATTGATAGAATATGTTGCCCTATTAATCAATATAAATTTGATTTTTCGTGAGTGTTTATAAAAATCTTTGGTGTCGATAAGGTGGTGTTATAACACTTAACACAGGCACTATAAAAACATAATGCACAAATGAAATAAAAAATAACACCAGGATTTTTAACGTGCTTAGATTCCTCAATCTTAATGCACGAGGCCACGCCTGCAGAAGAAATAACCTAATATTAGAAAAGCAAAGTTTATTACAAATACATTCGGATTTACGAACAACATAAAGACTCCTCTCTATAAATTCACCAACACAAGTATTCGACTAATACTCGATAGAATCTTCCACAACCTCAACCTTGTTGGAATCCTCCAACTTTAAATCCCTTGAACGGTTGAGTCGATCCACACCGTAGATCTTTCACCTTCTTCTCCCAAAGAATAAGAATTATCAAACAATAGATTTCTTGAAGAACAATATATCTCAATGGTGTTTTTTGGATAATTTCTTCAAGAGGCTGATCTCTCCATTTATAATGAACAAAACCAATCCCCCTGTGGCTGAAATCAAACAATTTCTTGATTCCCGGATGGAGGTTACAATCTAAAAAGGAAGATAACAAAAATAAATCCTTTCCTTATGGGTGAGAACAAAGACATAAGGAAAGTAATTAAATGGCAATAATAAGGGCTGAATTAATCTAGATAAGGCATCCAAGATTATCAACAATCTTATCGAAATAGAACACAAGCCATAAACCAAAAAACAGAGAATCTAGTATAAAAGCCGCCCGATTCTCAGGCGATAAAGATTACATCCCAGGGTTACAACACGATTTTGATTTGTGCGAGAAAGACCAAATTTGCCAATAATGATACCATTAACATTATTCAAGGTGGAAACTTGGTCCAATTAAGAGTTAGATTATGAGTATGAGTACTTTGTATGTTACATTTATTTTATTAGGAATCCTTTTCCTATTCTAGTAAGAATAGGTTTGTGATTTTTATCACCTTATATAAAGAAGACAACGGATGACATATTGGGTAAGTCTTGAAGAGAGAAACGATACAAACAAGAGAAATTAAAGTGAAAGGTATTGGCTTTTGTGCTCTAAAGCATAGCCATACTTGTGTTGAGTCGATCCTAGGTTTTGAGGGGCCCGGAGCAAAGAAAAAAATGAGGCCCCTAGTGTTTGCAAAAAAAAAAGCCAATGTTATAAATGTAATTTCGTTGATTTAACATTTTGGTCTTATTAAAATAAATTATGGAAAAGATCGTTCAATATAATTACAATAGAAAAAGGATGGAAAAAAGTATTAATAAATTAGCTATAAAAATCGATCTTCTTACATTTTTATCGCAAAGTTATCAATCAATTTTTCATAGTCAATTTTTTCAGAAATTCACTCTCAATTGAAATCAAGGACAATACATTCAATCTTGTTTGCGACATTGTTGATATCAAACATGACTTTAACAACTTCAATTCGGAAAAGCTTCTTTCTCGTAGATGCAACGGTCACTTGAACAGATTAACAATATCTTGTATGCAATGAATGCATTGGGAAACAATTCATCCTTTGCAAAAAGTTTAGAATTGCACTTGTTGTTTTTGCTTCATGTGGTAGCATATGTTGCATTATCTTTAATTCCCGATACAAATCATCTCCATCCAAATCAAGTATCTTGTTACTCGCACTTTTTTTTTTGTAATTCTTTTTCAAGATTTTTGCATTTATCCTTCAAGTCCCCATCAATCAATGAATTCAATCTATCAATTGTGAAAAGAAATCCAAATAGATCTTCATATTCCTCATATTGTTCAAACCTTTTCTTCAATGAGCTAATTGTCCGATCAACTATATCTTGTGTCTTGTTTTTGTTTTCAAAATTCACGCATGTGATTGTAAATGTGATCACATCTCGCAATCAAATCTATACTCTTGAAACTTTTACTATTTATCCATTATATAATTCTTTTAATTGGCATCTAGATCCTACACTTGACGACACTAAGTGTTGATCCGAGTGTTTGTTAGCATGGATACTCAAAATAACCCCACTTTTTGTCCCCATTCTTTATGGCTCCAATTATTCTATTTGGAAAGTCAAAGTTCGGGTCTACATCAAATCTATTGATGAAAGGGCCTGGTGTATAATCCTTCTTGGGTGGTCACCTCCAAAACTCATTGATACGGAAGGTGAGACTACAAGGACAAAGGAGAAATTGATTGGTTTAATGATGAGTTAACATTGTCCAATTATAATTCGAAGGCATTTGATGGGAATCTTTGGTGTGCGTGGATCAAAGTATGTTCAAAATCATAACCAATTTTACTATTGCCAAAGATGCATGGGATACTCTACAAAGTCATTGTGAGGGATCCGCTAGTGTACGAAAAACCAAACTTAGGTTGCTCACCAATAAGTTTGAAAACCTAAGAATGCGTGAGGATGAGAATATCGCCACTTACAATGCTAAATTGTGTGATATTGCCAATGAAGCTCAAGCCTTAGGTGAACCTATCTCCAATGCTAATCTTGTGAGCAATATGATGAGATATCTTCCTATTAGGTACAATATCAAAATTTCATCCGTCGAAGAAGCCCACAATATATCCTCTTTATGTCTCGAAAAACTTGCTTTGGCACTCTTCAAACCTATGAGATGAATATGGCTCAACAGATGGAGAGTATAGGTTAAAAAATTGCTTTTCAAATTGAGTCTCCTTTTCAACTTGAGTCCAAAATTACTAATGACTTTCTTTGAACTTACCAATGAAATTGAAAAATCTGATTTGGGAGATGATTCGTGGCCATGTACTCGAAAAAGTTTGATATGATCCTTAAACTCAAAGTCGAAAAAGTCTCAAAATTTTACAAAGCCCTTTAAGTCTGAGCCAAGCAAGTTCCCTCAAAAGAACACCTTTGATAAAAGTCAAGAGCGTTTTTCCGGTGAAAACTAAACAAGTTTGACACAAAAACTCTTGACTCCATTAGGTGTAGGGCGTGTCTTGGGTATAGTCATTATGTTGCCCAATGTGCTAATACTCTTTTGAAAAAGATAATGAGCCCGAGTGTGACTTTGAATGGTAACGAATATGACAATGAGAAGAATGAACATGAAGAACACAAAGTTCGACCACTTTGGTGAAAGAACGTAAATCTCTCCAAATAAATCCTTCAAGTGTTGCGGAGGTGTGGCCGAAGATGTGATCACACCTTCTCCGATCACATCCGAGGTCACATCCGAAGAACATGATCTCTTATCCTGTCTCTCGACCTTTTTTCATTTCAATTCTACCTCATTTCGATGATTTTAAATAGGATGATGAATTTGACGGTGAAAGCCTGGAAGACACGTACACTCACCGTATAAGGATTGGTCAAGAGGATCAAAGTGAATGAAATGCTCAAAAGGAGAATGATCGACTCAAGAAGGAAAATGACGAACAAAGGGAAGTAATTACCTGGTTAGAGGCCTCCTCACCAAGAAAGAACTTGACTTTGAGAAGGTAAATTCTAAACTTGAAGAGTCTCTTGAAACCATAAAGAAGTTTAATTCTGGGAAAGAAAATTTGGATGATATACTTTCCTTGGGTAGTGATGATAAAGGCGGGCCTTGGTTATAAAACTCGATTTTTGTTAAAGCAAAAGAACAAGGAGAATCCTCAGATTCCTCCAACAATAAAAAGAATTTTTCCCGTAAATCTAAACCACATAAGCGCCACTTCATTTGTCACTATTGTCATGCCCCTAGACACACTAAACCATTACATTTATAAACTGAAATTGGATTTATGGTCGGAAGTCGGATGTCATCACGGATGTTACGACATCCCCGTAATCATTTTTCTAAATCATGTCAGATTAAAAAAAAATCGGATATTAAATGTCATGTTATCTATACTTCCTTGAGATCTAACATTGCGGGATCTTGGTACTTCGATAGTGGATGCTCACGACATATGACAGGTACCTTGGAGTATTTAACTAACTATGAAGTTTACAATGGTGGCAATGTTACCTATGAAGGTGGAGCCAAAGCGAAGATAGTTGGGAAAGGGCGTTGAGCGTTGACGGACTACCCAAGCCACGTAATATGCTTCATGTAGTTGGTCTTAATGTTAATGTCATCATCATAAGCCAACTATGTGATGATGATCTCTATGTAAAGTTTGAAAAAATTCTTGTGAAGTGTTCGATGAGTCCGACACTTGTATCCTTGGCGGCTTGAGGTCTTCGACAACTATTATCGTATTGTAATGAGCAACTCTGTCATAAGGCACACCACGAATGACACCGATCTATGGTATCAAAAATCAGGTCATGTTAGCCATAAAAAGCTAATGGAACTTGTGAAATTTGAAGTCGCTATTGGTTTGCCTAAATTGTCTATGAAAAGTGTTAATCCGTGTGAAACTTGTCAAAAAGGTAAACAAAAGAGAGTGTCGCATCAAATAACATCACATTTCCACACCACTAGATGTCCGGAGTTAGTTCATATGGATCTCATAGGTCTATTGAGATTGAAAGTGTGGGTGGTAGAAAGTACTCTTATGTGATTGTTGATGATTTCTCACGTTATACGTGGACATACTTTCTACGTGAGAAAGCGACATTTTTATTTCTTTAGAATCGGCATAGAAAGGTTTGTGACTTGTATAATTTAAGCATTACAGAATTAGATCGGATCATGGTAAAAAATTTGAGAACTCTTCTTCCTCGTCTTTCTGTGATAGAAAGGGGATTTCTCACGAATTTTTGCATCTAAAACTCTACAACAAAATGGAGTGGCGGAGAGGAAAAATCATACATTGCAAGAGATATCCGTGTCATTCTTAGTTCTAAAAAATCTTCAAAAAGATTTTGGGTGAAGCTCTAAATACTTCTTGCCATATAGCAAATCGTGTATCTTTGAGGCCTGGTTGTTCTATGACCCCTTATGAAATTCTTTTGGGAAAGAAACCTAACCTCAAATAATTTCATGTCTTTAGGTGTGTGTGCTATGTTCTTAATGATCGTGATAATCTTGGTAAATTTGATTCCAAAAGTGACAAATGTTTTTTTCTAGGTTACATTTCGAATAGTCATGCCTATCGAGGTTACAATCTTCGTACTAAGACGATCATGGAATCTATAAATGTTGTGTTCGATGATATCTCGGATATTGTAGGAAAAAGTGAAGAAGAAAATGTTGGAGATGTGCTCGAATTTGTTGAGACTTCCCCAACGAAGGATGTAGGTACGGATGTAAGCGAGAATGTGATCAAGCCCCATCCGCTTGTTTGTCTCAAATGCGATTCGTCGGACTCACGATTCGACAATGAACCAGTTGAAGAAACCAATAATTCAATTGTGGATCATGGCGGTGACATACCTACAAGGATTGGAGAAATCATCTTATTCGTCTCAAATTATTGGTAACACTCTCTTGTTGGTATTAAGACAAGAGAGAAAGGTAGAGTGAACTATCATGATATGGTAAGAATGGTCTGTTTGTCTCGATTCTATCAATGTGTGAACATGTTGTTTTGTGTCCAATTTTGAACCTAAGAATGTTGTGAAGCTTTAAAGATGAATTTTGGATACATGCTATGCAAGAGGAACTAGACCAATTTGTCAAAAATGATGTGTGGTTTTTGGTCCAAGGCTAGAGGATGTTAATGTCATTGGAACAAAATGGATTTTAAAAATAAAACAGATGAACTGGCAAAATCGTTTGCAACAAAGCTCGATTAGTTGCTCAAGGGTACACAACAGGTTGAGGGGGTGAATTTCGATAAAACCTTCGCTCCCGTAGCCCATATTGAGTCCATACATTTGTTGCTTGCTATTACATGTTACTTGGGATTAACTCTTCACCGGATGGATGTATAAAGTGCATTCTTAAATGGATCCTAGATGAAGAAGCTTTTGTTGAACAACCTAAAGGCTTTGAGGACCCTTTTAAGCCCTAACCACGTGTATAAGCTTAAATAGGTAATCTATGGTCTTAAACAAGCGCCAAAGCTTGGTACGGTAGGGCTAACCGAGTACCTTTTTCAAATTGGTTTTAAACATGGTGAAGTAGATAAAACCTTGTTCATTCAAAAGAAAAACCTCATCATCATGATTGCTCAAATCTATGTTGATGACATTGTTTTTGGTTCCTCCTATGATAAATTGTTGAAAGACTTCATTACTTGCATGTCCTCCACTTTTCAAATGATTATGGTAGGTGAGTTAAGTTACTTCCCGAGCTTGCCAATTAAACAATTAAAGGAAGGAATATTTATCTCACAAAGCAAGTATGCTAAGAATTGTGTAAAAAAGTTCGATCCGGAAAATGCCTCTCACTTAAAGACTCCCATGGGGTTGAGTCAAAAGTTGAGTAAAGAAGATGTGATTTGAAAGTGTTGACCACACCTTGTATAGAAGCATGATAGGAAGCTTGTTGTACTTGATCGCGATCGTCCCGATATTATGTTCGAGTGTTTGTCTTTGTGCTCGTTATCAATCGATCCCAAGGTTACTCACTTAAAGGCCTTAAAACGTATCATTCAATATGTAGGAGGCACAAGCTGCGTGGGAATTTGGTACACAAAGACACTAACACTAATCTTGTGGGATATAGTGATTCGATCAATGGAGATGTTGTTGATCGAAAAAGTACAAGCGGTGGATGTTTTTATTTGGGAAATAATTTTGTCTCATGGTACAACAAAAAGCAAAATATTGTGTATCTCTTTCAAGCTATTTGAATCATAATATGTAGCGAGTTGGGAGTTGTTGAACACAACCTTTATGGATGAACCAAATGATTGAGGACTATGGTTTGCAAAGTCAAACACCGATTGTCTCTTGTGATAATATGAGTGCGATTGATATTTTAAAAAAATCTGTCCAACACTCAAATACTAAACACGTAGATATTAGACATCACTTTATTCGAGATTTAGTTGAGAAAAATATAATTCGGATTGAGTATATTGCTACGAAAATCGCTTGCGAGACATCTTCACCAAGGCTTTGGATTTTGGAGAGATTCTCCAATTTAAGAAAGTCTCTCGGTTTGTGTGTTCTCTAAAATGTTACATGAGATGTCACAAAGATTGCACACCACATCCGTTGTGACATCCCACAATCTTCGCATATCTATTCTTCTCCTCTATTTCTCTTTTATTTTTTTGTAGACATCCCCGCATTATAAGCTCATCATGCATATCGCAAAAAGTGGATTGATGGTTCGAACTAGTCACATATATTGTCTCCTTGGAAAAGCGATGTGAGTTGATCTCTCCAATTCAAAAAAAAAAATGATGATATTTTTCCCAAAGAAATGAGTTGTGAATAAAATCTTGATCATGCTTGAGGCCTTCTAGGAAAAAGCTACAACCCATTGTGTGAAGCTATTCCTTGTGACTAATTTCTTCAAGCATTTCTTTGTTTAAAAGGTCATGATCATGTGAAAAAAAGAGCGCTTTGACTTTTGAGTGAAAGTCCGGTTGGTTAACTCCCTCATGAGACTTGGAAAAATTGAAGAAAACTCGAAAAATTTGATAATTTGGGATTTTGGATTGCGATTCATTGAATCAGTTAGTACAAATGTGACTCAAAATATGACGACATTTGAACCTATATCTATTTTTGCAAAGACATTTCACCTCTTGTGTGCGATTGTTTTTGGTTGCTTAGGCATATTAGGTTTTGCATGTCATGGTGATATTGGATTCTTTCGAGAGATTTAGTTCCCATATATAATCGAGAGTGATATTTTTCTTTTCCCAAAATCTAGAATATCTTGATAGATTTATTTTGTGGGTTGAACCGATTTGGAGGATAAGGGGAAATTTTATTTTTGATCTTACTTTCCTTATCACAATTTGACATAATTTGGACACTTTGTGAACTAGAGTTTGGAATTAATTGGATTTCAAATTCTTTTCCTTATCTTTCAATTTTTCTATGAAGAATTCTTTCCTAAATAAAAATCTTCCTTGTATACTCCGATTTTTGTGCCTAATTATGACTCCTTTCTAATCCCTATTTATTTGCGGGCACTCGATTACACCTCTCCCACTATCTCTCATAATTTTCAAAGTATTTGTGTGGTTGATACTTTTTTAGGTTCAAAGTTCATCTTCCTCTCCATGGCTCGGTTTGTTTCCTCCATCGAAAACTGTTTGGAAGTCCAAGCAAATCTTCATCTTCATCCCATAATTCCGAGAGCCTAAAGTCTAAAAATCCATGGGACGCTGCACGATCCAAATGTTGTTAGAGATGGAGCGACATCCGACATGTATCCCCCTCGACAAAGATCCACCTTCTTCTTCTTCGATTAGAGAGGGTTTGGCACCCCCTAATATAGTCTCAACTCCTTCCCCCACTCACACGGTGGTTGCCGCAGACCACCACTCCTCCATCTCAAAAACTCGCCCTGGATTCCGGCAAAGATGCCCCTACATCCGGGCTTGAAGTTGTCCCCGCATCCGGGACCGCACCCACTGTTCAAACCACGGAACTAGGTATGGAATCCTCCATCCATGAGCACCCATCTTCTCAAAGTTCGTCTCCCTTTGCTCTCATCCTAGTTCCATTTCAAGAAGAGGCTCGCCTCGATTCTTCCCGGGAAAAGGATAATGAAATCGACGTCAACAACCCTCCAAATTTTGAGGTAATTTACATTGTTCATGGACCTCCAGAAACCCCAATGTGCGCCGTTCGAAACATCTTAGAGGATACTCTCCAAAGGACTTCAAGATTCTGTTTCTACCCCGAGATTTCACCTAAAAAGCAAAAGACCGATTTAGGGGCCACTTTGAAGCAAGGAGGAGAAGATTTGTCTATTCCTCACGTCACTTTCAAAGTGATTCTCAAGATAATGCGAACCAATTTGTTGTTAAGACCGGAGATAATGTGCGACTTGTGCCCGAAGATAGTGATGATGATGTTCCTTTGGCACGGATGGTTGAAAGCCAAGTAGGGCAAATGTGTTGCCAACGATTTGACCACATCCAAGCCTTCATCTATCGTAGTTGAGTCGAGCTCTAAGTTTGATGACTCTAGTGATGAGGATTTTGATGCCTCAAAGGAACGAGAAATGAATATTGATTATGAGACTATGGTTGATGAAGTTGGTGATAAATTGATAGTCAAGAACAAAAAAGAGGCTACTATCGCAGATGCGAGAGGAAGATGTGATGTCATCCGATGACACATCTAACTTTGAGTTCGCAATTGGGAGAGCTCATTCTGAGCTATTTTACACAGTTGTTGCAGCTTCCAGGTTTCATGCTTTAATTTCCTATTCTTTTATTGATGAGAAATGCAGAGATTATGAGCACTTTGCCAAGTATAATCAATCGTTTTTTTGAGGAACGGAATTGATTGACCACTATTGATCGCTTCTTCCTTATATTGATACTATGGTTTGTGAGTTTTATGCCAACATGTCTACTTAATCTGTTGTTCGACGATCTCCTAAGTATGCTAACATGGCAAGGTTTTTGTTCACAATAGGATTTATGAGTTCAATCCTCCGTAATAAATCGCTTCTTTGATATGCCCGACTTTGAAGAGGGTGAGGTTCCCCGATTTCAATGAAATGGCTAGATTTCCAATCGATGGTCGTGAAATTGGCTTGCCCATCCCAAAAACTCACATATTCCCGTGTTACGTCGTTAATGGGTTTTAGCACAAGATCTGTTGTGCAAAAGTTTCTCCTTCCAAGAATAATATATTCCATTGTAACTAGGACACATGTCGAGTTTTGTATCAAATTGGAAAAAGGGCTGCCTTTAATTTCGGCAAATTGGCTTTCGAAGAAGTGACATGATTTACTACAAATGAGTCCAAATCCTGGTCCCCGCCATTCCCCGCCTAATCTAAAAATCCTGGTTTCTCGAGGATTTGAACTAAAGGAGGGCGATCGTTTCACCACTCCTCCCCGGGTCTTTCATGTTTCTCGACCTCTACTCGGTTCTCGAGAATCGGATTGTTGATTTGCCTTGTATATCTAAGGGATGCTCCGGCTACTCTCGAAACTCCTATCTCATTTGCCTCTCCAATTGTTGATGCCCCCTGTTCGAGTCTATTCCGAATGTGGCTTCGAATGTGGTTTCGAATGTTGGCCACATCCTAGCTCAAATTTCCTCTAACATCCCCACTATCCCTGTTTCTATGGCTTTCTTACAGTACAATCGGCAAAAAAAAAGGGGAGAGAATGTTGAACCAAGCAATGTTCAAGGGAGAGTTATGGCGATCATGCGGCACTTGGGACTAATGATCCAATTCCCGAAAATGCTTTAGCCCAAGATCTTCGATGTTCTTCTTCCGCACCATTCCTAGACAGGGTGAAGGCGATGAAAGTCTTGATTCGATTTTGAAGGGAGATGGATACGAATGTGTCCACCGATGAACTTTATGATATTTTTGTCGATTATGAATGTGACTCGAAATGTGATTACATTTGTTTGCTTTTTTTTTTACTCTGCATGATATTTAGGGGAGTTGTTTTATTTAGGAGGAGTTAGTTTGTTTTGTGTTTGATAAGTGTTTTGTCAAGAAAGGCAAAAGGGGAGATTGTTAGGGCGTAAATTTTAGCCCAAATAATTTCCTTAAATAAAAGGATTGTGTTTTTGATTGTTTTGCCTTTCTAGACTTATGGTATGATTAGGACTTATTTTGATTAGGAAACAAATCATATTGATATGGTATTGATATATTAAGACTCTTAGATATTTATCTTGTTTCCTAAATAAGTGATTTACTTGTCATATATTTGAATATATCTTCTTTCCTTGTGTACTAGGACTCTTGAAGGTTTTGGACGGCTATATAAAGGGAAGAGGACGTTCATAATTAGTACATAAGAAATATACTAGAGATACAAGAGTCTTGAGAGAGTTGAGTCATACAAGAGAAAATTGCATCTTTAGTCCCACAGAATTGGCACATTACACCGGTAGTCCCATATCTACTTAATGGTCCCATACGGACCAAAATCTTGCATATATAGTCCCACCGTTAGTGTTTTAACACCAAAAACTGCCATCTCCATTAAATGGTCAATTTGGATGGAAAACTTAGGTTAACCTTCTTTTTGGAGGCAAATAAGGTGCGAAAGGTGCAACAACAATTTTTCTTCATTTTTTTGGGAAAACAGTGCAACCTCAAATTTCACTCATGTTTGCTCTAAAATCTTGAGAATAAAAATGAGTTCTTCCTCCTCTTCCTCAAGTCGACCAAGTTTGTTCTTTGCCATTCCGGTAAATTTGCTCGCATGCACACCTCTTGGACAAATGATAATCCGGGAAGAAGATTTGTTTGTTGTGTGAACTCTCTTAATGGCAATGGATGTGGGTTTTTGAGTGGGCGGATGATCCGATGTGCGCAAGAGCAAAAGCTATCATTCGGGGTTTGTAGCAAAAAATAAACACTTTGAAAGCTAAAATTGGTGATTTGCAATCGAGGTGAAGAATGTGAAGAAGATGGAAGAAGAAATTGGAAGATTGAAAATGCGTGCAAATACAAAGTGTTTGCTAGTCTTACTTGTTGCTTCTTGGTTAATTTTGTTGTTGAAGTAGAATTCTCTAGAATTATGTTTCTTTGTTCTTTGCTATGCAATTTTGTTTGGTTGTAATGGGGGTGTCCGGTTGTGTTTTGGTATGTAATTCATCTCTTTGTGTTGAATGAATGGGTATTGTATATTGTGGGATGTATTTTTGTTTGTAATGTACTAAATTTGGTTATTTTGGCAGCTTCAATAGGGTGTTTTGTAGCTAACATAATGCGAGAAATGGGGTTTTTTTTGCTCAAAAACGGAACACATATCGAATATAATACATAGGCCAAAAGCGAACACATATCTTGAATATAAATGGCTAAAAGCGAAACACATCTTGTATATAACCAGTTTTATCCCACAAAGTAGGCCCACTCATAGGATTTATTGCAGATTCATACATTTTCCCATTTGTTTCAACAAAGTGTAGTACTTGCTCACATATTCTTGAGGGTCATGGGATCGAGCACATATTGTGATGTATCCGTGTTTGCATGGAATCCCAAACACATCCCCATCATGCATGAACAAGTATGTGCATGCAAATCCACGTGGTGCTTTGAACCATCATTGCAATCCATCTCCCATTTGAAATCGTAGATTTCATTGGGATGCAATATGTTGTTCTATCAATGTTTTTGTGTACTATGTTTCATATTTTTGGACATAGCAATCTACCTTCCCATTTCCGTTTAGCTCTGTCCCTGTTTTGTTGTAGTCTAGTCATCGGATATTCTCCGATCCACTCACACATTGTCAAAATTCCTCTCTCTCTCTCTCTATCTCTATCTCTCTCTCTCTCTCTCTCTCTCTCTCTCTCTCTCTCTCTCTCTCTCTCTCCTCTCTCTCTCTCTCTCTTGTCTCTAATATTGAACGTTGAACACTCCACGAGATGTTGTTCAAGAAAATATCACATTTTGGAGTGGTTTTGAAGTGTGATCCAGGACCATTGACTTGCAGGTAATTGCGATAACCATTCAAGGCATCTATGATCAAGTTCACCAATTTGCCTCATGGTCGCTTCAAATTCTAGGACCAGTTGAAGCCTTTGCAACTTTCCATACAGCCATTTTAAAGGTTGTTCCCCTGAAGCCTGATGTCTTCATCTTTCCATGAAGGTGTCGACACAAAACCTATTGTCAAGACTCCTAGGAAATACACATTCGAAGGTTGGTATCAACCCCTTTTATTTGTCCGACATGAAGTCCACAAGTCATCCTTTCAATGTGTAAATCTTCCTTCAACAACATCAAAAACCACTTTGCCATGCCTCTATTGTTTCACTAGCAACAATCGCATATGCCACTTTGGGTATGGATTATTGTTGGGATCTATACCTATTCTTTGTCAACAACACCCTCCATGTGGGCCCTTTAGGTGGCATCCATCAACACCTATAATGGGCATACAACCAGAAGAAATCCAACCTTCAATGCTTATAAGAAAATGTAAGGCTACGATTGGATGTGAGCGAAAATCTATTTTCGTTCCGTTGGAGAATTTTTTTTGACTAAATATGCGTTTGTTTATGAAAATTTTCAGAAAATATATTATTCACTCACTTTTACTTTTTCTCACTTTTTCTTTCACCAATCACATCTACACATTTTTTCACAAAAAACTAATCATTATTACACATTATCCCACAAATTTCACTATTCATTTACTCACACATTTCTAACTATCAATCATATCCAATCATTATTTTACTATTTTCTTCAAATCAACTTTCATCATTACTTTTTCATCTCACATCCAATCACACTCTCAAAATTTATTTTTTTTTCTCCCAAATTTTTTTCCACTACTATTCTCTAGCAAAATGAAAATTTTCAAAATGAAAGTATATCCAATCGCACCCTAAAGCTTTTCAAATCTTTTCTGTTCACTAGGACACGGAGCATCACTCAACCGCATGATCACCGTAAAACCAGGATTTTTTGCCCTTAAATCCCCTGCATAATCCCATAGCCTGGCATATTGCTTCTCACTTGTACCTCAATGGCTCTCGGGGCCTTTTGCTTTGCTCTATAAGCTTAAAATGGAGAAATATGGACTACGATATCCCTAATTGCATCAACCCCGAATCCTTTAACATTTCTTTTAGGATCAAACCTAAAGCTTTCTTCATATTTCTTTGCTAATGGTTTGCATTAACATTGCTCACACTAAATGTCCTTCCACATCTATGAGAACTATTATATTCTCTAATCGGAAATGACTCTTGGTTCAATACCTTCAAAACATTTATATTCCAATCACATCCCTCTTGACACATCTTGCATAAATCCTTCTTTTATCATTATTGGTAATCTTCAAATTTCTCCTGGTTTTAATGGCATGACTATGTATAGCTTCCCTTAACAATTGTTTCTTTGCTAAAATGTTGACCAATTTTAAAAATGGGATCAAAATAATCAGGTCACTTTGTCAAATTCATGCTCACTACTTTGTGCAGATGACTCACTTTCTTGAGATCTTTGTTTTATCATTTCCATTGCCTTCGTGATCCTTGTCAATATTTTCATCAAACATAATGTCATCAATTAGCGTTTCATCCTTGTCCTCTTTATCATTTATGGTCAAGTCATCATCATCATGATCCGAGGCAACCTCTTGTGTGTCTCCCAAATCCACATTCTCGCAGGCGAGATGCAATCCCTTGTGTGTCTAGAAAATCCACATTTTGTGACCGAGATGCAACTCCTGTGTGTGTCGGAATAACCTCATTTTCTAATCCCGCTTAAGTCCTATAATTGTCAATTTCAAACTCTAACTCAATGAGATCAAAATCGGGATCATCAAATATGTTAAGAGGATCAATTTCCATATTTCTACATGCCTCATCACCCCTGTTTCTTCACATGGCTTGTCAAAGCATTACTGTTTCTTCACATGCATTCTCAGTCCCTGTTTCTACACAAGCCTTCTCATTACCCCCTGTGTTATCACATTCCTCATCATCTAATAGTGTTTGTTCACCCACTAGATATATATGACTTTCCTCCCCTTTTGCTGGAACACATAGTAATAGCTCAGTCATCATTGTAATTTCCCTAAACTTCTTGAAATCATCAATCTGTAGTATTTCTTCTCACCCAAATACCCTAATTGTGCACATAACTTACCAAGATATTCCATCGACATCCTCCTTTTATCCACAAAATCAAATGCACTTACTCTTCCCCTTATGTAATTTTCTTTCCCATTTTCCTCAACCGAGGCGCCTCCATGCCTCGGCTTAATTGTAAATAACCATTTTTGTCCCCCCGCAATCAACATAACAAACATATTTTAACCTAAGCACTAAAGAACATTATACACTATATAATGCAAACCGAATCGAGCAAACAAAGGCATACAAACAAACAAAGAACAAAAACAAGGGCAACTAGGGTTCTTACCAAATCCTGGGTTCGAACGTCCACCAAATGAGTAGAAGAATTATCGTTTCAATTTCTTGAGAAGCATCACGGGCAGTGTCAATTTTTTTTTTTTGTATTATGGGCGAATTAGTTGTGTTCGATTTCTAGGGTTTTCAATCTCTTGTTGTTCAAATTGGGGAAAATGAAAATATACTTTTCTTCACGTGCCAAACATGGTGTTTGAATAACGACTAACGTGCACGTGAGATGCACGTGTAATACTTGCGTTAATTTTTGACGATGGAGGGACTACATTTGCAACTTTTGACTCTTGTGGGACTATGAATGCTACCAAAATAAACTACGGGACTAAGAATGCAAAGTATGGGACTACGGTGCAAGGGCCATGTCTGTGGGACTAATGATGCAATTTTCTCGGTCATACAAGCACAAGGAGTCTCATTTGCCGCTCGGATGCGATCTCGAATCGACTACATCCGAGATTACATTCAGCCTGCATTGTTTTGTTAGCTTTTTCATCCATTATTTTTACCATAGTGATTAACGAAGTCCACACATGTCTATTGTTGGATGATTTGAATTAAATATGTTAGATATACTCTTTATAGGAGTTTTTCGTTGAGTTTCTACTAGTTTATTTTAGTATTTTTGTATACGGAATCATAACAATTTTACTAGTGGAAAGTTTCGCAATATTGGCACATCTACAAGCTAGTTGGCTTGTAGATAATTTTATATCTTGTGTCTTGTTTACGTTTTGAGATTATTTTGCATCGATTGTAAATGTGATCACATCTATAATCTAAGAAACTTTTACTATTTATCCGTGCTATAATTCTTTCAATTTATTTTCCTCATATTATGCTACTTTTTTTTTTTTTTTTTCCAAAATCAAATGAATTTCATTTATTAATACGAAGAAACTTACAACTAATTCTATCGGCAAGTGAAAGATAGCTACAAGCCTTACATGATCATAAACCTATACCAATTTAATTAAAAAAATTAAACCTAAATAGATCCATCCGATAAGTAAAATCGAATTTCACAATGAAGGCCTTTGGAAAATTAAAACATATACCAAAGATGATCTCGCTTTTGTTACAAAATATCATCGGGTAATGACTCATATGATCTTCTTAACAAAATCCCACATATGAGACAAACTTATTAAGCGAAAAAAAAAAAGACACATTTTGTGGACAAATAAAATATATTGGGACAAATAAAAGTCACCTATATGGGACAAATTTATTGAGATTAAAATCAACGAAAATTACTTCCCCATCCTCCATAGGAGGATGAGAGAAGAAAAAAATAAAAAAGATGGAAGAGCAAAATGGGCTAGGGCTTTGGGAGAAAAAAACACGATAATGTTTTATTAATGTGCTTCTACATTATTGTAATCTAATAAATTGAGTGTGATTATTTTTTTAATTAATATGTATATCTTCGACCGCTAAACACCTAAAATAAATCTAGTAATCCTAGCAAGAGAACGAGATCAACCGTAGGGTAGCAAGTTGACCACAAGTCGTCTCTCAAGGAACACTTAGCCGATAAATAATTATTATGCAACATAGTTGACCAAAAATAAAACCTAAACACTCTAACCAATTTTGTGTTTTAATAAACTAAAGGAGAACAAGCCAAAAAAAACAATAATTAAACTAAACACGGATACATTTTGAGAAAAATACATAGAAGAAAGTCCAGGATTTCGGATTCATCTCATCAAACTCACAAGCATAATATTAACCAATTGATCATGCGGGTAATAAATATAACAATCATGTAAAAATAAGGCCAGGTCCGATAACTCACGTATTCACAGATTAGGGTTATCCTAACATAATTTGCAATTTTTATTAAGTCTTAGGGTTAGATAATAAATTTCGATTCATATCTTACCCCCTGAATAAATTTAGTCCAGAATAATATCTTCGATCGATCTCAATCGTTCCCCGAATAATCAAGAGTTGGCCAAACAATTAATCAACAAATAAAACAATTTATTCAGAAAGCAAATCAATTAATCAATACTCATGCTTGTTTGTTTGAATCAAATCATCCTAATCCTAGAACAAGGAAATTACTTCATGCTTGGGGATGAAATCATAATCTCAATTGAAGGAAATAGAACAATCATAAACATAATAATGCAACAATAATAATCATCCAACAATTGAAATTAGACAAAAGAGCGATGAAATCTTACTCTTTGATTAAGACACAAAATAACTTCAAGGGGAAGAACCCAAGCAAATCCCAATGTTGAATGCAAGAGAAAAATACCAAAAAACTAAAGTATAGAAGTGCTATGAATGAGAGTGTGTCCAAAATAAGGGCTCCCAAGTCTTATTTATAAGCCTAGAGTCCTATACAAGATGGAAGAGCCAGAAACCGCAAAAAAATCAAAAATTTCGTGTTCGCAAGTCACCATGTGGGTCCGTGCGCGTGTCGTGTGACCCCCGTGCACGCACGCACACCATTGAAACGCTGGAATTAGCTTTCGGTATCTTCTTATGAATTGTAGCTCTATCCCTTAGCTTTCCATATCCACTTGATTCACCTCACTATCAATTTTATAGAGAGAGTTATGGGCCAAATACCAAGACGTGTCATTTAGAAATTTCAACATTTTATTTCGATTTGCACATGATTTCAACCCATCCAAACGTCTTCATTTGCATTTTGTACAGACATAGACATTGTAGAACTTTGTCTTAGCTTTCCAATGGTATATGAATCATGTCAATTGGGCTTCAATTGAACGTTACGTCCAAAATACGATGTCATCGCCATGATTTAGCGAAATAACTTTTTAACGTTTTTTTTGCTCCAAAACTTGTTTTTCCACCAAGACCTAAAAAATGAATAAAATAACACAACATAACACTAAAACATGCAAATGCAAATAAAACATGTCAAAAATATGTATAAATCATCATATAAAACATACACAAAAATATGTAAATCAACTCCCCCACACTTAGCCTTTTGCTTGTCCTCAAGCAAATAATTGTGCCTTTAGACCCAACAAAAATATCAATTATAATTTAAAATTCAATTAATCCATAACACCATGTTCTATCCACCTCGGATCCAACATTAATTGATTCTCAACCTCCACAATGGACTCACCCGTTTAAGGTTAAAAAAATTAACAAAGGTGTTCGGCCATCCTTGCTAAGTTTCAAATCCATTTTATAAGTTGTAACCCGTTACATACAACAAACCACACAATTGTTAGCCACAAAATTATTATTATTTTTTTCCTTTTTTTCTTTTTCTTGTTTTTTTTTTTTTTTTTTTCGCGAGAACTTTCGAGATGTCTTCCACTAGGTGTAAACATTGGATTTTCTCCAAAGGCTCCTAGGGTGGTGTTCCATACTCATGTTTGTGTCGCCGTTTTACATAAAAGACAAACATGGGGCTAATGAATGCTCCTAGTTACTAAGCAAAGAACAAACATAGGAGTATAATCTCAATTGCTCTTTTTTTTTTTTGCTTTCTCTTTTTTTTTTTTTTTTGAGATTTGTTTTTGAGCAAAGCTAGCAATCTTGTGTATATAATAATTGAAACAGGTTCCAACTTAATTCACATCAACAAAACCTCACGATTCAAGCCCCACAACCTAGGCAATCATTTACCCTCGCCGAACTTGTCCACCAAAAAGGCCAAATCACAATTCAAGCCAAACCCTACGTATCAAGTTCGCGGTGTAATTTCATAATCAAAAATTAAATTTTGCCATATATTTCTAGCCAGTTCACCAACACAATTATAAGGCTCGTAACAATTATAAGTCTAGTGATAACTAACCATATGCAACCATAACACATATACAATGACAATCCCTCCCCACACTTAAATCATGCAATGACCTCGGTGCGTAAAAGAAAATAAAATAGAAGGAAAGAGAGACTTCCTTGGAAAGTGCTATAATTGGCAAACGGTTAAAGCAATCACGTGAACCGTCAATCCTACAAAAGCCATGTGAAGGAAACTTTTTTACTATATTGGGATTTTTATTTGGCTGAATTTCATTATGTTCATGCCATAACATATCTTTCACAAACAAAATCGATAGAGTCAATAATAAAATTATCGTGCAAAACACAAACAGGACCATGAGCTATATCAAAATTTGAAAACGTCACGCTTTTTCCCAAGACATTCATACTTAGTTTTCTATTTTTTTACATCAATCAAGGTGTTGGTGGTGGCCATGAATGGTCTACCCAAAAAAATAGTATGATCCTTAATATTACCTTTATTCTTACCCATATTTAACAAAACAAAATCAATGAGAATTTTAAGACCACCTACTTGGACCAAAATATCTTCAACAATACCTTTATGATACTTAAGTGACCTATCGCAAGTTGCAAACATAACGGTGGACCTCAATTTCCCTAAATTCAATTGTTTAAATATAGAGGAAGACATAAGGTTAATCCTAGCTCCTAGATCAAGTGTACCTGCAACATTCTTACCATTCCCACAAACAATATTAATGATGAAACTACCTCGGATCTTGTTGTTTTGAGAGTAGATTTGGGGATGGATTAGGAGATTTGTAAGGATTGTCGATTTTGTGCAAGGGCGATCCATTACTTGTCTCTCATTCATGCTTTCTTCACTTGAATCATCCTTCCTTTCAATTTTAGCAAAACCAATTTCAAGATCAAGTGACGCCTTGATCTTGC
This sequence comes from Rehmannia glutinosa, assembly GCA_016081115.2. Taxonomy (NCBI): domain Eukaryota; kingdom Viridiplantae; phylum Streptophyta; class Magnoliopsida; order Lamiales; family Orobanchaceae; genus Rehmannia; species Rehmannia glutinosa. The sequence goes on along the minus strand of CM071937.1, from coordinate 71,090,848 downwards.
TCCAGTTGACTAGGCAACGTGTCCTTTTCACGAGATGTCGAGCTATTTCACCAACTTGCATAGCCAATTGGCCGACTCGTGTCTCAATTCGCTTAAGAGAGGCCTCCAATGATTCAAACCATATGTTATTCCACTCTTGTATTTGCTAACTAACTTGAATAAAAGAATTCAAGCACTCTTCTAATGTGGGTCGCGGTGGTTGCTCTTGATTAGTCGTCATAGTGGTGCTTGTATAAACGACACTATAAAAATAGATCAAACGCACCTAGCGAATAAACCTAAACTAGAAACAAACAAAAATAATCCTAATCTAGAAACACGGAAAAATACAATAATTATTACGCCTAAAGTCTTTCTTAAGCAATGGCGCCAAAATTGTGTTCGACCGCTAAACACCTAAAATAAATCTAGTAATCCTTGCAAGAGAACGAGATCAATCGTAGGGTAGCAAGTTGACCACAAATCGTCTCTCAAGGAAGACTTAGCCGGTAAATAATTATTATGCAACTTTCTGATTGACAAAAATAAAACCTAAATACTCTAACCAATTTTGTGATTTTAATAAACGAAATGAGAACAAGCAAAAAAAGACAATAATTAAACTAAACACGGATCTATTTTGAGAAAAATATATGGAAGAAAGTCTAGGATTTCATATTCATCTCATCAAACTCCCAAGCGAGAATATTAACCAATTGATCATACGAGTAATAAATAAAACAATCATGTAAAAATAAGGCCTTGGTCCGATAACTCACGTATTCTGATTATGGTTATCCCAACATAATTTGCTATTTTCATTAAGCCTATGGTTAGATAATACATTTCGATTCATATCTAACCCCTGAATAAATTTAGTCCGGGAATAATATCTTGATCGATCTCAATTATTTCCCAAAGCAATTAAGAGTTGGCCAAACAATTAATCAATAAATAAATTAATTTATTCAGGAAAGCAAATCAATTAATCAATAATCATGATTGTTTGTTTGAATCAAACCATCCTAATCCTAGAACAAGGAATTAGTTCATACTTGGGGATGTGATCATAATCTCAATTGAAGGAAATAAAACAATAGTAAACATAATCATGCAACAATAATAATCACCCAACAATTGAAATTAGACAAAAGAGATGAATAAATCTTACTCTTTGATTAAGAAACAAAATAACTTCAAGGAAAGAACCCAAGCAATCCCAATGTTGATTTGCAAGAGAAAAATACCAAAAAACTAATGTATAGAACTGTTATGAATAAGGGTGTGTCCAAAATAAGGGCTCCCAATCTTATTTATAAGCCTAGAGTCCTATCAAGGTGGAAGATCCAAAAACGCAAAAAAAAACTCGAAACTTTTGTGTTCTCGAAGTCAACGTCTTGGCGTCGCGCGCGGGTGCGTGCGCGTGACCCATGCGCGCCCGCAGCAGCACTGCTTGCCGATTGTCAGCAGGCGTCCGCGCACTTTATGTGCACTCGCACACCCTCAAAACATCATAATTTGCTTTCGATGTCTTCTTATGAATTGTAGATCTATCTCTTAGCTTTCCTTAGCCACTTGCATCACCTCAATATCAATTTTCTAAAAAGCGTTATGGCCAAAATACCAAGACGTGTCATTTCCAAAATTGCAACATATTATTTCGACTTGCACATGATTTTAACCCATCCAAACGTCTTCATTTGGATTTTGTAGCAGAAATAGGCATTGTATAAATTTATATTAGGTTTCCAATGGTATATGAATCATGTCGATTGGGCTTCAGATGCGAATGCTACGTCCCAAAATACGATGCCTGCCCGATTGATTGCGAAATGACTTTTTAACGTTTTTGCTCCAAAACTTGTTTTTTCCACCAAAACTTAAACAATCAATAACAAAATAACACTAAAACATGCAAATGCAAATAAAACATACCAAAAAATGTTTAAATCATTACATAAAACACAAAAAATATGCAAATCAATAACTATATATGATGGGGACCTATTTGGACCGACCTAACTATGTAGGCTTGGTGGAAGACTTGGGCTCATAATGGAAGCTCAAGTGGTAAATCCCAACCTTGAAGGGTCCATCCCAGGAGCTTAAAAGAAAGGCCAATTATCTTTGGGCAAAGATGATTGGGCCGACCACCGCCGATCCGTGAGATAGAGACTTAGCTTCCGGGTAGGCCCATGATTGGGATGAAGTTAATGGGTTAGTGTAGGGCCGAGCTCGGGCTTGATAAGCCCGACCGAGTAAGTCGGGCCCTAGTCAAGGGACAAACTTAAGGGCCTTTGACCTAAGTGGGTTGGACCACAATAATGGGTGAACTTTAGGGCCTCCCGAGCTATTGGGCTTGGGAGGTGTGCGGCCCAAAATAAATGATTAACCTAAGCCCATGTATTCGCTAGGGTTTTAGTGTGGCTTGATAAGCACACAACCCTAATTGTCAAACCTATAAATAGTGCACAAAAAGGTATACCTCGGGTTAGAATTCCAATACACGCACTTTATATATTGTTCTATTTTATATATTCTCTCTAGAGTGATCGACCGTCGAGTGGGTATATCGTAAAACCCCTTCTAGACCCCCTTCTAATGGTGGTTTTGTAGGTCTTAGGTCAATCACTCATTAGAGCTTGGTTTTATTGGACGCTTGAGACATTTCTAGACCGAACAATTGGCACCGTCTATAGGAAATTGAGTTTTAATATGTGAGTTCATGGTAGGTATGGAAGACATACGGTGGAATCGGGGGATGATTTGGATGAAGTTTCGGTTGAGACGTCTAAAGTGGTGCCGGGAAGTGTACACGTGCACCGCACATACCAGGTGTTGGAGTTGATTGCCCTCCTCATGGGCGACCGGAATGGCCGATCCTATGATGGGAGGAGGGGTTTGGGGCAGCCTGGTTTCTTCCCAGATGTCTTTCTTCATTAAGGCCATTGTGGAAGAAGTCGTGAGTAGCCGATGAGAGAGTTTGTCGGCTGCGGTGGCGGCACAAAGCGGATGGTGAATGAGATGAGGCCTCCCGGGGGGAAGTGGTCGGAGAGTGCGAGTGTTGGAGAATGAGAGTGCCCCCGGCCTTTACTCAAACAACCTCGGAAATTAAACTGACCGGAGTGAAAAGATGGATAATTTGCATAGGGAGGTGAAAGAATTGAAGAAGAAGGTATCTAGAAGTGGCTCGGCCGATCAAGAAGGGATACTCCTTTCTCGTAAGAGATTATTGCTTTGATGAACTCTCTCCTCCTCGAGCGAAGCGAGTTTTGAGTATGATGGCACCATCGACCCATGGGATCACCCGTGTCGCTTTGAGAATGTTGCGTTGCTCCACAGGTTTTTGATGAGGTAATGTGCCGGTGTTTTCGACTATGCTGATTAAGTCAACACAACAATGGTTTAGTCAGTTGTTGCTGAGTTCGATTATGAGTTTTGATAAATTCAACTCTATGTTATGCAGCTTCATTCACGGTGTAGGAGGTATCGGAAAACCCCACTAACCTTATTCAAGATCAAACAGAGGGATAACGGGGCCGAGAGTTACATTCGAGAGGTTTATCGAGGCAAAACTAGAGGTGCCCTCATCGACTCAAGATATATTAGCTAATGCCCTTGCCCAGGGCACGAAGAACGAGGACTTCTTTGAGTCCCTATTGATAGAGCCGACGCGCACATTCGACGAGCTCTGGCAAGGGCCAAAAAAGTACATCAAACTGGAGGAGGCCGGGAAAATGAAGTGAGAAGAGGGGGATAAGAGAAAGAAAATGAAGGATGATATGGATGAAAGAGCTCCCGAAGAAGAAGCCTAGCCTCCCTAAGCCTCGACCTAATGGGGGAAAGGCTACGTATGAGAAATATACACCTGGTGGCCCCCTGGGGATATCTTCATGGCAATTGAGCGCCATGCAGACCGAGGGGCCAAAAACCTATGCTAAGACACCCGGGGCAGAAGTGCAAAGAGTTTTGTAGGTTCTACAATGAGTATGGGCACACTACGGATCGGTGAACCCATTTGAAGGATGAGATAGAGAGATTGATCCAGCGGGTCATCGAAGAAATTTGTGTATGTGGGTAATAGGAGGCCTAAGGGTAATTCTGGGAGGGGTCGGAGAATAATTACCAGCAGAGGTAGGAGCCCGAGAAGAGAGTGGAAGAAAAATGGATCTACCCCCACCGCCGACACGAGGAAGGGGTTGATTCGGATGGTGATAGGGGCCTTCTCGGCGGAGATTCATGGGCGAGGAAGAGCTATGTTAAGGCTACATCTACCGAGCGTGCCGAGGAGCGAATGAGGTTGAGCTTGGTGTTTGTGGGGCTGAATATTTTGTTTGGGGCGAAGAATAGTCAGTAGGCATTGTGACTCCATATACGATGCCCTCGTTATCATAGCAACTAGAGATGGCAACATGGGCGGGAATCCCCGTTCTCGGGGATCCGCCCGAGGGGCGGATTCCCGAAATTTTCCCCGTGGGGACGGGACGGGAAATTTTCTCCCCGTTAGTGGAGACAGGCGGGGACGGGATCATACTCCCCCCATGGGATCCCTCGCCGTTCCCGCGGGAACCGCTTATTATATATATAATATTTATAATATAATATAAATATATCCACATTAAATATGAAAAATAACAAAATATTTAATTTATTTTATTAATGAGTAGTTTATTAGTTTTTATATAATTTATTAATATAAAAATGATTATTTTATAAAAAAATTGAATTTTTCAAAAAAAAAAAAGAAATTAAAGCGGGAGCGGGGAATCCCATGCGGGGGGGGATCTCGCGGGGACGGGGATGGGGGGAAATTTTTCCCAATTGTCTCGGGGGACAGGGATGGGGATTCCGCGGTCGCGGGATGGGGATGGGGATCGCTCCCGCCCCCGCCACCCGTTGACATCTCTAATAGCAACCATAGCGAACTATGATGTCCAGAGAGTTTTTGTCAATACGGGTAGCTCGCCAACATAATATATGAATGTTATAAAGATGGATTAGCGGTGCGATTGGAGATGGTGGATACGTCTCTAGTGGGTTTTGATAGGGTTTCGATTCAACCATTGGGGATGGTTACTTTACCCATCTTTTTCGGGCAAAGAACTATATAGGAAGACTAGAATGGTGCGATTTCTAGTAGTGGATGCACCATCATCATATAACGTGATGATCGTGAGACCTTCCCTTAATCTTTTTTAGGTTTGTTGTTTCGATGTATCATTTGAAGATCAAATTCCTGTGGATGGTGAGGTTGGAGAAGTTCGGGAGATCAAGTACATGGCGAGGAAGTTGTATGTGGAAAGTCTCCATATGGCGGAGAGGGGAGGAGCTCATATTGATGGTAAGGGTAAGGAAAAACTCATCAAATTTGTTAGGAATTTTTTTGTTGGGAATTTTATTTTATAGATTTTGATGAATGCCGTGTAAAACTTAAACTAGAAAGTTGGTACCCCATTTTCCTTGTAATTTTCATTGTAATAGATAAATTTGGAAAAGTCGAGTCAAGTTAGCTACGCTGGAAATAAAAGAAGTTAACTAAAGATCAAGTGAAGACTCTTTGTGAAACAACCGAGTATGGCCAAGATAGAAGATCAAGAACTCGGCGAGAAGATGTATCGGTGAGGAACAATTGAGTGAAGAGTCGTCAAAGTCAACTCAAGTAGCCGGTCTCAAGTTGAAGTGACAGATGAGTCATCCAATGATTGGAGAACTCAAGTCACCTGGGGAAAAAGGCATCAACCAAGAGGAGTTAATCGAAATGAATCCGTTGAACAAAAGTCAAGAACATTACTTAAATAAGTAATACTTCCATGGTGCCAGTCTTAAAGTGCTCATCGAGAAGAGTGCAAAAGGAATAAACCAATGGGAAGATCGCACCTTGTGTCGAGAACACGAAAAAAGTCGCAAATTCATTTAATACGAGGAAGGTCTACATCTCAAGATTAAGGACAAAAAAAAAGACAAGCCAACGAACACAAGTGAATTTTTGAAATCATCCTATCTCTTCAACGGGCAGATTTTGAAAGTTCGCTATAAAAAGGCCGAGGAAATTCATTGAGAAAAGGTTACTGAACCATGAACAAGCAAGCAATATTCAAGCTATTAACCCGCAAATATTCTCAAGTATATACATACAAATCCTCAAGCTTAAAACTCGAAGGAAATCGATCCAACACAAGTTGTGAAGGAAAGATAACTTCAACTCTATTGAAGAGGAAACTTTTGAAAAATCAAAAGGGTCTACTTTCCAAGGAGGATTGTAGGAAGGTTCAAGGTCGAACTAGTATCAAGTTATTGGAGGGCTTCGTGATCAAATCCAAGAGCTTGAGAAAGTGAGTCAAGTAGCAAGACAAGCGCCATGTGAAGAAGGTTCGAGTCGGACGAGAAGTCATTTTGTGTGACCAAGGTTGTCTCTACATTTATTGACCACTTTGTAAATATATCTTTTACATAGTGGATTCCTCCAGGAGTTGGAGTAGAGAGGATTAGAAGAATTACCCCATCTTGAACCTATATAAAAATCAATTGTGTCATTCATTTTTCAAAGACATTTACATTTCGCATACTTATATTATATCACGATAAACTTATTTGCTATCCACGATTAATAACCAAGTGCTAAAAACAAGTGTTAAAACAAGTTTAAATCAAATCAAAGGGTGTTAAGTCTTCCGTGATAAAACCAACACGGTCAAGTTAGAGTTCAGTTAAACAAATTGAGTTATTCTATCAGACTCTATCGAAAGTGCTGAGTGGCTAACTCTATTTGAATAACCAACTTAGTTGTCCCTCAAGGACTCGGTTTTTATGTTAACTCTGTAATTTTTAAAAGGACTAATAATTGAAAAGGTTGGTAAGATTTATTCAACCTCCCTTCTAAACCATACTTACACCCCTTAGGACCTACATTTTTGTTTAGATTTTGATGGTACCATGTAAAACTTAGATTAGGAAGTTGGCACCCCATTTTCTTTGTAATTCAACTTGTAATAGATAGAAATGAAAAAACTAAGTTGAAGTCATCTAAGTTGAAGTTTACTAGAGTCTTCAAGAACGAAGAGGACCCAACCGTGTGTCGATTGTGTGAAGTAAAATGAAGATTGATCAAGTGATAAAAAGTTGTCTCGGTCGGATATGATCGACAAGCTGCGTCATTCCAAAATAATCGGAATCGAATGTCAAAGGGGTACGATCGAGAAGACTTGACGGAATCTAAAAGAGATCTGTTGTCAACACAAGTCAAGGTTTTGCTTTGGAAATAGGTATGTGTCAGGTTGCCATCAATAAAGTTGTTTCTTTGAAAGAGTGCAAAAAGCAAGGAACCAATGAGATATACCCGAAAACCTACGAGAGATTAAGGAAAGGTGCAGAGCATTTAATTCGTGGTACGATCCACATCAATGTTGCAAGACAAAACAAGCCAACTACCTACGAGTGTGATTTGAAATTTGTGTCTATCGCTTCAATGGACATAATTTCAAATGTACACTATAAAAGGCGAGGAAGCAAACGAGAAAAGGTTACGAATTTCATAAAACTATCAAGCATTCAAGAAAACAATAACCTGCAAATTCTCATAAGATTTTCAAAGAAATCCTCAAGCCTAATTTCAAAGAAATTCAATCAAAGACATCTCAAAGGAAAGATTACTTCATCGATTGAAGTGAAAACCTATTTAAAGAACAAGGGTCTACTCTCCAAGGTAGAAGGAGAATTAGTAAGGTTCTAGTTCGAACAGAGGCTTTAGACTCGTTGGAGGGTTGTGTGAACAATTCCAAGAGTTTGACAGAGTCAAGTAGCAAGACAGTTGTTTTGTGAAGAAGGCGAGTCCCGGAAGCCGGTGGTGTGTGATCAAAGCTTACTCGGCCCACTCGGCCTGTTGACCGCTTTGTAACCAAGATCTTCTTACTTAGTGGATTCCTCAGGGGTTGGAGAAGAGTCTATTGGAGGAATTACCCCATCCTCGAACCACTTTAAAAATTGCTTGTGTCTTATTTACTTTACAACACATTTAATTCCCGCATATAATTCATATCTCATTTTGCTAAGTTAAAATTGCTAACTTTGCTTTGATAATAACTTTTGCTAAAATAAGTGTTGTAAATCAAGTTTAAAATCATAAGGGTGCAAAGTCTTCCCTTGAACAAAACCAAATCAACTATTATTCTAAGTGTTAGTCAAAGCTAAGTTATACTATCAACAAACTCGATCCAGTGCATTGAGTGGGTAACTTTGTTGTGTAGACAATTTAGTTGTCCCTCAAGGACTAAGCCGATTTGAGTTAACTACGAAAATACTTTTAAGGGACTAAATAAAGAAAAACTTGGTAAGATTTATTCAACCCCCTTCTAAACCTTACACTTCACCCATTGGGACCTACAAAATTACACGAAGACTCGTTGAAGCACATGATGCCAAATGAGGACTGCCGACCATAGAATTGGTCCTAAGTAGAGTCACCAAGATTGGAATTCGCCTCATGGATGACCCGAGAGAGGAGTTGATTGAGTTTTTAAAGAAGAATATCGATGTGTTTGTGTGGTCAGCAAAGGAATTGGTTGGTATTGATCCTAGCATACCGAGCACAAAGTTGAATATAAATCCCTCGTATAGGCCTATGAAACAAAAGAAGAGAAATTTTGGTCCTAAGAAGGATGCGATTGTCTGTACTTGAGGTACATAAGTTCTTTGAAATTTGTGGCATATTCGTGAGATACAATTCCCAAAATGGTCGCCTCAATGCGATCTTGGTACCAAAAACTCGGGATGATTGGAGGATGAGCATAGATTTCCGAGATTTTAATAAGGCATGCACAAAGGATTGTCACCTATTACCGTGACAGATCAACTTGTTGACTCCACTTCATGGTGTGAGTTGCTCAAGATGATGGATGCTTTGCAAGGGTACCATCGAGATCATACTAGCGGAGGAGGACCAAAAGCGGGAAAGTCTCGATGCTTCATTTGGTACTTTTGCTATGTTCTTATGCCTTTTAGTTTGAAAAATGGGGGCTACCTATCGAGGTTTGTAGATAAGATGTTCCGAGCAAGTTAGGGAGAAATATGGAGGTATATGTAGATGATACGTTGGTGAAAGCGTAAAGATTGAGAGTCATACTAGAGACTTGGAAAACCTTTGATATATTGAGGAAATATTGGATGAAGTTTGAACCCAAAGAAGTGTGCTTTTGGGGTCGGTCGGGTAAATTCTTAGGATACATGTAACGAGAAAGGAATTGAGGCAAATCACGAAAAAGTGGGAACCATTAGAGAGATGGCCCCACCTTAACATGTGAAAGATGTGTATAGCTTGACAGAAAGTTAGTTGCTTTAAACAAGTTTATCATTCACTCGGCGGAGCGGAGTTTGCCATTTTCAAAGTATTGAGGAAGTATAAGAAGTTTGTTTGGGATGAGGAGTGTCAAGCGGTGTTTGAAGAATGGAAGGACTATTTGACTAGTTTGTCCTTATTGACTAAGCCAATTCGGGAGCCCTTATATTTATACATATCCATGGGAGAGCAAAGGGTTAGTATGGTATTGTTGTGAGGAGGAGGATCGGTGCAAAAGGGTGTACTATGTTAGCAAAGTGTTGAGAATGTAGAGCTCGGATATGCTAAAATTGAGAGGACAAGATACTAGCACTTTCGAATGCTTGATAACAAGGTTGAGGTCGTATTTTCTTTCGCATAAAATTATTGTGAGGACTAATTTCCTATTGAAGGAAGTGTTGGGTAAACCAGAGATCGCGGGTAGGTTGGTGAAATGGGCCATTGAGCTCGGTGAGCATGAGATAGAGTTCGAGTAGAACGATGATTAAGGCGTAGGCCTTGGTGGATTTTGTTCAAGAATTGACAAAAGCCCCAAGCGAGGAGCGGCATGGAATTTGTTTGTAGATGGTTCAGTGGCTAGCTCGGGATGTGGAGCGGCATCATCTTTGATAAGTCGAAGAAGGGTGGAAAGTGACTTTGCGGTGAGATTGGACTAGAAATGGCTTTTATTCGAGGGATTTGAATGGCCATAGAAATGGGAGCAACAAGCGTATTGGTCCATCCGGACATGAAATGGTCTATAAGCAAGTTATGGGAGAGTTTGAGATTCGGGAAGAAAGAATGAAAAAGTATGTGGATACGTACAAGGCATTGGAAAAAATGTTGGGCAAGGTGCAGATCTCTCAAATACCTAGAGAGGAAAATACTAGGGTGGATTCCTTAGCAAAATAGCTAGCTCGGTCAGTATGCTCGGAAAGGCACATCACCTTGCTTGTGGCAAGCGTTCCTTTCTCCGAGTTTGAGGTCGGGCATTGGAGGAAGAAGATGATTGGCGGACTCCTATCATGGCATATTTGAAAGAGGCGCGCTACCGAAGGACTAAAATGAAGGTGCTCGAGGTAAAAATTCGAGCAACTTGCTTTTGCATAATTGGGAAATTTTGTATTAAAAGAGGTTTAGAACGTCATTTTGTTGAGGTGTCTTGGTAAAATAGAAAGAGAATATGTGATAAGGGAAATACACGAGAGATGTTGTGGAGTTATATGTGGAGCCGAGGATTAAGTCGGGAAAGGTCTTGAGAGCGGGATACTTTTGGCCATACTTAAAAAACGAGGCTCAAAAGTTAGTGAGGGCTTGTGAGATGTGTCAAGTGCTTGCGCGCTCATACATCACTCTTGAGTAGTTGATGACCATGAGTTCACCCGACCCTTTTCTAGATGGGGCATTGATAATTTGGGACCATTCCTCCGGCCGGGATAGAGAAAATTTCTTCGGTAGCGACAAATAACTTTAGTAAATGGGTGGTGAAGCTACGCAAAAATTACCGAGGATGCGATGATGAAGTTTATTTGGCAGAATATTGTTTGTCGATTTGGGGTGCAATGGTCCTTGTTCCGGATAATGGAACACAATTTAGTGGGGCTAGTATCAAAACTTGGTGCGAGGAGATGAAAATAAATAAGCATTTCATGTTGGTGGCTCATTTGCGAGGCTAATGGGCAAGTGGAAATGACTAGTAGAATCTTGGTACAAGGACTCAAGACTAGCCGCAAAGAGCTTGGGGAGCGTGGGTGCAAGAATTGAGCTCGGTGTTATGGGCTTACGAGAACAAACCCGAAGGAGGCCACAAGGAGAGTCCGTTTAGTTTATTTTATGGGATGATACGGTAATACCAAGTAGAGATTGAGATGGAGACTCATAGAATCCAGAAATTTGAGGGGAAATAGAATAAGATGTTAACACGTGAGGCTCTGGATTTGATCAACGAGAAAAGGGAGATGGCCATTTTACGGATGGAAAGGACAATGGAGTGGATTAGAGCGGCTTACAATAGTAAGGTGATGAAGAGAATTTCAAGTGGGAGACCTAGTTCGAGAAGGGCTGATGTGAGTAAGAACAAGAGCAACTTAGGTCCAATTCGAGTCATTAAAGTTTTGTCGGAGGAGTTTATTAGTTGGAGGAGCTAAATGGAAACAAGTTACACGGACATGGAATGTTAGCAACCTTAAGAAATATTATCCATAGAAGAATAGAAGTTTATGTATGCAATGATGCAATCTCCTTTTTAATGAAATTCAATGAAACGGGCTCGTGTATCCGAAATCTTGTTGAACTTAATTTACAATTGAAAGATCGATCAAGTGTTTGGAACTCGGCACGAGCCAATACTCCAACACCTTTTGGATGCGATGGCCTAGAGGGCAAGTCAAGCTCGAGCTTGGATACTTGTCCTCAAATTGCAAAAGTGATCAAGTGTTTGGAGCTCGGCTTGAGCAATACTCTAAACACCTCGGGTGTGATGGCCCATAGAGCAAGTCAATCTTGAGCTTGGATACTTGTCCTCAAATTGAAAAGTGATCAAGTGTTTGCAGCACGGCTCGAGCCAATACTCCAAACACCTCGGGCGCGATGGCACAGAGAGAAAGTCAAGCTCGAGCTTGGACACTTTTCCTCAAATTGAAAAAGTGATCAAGTGTTTGGAGCTCGGCTCGAGCCAATATTCCAAACACACCTCATGCGCGATGTCCTAGAGGGCAAGTCAAGTTGTAACTTGGATACTTGTCCTCAAATTGAAAAGTGATCAAGTATTTGGATCTCGGCTCAAGCCAATACTCCAAACACCTCGGGCGTGATGGCCCGGAGGGTAAGTCAAGCTTCGATCCTGGACACTTGTCCTTAAATTGAAAAAGTGATCAAGTGCTTGGAGCTTTGCTCGAGCCAATACTCCAAACACCTTGGAGTACGATTGCATAGAGGTCAAGTCAAGCTCGAGCATGGATACTTGTCCTCAAATTGAAAAATAAAAAACAAGTAAAAGGAAAATTATCCAATTCGAGACATTGGAAAATCAAATGGCATTAATAAATAGCAAGTACGATAGAAAATCAATTTGCATTGATAATGTAGGTACGAAAGGTGCTCAAATCGGGATATGTATAACAAGATAATACAAAATAAAATCCTCGAAGGCGTAGTCTTAAATGGAGAGATCGGGCTCATTCCGGGAGGTAGCTCGGTCTCTGGGCGGTTTGATGGACATTGTGAGTAGGGCAACTCGGGATCGGGGACACGAGAAGGGTTCCCTTCTCGGAGCTCAGTAGCATCTTGGTCTGCAGCGGCCTGGCTTGCGTGGCGGGAAAAGTCATCGGCTGGTCCGGTCATTCAAAGCACGATTTAAAGAGGTTCAACCCACCTAGGGCCAAATCCTCTACCACCCCAAAGATATCTCAGGGATGGATTTCAAAAAGAAAAAAATATTTTATTAATTACCATAATTAATACAACATCACCTTAAAACAAGTATTTGGAGATTACCACAATCTCCTATCGTACCTGTGAAGATTACCACAATCTTCCACCTTGAAGAACACCAAATTCTTCAACACCTCAAGAGCACCAAACTCTTCAATAAGAATATTACCACAATCTTCTTACACCTAACACCTAGATCACCCAAGTGTGTTCTTACCACAAGAACACTCACAAGGATATCTTGTGTTGAATGATGACCACAAATTCAAGATTACAACTCGATAATGAATAATACAATTTTGAGTGTAAGTGTAATCAAGAAATAAAGTCTAGACCTCAAGATGTGAAAGTGTAAGACCTTAGGCTATTACCAAAAGAATATTGAAAATGAAAGAACAAGTATTTGGTTGAGTGTATTTTGTTGTATTGTATATCAATTGGTTGTCTTGTTGCTCCAAACCTTACTCTATTTATAGGAGATGATTGATCATAGATAGGCTCCTCTTGGGGATTGAAATCTCTGAGAAAAATAAAATTAAAATCAAGAATATAGTGTTAGAAATCAATCCCACAAATTAAGGAAAATATGTCTCTTGTCAACGGCTAGAATTTTCTTTGTCAAAACAGTGACGGTCGCGCACAAATACATAATAGAAATAAAACTTGAAAACTAGCCACTGGAACGGCCCGGTGGGGTCCGACCGATCGACACCTAGTCCGACCGGTGGACCCCCTAGGGACCGATCCAAGTCACCTTTTTACAATACAGAGTCCGAGCTTCATTTTCTCTACTTGGATACAAGTCGATGTATATGTCGACCGGTCGACATCAAATATTTTTCAAACTGTTTGATTTTCTTTCTCTAGGCAAAGGTTGCCCTCTAGGGCGACCAGGTTGAACACAAACAAGAAGTGTTGTCCAATATTTTGTCCAAAATAAACTTCAAGAAATACTCCAAAAATTAGTAAAAACGTTTTAAATCGATTGGAAGTATTTGGACAATATTTAGAAACATTGTTTTGGTGTAAAAATATATTAACAGAAAATCATCAAAAGTGTTGTCCAATTTTTGTCGAAAATAAACTTGAAGAAATACTCAGAAAAATTAGTAAAAACATATTAAATCATTTAGGCGTATTTGGACAACATTTAAAAATATTATTTTGGTGTAAAAACAAAATCATCAAAATCATGATAAAAATATTTATCTAACAAACTCCCCCCTTTTTGATGATTACAAACCAAAACAATTTAAAGAGGTCGATTTTGAAAACAAAACAATTTTATTGGTTAAAAATAAACTATTCATTGAGAGCGACTACATTCCACGCATAATAATCACAAGGATGGGAGTGGAGATTTTCAAAAATATTTTACAAAAGCTCCACAACATGCACAAAAAGAGTAGTATAGAAGCAATCAACCAAAAGCTAAAAGCTCGGCTTTTACATATTGAGCTTAAGTATCAAGAGCTAATAAGCTCCCTTGTCAACAAAACATCATTGGACATGTAAATAAGTCCATAATTCATCCAATGGACTAAGTGTTCTTCATAGCTTTTGGCTTTAAAGAGCCATAGCTTATAGCTTCTTTTTGCGAGCTTATATTAGCTTCTTTGAGCTAAATAGCCAATTTCCTCTTTCTCCCCCTTTGGAATCATCAAAAGAAGGTTAGCACGATAAAAACCTCATTTATCCATACCAAAGTGCGCAAAATAGTCGGTTTATCGAGCATTTTGAAGATTTAGGCTTAAAATCCAAAAACAAAGGGAGAAGTTGATCATTGAAAATGCAAAAGCTCATTTGATTTGTACAAACATGATCTCTATAAATATATAAGACTTTTGAAGGCGAGAAAATCATGTAGGTGATGAATTTTCTTTGAAACATTTTATCGAACACTTGGCGGGCATCAAATAATAAAGAAGATGTATATAGCCCTTGTAAAAATAACCAAGCCAAATTTTTCATCACCGGATGAAATTATACAATTATCATGCCCAACAAAATTATATAAAAATTCCAACAAAATGTTAAAGATGAAGCACATTCTCAAGAGTTCAACCCAATTGAGATAAAGAAGAAGAATTCTTACCAAGTAATCGGAGATGTCGGGTATCATGGATGATATATCAATAATATAAGCGCAAAAATATATAATTTACAAGAAAGAAATCGTTTTGAGTGAATTCATGTGTGTGAAATTTGCAAAGGGGTTCGAAAATAGTGAAAACGCATGAAAAATACTAAGTGCGGGATAGAACCGGTTTTAACCAAAATTTACTCTAGGCCGGCCGGTCAAGGAGGTCCGACCGGTCCATGTGTATGTCGACAGTCGCCTCTCCTCAAACCGGTCTCTTGAGCTCTTTTTTTGGTTTGTCCAAATTTTGATCCAAAAATCCGATTTTTCACCCCTAAGTTTTTAAAACGTACGAAATGCAAACATAGACCTCATTCAATATACATTATATCTAAACAACCTCGAAATGAGGTAAAAGACTCGTCGGTTAATGATTAAAAACAAATGTCGCAAGTTATCCTTGAGACGGAATTAAACACATCTCAATTTTTCGTTTTAGGAAACACAATCCCTTAAAAAAATATAGAATCTCTGTTTAGTTCGATTATGATGAACCGTATTTTGAGAAATTATTATCACCGACTTGCTACCCCGAAAAATATGAACGTTTTAAAACTTTGGATAAACAAGCCATAAGGTGAATTGCCTTTCAAATATTTGAAAATTTCTTTTAACGACACTTTAATGAGATTCTTTGGATTGTTTTTGAAGTCGAGCATATAGACATAAGGCTAAAAAATGTGGAGTCTATAGGATAATAAAAGTGAACATACCTCGAATTTGTTTGCCAACCGATATGCCTTTCTCAAACTTTGTCAATCTAGACATTGGTTGCCATAGGGGTAGAGATGGTTCTTCCTTCTTCAATGTCGAACTTCTTCAAAAGTTATTTTGTATATTTTGATTGCGAAATATAAATACCTTATTGGCATTGCTTAATTTGAAGTCAAGGAAGAAATTTAGCTTCCTATCAAGCTCATCTCAAATTCACCTTGCATTAACCTTGCGTTGTTCGAACATATATTACCTTGGTCATCAAGCTTGTTCGAAATGCCAAAAACAATTCTGCAAAATCTTAACAAGATATCTTGTATGAGAGCATAGTAATATCGAATAGTATAGACACTATACCAAGTAACACATACTATGCCAAAAACAACCATCAAGACTTTAATGAAACATGTAAGTTCAAATATGCTTATAGGAAGCTATATAAGGTCTCTTTTGAAATTTGAAAATCCGAGAGCATATAATTGAAACCTTATTTATAAGAAGTATTTTGAAGAAGGGCTTTGACAAATCAACCAAGAATAAAGACATGAATATGTGCAATAAAATGCATAATTTAAAAGGAGGATAAAAATCGAATGTTTTATCAAAACAAATATAATCCTTTACAAGTCTCGGATAAAAAAGCTTTATCAAATAGTGTGTTTCAAAAATCGGAAAATCATCTTAATGGCACTTGTATGAGATATTTTGAAATATTTTTGAAAACAAGCACATAACCATATGGCAAAAATATATCGATTCTATGAGATGAATAACAATGGTGAGCGTACCTTGATAGTTTTATGTCACTCTTGACATATTATGATGTAGATGGTCATTTATGAAGATATATATATATATATATCCTACATAATTTTTAAACAATTCTTGCACAAAACATAATGGTAAAAGTGTAGGCTAAAGCAATAAGAGATGTCACAAATATATTATGCTATAAAAATCATAAGAGATGATAAAACACACAAGTCATTGTAAATACACAAGCATCATACAAGGTCTCCTTTTCAAAAGATTTAAAAACAATATATTGAAGACCTTATTTAAAAATATTTTGAAAATTCATTTTGACAATTAAAACAAAAATACAAGCATATATTATAATAAACATTATGCGTATTTAAACAAGGAGACACGGTTTACCAATTTCGCTATTTCCACGGATTATGTCTATCCCTTTGTTGGTAGTATCTTCCTCTTAGGAAATCATCTTGTTGATGATGTCTTCTCCAATTTTGCCAATTCCAAGGATTGTGTCATTCCCATTGTTGATCATGTCTTTCTCTTGGAAACTCATTTTGTTGATGATGACTTCTCCAATTGCTCCATTTCCAAGATTTGTTACTTTCCCATTGTTGATAATATTTCCCTCTTGGAAATTCATTGTGGTGATGTCTTCTCCTTTGATCAAATGAAACGGGCATTTGATGTCTTCTTGGCGGTATGACTTTTCTTCGATTATTATTCCACCGAGTACCTAATATGACATTGTTTTGTGGTACCCTCAAGTGTTTGGGTCCTTTGGGATTAGCTTTGAGACTTTTAGGTCTCCAAAAATAATTAGAGTTATTTCTAGCCCGACAAGTATTTACCGTATGACCCTTTTTACCACAATAAAAGCAAGTAATGATTTTAGAAGCATAATGACCGACATGCTTAAATACTTGATTATTTTTCATATGATTAACGACATAAGGCTTATGATCAAGTCCTAGTTTCAAATTATCACAACTATGAACATCAACAATTTTGGTCATTTTATCGGTACTCAAGTTGAATTTAATAAATATTTTTTCATGCAATTAATATCCTCAACAAGAGTACTATTTTCCTTTTCAAGGATTCTAACCTTATCAAGTGTGGTGGTGTGAGCACATGAAAGTGATTCATAAGGGGTAAATAATCTATCCTTATCATTTTTCATAACATTGAATTCCTTTTTCAAATTTTTGTATTTAACAAGCAAGCTTTGGAATTCATTTTGTAGCTCATCAAAAAATCATTTTGCAAATCTCTATAATCATTTTGTAATTCATTTTCACAAGAAGTAGAAGGTTTAAGACCTACCTCATTTTTTCTTCGATGCCCATAAGACATTTTTCAACTTCTTCATCATCGAAAGTTGTAAGAAGCTCATCCCATATTGTTGGATTTGATGTTGTATCCAATTGAGAAGTATGCTTTTGAGTAGCCCCTTTCATTTGCATATACTTCATAGATAGCTTCTAGTTTTCTCCATACTTTATGTGCCGATCGAATTCCTACAATATGATCATAATCCAAAGTGGTAAGTGAACAATAAATAATATTAAGAGCTTTTTCTTTGTTTAAGGAGATGATTTTTTCTTTTCATCATTGAGCTCCTTGAGGACTTGCGAGGTGTGAGGTGTGTCTTTCATCGAAATAGATTCTCCATTAATGATTGTGTTCCCAATATCGAACCCGCAACTTTGTAAATAACATTCCATTATTTCTTTCCAAAATGCATAATTTTTGGAGTCGAATAGTGGTGGCTTGTTGGTGGAGGCGTCGGTAAGGTAGACTTCATTCATAGCCATTGATCGTTCCTCTTTCATCGGCGATGTGGAACGAGCTTGCCAAAGAGTTTGGCTTTGATACCACTTGTAAGTCCAAGTGGCTATGATAATCTAGAGTGGAGGTGAATAGATTATGCCCATTTTTGCGATTATACCCTCTTTTTCGAATGTAATAAGCCAAGACAATAATGGAAGTGCGGGAAGTAAACAACACGCGTTGATTTAAAAAGGTTCAACCCACCGCAGGGCCTAATCCTCTACCACCCCAAAGATCTAGGGATGGATTTCAAATAGAAAAAAATATTAATTACCATAATTAATACAACATCACCTTACAACACCTCTTTGGAGATTACAACAATCTCCTTGAAGATTACCACAATCTTCTACGGCACCTTGTGAAGATTACCACAATCTTCCACCTTGAAGTACACCAAACTCTTCAATAAGAAGATTACCACAATCTTCTTACACCTAACACCTAGATCACCCCAAAGTGTGTTCTTACCACAAGAACACTCACAAGGATATCTTGTGTTGAATGATGAACACAAATTCAAAAGTACAACTCGATAATGAATAATACAATTTTGAGTGCAAGTGTAATCAAGAAATAAAGCCTAGACCTCAAGATGTGAAATTGTAATACCTTAGGCTATTACAACAAGAATATTGAAAATGAAAGAACATGTATTTGCACGAGTGTATCTTGTTGTGTTGTATATCAATTGATCATGGATAGGCTCCTCTAGGGATTGAAAATCTACAGAAAAATACAATTAAAATCAAGAATATAGCTGATAAAAACCAATCCCACAAATTAAGGAAAATTTGTCTCATTGCCAACGGCTAGAATTTTGCTATCAAAATAATAGGCAACCGGTCGCGCACAAATACATAATAGAAATAAAACGAAAACTACCCCTTGGGCCGGTCGGGGTGGGGTCCGATCGGTCGACACCCACCCAACCGGTCGACCCCTAGGGACCGATCCAGTCATCATTTCACAATGTCTGAGAGTCCGAGCTTCATTTTATCGCCTTGAGATACTGGTCGATGTATACGGCCAATCGCCTAGTCGACCTCAAGTAGTTTTCAACTGCTTTGATTTTCTTTCTCCAAGCACGGGTTGCCCTCTCAGGGCGACCGATTGAACACAAACCAGAAGTGTTGTCCAATATTTTGTCAAAAATAAACTTCAAGAAGTAGTCGAAAAATTAGTAAAAACATTTTAAATTGATCGGGAGTATTTGGACAACATTTAGAAATATTGTTTTGGTGTAAAAACATATTAACACAAAATCATCAAAAGTGTTGTCCAATTTTTTATCGAAAATAAACTTGAAGAAATACTCCAAAAAATTACTAAAAACATTTTAAATCATTTAGGAGTAGTTGGACAACATTTAAAAACAATGTTTTGGTGTAAAATCAAAATCATCAAAATCATGATAAAAACATTTATCTAACAAGTTTAGTCTATAAAGAAGGACTTCACCAGGTCGGCCCAGAGAATTTATCCAGTACCTCGGTCGGGGTAAGGGCAGTACCATGGATGTCTTGAGCCGCCAACAATCCATCCTTGTTTTTAAGAATGGAGTTCCCCGTAAAGAATGTCTGGTTCGAGGTGTCGATCAAGCCGCAATGAGCTCGAGATGAGAGGAGCTTGGCTCTACCCTGGACTTCTTAGGTGGCGGAGGATCGATATCCGAGACCCCTTCGAGAAGAATCGCGGGTTGGCCGGGCTTTGGGATCGGATAGCTTGGCAAGAAGATCTTCTGTAGTGAATGGCCGAGTAAGTCGAGGAGATCGCTGACCAAAAGTAGGAGCCCCACAATGGCCGCTGTTTGAGAAGAAGAAGCTCGGACCAAGGAGCTCACTATCCTGACGAGCGAGCCGGTTTTCTTGGATCTGATTGGGCCAACATGGTGTCTGCACAAAGAAATAAAGCGAGGTTAGTAACAAAAACATAAGAATTATGCCAGAAAGAAATAAAAAGTCATACCGATGTCTCTCTCAGAGGGGCGACATCGGAACTCACCCCGAGTAATTAAACAAATAAGGAGGGATACTTTGTGAGAGATCTTATTTCACGGTTAATTTGTGAATGAGATAATGCGGCTCGGGAGAGCGTTTTTATGATCATGTTTTGTTGAGGGGGTAAGGCCCATATCCGTTTGTGGGAAAAATACCAAGTCTCTGTAGAGGTCACAAAGAAATACCGATCTTTTCAGAACTTATTAGAGGTTGGGTATTACCCCAGAAAGTTAGTATCATTACAGGCGGTGATATAGAACAAGCCTCTAGGGGTGGAAGACTTGACTGGAAGAGTGTGAAAAAAAAAGCTCGGGAGAAGAAGTTATGCACAAGAACTTAGTGATTATCAAAAACCAGCTATGATCCTAATAGAGTTCGGAGTAAACCGATTGAGATGGATCTTACATGGTGGATGGGTAATCTAAGTCCCTATCCAGGTGACCTACAAAAGGGTAAGACCTCCGGATGAAGGTTGGTAGTGTTTGTTTGTATAGCTCGGGAGCACCAATTTAAAGAGGGAGGAATCCAAAGCATTTCTCGCGAATATTATAGAGAGCGAGTTGTTACAACTTAATGGGAGAACCCATAATCCACTTCGGGGAGGGGCTTGAGGATTAAGTCTTTTAACCTCTCTGTGGGAGAAAGGTTTCTCTCGGAAGGGAATCCGATCCGGTGGCCTCGGGATCGGATGGTTCGGGATTATTTTCCTAATTTGGCGATGTTGATGTTATGATTATTGGCAATTTTTTGTATCTACATAGTGCAAAATCTAGTGTTATAACAACTGAAATGCAACACCGTCTACGAGAATGCAGGCTAATTTCATGGCGATTTTACGTTTCGATTTATGGCAATTGTTCTATTTTGAGTAGTTTGATGATAATCTTGGATGTCTTATCTAGATTTATTCAGCCCATATTATTGCCATTTAAGCTCTTTCCTTATGTCTTTGTTCTCACCCATAAGGAAATGTTTTTTTTTTTGTTTTCCTTTTTTAGTTTGTAACCCTGACTAGGAATTTGCAAATCACTTGATTACTGACCATGAAGGATTGGTTCTATACCCTATGAAAAGGGAGTTCAAAGACATTAAAAAAGATATCGAGAAAAATACCACTTGAGCTATATTGTTCTTCCTCAAGAAATCTATTGTTACATAATTTTATTCTTGGGGAGAAGAAGGTGAAGATCTACGGCATGGATCGACTCAACTGTTCAAGGATTTGAAGTTTGAGGATTCCAACTAGGTTGAGATTTTGTAAGTTTCAATCAAGAGATTAGTTTTATACAGTGTTGGTGAATTGATAAAAGCGAGTCTTTATGATTTTCGTAAATCCGATTGTATTTGTAATAAGCATTGCTTTTCTAATATTGGATTGTTTCTTCTCCTGGAAATGGCCTCGTGCATTAAAATTGAGGAATCTAAACACGTTAAAAATCTCGGTGTTATTTTTATTCCACTATGTACAAATGTTGTTTGGTTCGGTGTTACAACATTAGCATACAACACCTTAATAATCGATATGTTTAAAGTTTTTAAGGCCTCGGACCTTCCACTAATTCTTATTAGTGTGATCCCATTATTTTTATATCCGTTGCTAACATGGACATCTATCATGAGAGAAGCTCTATTTCTCGACCACCTCTTCTCATTGGAACAGATTTCTCCTATTGGAAAGAAAAAATGAGAGCCTTCATCAAATCCGTAGATGAATGTGCTTGGAAATCCATTCTAACTAGACGGACACAACCCACCCAAGTTGTTGATGGCAAAAGTGCTCCAAAAAATGAAACCGAATGGACAAGCTCGCCGAGGAACAAGCGGCAAATTCGAACTTAAAAGCACTCAATGCAATCTTCGGTGTTGTAGATGAAAATCAGTTCAAACTGATATATACCTGTGAAACCTCAAAGGAAGCATGGGATATCCTACAAGTTGCCTATAAAGGAACCAGAAAGTCTGTAAGAATGTCTAAACTCCAAATGCTTACTCCTAAATTTGAGAATCTTCGCATGAGTGAAAATGAAACCATGAGTGATTTTAACTCGAAACTTTGTTATATCTCTAATGAGTCTTTTGCTTTAGGAAAGAAACACTCTAATTTTAAACTTGTTAAGAAATATCTATGGTCTCTTCGAAATGTTTGCCTATAAAACAATGCCATTGAAGAATCAAAGGTTCTTTAAGAAATGAAACTTGATGAACTAATTGGGTCTCTTCAAACCTTTGAGATGAATCTTGAAGAAACCAAGAAAGAGAAACTTAAAGAAGCAAGTTACAAAAAGGAGAAAAGCGAGGGAGATTTCCTTTTGGTGAAACATCGAGATGAAATAACTCTTAAAGCGAGGGAAAAGAGATTCAGGAATCCTTGCATTTATTACCAAGAATTTTAGCAAAATCTTCAAACAGGGAAACAAGTGAGGTAATTTTCCTAGAACTGGAAAAAATTCTGAAACACAGAGAAAACAACATGATGGTGGTAAAGGCATAAAGTGTAGGGAATATTGAGGTTTTGGACATATTCAAGCCAAATGTGCAAACACCTTGAAGAAGAATGGAAAATCATTCACCACATCTTGGAGTGATGATGAACCAGGAAGATAATGAAGAAAAAGAAAATGTGAGCAATCAAGTCGCCTTCACTTTGTGACTAAAGAAGAGATTGGTTGTAAGCAAATGCACCTCGATTGCTATTTCAGTGTTACAACATTTAGGTATAACTCTAACTTTCCTTTCATCGAAACATGTCTAAACTCAGATACTTCTTGCGAGAGGAGAACAATTCAGAATCTTGAAAGTTCTCATGCGGATGAGTCCGATCTAAATGAAGAATCAAGAAATGAAGAGCTAAGAAGAATTTATCAAAAATGCTCGACAAATGCAAAATTGTCAATAAGACAAATGTGATTCGGAAAGGAAATTAGTGTGTCTTCTTTGCTAAAAAAGAGACACTTAAGGGAGAGGTTATCAAGCTCGAAAGACTTGCAAGAGAGATAGAAAAGAAGAACTTGCCAAGGTAAAGAAAGAACTCGGTGAGATGACAAATTCTCGTCAAGCGAATCTTGGCAAAAGGAGATTAGATTAAATTCTATCTCAAGGAAAATATTAACAAGATCGTGCAAGTATTGGCTTTGGTTCTAATTTTAACAAAAACGTTACTAAAAAAGATAAAAACTCTAAAATTGTTTTTGTTAAAGAAGGAACATCATTCTAGGAGGTGTTATGAGCTAGACTTGATTTAGTCAAATTGGGAAAAGAAGCAATGGCTTTGTTCCTATATGTCATTATTGCAATCGTCCTGGCCATATAAAACCTAAGTGTTATCATCTTGAAAAATACACTAGGCAAGTGTACAATCTCAAGTGTTCCAACATCGGCAAAGAAAGCAGTCCTCATCTTAAAATAAATTTATCAAACAAACCCAAGAAAATCGGGTTAGGAAGGATGAATTTTCTTGCTATGTTGTGCACACTTCTTTGAAAGCCAATGTTATTCTTGAATCATGGTACTTTGACAAAGTGGGTGCTCTCGTCATATTTGGATAATTGGAAAAATCGATGAATTTGAAAAACATGAAAATGGATTGGTTAGTTTGGTGATGGTCTTTGAAGGAAAAGTTTTTGGAAAAGGAACCTTGAATGTGTCTGGTATTTTTTCTCTAAAAAATGTTTTGTATGTTGAAGGATTAAAATCCAATCTTATCGAGTATATCATCGACTTTGTGATGATGATTAATTGTGAGATTTGATAAAAATGTGTGTTCTTTTTTTTTATAAACCGACAAATGCATATTGAAAGGTAACAAATCCTCGATAACTATTATCTAATACATGAACAAGTTGGTGTTTCAACACTTCTCTTGTGTGCAATAAATCTTCCTTAATTGACAATTGAATTGTGGCACCGGAAGTTAGGACACATGAATTTTCGTGGTATCTTGAACTTTATTAAAATAGGAGCAAAGTATTAGGTGTTCTGAACCTAACAAAGATCACTCTGGTATATGTGGTCCGTGTCAACTAGGAAAACAAAAGGGAAGCACACAAGGTGTTGCAACACTTGATTCGTCACACTTTTCGAAATTGTGCATATGGACCTTATGGGACCAATGCAGTCGCAAGTATAGGGGTAAGAAGTATGTGTTTGTGTGTGTTAATGATTACTCTAGATTCACTTGGATTGATTTTATAAGAGAGAAATCTAACACTTTCACGGCCTTCAAAAACTGGTTCTTAGATTGAAAAATGAAAAAGGTACCAATATTGGTAGAATCCAAAGTGATCATGGTAGATAATTTCAAAATGCTAATTTCTCTAACTTCCGAGAAAAAATTGGGATCTTTCATGAGTTTTTCGCACCCATCGGACCTCAGCAAAATGGAGTTGTAGAAAGAAAGAATAGATCTCTTCAGGAGATGGCACATGTTATGATAAACTCCAAGAAAATCTCACCTAAATCGTGAGTTGAGGTCATTTATCAAGATCTTGCTTGTTATATCATCAATAGGGTTCATTGACGTCCTAGTACTAACATGACACCCTATGAGATCCGGAAAGGCAAAAAACCTAACATCGATTACTTTCATGTGTTTGGATGTGTTTGCTATATTCTTAATGACAGACAACATCTTGGTAAGTTTGATTCGAAAGTGATGTGGGAATTTTTCTAGGATATTCTGTTAATAACATAGCCTTTATAAGGATGGAGCCACCTGAGTTTGATATATTTGATCAAGTCATAAAAGAACCACGAAGCGGGGATAAGGAAGAACCATCCGAGTGGATCAAGTAATTACGCAAGTAATCGAGGGCATTAAAACAAGAGGTAAAGAGAAAGTCAATTACAGGAAATGGTAAGATTTGTCTTTTTACTTCTCTAATTGAACCCAAAAATGTTAAAGAAGCTCTTGTTGATGAATATTGGATAAATGCCATGCAATTGGAACTAGAACAATTCGAAGGAAACAATGTGTGGGATCTTGTTCCAAGGCACGAAAATTCTAATGTTATTGGAACGAAGTGGATTTTCAAAAATAAAACCGATGAACTTGGTAACATAACTAGAAACAAGGCCAGGCTAGTGGCTCAATGCTATACTCGAGGTGGAAGGAGTGGACTTTGATGAAACTTTTGCCCCTGTGGCTAGGCTTGAGTCCATAAGACTTTTCTTTCTTTTGCTTGTGTTCTTAAAATCAAACTATTTCAGATGGATGTCAAAGTGCCTACCTAAATAACTTTTTGAATGAGGAAGTGTTTGTTGAACGACCCAAAGGTTTTGAAAATCCTCATTTTCCCGTCATGTTTTTAAACCGAAAAAGGCATTGTATGGATTGAAGCAAGCTCCTCAGGCATGGTATGAAAGGTTGACTACCTTTCATTGTGATAAAGGTTATAAAAGGGAAGCGTTGATAAAACCCTATTCATCCAAAAATTTAAGAATGGTATCACCATTGCTCAAATTTATGTTGATGACATAGTGTTTGGATCAACCTCTAACCAAAAGCTTGATGAGTTTGTTGGTTACATGTCTTCCGAGTTTGAAATGAGCATGGTAGGCGAGTTGAACTATTTTCTTGATTTACAAGTTAAACAGTTTGACAAAGGCATTTTTATCACTCGAGAATAAGTATGCCAAGAACATTGTGTTAAAAGATTTGGACCGGACAATAAAAAGCATATGAAAACGCCCATGGGGACTAATGATAAATTGTCCAAATATGGAAATGGAACTCTGTTGATCCCATTCTTTACAAAAGCATGATAGGAAGCCTTCCGTATCTAAGCATTAGTGTAGGTCCCAAAGGGGTGTGAGTAAGGTCTAGAAGGGGGGTTGAATAAATCTTACCAAATTTTCGAATTTAGTCCTTTTAAATTAGTTCATTGTTAATTTCTGACTATGTCCTTGATGGACGGCTAAGTTAGTTAAGAAAGAGTTAGCCACTCAAGCAGACTTGGATCGAGTGTTGATAGAATAACTCAGTTGTTTAGTCTAATACTTAACTTGGTTGTGATGAAATTTTAGGGAAGATTTAACACCCTTGAATTTTGTTTAAGTTTGTTTTAACACTTGGTTTTAGCACTTTGTTGATTATCAGTTGGATAGCAAATTATCGTGAGATATAAAATGATATGCGAGAAATTAAATCTTTGAAATGTAAATGACACAATAATTTTTATAGAGGTTCGAAGATGGGGTAATTCTTCTACTCCTCTCTTCTCCAACTCCTGGAGGAATCCACTAAGTATTGATCGAGTACAAAGTGGTTATCGGTCCGGATACAAGTCTTGGTCACACGGTGACTTGATCCTTTGGGACTCGATCGGGAGAAGCCTTGGTCACGGGTGGCCTTCTTCTCATCCGACTCAACTTCTTCACGGGCGGTTTGCCTTGCTACTTCACTCACTTGCTCAAGCTTCTTAGATTTGATCACGAAGCCCTCCAATAACTTGAGACGGTTCGACCTTGAACCTTTCTACAATCCTCCTTAGAATGTAGACCCTTTTGATTCTTCAAAAGTTTCCTCTTCAACAGATTGAAGTTGTCTTTCCTTGAGCTTGGTGTTGGATCGATTTCCATCGAAAGTTAGGCTTGAGGATTTGCTTGAATAACTTGAGAACATTTTGCGGTAACTTGATTCAATAATAGCTTGAATGTTCGTGGTTCTGTAACCTCTCTCAAAGTGATTCCTTAGCCTTTTATAGTGAACTTTCAAAAGTCACTTGTGTTCGTTGACTTGTCTTGTTGCGATCCTTGATATTGACATTTCTTTGTATTAAATGAGCATCTAGCTTTTGAGTCGACCACAAGGTGCGGTGCTTCCCATTGGTTTATTCCTTTTGCACGCTTCGGGGTGAGCACTTTAAGACATGGCAAAGCATGGAAGTATTACTTGTTTAGGTAATATTCTTGACTTTTGTGCAATGATTCTTTTTAGTTAACTCCTCTTTGCGACTACCTTTTCCCAGGTGACTTGAGTGCTGCTCCAATGATTGAATGACTCATCTGTCACTTCAACTTGACTTGGCTTCATGAGTTGACTTGACTAACACTTCACACACGATTGTATCTTAGCCGATACTCTTTTTCGTGTTCTTGACTTCTCCTCCTTGCCATACTCCGGTTGTTCCACAAATGAGTCTTCATTTTAGTCTTGATTGACTTCTTGTATTTTCGAGGCATAGCTAACTTGACTCGGCTCGTACAACCCTATCTATTACAATACAAATTACAAGGCAAATGGGGTGCCAATTTTCTAGTCTAAGTTTTACATGGCATTCATCAAAATCTAATAAATAAATTTCCCAATGACTAGTAGACGATATTAGCTATAGTGTATGTGTTTGTGCTAGATATCAATCTTGTCTTAAAGAGTCCCATTTGAAAGTTGTGAAAAGAATCATTCGTTATATAAATAGGACTACGGAACTTGGTATCTTGTATTCTTTTGATATTAACACTAATTTGGCTAGATATAGTGATGCAGAGTTAGGCGGGTGATGTTGATGACGGAAAAAGCACTCTTTGGAGGGTGATTCTATCTTGGAAACAATCTGGTTCTGGTATAGTAAGAAAGCGAACTATGTTTCATTATCGCTCTTCGAAGTCCGAGTATATAGCATTAGGAAGTTGTTGCTCCCAAATGTTATGGATGAGGCATATGTTGGTGATTATGGGGTTGAAGGAAAAGTCCTACTGTTTATTGTAATAATTCTAGTGCCATAAATATTTCTAAAAACCCGGTGGAACACTCGAGAATTAAACACATCAATATTCGACAATATTTTATTAGAGACTTGGATTTGAGATATAAAAATTGTTACCATTGATTTTCACCACTGAGAATAAATTGCTGATATTTTCACCAAAGCCCTAGACTTTCAAAGGTTTGATTACCTGAAACAGACTCTAGGTGTCTGTACTCTCTGAGCAGTGTGGGTTTCAGTGTTGCAACATTATATGCATCATCTCTTCTTTTTCTTGATGTGTTGCAACCTCCTATTGGTCTTATTCTCTTGCATTAGTCATTGTGCATTAGTCATTGTGCACTTTTAAGATAATTACATTGGCGTATCTTTGTTTTATTGTTGTGGCTCAATTGAGTACTCTTTTGATGTAACCTTTGCCTAAAAACAATTTTCGGTCAAATTGCAAACAAAATGATTTTTCCCATGTGAAAGATGTATTTTTTTGACACCTTTGATAGAAAAAGCTACCTATACATTGTGTGTGTGAAAGTTATTCAGTGGTGAACTATTCTTTGTTCTTTTATATGCTTGAATCATGTTATGATCTTCTGAGAAAGAGCTACCCATGTTTTGGAGCGAAAGCTACCGACTGGCTAATTGTTCCACTGCTGATTCCTTTCACTCGAAAGATTTTTTAAATGGGAAAGTAATTTTGATCCATTGACTTTGTATGGTGATGTTCTTGAAAAAGGTGGTACAACACTGGGTTACAACACCAAAACGCCTGAGGCTTTTTTTTCCTATCAGAAATAAACTCATCACTCTAGACATCCCTCGGAATCATTTTTGGGTTTGTGGAAAATATCTTCTCACTTGATTTGATGTGGTGTATTATTTTTGGAAATGATTTTTTCCTTAAATTTGTCTCTTAGAAAAGGAATTGATCATCAGTGCTTATTTTGGATTAAATGCACATCTTAAATTATGGGACTTTTCCAAAAATATTTGAATTTCAAATTAGCAGTTGGGAAGTTTTATGGAAACCACCATTTTTAGCCGCCAAGTGTATCTCTCCGATTAAGGGAGTTATTTTCTTTTCCTATATACTCTCTCCGGCTTATTTCAAACTCATCTTCTATTTCTTATTGTAGATTAACGTTGCTCACTAACTCTCTCACTCTCGAATCTTTCGATCATATCGTGTGCTTCTTTGTTTGATTTTGTTGATTCATAGCATGGTTCGTACAATGGAGCAAATCTATAGCGAACTAAGAGAAGTGGCTGAAAATCGAAGGAGAAAGAGAGTAAACCATGTTCCCGTAAACGCTCACTCCGATCAACCTCGGGTTTCTAGTGGTGCAATTTCAGTGCAGTAATCACTTCAAGGGCAACCTCGGGTGTCCATTTGAACAACCCTCCTCCCACCGATTCGAACCCTATGGCTCGTGGGTCTCATGTAAGTTCTCTTCCTACGGCACAAGAATAGGGGTTGGGCACCATGGGGAATGAACCATCAAGATTATCCCCTCCATCAAGCCGCATTGATGGGTGATTAAAGCTTTGAAAAAACCTAGGCTCGCAAGAAGAAAGAGGGGAACCTCTCCGGATAAGTACAATGAAGAGGTTCAAATTGCAGAAAAAGAAGTGCTTTTGGTTAATGAGAGTAGTAAGGTGTCTAAGAAACCAACAAGGAGGATAATAAGGCAAATGGTGTTGACTGATTCAGATGATGAAATTCCCAGAAATGATCCTCTTGAAAATATTCCCGCTCCAGATGTTGCGATGGACCCTTCGGAAGATGATTCCTCTTCAGATGATGATGAGAGCACTGAGTCGGAAATATCGAAGGATATTGGTGAACCTTTAGGTACTGCTGCTAAGGGTGTAGCCACAAGTTTTGAAACATCAAAGTCTCACACTGACATTGACATCTCTTGATCATGAACCATCAGACTCCGAGCTTGAGGACAACAAAAGTTTGTTTGCTCCCTTTTATTCTGCTGATAATAAGAAATTGTGGGATACTGTGGTCCAAAGGGAGATTTTGTGTGAACGACCGATTAAGATAGAGGATCATATAGAATATGGTATTTTGCGTCTACTTGAAGAAATGAAATTGTTTGGATCTGTTACCAACATCGGTTCATATCTTGATAGGGTTGTTATATAATTCTATTGTAATCTCCCATATAGGTTTGATGGTGAGGATTCTGCTAAGTATGGGTCGGTTTGGGTTCGAAAGAATGTCTATTCATTAACTCAGGAAGATATCAATGAGGTTTTATTAATGGGAACAATGTGCTTAATGACAATCGCCTTTCCGATATGGATGAAATTGCTAAAACACCGAGTGGAGGGGTTGTTCAAGTCTAGCCTACAAAACAGGGAAAAGTTCAAGACCAAGGATCTCACCAAGAAATATACTGTTGCACAAAATGGCTCTGTGCAATTGGACCCCCACGAAGCATACCTCTTCTGTCACCACCGATCAAGCTTTTCTCCTATCTTGCATTGGCTCCAAGCACCCTTACAATATTGGGAAGCTTATTTTCGACATAATTGGGGCTCATCTTTGGTTACACCAAATATGTATGGTATCATTCCTTACCCTTCTTTAATTTACAAAGTTCTTGTTTCTCGGGGTTCAAAAAGAAGGAGTCTTAGGATTTGGTTGATGTACCGCCCCAATTTGCATCTCTGTCAAGATCTTAAAAAGTGATAAGATCAATGATCTTGTATTTCCGCTCCTAATGGGATTTGCTGGCCGACATTGGTGCCGCTTCTTCTAGTGTTCCAACACCAGGAAATGTTACACTTGAGGCTCGCATTCGTGCGAAATTGCTGAAACAGGGCATCATATTAAGTTTTGGACCTCCAAAAAGTGGAAGCCCAAAATTTTCTTGAAGCTTCGTATTCCATCCGCACCTTTGCTTTGTTGCTCAAAAAGGGGAGTAGACACTGATCCGGCCGAGTTGGTCAGCAAGCAATCGCTATGGATGAAGGGGGTACAATCTAGGGGGGTGAGTGAAAACAAGAAGAAGAAGCTAGTTCGGAGGGGGAGTTTGAGTATAATGATGAGGAAGATGATGTGGTTGGCTACGAGGGGAGTCAAAGGATGATATATCCGAAAGCATTATATGTTTATCGTATTTTGTAGTTTGATGATAAAACTTGGTTATTTTGGATGAACTGATTGGATATGTATGCTATTAGATAAAGAATTCATGATTTTGATTGTGCTAACTTTTGCATGATTTAAATTTTAGGTGTTGTTTCACTTGTGACCCAAAGGGGAGATTGTTAATGTTATTATTATTTTCAATTTTGTTGTATCTCGCACAATGCAAAATCTAGTGTTATAACTTTGAAATACAACACCATCGAGAATGCAGGTTGATTTCATGCGATTTCTCTGTTTTTTATTTATGGCAATTGTTCTATTTTGAGTATTTTTTGATAATCTTGAATGCCTTATCAAGATTTATTCAGCCCATATTATTGCCATTTAATCTCTTTCCTTATGTCTTTGTTCTTACCATAAGGAAATGATTTGTTTTTGTTGTTTTCCTTTTTTAGTTTGTAACTCCCGGCCTACGAATCTTCAAATCACTTGATTTCAGCCATGAAGGATTGGTTCTATATACTATAAAAAGGGAGTTCAGCACCTTGAAGAAGATATCGAGAAAAATACCACTTGAGCTGTATTGTTCTTCTTCAAAAAAAAAACTATTGTTACATAATTTTATTCGGGAGAAGAAGGTGAAGATATACGTCGTGGATCGACTCAACCGTTCAAGGATTTGAAGTTGGAGGGATTCCAACTAGGTTGAGATTGTGGAAGTTTCAATTAAGAGATTAGTTTTATACGAGTGTTGGTGAATTGATAAAGAGGGAGTCTTTATGCTTTTCGTAAATCGATCATATTTGTAATAAGCATTGCTTTTCTAATATTGGATTGTTTCTTCTCTCAGGCGTGGCCTCGTGCATTAAGATTGAGGAATCTAAGCACGTTAAAAATCTCCGTGTTATTTTTATTCCGTTGTGTACTCGTGTTGTTTGGTTCAGTGTTACAACATTAACATAAAATATCTTAAGAATCTTATCTGTTTAAAGTTTTTAAGGCCTCGGATTCTATCAAAGCGGTATCTATTTTGTTCGACCATCTAACTAGGTCGGTCAAGTCTGGTCCGAATGAGTTGATGAAGAGACCATTATTCTAAAAAAGAAAAATTAAATGAGAAAGGGATAAGAAATACCTAATAGGTAGAGAGAGCTTGAGAGAAGAGATGGAGTAAACAACGTCGCGGAGGTCGTGGTCGAAATCGCCCAAGAGGTCACCTGGGAAATCGCTTAAAGAGAGGAGAGAAAGAAAGGAAGTGAAAATGAAATGGTCCCCTCGTATGAACCTTTTTATAAAGGGGTGAGATGATCGGGATCATTGGATTCAAACTCCATCCAATGATCCATATGCAACCTCGGGAAGGTGAAAGGGCGTCTTGTCGGTTGAAGGGACGCCTTGACATAAATGAGCGGGAAACGAATTAGGGTTGAGAAAACCCTAAAGGTCAAGATCGGTCTAGCAAACTTTGAGGTTTGAAACCCTAGCTTTAGATCGGGAGGCGGATTGATTGCAAGGAGCTAGTGAAGCTTGGGATAGGGATGGTCCTGCAAGGTTGAATTAACTCGGGATCCATTGAGTAAATAATAATTTTGGAGGTCGGTCCGAGATATATCAAGACAATTATGTCTCAAGTAGATTGATCACTTCGGGATATAGTTGGGGGGACCGATTGATAGGGACCTATTTGGACCGACCGACTATAAAGGCTTGGTGAAAGACTTGGGCTCATAATGGAAGCTCTGGTGGTAAAGCCCAACTTGAGCGCCCGGAGTGAATACGCCGGAAACCCTTCTAGCCCCTCTTTTAACGGTGGTTTTGTAGGTCTCATATTAATCGTGCATCGGGGTTTGGTTTTATTGACGGCGGGCATTCCTAGACCGACCAATATATATAAGGACGAGATGAGTTCAAATAACTCGATATATTTAACACCTAAAATTTAAAATCGAATTTCAAAATTATCTATATGAAAAGGATGTTAATAATTAATTAATTACATTTAATAAACTAAGCTCGAGGGAGCTCTTAAATATAACTCATATTTCCATACACATTAGCCCTGGTGGCCGGTCAACTGCTTATGATCTGAGACATTAAATATTCTTTCGAAAAAACTAATAGACATTAAATATTTGATCATGGTCTAAGGCTAACTGACTAAGTGTCCAATTTAATTAATTCCATATATATGAAGCTTGCAAGCATAGAAATAAAATCACAGCTTATGTATTCTCGACGGAATCTTCAAATTACATATAGAGAAAAATAAAACGGTCAACTAAACTACCAGAATGATATCCCTATTTAGATTATTAATAAGTAATTTACTAAGCACGTCAAGTACACATTCTAATAATAAATTGATCATAATTGCTTCTTAATTCTAAGCATGTGAAGTGCTATATATAGACAATTAGTTCTAATCATATGTTCCTTAGAAAGAAATTACACGTCGTCGAAGACAAAATAAGTGTATTGGTAATTAATTTTTATATATACTATTTTTTGTTATAAATTTATTAAGTTTATAGAAATTGGCCCCCTCAATAGATAATTAAATTTTTATATTATTAAAAATTTCTCTCTTACAATAGGAATTTTCAATTGCCCTTTATCTTCTGCCTATAATTTCTTTCATTCTCACGATTTCTTTGCCGAGTTTCCTCGTTTTATTCATTTTTCAGCATTTTAGGTCTATAGTAACCACCATTTTGTTTTTCCCAAAAATTCGGTCATGTCATTGCAGAGACTCGAATTCGAACATCTTCAATGAAGAATAATACATGTGGTAGCTGGGCTAACCCCAATGGTTATACAAAAACCTTTGTTAACTTCTCTTCTTTCTTATTAATATATATTCATCTTATAAAGACATTGAGTGTTTGGTTAATTATTTATGTTACTTGGATTATCCAATGAGACATTTATCCCACTTTATCCTATGCAAAGATGTCGAAATTTAAAATTATTGAATATAATTTCAGAATCTAATTTAAAGTTTTAAAAATAATATTAGTAGAAATTACTATTTAAATTATAAGGTATCTGGATTTTTTAAGATAAACGCACAAGGCGAAATATAAAATAAAAGAGAAAATAGTATTGATCACACGGCCAATCAAGTAGTCGACGGTGGGGCTTCATTAAAATCTTTAAAGGTAAAATCCACTCTTATAGGAAAAACCTTGGGAAGAAAAAGAGTACATCGAAATAAATTTTCAAATAATCCATAAAATACAAGTAACCACAAATCGGTTAGATATACGTAACAAAAGTAAAATCTTAATCTAAGCAACACCCAAAAAAAAGTCAATAAACATGAGTATCGTACCAATAGTCCACTCTCATTGACATTCAAAATAATTTACTATAAGATTCATCATCTTCCATCACTAAGATTTAGAGGGAATCATATCCAAAAGTTGTAATGGCTTTGCATTAACAAGGGAATCTTGTACGATCGCCGGGAAACAAAAGAATGCTAGAAGTTTTCAACTTTCGTCGATGTCATGCAATTTTATATCCATCTCGCTTCTTCTAGAGTTTTGGTTCTTGGAAATGAGATCTTTGTCATGTTGAACTTTGTCGTGTAGTCGGCATAGTCTCAACCGAGATCGAGACAAAGAATTATCGACAAGGTATCTGCCTCCACATAGTTGGATTTGGATCGCTAACTTAGTTGCTAAAATATCATGTTTCGAACAAGTGTGTGTGTGATCCATGAAGAAATTTCTTCCCCTTTACGAAATAACGGAGAGTGTTGGTGGGTGCGCAATATCGATAGTTGGAGCCCGTTTGTTAGATGAATCAGTTATTATCGAAGCCATCAATTTCGACTCAATATTCAAGGCCTAGTTATTCGTAGACTCGATAAACAACCATAGGTAATTTGAAACATGCACACCTTCTTCCAAATCCACCATTGTACCATCTTACAAGCGGCTTAGAGTGACAAATCATCAATCGCACACGGAAGGTGGTGCGAAGCGATCGACGCCACTTGTGAGGAGGGGAACTATCCCAACGACCTTAGTCGTAGATGCCCCCTAGAAGTCCTAGTTAGACGATCCCCCTTGCGGACATGACGGGAGAAATGGAGCTTTACGAGCATTTTTGGAGCGACTACGACCTCTTACCTCTTGATTGACCATATTGGAGACCTTACGACAATAATCCAAAAGAGTTACCAATCACTTCACAATACGAGCAATGCTCGGAAGCCTTTCATATTGAAAAACGTTAAAAGCCAAATGTCCCAAACGTTCTATCATCATTTTCTCTTGTAAAGGCGAATATAAATCTATTTCGACAGAGCTTGAGCATAGTGACATATCATACCATTTAGAGTGTTACTATCAATCTTCAACGAGGTACCCAATGCACGTGATACACCTATTAGGATATTCGGATGCCAATATTCCCAACTAAGACCATGGATTCTAACCCAAACTTGGGCGGTCGAGATTTTAACATTATCGGGATCAAAGTCGGGAATCCTTTGCTATAAATAAAATATGCCCGAATACAAGGACCATAATCGTTTTCCCACGCCTTATCACGGTCCAAAAGATTATCAAATTGAAAATTATAGTAACCCTTTCTAAGAGAGATAATACGGAAATTCGAGGACAAACTCCACAAAAGCTTAACCTTATCATACGGTTGAACCACAATAAATGGTTTAGCTCCTTAGTGTATATAATTCGACTAATTAAATATTATCACAAATCCGACGAAGGTACACATAAGTATCATTATGATTTTTCAAAGCAAATATATTACCTTTCTTGATGGGATGAAGAGATGTGATATGATCATTCATAGATGGATTAGGAGCCGGACGAGCTTGACTTGCGAGAGCTTTACTATAAGAACTACAACAGTATGAACCATGGTACATGTGTGAGAAAGCATATTTTGGAGGATGCATGAACTGTGTACTACAGTACATAAGGGTTGTACAATGATACATGCGACGGAACCACATTAGAACTAGGGTTACCATCGTGCGGCTGCAAAAAGGTGACACAGCTGGAGACCTAGGCCTGTGCAGCGTACCAGTATATGGATCTATCCCCGAATCCGAACTAAAAGAAACCGGTATGGCCGATGTAGACATGGAAGAAGCACCATAAGAATGGGGCAGCAAGACCATAGGTGCGGCCTACTACAAAAACGTGGTCGATGCCGGAGTCTGCTGGGCAACCATGATAATTGAAGCCAACGGAGAAGGGGACGAGACTTAGAGGGAAGGAGATTTGAATCAACGAAAAATCAAACCCATGCACGGTGGAGATGGCCCGAGGTTTTAATGAGAGATCTTCGGAAAGAAAATGTCGAGGTTCATGAAAGGACCAACAAAGCGTGGCTAATTCGACAAGAAGGTTGACGGAAGAGAGAGAGATCATTAGGAGGGTATATTTTAGGTGAATAATATGGTATCACGGTTAATTGATAGGTGTTGAAATTTGAACTTTAAGATAGGATAATTAGTTGTTTTACTAGAGTATTTGAGTTTCTCATATTATATGAGATATTTATTTGTTTTTCTGTTATCGTTTTTCATAACTTTAGGGTACCTAGTTTTTTGTTTTGAAAGGAAATTTCATTATGCGAAATACAATGTACATATATTATTAAGGTGAGCGCGCACACAAGACGAAGGATCTACTCAAGTAGTAGAACTAGCATAAGAGCTAGACACTCTTACAAGAGCATGAACAAACTGTGTTTGCTTGTCGACTAACATATTGGACACTATAACACGAGGTTGAAGAAATAATAGCATTACTTGTGTGAATTGTTTTGTGTATTTTTGTTAGTATTTTGTGTGGTTATTCCGATTTCATTTCTATATTTTTCATAGTATATTTTGTTTTTTTGCTTGTGTGTTAGCGTGTTTTGTTGTTGAGTCTATTTTTGCGTGTGTTATGCTTGTTTTTGTGGAAATTGTAGGTAGAACAAAGAAAAAAATGAAGAGTGGGCTAAGAGAAACGAAGAAGGAAGAAACCTGGCAAACGGTCGTTCGTTTGGCCATTCATATTGAAAACAAAGTAAAGGAACGACCATTCTCTGGCCGTTCCTAAGAAGAATGTCGTTCATGTTTGAAAAAAAAAAGTAAAGTACGATCGTTCCCAAAAAGACTTCTCTCAAGAGTGGTTATTCAATGACCGTTCCCTGGCCGTTCCCAAAGTAGCATGTCATTCGGTGATTCAAGATAGAAAATATGAACGTATAAGTGACTTTATTGATTTTTAGTAGACTTCTTTAGGATTTGGACTCTTCCAAGTTGTTAGGGCCTTTAGGCTATATAAGAGGAGTCTAAGCTTTAGATTTTCATACATTCAAGCTAGAAACGAGATTTGGAATTCTTCTCTTTTCTTTCTCTCTCTTTCACGTTAATTTTAGGGTTTTCTTCGGAGATCTCTCTACAACTTGAAAAAGTGTAATTCTTCTCCACCGTTATTTGTCTATTTGATTTTCTTTCAGTATTAATTGATTCATGATGATGTTTGTGATTATTATCTCTTATTTAATTAAATTGATGTATCTATCCATGAGCTAATTTCTTTATTCTAGGATTAAGATCAAATAAACAAGCATGAGTATTGAGTAATTGATTATCGTTTTTCTAATTGAATTGTTTTTTGTTATAATTGATTGTTTGGCCAACTTTTGATTATTTTGGAAATAATTGAGATCGAGAGAATATATCATTTTCGGACTAAATTCAATTAGGGGTTAGATATGAATCTGTGATGTATTATCTAATTTGAATTAATGAAAATAGTAAATTACGTTGGGATAACCTAATCTATGAATACGTGAATTATCAGATCTAAGCCTATTTTTTACATGTTTGTTATATTTGTTAACCGCATGATCAATTTGTTGATATTCTCGCTTGCAAATTTGATGAGATGATTAAATCCTAGACTTTCATCAACATTGTTTTTCTTCAAGTTTAATCATGTTTAATTTTAATTTGTCTTTTTATTTGTATTTCTTTAGTTTATTAAAATCAAACAAATCTGGTTATAGTGTTTAGGATTTACTTTTTGTTTATTGTGTTGAATAATAATTATTTGTCGGCTAAGTCTTTCTTGAGAGGCAACTTGTGGTTATCTTGCTACCCTACAATTGATCTTGTTCTCTTGCGAGGATTGTTAGACTTTTATAGTTGTTTAGTGGTCGAATAAAATTTTGGCGCCATTGGGGAAGGGTTTAGGCGTAATAATTAATGTGTCTATTTTTCGTGTCTTTAGTTTAGGATTCTATTTGTTTGCTTTTTGCTTTTTACTTTTTCCACATGTGCGTTTGATTTGTTTTCCTAATGTTGTTTATGCACGGACGAAGAAATCTTAATCATGACCTTAAACCTTTTGTGGATGACATCCATCGAATTGTGAGGCGTGCAAAGAACGAAGGGGATGATTCTATAGATAGTAGTGAGGATTCTCACGATCACGTTCCAAAGAAAGAACAAACGGATGAACCGGCGATGGGTGATAATCAACGAAAACAACGCAGAGGCATGCCGCCTTTGATGCGTGATTTCGCGTGCCCGATCATTGCAAGCTGCGACCTCTTGCATCACTTTAGGACAAACAACATGGAACTATGAGCTAAAAACATACACTTCAATCAATTACCTTCTTTTTATGGGATGCCCAATGAAGTTGAGAATGAAGATCCTCTCAACTTCATTTGGGAATTATATTCTCTCATTCAAACTTTTTCTTTATAGTATTTGAATGAGAATTAACTAGGATGCACATTTTTCCATATACTTTGAAGGATCGGACAAAAACTTTTGTTGGGGAATTCGCAACATCCATCTCAAATCTATTTAAGGCCACCGCAACCTCAAGGTCATCATAAAACTAATCATGACCTCCATCTATTGAAGATAGCTTGAGTTCATTCATCCGGGTTAGTAAGAAAACTCAAGAGGCCAATATTCGGTGGTTTGAGTCCATGGAAACCTCGTTTAAGCGTCTCGAAACTCAAGTTGATCAATTAGCCACTCAAGTTGGCAAAATTGCTCAACATGTGGTAAATAAAGAGAAGCTACCTAGCCAACCAAATCAAGCCCAAACTGTCACCGCGTGTTACGAAGTGGTAAGGTTATTCATAACAAAGTTGAAATTCCATTCTCTACTACTTCGACTAACCATGTAGGTGACGAGTAGATAGAGAAGGGCCCAGATTGAAAAGATACGCAAAATGAGGAAGAGGGGAGTAAAGGATATGTCTTGCACAAAACCAACAATCCTTACAAACCTCCAATTCCTTTCCCAAGTCGCCTTCGTAATGAAAAACAAGATAAGTAGTTCTTGGATTTCTATAACATGTTATCTAAGGTTAATGTTAATTTACCTCTGCTAGATGTTATTAGAAATATGACACTTATGTCAAATTCTTTAAAGAACCTGCATCCAACAAGAGGAGGTTCGGTAACTTGGAAGGTAATAGTTTGAAGTGGCGAGTGTGATTCTTTAGCACCAATTGCCTCCTAAACAACGAGATCCAGGTAATTTTATTATTAAAATTGCAATGGGAAATGGTAAAGAAACTTCGGGATGCTCGATTTGGGCTACGGGATTAAACGATGCCCGATTCTATTTTTAAACAACTAGATTTAGGGGAATTGAATCCCACTAGGATGTGTCTTCTTTGATAGGTCCATTAGGTATCCTAAAGGTATTTTTGAAGATATTTTGGTAAAATGTGGTGGACTCATTGTCCCCTGTTGATTTTGTTGTATTAGAAGTAGGGAAGTGAAAAATCAAGGTAATGTGCACACACTTCATTTGGGCCGCCCATTTATGGCTACCATACACACACTTATTGATGTTAAAAATGGACGTATGACTATGATGTGATTGGTGAAACCGTCACTTTCTCTATTTCGACACTAACCCCAACCCCTCGCATGTGTCACTTGAAAATTGATCTTTCGTGGATTTCATTGATAAAGACGTCAAAAATACGTTTTTGCATGATTAAAGTCTTGATACTTTATTTCTTGAGCATGATGATATTTTTGACAACATGGAAGATGTATGGGCAAGCCTTAAACGAGGGGGTGATGGGAATATTTGCATTAGAGGGCGTGGATAATAAAACCCCAACAAAAACTTGAATTGAAAGAACTCCTAAGAATTTAAAATATGTGTTTTTAGAAGAAGGTGAGCGGAAGCGGTGATTATTTCTTCTATGCTTTTTAAAGAAAGAAGATGGATAATTTTTGGTGGTACTTAGAAAATTTAAAAATGCGATTGGTTGGGGATTGAGTGATATCTAAGGGACTAGCCTGCTACGTGCATGCATAGAATTATTTTAGAACAAAAGGCTAAGCCTAGTAGAGAAGCTCAAAGGAGATTGAACCCCATTATGATGGAAGTAGTGAAAAATGAGGTATTGCAACTCTAGCCAGGAAGGAGTGATACACACAATTACGGATAGTGAATGGGTAAGTCTGGTGCATGTTGTGCCAAAGAAGAGTGAGATAATGATTGTAGAGAACAAAAAGGTGCAATTGTTCCCACTAGGATCACAACTGGATGGAGGATGTGCATAGACTATAAGAAGTTGAATGCTGCTACCAAAAAAGATCACTTCCCCCTTTCCTTTATTGATCAAATGCTTGACAAACTTGCAGGACATAATTTCTATTGTTTTTGGATGGTTTGTTAGGTTATTATCAAGTGGCCATCGCAGGAGGATCAAGCAAAAACTACTTTCACATGCCCGATTAGGACTTTTGCATTTCGGCGAATGCCATTTGGACTTTTTGCAATACGCCTTGATTAAATGTGCATGTTTTCAATTTTTCTCGACATATTTGAGGACTTCATTGAGGTATTTATGGATGATTTTTCGTATTTGAGTCCTCTTATTCCGATTGTCTTAATAAATTGGCTAAGGTTCTTGACGATGTATTGAATGTAACTTAACCTTAAGTTGGGAAAAAGCCATTTTATGGTGACAAGCGGAATTGTTTTAGGCCATGTGGTTTCAAAAAAAGAGAATTGAGGTTGACAAGGCTAAAATTGATGTTTTTCAAAAATCACATCCCCTATTAATGTTAAGGGTATTAGGAGTTTTCTTGGGCTTGCTGGATTTCATAGAAGGTTTATTAAGGATTTTTCAAAAATTAGCCAACCTCTTTGTAAACTACTTGCTCAAGATGCCCCATTTGATTTTGTTGAAAATTGTTTAAATGCTTTTAACACATTGAAAGAGAAGTTGATAACTGCTCATGTTGTTCTTGCTCCGATTGGTCATTGCTTTTTGAAATTATGTGTGATGCACCTAATGCTATGGGGGCCATTTTACACCAAAAATTGATAAACTGCTCCATTTTATCTACTATGCTAGTTTGACTCTAAATGATGCACAAGTAAATTACACTACCACTTAAAAAGAACTTTTAGCTCTTGTCTTTGCCTTAGATAAATTTAGATCTTACATTGTTGGGTCTAAGGTAATTATTCATAGTGATCACGTAGCCCCGCGATATTTCTTGAGTAAGCCACGAGCTAAACCTAGGTTAATTCGGTGGATTTTGATGTTGTAAGAATTTAATGTTGAAATAAAATAAAGAAAAGGGTGCGAGAAGGTAGATGTCTCGAATAATAACTTGGTAGTTGAAATATTTGATGTATGGGGTATTGATTTTATGGGCCCCTTCCCTATGTCTTTTGGTTATGAATATATACTTGTTGTTGTTGACTACGTGTCTGTTGGAATGAGGAAATCCCCAGGGCGTGTGATGCTAACCTTGTCATTAAGCTTGTGCGGGAAAATATCTTAAGCGATTTCGATTCCCAAGAGCTATTATTAGCGACGAGGGA
This sequence comes from Rehmannia glutinosa, assembly GCA_016081115.2. Classification (NCBI taxonomy): domain Eukaryota; kingdom Viridiplantae; phylum Streptophyta; class Magnoliopsida; order Lamiales; family Orobanchaceae; genus Rehmannia; species Rehmannia glutinosa. The sequence continues at coordinate 71,049,019 of CM071937.1, read as the reverse complement.
AAATATTTTTGCAATGAGTTATTCGAGAAACGATGAAGAAGAATGGCATCACACATAATGTAGCTACACCTTATCATCCTCAAACTTCCAGACAAGTAGAGGCTACCAACAAGCAGATAAAAGGGATTTTGGAGAAAACAGTAAATCCTACGAGGAAAGACTGGGCTACCAAGTTAAATGATGCGCTCTGGGCATATAGAAAAACTTATAAAACGGTTTTGGGAATGAGCCCCTATAGGCTAGTTTTTGGAAAAAATGTCATTTACGAGTTGAAGTGGAGCACAATGCATATTGGGCCATCAAAGCGACAAATTTTGATTTGGATAAAGCAGAGCGAAAGAAAGTTGCAATTTTCGAACTTGATGAGCTTTGCAACGACACGTATGAAAATACGTGAATATATAAAGATAAAGTCAAACGGATTTGCACGATAAGAGGATTATCCATAAAAATCTCGAACCGAGAAAGAAAGTCCTTTTATTTAACTCATAGTTGCGGTTATTCCAAGGAAATTAAAATCGAGATGGAGCGGGTCATTTGAGATTGAAGAGGTATACCCTTATGGCACGGTGAAATTACTTAATCCAAGGACTAATGAATCCTTCAAGGTGAATGGTCAATAGGTTAAACCATGTTATGAAGGGGTATCTCGAGGTTGCGGGATTCAAGAGAATGGTGCTCGATGAGGTAGCTTAGGTTCGTGCTTAGGTATCGTCAAGCTAATGATGTTAGAAAAGCGCTTTTTGGGAGGCAACCCAAGTAATTTTAAGTTTTTCTTTAATTTATTTTCAATTTTTCCTTTTCATATTATTTGACTAACCCATAACAAGTTGTTCGTCTACGAGTAGGGTTTTTGCATGTCCAATTATTAAAAAAATTGAAAATGTAGGCAATAGTGGCGAATGGCCGCCAAGCACCACACTCAGTCGACATGCCATTCGGTGCCTGGTCGGCCTATGCCGCGCGCAACTTCTGCACGGCGTTTGCCCCCCGTTCGAAAACTTCAGCCTCTATTAATACATTGTTCAATGGTTGTTCGCCACTTGCCCGTGCAACAAAGTCCATAGCCCATTTTCCCACACCCCATTGCCCGTTCGCTGCGCTCACGCGACCTAGCACCGCACACCCCGAACGGGCATCAACCGCCCGTTCGATGCCCGTTGGGTACTGTATCAAATAAAAAAAATATACAAAAAGAGAGAAAAATCGTAAAAAAGCAGAAACTCTCCAACACCACTGTTGCTCGTTCCCAGACCCAATCTTGCCCAAACCCTCTTTTTTTTTGTTCAAAAATTCAAATTTCTATCTTCCCCGAAATTTTAATTGCTCCAAGTTGAAATTCCACTCCGATTAAATCATTCCTTACTACATTATAAACAATTTCATCCAATTTTGAAATTTTCACCATGGTTAGGACCAAAAACGTAAGGCAATGGAGGCAAGTTGCGAAGGAGCCCGAGCTTGTCGATTTAGCCGAGACATATGGTGCTCATTTTCCCATTTATTCCGATAGTGAAGGTCAAAGATATGATTCGCTTAGAAATAGGAACTTTACACATCCTAAGTGCCTTAATTTCGATTTGTTGAATTTTTAGGGAGTTGGGGTGATGTTCGGGAATATTGTAGACACTTATTTTGGGATTCATTTGTGACTATGCGCACTAATGGTTATATGAATTGATGCTTAAAATTTATACCACTTTGAACTTTGGTGATGAGATTGTGGAGGGGTTTAGTTGTCATTTAATGGGGTGGACTATTCGGGTTACTATGAAAATCATGAAGGAAATTTTTGGGTTTCATCCAAGGACATTTTACGGTCGGAGTTCACTTTAATACTCCCGCATTTTGGGACAAAATAGGGTGTGATCATTTTGAGCCCCATGGCACATCGTATGGGTTCATTTGTGCTCCTTCTTTGTTAATTGTGCAAAAATATAGTTCCCACATGGTATTTGGGAAATATGAGACTAGCAAAGTGGCCACTAAGATTTTTTTTTCTTATGATGCTTACGAAATCGGGTGGCAATTTCCACACCCGCGTTTATTTTTAGGACATTTGAGTGCGTGATCACCATTCGAGGGCTCGCCTTTGTATGGGTTATTTTATCACTGCTATTATTGTTGTGTACTTTGGGCTCTTTGACCCTAGCACGGCTACTTTAATAGTGGTCCAGATGCGGCCATTGGACAAGGATTCCCTTAAACGCTCTGGTATAATAGCTACCAGGCCTTGGCATGTCAAAGGTATAAATGACCGTTGGTGTTTAAAAGATGAACGTGCCATCTGCGGCACATGCCAAAGGTGATGTGCCATCTACTTTGGGCCCTCATCATCCCATCTCTACTTCTACTTCTACTCCGGATTCGATGGTGGTTGAGACTTTTATGGGACCTAGCGGGCCCTTGGTTCGCCCGCTCGGTGGTTGGGAGATGGTTCTTCACCGCATAGACCAGATGACTACTCAGTTTAGCGCAAGGTTTAATTTGTTGGATAGTCGTTTTGATCAATTTAACACTCGGGTTGACCACCATTTTGTACGCGTTGATGCCCGATTCCATCCATTGATACTCGATTTGTTGAATCTTGAGCGGAATTTTATTCTGTCCTTTTCCTTTGATCCTATCACCTATCCACCACAAGCTGGAAGATCATTAGTGATCTGTTTTCTGTGAGTTTATATTTTTTGTGTGAGTTATACGTGTGTCGTGTTGCCTTTGCGTGTTCATTTTTAGTTTTTTTTTAGTTTATCTTTTTAGTATTTTTATTTTCCTTCACATGCCTTTTGCGGGATTGTCGTCATGCATTTTTACTTAACCATTTGTAACATTATCGCATTTATCGGGCGCCTCTTTTTACCTTCTTTTTATTTTTACACATTGAGGTCATTGCGTGATTTAAGTGTAGGGGGCGATTGGTTGTTGTTTAGGTATTATAGTTGCATGTGGTTATTTCTTTTACTATCCCTTTGATTGTTTAAGCTTAATAATAGTGTCGTTTAGCTAACTTGAAACAAATGTAGCAATTTAATTTTTATTATAAAATAACACCGTAAATTTGATACTTAGGATTTGACTAAATTGTGAATCAACCCTTGTGATAGACAAATAAAGCGATGGTTAAATGATAGTTTAGGTTGTGGGGCTTGGATTGCGAAGTTTCATCGATGTGAATTAAGTTAAAACCCTATGTGTACACAATATTTCTAGCATTGTGAACGAAAAAAAAAAAGAAAAGAAAAGAAAAACACCTAATTGAAACAAAAGAGTGTGCCAAATTGGAAAAAAATGAAAAAAAAAGAAGAAAAAAAGCAAAAAAAAAGAATATAGAGCAATCGAGATTATACTCCATTTGGTTGAGTCACTTAATAACTAGGAGCATTCATGATCCACGTGTTTGTCTTTTTACGTAAAACGGCGGCTCAAACACGAGTATGGAAAACCACCTAGGAGCTTTTGGAAAAAATCCAAAAATTATACCTAGTAGAAGAATATTTCGAGAGTTTTAGCGAAAAAAATATATCAAAAGAAAAAAATGGTTCATGGCTAGTAATTACATGATTTATTGTGTGTATGACATGGTTGCAATTTTTGACACGGATTTGAAACGAGTAAGGAGGACCAAACACCTTAACTATCTATTAACCTTAGCAGAAGAGTGAGTCATTTGTGAAGGTTGGGAATCAATGCAGGATAATGCGAGGTGGAGAGGACATGGTGTGATGGATGAATTGACTCTCAAATTGAACATAATATATCTTGTTGGATTTATAGGCGTTATTATTAGCTTGAGGACAAGTAAAAGGCTAAGTGTAGGGGAGTTGTTTTATGTGTTTTTGTTAGTATTTTGTGTGGTTATTTTGATTTCATTTCAATATTTTTCATAGTATATTTCGTGTTTTTACTTGTGTGTTTGCGTGTTTTGTTGTTGAGTCTATTTTTGTGTGTTATGCTTGTTTTTGATGGAAAAGTGTAGGTAGAACAAAGAAGAAATGAAGAGTGGGCTAAGAGAAGCGAAGAAGGAAAAACGCGTTGAATGGCGTTTGTATTGAAAAAAGTAAAGGGAACGGCTATTCCCGGCGTAGTTCCCCGAGAACAATGTCGTTCATGTTTGAAGAAAAAAAAGAACGACCATTCCTTGGTCATTCCTAAAAAGATTTCTCTCAAGAGTGGCCGTTCGATGCGTTTCCCTGGTCATCCCGAAGTAGCATGTCCTTGGTGACCGTTCAAAAGCGAGAAAATCTAAACGTATATATCGGTGATTTTATCGATTTTTAGTAGACTTCTTTTAGGATTTGGACTCTTCAAAGTTGTTAGAGACTTTGGGCTATATCTGGGAGTCTAGACTTTAGATCTTCATATATTCAAGCTAGAAAAATATTTGGAATTCTTCTCTTCTCTTCTCTTTCTCTCTCTTTCACATTAGTTTTAGGATTTTCTTGGAAGATTCTCTACAACTTGAAAAAAAAAGAGTAATTATTCTCCACATTTATTTGTTTATTTGAATTTCTTTTGGTATTAATTATTTTATGATGATGTTTGTGATTATTATCTCTTGTTTAATTGAATTGATGAATCTTTCCATGAGCTAATTTCTTTATTATAATGTTAGGATGAGTTGAATCAAATAAACAAGCATGAGTATTGAGCAATTGATTATGTTTTTCCTAATTGAATTGCTATTTATTATAATTGATTGTTTTCCCAACTTTTGATTATTTTGAGGAAATAATGGAGATCGAGAGAAGATATTATTTCGGACTAAATTCAATTAGGGGTTAGATATGAATCAAAGATATATTATCTAATTTGTCTTATTGAAAATAGCAAATTATGTTGGGATAGCCCTAATATGTGAATACGTGAGTTATCAAATCTAGGCGAGTTTTTACATGTTTGTTATAATTGTTAACCACATAATCAATTAGTTGATATTCGCTTGCAAATTTGATGAGATGATTAAATCCGAGACTTTCATCCATATCATTTTTCTCGAGTTTAATCGTGTCTATTTTTAATTTGTCATATTAGAGCATCTCCAATGGTGAATTTGTATTTTTGTTTGAGTTTGCACTATCTTAGAGGAAAATTTAGAATTGAAGTTTCAACTCCAATATCAACTCTATTTAACTCTAAATTGAAATATTCCATTTTTTGTTATATTGAATAAATAATATTTACCAATTAATAATTTAGAATCTATAATTATATATTTTCATGTTGATGCTTAATATTTAATTTTATTTAATATATTAAATACAAGTATAATTTTCATTAACTTTATGAATATGTGTTATAAATTTTCTCTTATTTTAAGTAAGTTTTTATTAGTAAATTATTTTTTAATTATTATGTAAATTCATTATATATAAATTGAATAGAAATATAACAAGTTAACAATAAAATCTTAATTTACAAACAAAGCATGCTAATTAGAATTAATTTTAAACTTATTTTAAGAAATTGATCAATATACAGAAAACATAAACCGCATAACTACATAAATTATGTACATAAAATATATTTATTAAGAAACAAAAAAGTCCCCAAGGAAAAGGGAAAAAGTTTAGCGGGCACTGTTCACGCACAATTTTTGGTGTTAGATAATTATTAAGTAATTTGCTATAACTTGGGGATCTATCGGTATAATTTGTGGAAAATTAATTTTGTTTAAGTAGGTATTCTCAGTAAATAACTATAAACTTTTATGACAAAATATTTTTATCGCTAAACTAGAACTTCTTAAAATGATGTTGGACTCTATGAATGAAATATTTGCTTTACAAAATATTCACCTAAGAAAACAAATATATATATATATACTACGAAAAAATCAATTAACTACGAGAAAATTATGTAGGTAAGTATTGTGAAAAAGCGTAAAGTGTAGGTAAAAGCCTTTTAGGTAAAATCATTGCATGTAATATTTACAAACAAAATCTATAACTATTGATAAATACCTAAAATATTTATGTTGGTATATTTAAAAATTGTCGGTGATTCATCGGTAATTGATCGATATAATTCAGGGAACATAATATTTTCTAGTGGAAATTAGTCAAAATAGCTTTTTCCAAAATGTAAAGATGAAAAATAGTCATCTTTTGTACACACATCTTTTTAACCATTTTGATGTGTGAAATGATCCTTCTAACATGTTTGTTTGATATTTGGATTATTTCTCTCTCTTTCACTTATCTCAGTATGTATCCACTTACTCTTTCTTTCAAGCTTTTTAAAAAAATTGAATTTGTATTCTTCGTTTTTAAATATGCAATATGTGTGTTGAATAATAGATATCGAAAAGATGATTAATTTGACATATTATACATGCAAAACGGATTTAAAACGAATAAGTTAAGTGAATTCAAAGTTTTTTGGAGCAAAAAAAATAGTTGGGTTATAATAAGTGAGAAATTTGGATGTCAAGTCACTGTAACTCGATATCGAGTCACACTACAGTGTCGAGTCAGAGTAACTCGATGTCGAGTCACAGTAACTCGATGTCATGTTACAGGAATGTGTGTCTTTGTGCAGTTAAATTGACTCAATGACAAATTGGGTTTTTCACACCCCAAAATGGCTAAAAAAACATGTGTTTGAAAAAAATCTCTAAAAAACATCTTGATTGATGGAAATGGCTAAAAAAAAACACTGTATTTTTTATTCTGTAGGCATTCTGTAGATAACTGTAAAATTTAGTTATAAAATCATTTTTGTCGGTAAATTGAAATTTTATATATTTATCGAAAAAATGTAGTCTATTCTAATTCGTTATTTAAAGAATTTGAAACCTCCATTTTGAGAATAAGACCATGAGAACATGGACCAGTGAAGTAAATGGATTGAATAAGTTAGGTGTGTAGCATTTATGTTTTTGTTTTGAATAATTCAAAAAGGCTTGAAAAAACCTGCATGCATGGAAAATATCAATTGATTTGGAAAATTCCCAAACAAATAAAACGAGTTCAAGTTGTTAGAAGTAACTTTCTAATATGACATCAGAAATTATCCACAATTATCATGAAACACGCCCACATACATTAATACGAGAGAGGGGAATCACATAATTAAAAAAAAATGTCAATAACTAAAACTTGAAAGGTACTTGTATTAAAATTTGGAAAAAAAAAAAAAAAAAAACAAGAAAGAAAGGACAAGAAGAGTAGAAGACAAGTAGACAACCATATTATACATATTAAGTATGATTGAAGTATGACAGCCAATAATATCCAACTGAATCTCCACTCTTCTTGGTGATATATATTTAATTAATTATTTAATTGAGTAAATATCAACTCTTGCTTCCCTTTATAATATATGTGTATATATACTATATAGCTAGGATAGCAAAATTAAGCAAGGCAAAACCAGGTTTAAAAACAAGAGAGCCAAACAAAAAAATAAAACATGGTTGCGAACAATGGGTTGATTTTACATGCTACTGCTGTGGATGATGAAGAATGCCAAACTAGTGGAAGCAAGACTGACCAGAATCATGTCTCCACCAATATAACAGGGCAAGTTCTAATTTTGGTTTTTACAATTTTTTTTTTTCTTTTTTTCAATTTTCACTCATATTTGTTAAAAATATATATTAAAGTTTTGCTGCCTGGTTTATTTTTAGCAGGCCACAAAATTGGATTGTTGACTCTGAAAAGAAACAACAGCTTTCTCCTACAATAAGTGAGATGTTGGGCTTGAACGAACTCTTTTCATTAGATGTAAGTACTATTAATTTTGCTTGCATGTTTATATAAAATATGGATATATAATTAAAAAAAATCCTCAGGCTAATTACAATAAAAACTCAAGACTCAGGAGACTTTTGAAAATTTAGAAAACCCGCTGAGATTTGATTCTGTCTTACATTTCCACCTTCATATGCAATAAACATTTAGACATTTATACAATTATTACAGTTATCATCTTATTAAATATAAGACAAATTAAGCCTCGATGGGGTTTTTGTCTTACATATTCCTCTTCATATACAAAAAAAACATTTCAAAAACCCTTCCAACATGACAACCTAGCTCAACTTATTCATTTTAAAAGAATGCGGAATAAATTGATCAACTTTCGTCATCTTATATGAATCTTAAGGACATGACCCTATTCTCGAACCCTTCATATCACATGTTTTTGTAATTTTCAAATACTCTGTGTTTTTACGTAACTAGTCCAAACCTAGGGACCGGAATTTTTGTAATTATCCCTATAAAATACGAGTCATATGAGTATGTGAACTTGTGTAAGTACTCTCATGGTATTTTACATACTTTGTTGATGTAAAAGGTTTGGCGAGCATCGGTTGGGGAGCTACTTGGGCTCGATTTATGTTGGACACTATCGTAATCTCAACAATTGAGTCGAGGCGTTAAAATGTCAAACCTCATACTATCGATCCCGCCGCCATTATTATCACGATTCTCCTCTGGCGGTGCACCGGTTTTCGGCCACATAAATCCGATTGTCTCCTTCTCCGCCGCCTAGTGGGCCTTATCTCCATGTCAGAGCATTAATTTACATAATTGCACAATGTGTAGGAGGAGTCCTAGGTGCACTAGCACTTAAAAGTCGTGGTGAGTAGTACAATTGAACAAACTTTTTCACTAGGGGTTGCCTTTGTGGCAGTTATTGCACCAGGCCCAAATGGGCCCATCACGATAGGCCTCGAGACGGCCCAAGCCTTCGGCTCGAAATCTTACGTAGTTTCATTTTCTTTTGCTTCACTTTGGATGGCGTATGACCATAGGCGGGTCGAGAATTGGGCCATATCCTTGTTTTCACTATTGTCGGGACGGTATTGGGCCTCCTCGTGTTCGTATCATCCACGGTCACGGCCCAAAAGGGTTACGTGGGAGCGGGAATTAACCGGCGAGGTGCTTTGGGCGGCGATAGTTAGAGTGGCCATCTTTGGGATGGGCATTGGGTGTTTTGGTGGGCTTGCTATTGCTTACTGTTGTCTTCTATGTGTACACAAAGATCATTCTAGACAAAGACCACGAGGTCCAAGGCTTATGACCATGATTTCTACAACGTTGTGAAGGTTATGTGTCGAGCCCGTGGTCTTTGATACAAATTATTGGTGAAATATCAAATATGTGTGTGTAAAGCTTTCTTTAATTAAACCTCTTTATTCTTTTTCTTTTTTTGTATGTATGTGGGGATGGGGAGAGTCAATTGATCCACATCTTCAAGAATGTACCATGTGTTATCTTTTTTTTTTCTGTATTGTTTCAAATAAAAATCTTGTAATCAATTTGAATTCTCTATTTTGATGTGATGTTTAATTTCATTTTTAATGTAGATGACGAAACAATAAAAATGTTACATTTAACATGAATCATATACACTTTTATAGTCTACAAGTAAAGTAGAATAAGAGCTTAATTAAGACTATTCAAAAATATTACACTCTCAATTCACAATAAGTATCATTTTGACACATAAAAGTTATTACAAAGAATGTCCTTTTAATGTTTTCAAGACTAATAGGAAAAAGATTTTCCTAACTTACCTTATACTTATTAATAATAATACCTAAATTTTGTTTTCTTTTAGAACAACATTTATGATTAATTAAGGGTATATTGAGTATTTTAATACATTCCTTAATATGTGTGTTTTTTCTAGAAAGACACTTATTGTGAATAGGAGAGAGTATATGATTAGAACTTGTAGAATCATAGAGGTTTCATTTATGTGAAAGGAAAAATATCTCGAATGTAATTCAATCAACTTAGCGGGAATGAAGAAGGTTACAGGTATTTATAACAACCATTCCCCGCCAGATCTAGTGTGACCAATAGCAACCTTACACGTGGCGAGAAAGTATTTGAACCTGGAAAGAAAAACGTAACCTACTGACTAAGAAAAGCGTGATAACAAAATAACAACTAAAGAAGAAACAAAACCAACACAACTAACAACATTCCAACACCCCTCCTCCCCCCGTAAAGTTGGAATGTGGTTGGAACAACCCATGCCCAACTTAAGCAAAAACGAGCGAAAAACAGGCCCTCCTAAAGCCTTGGTGAACATATCTGTTGTCTGGTGCAAAGTAGGTATATATTGAGGTTGAATGAAACCGGATTTGTACTGATTCCTGACAATGTGACAATCAATGTCCAGATGTTTAGTTCTCTCGTGGAAAATGGGGTTGGCTATGATATGCAAGGCGGCCTTGTTGTCACAATGAATGACAATAGGTAAAGCGGTGGTATGTGTAAATCTTGACTCAGATTGAACAACCATTGAAGCTCACAAACGAGTGGTTGCCATGGATCGATATTCGGCCTCCTCATTGTGGACTTGGACACCCTTTTTGTTTCTTTGTCTTCCAAGAGACAATGGCACTCCCAAAGAAAACATAATACCCTGTGAGGGATTTCCTAGTTAAGACACAAGTTCCCCAATCTGCATCACAAAAGGCTTCAAAATAATTTGACACTTCTGTTGAGTAAAATAAAACCAAAGATGGTGTTCCCTTCAAGTATTTTAACGGATGAATGGTTGTATCCCAATGGGCTTGAGAAGGGGCATGTACAAATTGACTGAGTTGTTGCACCCCAAATGAGATATCCGGTCTAGAGAGATTCAAGTAAAGAGGTTTTCCACCAACCTCTATGTTGCCCTGCATCCGGATGCATGTCCGCTTGTTGGTGAGATATTGTAGCCTTGAAGAAATGGAGTAGAGGTGGGCTTGCACCCTGATAAACCAACCTCCTTAAGCAAATCCATCACATACTTCCTTTGGTACAAGTAAGTGCCCTAAGGAGTTCTAAGGATTTCCAAGAAAATATTTAGCCTTTGCCCAAATCTTTTATGGTAAACAAGCTAGTTCAAGTAATCCTTGAATGATTGAATTAAACGGTGAGTTCCTGTGATCAATACATCATCTACATATATAACCAAGGCCAAAAATCACCTCCATACTTTTTGACTAAAACACGATTATCATGAGTAGATTGAACAAATCAAAATTCAAAGCAACTTTTGAGAGAATTCCAAATTCCATTGTCTAGATGCTTATTTCAATCCCATATAAACTCCTTTCAATTAAACATATTTCTCCTTTCCTGGACTTAAAGTACCCCAGGTGGTAACATGCATCAAATAACCATGCAAGAAAGCATTGTTGATATCAATGTGGTGCGATTCCCGAGCATTGTTGTGGAGCCAATGCTATCATCATTCTCACTAACACCAATTTAGCCAGGAGAATCCAAGAAATCAATCCCTTCCACTTGAAGATATCCCTTAGCAACCAATCTAGCTTTGTATCTATCAATGCTCTCATCGAGTTCTATTAATTTTATATACACATTTTGAGCCAATCGCCTTATTCCCGGAGGTAATTGAGTCCATATCCAGGTCTCATAGCCTCTACCCAGGCTGATTCTTTGCGGCCACGTATATGTAGTAGGTTCACCAAGCGAATCGATAATTGAGCAAAAAGGCTATGTAGGAGGAAGATAATTGAGGAACATGAGTGAAAGGGAAGAAATATAGGTGGTAAGAAGTAGGTTTCAAGCATCTTTGATGCTTCTCGTAATTTCCCTTGCACTGAGAATTTGTAACCTAATCATTGAGCCAAGTTGATTTGGACTTCACTCTATGACCCCTGCCCCAATGGCTAAATCACGAGGTGAATCTGTGGGTGCACAATCTTTATTTACATTGGTTGTTTCCTCCTCCACATCATCCGGGAAGGTATATGCAATGTCACATCTTGAACAAGGGAAGAATGAACAGGAAAAGGAATTGAGATTCATAAAATATAACATCTCTTGAGATAAAAATCTCTTTAGTATCCATATTGATAACCTGTACCCCTTGACACCTGGTACATAACCAAGAAACACACATGTTGAGGCTATGGGATCAAACTTTCCTCTATGAGGACCTGTCTTGGATGTATAGCATTAACATCCAAAAACCTTGAATCTTTCATATATAGGTAGCTCCTGATGTAGCAATTCATATGAGGATTTCCACTGTAAGAGAGAACTAGGCAAGGATTTCAATATGTGCAATGCAGTAAGTAGAGTATATGGCCAAAGTTTTCTAGGAACTGTTGACTGAAATAGCAAGGATCTAGCAATCTCCAAAATATGTCTATGCTTCCTTTCCACCACACCATTTTGCTGTGGAGTGTATGGATAAGGTCTTTGGTGTAAACCACCATTCTCCAATAGCAAATTATGTGTTTCATGTCCCATAAATTCAGTTCCATTATCAATTCTCATCTTCTAAACCATTGTTTTAAACTGTGTGTAAATGAAAGCAAAATATTGCCTCAGATGCATTGGTGTTTCTGATTAGTACTTCATCAAATAAATCCAAGTGGCTCTAGTGTAGTCATTGATACGTGTAAAATATACGTGCATTTAGGGGCTTAAAATGATATATATTTGATACATTTGCATGTATATTTAGTATGTTTTTACTTGGTTTCCTTAGAAGGGCATGATACTGCATATTCTTGTAACTTTTTACAGGAAACGGAGCTTAATCGAAGAAATATTAGTTGAAAGGTCCGGATAGGATTGGACGAGTGCGAAGAGAAGATCAAAAAGACAAAGAAATCAAACAAAAAATATGTCACACGGTTGGACCATGTGGGACCACACGGTCATGTGACATAGGTGTGAAAATGACATGTCCGTGTGAAGTTCGGAAGAAATAGAGGACGAAAACAAGCCCCACGATCGGCCCGTGTGAAGGCCACATGGGCGTGTGGTGTGATGGGTGAAAGCCACATGGCCGTATGACTGTTTTGTCTCGGATTTTGGTGTCCTTTTCCCACTCCAACTCTAAGTGATCTCTCAAGCTTCTATAAAAGAGACCCAAGGGTGCCACGAAAATAACAACATTCATACCACATACAACACATCAAATCACACGGGAATATAAGATCCAAAGTCTTACGAGAGAGAGGGCTAGGTCGCGAAGAACATCACAAGTAGAGATGTCAATAAGGCGCCCGTCCCCCCCCCTAGCCCTAATAGGCCCCTAACCCTTAAGGGCTAGGGCTAAAAAGCCCCTGGACTTATAAGGGCTTGAAAAATCTAAGCCCAACCCAGCAGGCTGAGGGCTAGGCAGTGGCCACCCTATGAATTTTTTTGTTACATTTTTATGAAGTTATTCCGTCTAAATTAAAATATTTCATCATGATGGAAAAATTAACTTGCGAATTATTTATTTTATAAAATAACGCCATGTAATTCTTAGATTCCATTTGGATTAAAATATTCAAAATTTGTCATTTTTATTTTAGTAATCGCATAGTTTATACCAAATATATTTTAGTTCTCTATAATTATTAACATACTAAATAATAATTACCAATTACGTGCCAACTTTAATTTTGTATTTACTAAGTTATTTATTAAGACTAAATTATAAATGAGATCAAAGATCAAATTTGATATGTTAATATAAATGGTAATTGATAAATGAGATCAAATAATAGATTAATAGTATTACAAGCATACATTTTGAATATAAATATATTAAATACAAAAACTTATCGAAAAAAAAAGACCTGGGCTGCCTACCCTAGCCCTAGACGGCCCTAGGGCCAATAGGCAGGGCTAAAAAGCCCTCATGTTATAAGGGCCTATGAAATATAGGCCCAATCCTTAGATTTTTAGGGTCGGGCTACGATCGGCCCCTCGGGCCCTACTTATTGACATCTCTAATCACAAGGCCTTTCGCATCTACGGGAGCACAAGAGCTTCAAAGGCTTGGAAGGAGAATCCATCGACACGAAGGGTTTTACTTTCTTATTCTAGATCTCTTGTCTCGTGCTTAAATGATGTCACAATGTTGATTTGAATTTGTCTATAAATTTGTTATCAATGTTTGGCTAATCTTTCGGATCTTAGGGGCATAATCAAAGCGTGGATTCATGTAAAATCTTGATTAATTATTTTCTTAATTGATTCATGTATTATATTTTATGAATTCGAGTGCTTATTCTTAATTGTTTATTATTTGGCTAATAATTTGCATGTCATATTTGTTAGTGTGAAATTCGGAAAATGAGTTCTAACAAAGATGGAAATCGAATTCAGACATAAACGGGTGTATCGAGTCAGGAGACCTACAAATGTTTGTGGGGAGTCATTCAATTCATAGATCTTTTGGGAGTTAATAATAGTTGTATTGAGTCGGTAGACCTACAATTGTTATTAATCTACTGTTTATACGCCACCCGGGAGGGGGAATAGACTATCTTAGGAATTGAACCCATAGAATTGCATGACTTGGTTTTAAAACTTTAATTGGATTTAATATTGAAGAAACATGTTGAGATTATGTGCCTAAGGATGCTTCCGTGGTTGTTGAAAATATTTGTGGGGTTCGCAAATTTATTATTTTTCTTTTTAATTTTTGATTTTTACTAAAACTTGATATACGGTTGCTTCAATAAAATTAGAATGTGATGTTATTATAGCCTAAGTGTTTCATAGTCAATACCTGAGGAATGCGGCCTTGCTTACCATTATTCTATAAACTACATTGTACACTTGCAGTTGTAAGATCCAAATATTTTTGGCGAATAGTCATCCACAATGGTCAGCATATATGAGGTGTTGGTTACTGAGGGTGCATGGTAAGGGCCCCAAATATCAACATGAATCAATTCAAAAGCATGCTTTGTTTGTATTGAACTCAAAGGAAAATACAATTTACATTGCTTGGCCTCACGACAAGTGGTACAAATGGATTGAGCATCCTTATTACAAACTGACTTTAGAAAATCAATGTGCTCTAAGAAACTTATTGAAGTGTGGCCCAATATCCTGTGCCAAATCTACAAATCTCCAATGCTTTCAGTCCCATGTGCAGAACCACTAAACTCTGAACTTCCAAAAATGTAAAGTCCTCTCAAGATTCTACCAACAACTTTCACTCTCCCACTCCTAAGGTCCTGCAACAATCACTTATCCTAAGAAAATACAAATTCCAAACCACTGCCATTAAGAAGCTGACTAACTGATAGTAGGTTATACTTGAAACTGGGCACAACCAGTACATCTCTAAGTATGATTTCATTAGAGAGCTTGACATTACCAGTTTAAACTGAAACACTAGTGCCATATGGTAAATGAACATTCACATGAGCGAGATAGAGGAACAATCTTCTTGAATAGTCCGGAGATGAGTAGATATGTTTGTTAGCCCCAGTATCCACTATTCAATTATCCTTCCCAAGAGAATGCAATAATGAGAGAGCAAAATGAGTATTATATGTATTACCTGAGTAATCACCAAAGTGAGAGAAGCTATGTATATCCCCTGGATGTGCAGCTGTCTGATTAGACAAATATTTTAGTATTTCCTTTTGAATCATGCTAGCAAAATCTGGAAGTTCAACCTTCCTTGTGTCCTCCTCATTTTTGAGTTTAGCTGATGTCAGATCTCCACCTTCCACCATGTTGATGGACTGATTATTCCTTTGTTCTTTCAATTCCTTATACCAATGCGGATAACCATTCAACTTGAAGCACTCCTTGACTTCATGACCATTGAAACCACAATGTTCACAAAACTAACTTTGCTCTTTCTTCCTTACTCTTCCTCTACCTCTGCAAAAGAATGGATCCACGAAAATGTATGATTCATTCCCCTATCAAATGTAGATCCTTGTGCATTAGTTGTTCTATTGAAGTTTCCTACCATCATAGTCGTAGTCTCCAAAGGATCCAACACCTTTGGATGCATTATCTTTTGTTTTTCTACCTTTAAAATCATGAAGTATGTTTTATTAACTGTAGGTAGAGGATTCATTAGTAGAATTTGATTCTTAACAGGCTCAAAACTCTCATTTAACTCCATACGAAACTTCATCAATTTAATGTCCATATCATTGGCATGCAAAGCTCTTCCAGCCCCACATATACACTTATGAAGTTGCACAATACAAGCATATTCATCCCATAGACACTTGAGCTTTGTGAAATAGTTTGTGATCGTAGAAGTACCTTGAGTAAAGTTCTCAATCTCCTTTTGTAGTTGATATTTCAATGGTCCGTTGCTCTCTCCATATCGTTCCGCCAATTCATCCCTTAGTTGCTTCGAGCTCTTTACATACATAAATGCTTCTACGATCTCCTTCGAAATTGCATTCAACAACCATGAAATCACCATATAATCAACCTTTTGATATTGTTCGAATGCCTCAGTGTTTGTTTCAGGAATTGCAATTGTGCTATAGATGAATCCAAGTTTGGATTTAGCTCCCAGAGCTAACCTCATCGCTCGACTCCAATGTAGATAGTTTGATCCAGTCAGCAGGTTCGTAATAAGGATAATCCCAGGATGATCCGATCTATGCAAGGAAAAAGGATCTAAATCTTCGCATAAACGAGAGATCGCCGCTTGCAGGAGTTATCTTCATCCATCACAGTCTTCAAAATTTCATTATTTCGAGCCATGATCGTAACATGCTCTGGTACCATGTAGAATCATAGAGTTTTCATTTTATGTAGAAGGAAAAATATCTCAGAATCTTATTCAACCAACTCAACTGGGAATGAAGAAGGTTACAAGTATTTATAACAACCATTCCCATCGGATCTAAACCAATAACAACCCTACACATGGCAAGGAGCGGGTATTTGAACCGGAAGAAAAACATAACCTACAACTAAGAAAAGCGTGATAACAAAATAACAACTAAAGAAGAAACATAACCAACACAACTAACGAGACATTCCAACAGAACTCAACAAGTATATCCACATTAAAAATAAGGGAAGTCAAAATTATACCAAAATAAACAATCCAAATCGAACAATTCTAATAAATCCAACTGTGTATGTAATTGTAACCCCATCCATATCATTAGACTTTAAATATGTTGGATTTATTTGTTAGTATATATTGATTATAGATGTAGGAACACTAACAAAAAGTGATTCTCAACTTTTAGGTGGAAAAACTTAAAACGAGTCCATATGATTTCTAGTAATTATTTTTCACCTAAAAGTTGAGAATTACTTTTTAGAGTTTTCAAACATTGCCATGGAGCCTTCAAATCAAGAACGAGTCCATATACGATAAAAAAAAAAAAAAAAAGAACAGAGTTCATATGATTCCTACTAATTACTTGTGTGCTTCATACAAAATGCACATGCATACCTCAGTTATTTTTGTTCGTTTCACATTCTTGTTGGATATATAACTAGCTAGCTAGGGTGAAGATGATGGCTGCAGGAGTGTCGAGGAAGAAGCAATTGGCTCGTGCATGACTGAATTAATCGACACTGAAACTGGATCGCCTTCCAACTGCAGCATTATGCTTCCAAGAACTTCAACCAATAACTTCTTAAACTCGTCTTCTTTCACCGTTTTCCCATCACTCGCGTTGGCCATTTTCAGAGCTTCACTCATGATATCATCCATCTGCAAAATGCATACCATTATGTAAATTCATTACCTTGAGAAAATTAAGCTGGTCAAACTATCTGAGAAGAGTTTGCAAAAACTTCTGCTTTTAAAATATGTACTGGTTGGTAGAAGTGAAAAATAATTGATATCATATAGAGTGTTTACAAAGACTTCTCTTTGTAGAAGAAGTCATTTATTGTGGCAGGAGTAAAGAAGTTGGTAGTACTTGCAAATAGAATTACAAGTTGAGAATCAAAAGTTGATTAAATTCATAAAGAGTGTTTGATAAATAAATTGTAAGAAGGTGTTTTTACATATTCAAAAAGAAATAGATTCTAATTAAATTATATAGAATCAGAAGGAGACGTTGACATTTGAAAACACTGTAAACTATTTTTTTCAGCCAAAAGACGACAAATCTCCTATAGTGAAGAGATGTGACGCAATTAGTGGATAAAACATAGTTT
Source organism: Rehmannia glutinosa (assembly GCA_016081115.2). NCBI lineage: Eukaryota > Viridiplantae > Streptophyta > Magnoliopsida > Lamiales > Orobanchaceae > Rehmannia > Rehmannia glutinosa. Next base: position 71,031,146 of record CM071937.1, on the reverse strand, counting down.
CCATGATTATAAATGCAAAATTGATCTGATTCACAGTCGGGACAAATACCTGATCAAGAGCGCCAAGTGGAGGTAAGCCAGCAGACGCGGCCAAAGCATCAAGCGCCACACCTAAATATTCCTTCAGTATTTTCCCAGTACGCTCTTTAGGTACACCGTTCAAAGCATAATCCATCACCCGCATTACAAAAATGCGCAAGATTCGTTCGTTAGATTAGATTAAAAGAAATCTAATTTAAAAATGAGCATTGAAGCAACTGTAGACTGGTACTTAGAAAAGTATCACAAACCTTATATAACTCGAATTTGTTGGACAAGAGTCTCTTAATACCACTCCCATCAAATGTATTGCGAGTGTGAGCAATAATAGTTTGGTTGTTCCTTGAGATGTTGCGCCACACTCATTATAGCTGTTTTAAACTCGACACAAATGTCTCTGTGTAATTGGTTGCTCAAGGGCGGTGCCCAGGAATTCTAATGCTGGTTCGATCATGTTATTCATGACCTACAAAAGGGCGGAGCCCTTGCTCAATGAAGTTAGAAAGTGATTATTACAAATAATACAAATACTACCATTGAGGTTTAGTCTAATTACAAACAAAAAAAAGGACAGTTATCTCCCAAAATTAATTACAAATGCAAATACCCCCTAATATATGTTTATATTTTACAAATTGCCGTAATTTGTAAAACAAATACAAATATCAGGAGGTTATTTGTAATTGTGATTATTAGAGATAACAAGATTGTTGTGTAATTTGTAAAATAAATAGTTAAAGCAAACTTATTCGGGATAATTACAAAAAATAAACCTGAGGACTAGAGTAATTACAAAAAAATCCAAAAAAGTTTTAAAATTACAAAAAAATTCGCCAGGTTGGATTCTGTCTTATATTTTTCCTTTTCATAAGATTTTTTTTTTTTCAAAAGCCACCTGACATTTATAGAAATATCTGAGTCAACCCCTTAAAAAATTAAGGGGTGGTTTTTATAATTTGAAACTTATCTGCTTTATTTTTTTCTTAATTACCCAAACCTGAGGTATAATTATTGTAATAATCCCAAATTATTATTACCCAAGGATCTGTGGCAGGAGGCATCCCCTGGGAAATTGTAAGTTTCTCAAAAGCCTTGATGATATAATATTTAAGGGATCCATCATTCGGTAATTCAATCAATAAAAATATAGAAAGCATCTCTGGTTCAAAAGTTGGACTCTTGACAAACTCTTGAAGGTCTTCGCCATTGATTCGAAGAATCACAACAGGATCTCGCTTTAAACCAGCTGCCATGCCCAGTAGAATATCTGACAGAACCTCTTTAAATGCACTCTTGCTTATTTTCACTTTTTTACCATGTGTAAATTCATTAAGAACCTGGATCATATCATAATTATATTATCATGAGAAAGAACTGATGTTAGTATCTTACCATTAACTTACCACATTCAATATATCACAATGCTTGGATTTCTATAAGCTATTCATGTTTTCACACCATACATGAAATATTGAAACGTCACTTTCATTAGGTGATTATTTGATATATGATATTTCCTTTTGGGTAGAGGAATAAATCAGGTGAGGTTTGCTGTAAGCATATCATTAAAGGCGACAATCTAAATGCATGTATGCTTCCATTTTGAAGAAAGGTGGGTGTACGGCCTCATCATTAACCTACTACCAATGTTTGAAAAACCGGACTGGTTAGTAAATCGGACTTGCTACTGGTTCATAGTTCAATCGGTCGGGATCGGTTTAACAGTTGGTTCAATCAGTTTAATGAAATTAATTAATTTTTGTTTAGTTATATTGTATAAAATTATAATGTAAAATATTTATTATTATGTATACATTTTATAAACGAAAAAATATATTAATAAGCAAGTAAAAAAATATTTCACATAATAACCCTTATTCAAATAATCATATAATGTAAAAATGGCAACTTTAAAACTCTAAGATTCTATAATAATTTTAAAAAATTTAAAATAAAAAACGGTTCCCTCTTTTGACTGGTTCTGGACCAATTTTTGACCTGTTGAAGTGTAAATTATATATTTTTGGGCCTAACCCGATTGAGCCACCCACGGTTCCCGGTTCCGGTTGAATCGGTTGGTCCATTTCGGTTCGGTATTTAATACATGGCCTACTGCTTAATGTGCATTTAAACATTGAAGTTAAGCCCAAAAAGGCTTCTTTAGAGCCTCCCTAGAACTTTTAGCATCTGAGGCTGCCTCTACTTTTGATCTTTAGTCCCACCGCACATTGAAAATCATTAGTTTCCATTGAATTTCCACTAGATTCTGTTTTCGCATAATTATGATTAATTACCCTTACATATATATCAATGGTTAATTAGATATGCTTCTCTAACTAGCTAGATATATCTCCTAGGGGTCCGAGTATAGCCATCCCTATGCTCAAAGACAAAAGAATTGAACTCAGTGCCACAACAAAAGTATAGCATGATATAGCTGACTCTGACTTCTTGAGAACTAATTTACAAGGAAAAGAACGACACCTATGTAAATTGGAACTTGCAAGCCAAACACATGATATCATAGGGGATGGCATCTTATGATGGCAATTTGACCCGCCAAGTGTACAACCTGCCCTGGCGCGCCCATCCCCTGACCTGGGGCGGGAGGGTCTGAGTATCATCTCTAGTTCCAGTAGGTACTCGTTCCACCCCACCCCACCTATATTTTTATTTTTTAATATATTTAATATAAGTTTTACATGTAATTTCGAAAAAGATCCGCTGCTTCTTTGGCGATTTTTCTTTGAAGATGTGCATTACCGATCGCCATCTTCTTTATCTTAGTGTGACCCCATGGTGGGTCGATCCGACCCATCCCGTGGGGTGGTCGGGGCAGGTGTAGTTCTTCAAGTACCCACCATGCCCTTCTCCATTGTCATCCTTAGATCACATAAAGTGAAGGCGAATACCACAACTAAGGACTAAACAACATAAGATATATATATATATATATATATATATATATATATATAGGGATTGAGTCAAATGAGACCAACCCCTTCAGGTTAGTCCATAAGACCACATATAGACCCTTGATTTAATTTTTTAATGGTGTAGATCTCTTTGGTTATTTTTGGGTTATAAGGGTATGATTGTATTTTCACCATTTTCGATTTTTTTTTGTAGATCACGTTAATTGCTAATTAATAGGAAAATAGAATCATTCCTTTATCGGTTTCCGATTTTTAGGGGAAAAACCATAGATTTTCAATTGTGTCTTTTCAAAAACTGGTTCCTTTGGCTTCCTCCTTTTGGACGGTTTTTTTGCAAAAAAACCCTACTACTCTTTTCTTTTCTCCCCCAAATATACTTACACTTCCATTCGTTTTATCGCACATAAAAAAAAACTGGCCGTTCGTCTTCTAAGGCACACCGAAAACTTGAAGTTTGAAATTATTTCGCCGTTCATAAGTTTCTTATTGGTAGAAGGTTTGGGTTTTGCGAAGAAGGGAGCAGAGAAGGGTTATTTTGCGCCCGTTTTTTGCGTTTGTAAAGGTGAGTTCCTTTTCTCTGTTAATGGCCCAATTTCTCCAAATTAATTTTTGGTAAGGTTTGTAAGGGTTATTTTCTTGTCTTTACCAAGTAATTTTTGGTGGGTGTAGGAGTTCGATTTTTGTGGAGAAGGTTTGAGGAGAGGGAAATCGACGCCTGAGTTCTTGTATTTGAAGGTATGTTTGTTGTTTTATTCTTCTGCCTTTTTTTATTGTTTCTGGTTGTTACTGAAGGATTCTTTCGCAATTTGTGTGTTTATTTAGTTATGGTATTTTTGCAAAATTTTGCAATTTGAACTCAAATAACCCAAGTAACAAACCCATAACAAGTATGCATATCTTTTTATTTAGTATACTGATATATTATGTTAATTATACAACATTAAGTAGTATATAAACATATTTTTGTATTATGTTTTGACATATGAATTAAGTGTTTTTTATGTAGGGGGTTGTGGTGTATTCTAACTATTCGTATATGTTATGTTAAATAAACAACATTAAGTGGAATGTAAACAAATTAGTGTACCCCAAATAAGAAACACATAACAAGTATGCAGATATTTTTACTAAGTATATCTTGATATATTATGTTAAATACACAACATTAAGTAGAATATAAACATACTTTTGTATGCAGATTTTTTATACTAAGTATACAAGTTTGTCATGTTAAATATTAAGTATGCATATTTTTTATACTAAATATACAAGTTTGTCATGTTAAATATACAACATTTAGGTGGAATGTAAACAAATGAGGTTTAAAGTTCTTGATATCCGGATTTGTGTTCTATTTATGTAGGTGTACGTGGCTAGTAAAATGTCAAGTGAAGAACAGGAAATAGAGGTCAATAGTGGTGCGGAGAGGACGGTTTAAAACGAGCAACCCAAAAAGAGGCGAAGGATTGATAGTTCATATCCCTAAGACGCAAGTTAGGCGAAACCGAGGTTTTGGTTGATGCTCTTGCTTCTATGAAACCCGCACAAAAGAATGCACGGGTTTGAGAAATTCGGTCACCTGGTTTATAGAAGGGCAATGCAAATCTCATGTGTACATTATACATGAAAGTGATCTTTTTGATTTGCATGTACATTATACATGGATGCGAGAACTTGTATAGATAGATATGTCGGTGTATATTTAATATGTCCCATTTGTTTATTTTTGGGTTATTTGAATTGTATTTTTTGTTGTATAAAAGCAGTTTAATATACTTGTTTAATTAGTTACGTGGATTTGTATATTTTATGTGGTGGAATTGTTTACTTGATTGTATGGGTGATTCAACTGTTTTAGTTCGGTGGATTTGTATACGATTTCGAGTGGCATGTATAAATAGATATATCGAATTGTATATGTAATGTGTATCATTTGTTTATTTTTGATTAGTTGAATTGTATTATTTGTTGTATAAGTAGATTAATATATCATTTTATTTAGTTACGTTGAATTGCATATTATGTTAGGTGGATTTGTATACTTAGTTGCATGGGTGATTTATTGATTTTAGTTCGATTGAATTGTATTGATTGCTTATGGACTTGTATAAATAGATATGTAGAATTGTATATTTAATGTGTTGCATTTGTCTATTTTGGATTAGTTGAATTGTATTATTTGTTGGATAAGTAGATTAATGTATTTTATATAAATCTTAAGTACTTATTGGCGTATCTGATGTAATTGTATATATAGTAAAACAATTCTATATGCTTAGTTTTTTTTTTTTTTTGCATATTTAGTTGAATGTAATTTTACATGCAATACATGTTTAGGGAGAAAAATAACATTAAAGATAAATTAACAATTACTCAATGTTACAAAAAAAAAAAGTTTTCATTAAATAATAAACTGTGACATTGAATTGTTTTTTTTTTGCAAAAATATAAACATTGCACTAGGTTGTGGTGTCGCGGTTTGGACATGTACGGCTATTATGCGTCCGATCTCACCATATGTTCCACATCGTCTTTTGAGTTTTGCGTTTTGAATCCGCTAATTGCTCCATAGTTTCGGTAAAATTGTACGGTTTTCAACGTAGCGAAATGCATTCCCACTCGCGGAATCTTTTCTTGTTCCACCTTTGGTATCCAATATTTTGTTGATCCGGTGAGATTTTGAGCCGTTGTCCTACGTTGTTTTTGACATCACAAAAGTTATTAGACAATAATACAAAATGTATATATTATATATACTGATTATATAACATCATTCATACACAATATTCATTTCTCACGATATTGCCTATGTTCTCAAATATTTGTATAAAATATACATTTTTAATAGTCTATGTATGCACGTTTTGATTTATAAGTATACAAACTGATTAATTTATTATAACAGACAATTTCTACCATACAATGAAATAAGTATGAGTAGATTTTTACTTGAACAAATTACAGACGAAAATATACAACTGTTGTATTATAAATATACAACGAATAAATTAATATAAACATGTTGTAATTCTTTGAATAAACACGCAAGCGAATTTGGTAACAAATATATTATATGCAGATAAGGCGTAAGTATGCATATACATAATGCTATATACACAAGACTTATATTCTAAATTGGCAAATTATCTGTACTAAACATACAAACTACTAATTGAGATGCAACCTTCATACAAGTGGGTAATATGCAAACATATATTATATATACAATGTTGACACACTACATAGACAACATTTACATACTAAACATACAAAGCAACAATTATGCAGTTCTATATTTTTGCATACAAAGCAACAATTTAGACTTATATTCTAAATTGGGAAATTATCTGTACTAAACATACAAACTACTAATTGAGATGCAACCTTCATACAAGTGGGTAATATAGAAAAATATAAAACTATATATACAATATTGACACACTACATAGACAACATTTACATACTAAACATACAAAGCAACAATAATAGAAGTGCATATAGTTCATTCGGTCATCAATTGTTGATTCACAAAGGCGTCGAATATTATAGCTTTTTTCGGAGAAATTACCTAGAGGACATTCATCGATTGCGTTGAAATCAATACTTTTTGCCATTGTATAACTCTTTCTAATCAAACGGGTGATACCTCCTTGCAAATTGTTAGATATCCGTCGCGTTTAATTTTTGTGGATGAATTGCAGCCGATTTTGGGTGATAATGGTGATTCTGAGAGGTTTTGATAATGGCGATGCAATGTTGGCGTGGAGAAGGAGACGTATATTTTTGATTGTATATGGTAAATTGCGTGATTTATGGGGGCGTGATCAATAACGGATCACGTCCCCTATAATGTAGGAGGAGGTTACAATTAATAATTTTACGGATTCCAATTTTACTCTTTCTATTGTATAGTTACTTTCGAAAACCTGTATAGATTGTAACGAATCTTGGCCATTGATTTACTATTTGGATGGTCTAGATTCGGTCTTATGGACTAACCTAAGAGGGTGGTCTCAAAGGGATTCTCTCCTATATATATATATATATATATATATATATGGATTAGTTCAAATGAGACCAACCCTTTAGGTTAGTCCAAGAACACTTATGGACTCTTGATTTAAAATTTTAAATGGTGTAGATCATTCTAGTTATTTTAGGCTCAAAGGGTATATTTGTACTTTATATATCATCAATTTATTAAATAGGCGGTTAATATCTTTAATTGCTATTTTTAAGGCAAAATACAATCTTTCCTTTTTAGTTTGCCGATTTTTAGGGAGAAAAAATGCATCACTTTTATACCTGGTTTTTTTATCATATATTTAGTTAAGTGGAATTATATACTTAGTTCAAGACTTGTTTACTTAGTCATGTTTTATTGTATATTTAGTTCGGTGGATTTATATACTTGGTTTGGTGGAATCGTATTCTTAGTTATATAAGTAGTTTAGTAAGTAGTTTAGTGAATTTGTATACTTAGTTTTGTGAATTTGTATACTTAGTTCAATGGAATTGTATACTTAGTTATATAAGTAATTAAGTGGAATAGTGTATTTAGTTCAAGTATAATTGTATAGTTAAATATTTATGTATACTTAGTAATATTTTAATGTATAGTTAGTTCAATGTAATTGTATACTTAGTTAAATGTTTACGTATACTTAGTAATGTTTTAATGTACGGGTAGTTTTAGTGTAATTGTATACCTAGTTAATTATTTGTGTATACTTAGTAATGTTTTAATGTATAGTTAGTTTAGTGGAATTGTATACTTTTCGTAAATTATTGCATGATTCTCATTTGCCATATTTGAAGAAGGAGAGAAAGGAAAGATGAATCGCGTGAAAATGGAGACGTGATCAATAATAGATCACATCCCTAATTTGTAGGAGGCGGTGAGCATATTTAGTTTCTTGGATTCCTATTTTACCCTTCTAATGTATACTTTCATATGAATTGTTGTATATATTTGTTCATATCTTGGCCATTGAATTTTTTTTTGATGGTGTAGATCTGGTCCTATGGTCTTAACATAGGAGGGTGGTCTCAGGATCATCTCTCTATATATATGTATTGGATCAAATATGGCGGGGTCATTACGGAAGACAATGTGGATTGATTCGAGCCATTTATTTATCAAATACTAAGGCTGATTTTTTTATTTATTTTTGGGCCCCTTTTTTTTTTATTTTTTCCCGACAAAAGGGTAATTGATCATTTAAAAAGAATGAGATTTTCGTTTTTTCGAATAAGCTGTTCACAGAGGCCTTTTTATTTGGGATTGGTCATTGATCTCATTCCCTCTTTCATTTCTTATTTCCATTTCAAAAGTTTTCTTCAGTTTTTTTCTAAACGTCTGCTACTGGGTTGAAGAATTCTTACCTTTTCTCTACACTTGATTTTTTGTTCGAATCAGTTTTGCCCAGGCTTCTCAATTGTGTTCGTGCAGTAGGATTTATATACAAATTTATTTAATCTGTTACTATTCCTAATGGGCACAAGTTACAAATTAAAACTAATTATTTATCGTTATTATTTAGTTATGCATCAAACATAACTAACTATGTATCAAAATTACAAATGTATATGTCACTATTCCTAATGGCACAAGTTATAAATTAAAATTAAATATGCGTCAAATATACACTAACTATCATCAAAATTACAAATGTCACTATTGCTAATGGGCACAAGTTAGAAATTAAACTAAATATGCATCGTTATTATTCAATTATGCATCAAATATACACTAACTATGCATCAAAATTACAAATGTAATATGTCACTATTCCTAATGGGCACAAGTTACAAATTAAACTAAATATGCATCGTTATTATTCAGTTATGCATCAAATATACACTAACTATGCATCAAAATTACAAATGTAATCTGTCACTATTCCCAATGGGCACAAGTTCCAAATTAAACTAAATACACATCGTTATTATTGAGTTATGCATCAAATATATATACACTAACTATGCATTATATCATTTTATAATCCATGAACATATGCAACTTTCTTCCATCGCGTCCTATGAACTTTAATGTGAATTTGTGTTCTTTCTCTTGACTTGTTTAGTGTTCATAATTGCAATTTTTTCTTTCTCGCAACTTCTTCCGTCTGACGTTCAATTATATGTAGGAGAGAGTGATGAATTTTTTTAAAGGCAATTTCATGGGATTCTTATTTATGGAACATGATTGATATGCTTTTGATTAAAAGCATTTTTAGCCAGCGGTTTTAATGGAACATTTGTTACACCATATTGTTGTTTTACTTTATTACTCTTTTTGTGTTTAAATTAATTATTTAATGGATTAATTTTAGTTATAATCTGTATCAATTGATTATTTGTTGTTGATGGTTATGATTAGTCTTACGGTCTCACGACAAGGGGCTATCTTACGAGATTCTATCCATATATATATATATATATACATATATATATATATATATATCGACCTCAATTTAATTAAGGGCAAATTACAAAAACCACCATTATGCTTTAGTCTAATTACAGAAAAACTAAATTATCTTTCAAAATTATAAATACCCCAAAAATATTACAAACACCCTATTCAGATTTGGATTTGCTTAACTAACACCCATGAGGTGGCAATTAGTAAACTAGAATTAATTATCCTAGTGTATTTGTAATTTTGAAATATAAATAGATTCTTTTATAAACACACTATACCTCAAGTGTTTTTTTTATAAGTCACTCTTTAATTAATTAAGATTGTTGCAAACAAATAATAAAAGTGGCTTCCAAAAAACACACTACACCAAGATTACAACTTTATTAAGCTTAAAACAGAATCCCAAAACCAGAACCAAGAATCAATCACCAACAAGCTTCCACTACTAAATTTACAATTTACACTCTGCAGAATAACACTAGTAAAGCGGAGGGCGGAAAATGAAAAATCGAACAGAGGGCAAAAAATTATCTTGAAATTGGCAAGCCAACCATTAACCGTAAATTTTACAAAAACAACTGCAAATAGACTTGTGATCATAAATTTGCAATCTTGGTAAATAAAAAACACACACACACATTTACATTTTACACACATATAATACGAAAATGAGAAGAAATTAAGATGAAAATTGACAAGAGATATATATAGCAAGAAAAACCTGAGTATAAATGTGATCAGATTCAGGGGAAGTGCCTGAGCCGGCAAGCCGAGCCGCGCCTAAATCTGCCACAGCTGGTTGCAGCTCTTTCACTGATAGTTTTCCATCACTGTCGGCGTCGAGTTCTTCAAATTTATGATCCACAAAATTGCTAAAAACGTCGTCGTTCTCAACCAACTCCGTTATATCTGAACCGTCCATCACCTCACCACTAATATTACTGCTTTTCATTGTACCGCTACTGTTCTTGTGCATGGCCAGATATTATTATAAACCCCGAAAAGCCCAGCTTTTTTCTTTAATTAATGCAAATATTGAAAAGGGTTTCGGGTTTTAAGGTCTATTCAATGACGTAAACAATATTGATTTTATTTTAGGAGAATATTGATTATTTGTACATAGATTATCCTTTTAAATAAATAAATAAACATTTATATAATATTGAAAATTATATAGAATAAATGAATAATGCCAATCAAACCAATTCCCAAAGTACGGAAGAAGAAGTTTGACTTTTGGGCCCCTAATAGGTGTGGTAAAGACACGTGGGCCGGTTAAGTATGTAGAGCCAATAATAGATTTCTCCGCCCATATAGTTTTGCTATGGTCGGCCCGTATTATTCCACTGCGCATGTCATGTGATTATCAGTTTGAACCAGAAAAGGTTGAATTGAAAACTGGACTTATCCCGTATTTTTAGGTAGGGGTGATCGCGGTGCGGTTTTGCAGTATTTTTACAAAAATTCAAACCGAATTGCCTAATGCAATTTTCATAAAATATAATTTCAAATCGTGGTTTTAACATGTAAAATCAAGGTGCGGTTTTAGGCGGTGGCGGACGGTTGCGGGCGGTTTGGCGATTTTTAATAAACAAAATTATTATAAGATTGATAAAATTATAATATAACTATTTAAATTGATTTGGAGCTAAGTTGGATTATAACATTAAGTTGTCTAACATATATCACAATAACTAAAAAGAAACATTATCTAAGAGAATACCGAGTTCAAGTATTGGAGAGAATAAAGAAAGAGGGTGGGCGTAACTACTCACTAGTTGTGTAATAAAACTTCTTTCCGGTAAAATACTTAGTTAAACAAAAGGCAAAAACTCTCCAGGCCTGACGGGTCAAAATCCGTCAGACGGATCCAAATCGAAATCAAATTTAATAAAAGATCCGCCCGTGGAGCAATCCGAGAGGAGGGGACGTAAACCCATGACCCAACTTGCAAGGTAAATGAGCTGGAATATCAAGTAAACTTTAGAAGGGCCAATAAACAGCCGCATAGGTGTGGGACTTGGGGAACTTGAGGTGGGCCCCACACTTTGCATTAAGATATCTCTTTTTCTTTTTTTTTTTTTGAGGTTTTGATTTTTGAAAATTGTTGGGTGGCTTTCACTCGATTCTAGTCGTAATTTTTACTCATTTTTGTCGGCGATTTTGGATAGTTAATTATTTTGGTTGCCCTTTATATATAATTTAGTTAAAATAATTTATTTTAGGTTTGTCTTATTGCATTTCTATACATATTTTTAATATTTTAATTAAGGTCCTGGAAAGTATTAATCTTTTCCATAAAAAGTATTAGTAGTCATCTTGAAAAGTATTAATAATTCCCCTCAGAAGAATTTTTTTGTAGACCCCTAAAACATATAAGGTTTTTTCCTAAAAAGTATTACTAGTCCCTTGAAAATGTATTCGTATTTCTCCTGAGAAGTATTAGTAGTTCTTCGAAAAAGTATTAGTAGTTCCTTGAAGAGTATTTTAATACTTCTCTGAATAAAATTAACTTTTTCTCCGAAATGTATTAGCAGTCCCTCAAAAATGTATTAGTAATTCCTCGAAAAAGTATTAGTAGTTCCCTAGAGAATTTTCTCCCTAAAAGTATTAGCAGTCCCTCAAAAACGTATTAGTAGTTCCCTAGAGAATTTTCTCCCAAAAAGTATTAGCAGTCCCTCAAAAACGTATTAGTAGTTCCCTAGAGAATTTTCTCCCAAAAAGTATTAGCAGTCCCTCAAAAACGTATTAGTAGTTCATCGAAAAAGTATTAGTAGTTCCTTGAAGAGTATTTTAGTATTTCTCCTGAATAAAATTAATTTTTTCTCCCGAAATGTATTAGCAGTCCCTAAAAAATGTATTAGTAATTCCTCGAAAATGTATTAGTAGTTCTCTGGAGAATATTTTAGTAGTTCTTCTGAATATAATTAATATTTTCTCTGAAAAGTATTAGTGAGTCTCTCAAAACGTATTAGTAGTTCCTCGAAAAAGTATTAGTAGTTCCCTGGAGAACATTTTAGTAGTTCTCCTGAATATAATTAACTTTTTCTCCCGAAAAGTATTACCAGTCCCTCAAAAAAGTATTAGCAGTCCCTCAAAAAAGTATTAATAGTTCCTTGAACAATATTTTATTAGTCCTTCTAAAAGTATTATTTTTTCTCCTCAAAAGTATTACTAGCCTCCCTAAAATGTATTAGTAGTCCTCCATAAAAGTATTAAGTTTTCCACTTGAAATATTTAGTGGTATCCAACCCTCAGCTGCAAATGAGTGTGTTACCCCAAATTTCGATAGTTTCAAATCTGTAACATCTGATCAATCTGACCATCCATGTTTATTTTTGTTCCTAAATAAAACCCATCTACTTGGACAGTCATTGGCATATTTTAACACTACAATTAGAATCTAGATTCTCCTCTGCAAAACAACAAAAACAAGCTAAAAGAACCTCTAAAATCCAAGCCAGATTTTTTGATCCATGAAAACAAATAAAGAAAAAAAAGCTTAAAGAAGCCTCTAATCGAACAAACTGAATCCCATGTCGTCGTTACTCTCCTACTTTGGCTCTTCCTTCTTCTCCTCAACGGCGGGGGCAGTTGCGGTATCGGCGCCACCGGAAGCGCCTTCGGCGGGAGCAACAACTGCTACGGCAACACCACTACCAGAGCCAACGTTCATGACGAGATCCTCAATGTTCCTCTTCTCGCAAAGCTTAGCAAAGAGACTTGGCCAATACGATTTTACCGTCAAATTCGCCGCCTTCACCAGTGTTGCTATTTCCTTCGCAGTGATGGCGATGCCATCATCGTGAAGAATCAAAGAAGCATATAGGTGCAAGCAAACTCTCCAGCCGACATTTTTTCCTCTCGTGCAAGCAAGTTTTTAGAAATATCAAAAATGGTTGTGTATTTCTAGGGCACATGCGAGAAGTGAATTTGTGCATCGGGTTTGACTGTCAGGTCGACTAGTGGGGCTCCGTCCCTAAGCAGATTAAGCCCGTTAGACCGTCTCGACGAGGAGACTAGCTCTCTAAAACAAAATAGGAGAATTTCTATTGTGTCAATTATGTTTACATTTCATCAATCATTAGATAGATTAACTACTAATCCAACTCAACATGACTTAACAAGACAATTATGAATTAAGCTTTGGTCCGAAGAGATCACATATTCTCATTAATAAGGAATCATTATTTGTTTTTGCATTTCGGATATTTTTCATTTAGATATTTACTTTCTATTTCTATATGACAAGTAATGTATTATTCACCAATCTAGTTTTTAATTTATTGATTGCCTAATTATTCAACTATAGAGATATGAGAAACTTTATATTTTACCCTTAAATATGTATAAAGCGGTGCGGTTTTTGGCGGTGCGGTTTTGTTCCAAAATCATAACCGAACCAATAAGGCGGTGCGGTTTTCATTCAATATTCAAAATCGCGGTTATAAGCGAAAAATCACAATAAACGGTGCGGTGCGGCGATTTGGGCGTTTTTGAAAATTTATGATCACCCCTATTTTTAGGGCTTTTTGACACAATTGGCCTTCTTTTTTGGGACAATGTCACCCTTTTACTCTTTCCGCTATTTTTTGCCCAAATTTACGCTCTCGCCCATTTTTACACAAATTTACGCTCCCACCAAAATTTCAGACTTTTTTTTTACGTTGTTGTTTCAAGATTATTTCGAACATGTTTCAAACATGTTTCTTTCAATAAAATTTCGGTGAAAAAATAAATTTTGCCCCGTTAAATAATCCATTTTATACTCAAGTATTATGAAAAATCAAGAAATATACACATAAAACAACACATATTAAAACCAAACGAATTAAAAATATTATAGAAACAACATGAATAAAAAACACAATTCAGTTTTTAATATAATGCATGAAAACATAAAAACATGGAAACAATATAGAAACAAACCGTAAATAATACGTAAAACATCATTTGAGCAAAAAGAGTTAAAAATAGGTAAAAATTGTATTTAAACACCAAAAACTACATGGAAACAACAAAGAAACACCGGAACAACATTAAAAACGGTATAGAAACAACCGAGAAACAACGTAAAAAATATTGAAAACACCAAATGAATAAAAAGTGCTTAAAAATAGGTAACAATTGTATCTACACATTGAACACGCATGGAAACAATAAAAATTATTAGAACAACATTAAAAATATTATAGAACAACACCGAAACAATAGAAACAATGTACAAATAATACATGAACCAAAAAAGCATAAAAATAGGTAAAAGTTGTTTTGAAACATCGAAACAACAAAGAAACAACATAGAAACAACAAAGATACAAATTTAAACAACATCGAAACAACATATATAACATATAAAGCAATACGGGAACAAAAAACGAAAAACAAAAAGTAAAAATAATCAAAAAATATGAAGGAGCGTAAAAAAAAGAAAAAGTAGGTACAAAAGGAAAAAAGCAATTATAAAAGTAATATGAGCGTATTTTATAGTATGTTTACCAAAATGAGGGTATTTTATGTAATTTCCCCATATTTTTATTCATTACCATGTAATCCATGATCTTCCAAGATTACTGAGTATTTGCAATCACTAGAAAATAATGCTACTCGACTTTTGGTA
Source organism: Rehmannia glutinosa (assembly GCA_016081115.2). Classification (NCBI taxonomy): domain Eukaryota; kingdom Viridiplantae; phylum Streptophyta; class Magnoliopsida; order Lamiales; family Orobanchaceae; genus Rehmannia; species Rehmannia glutinosa. The sequence continues at coordinate 71,016,124 of CM071937.1, read as the reverse complement.
AACTAAAAATTTAGTTTTTAGTATTTGGAAATATCAACTTTGTGCTTGTTTATTTAATTAAAATCTAAAAGCAAAGAGATATGTCTTTAGATTTCGATTCGCTTTTGATTTGATTTATACAAACAAATAAATACTTTTACAAAATTTTCCGAGACACTCTCAACTTCTAATTCTATTTTCAAACACTATCAACTTATGATTCTCAACTATTTTTAATTCTGCTACAATAAATCATTTTTCTTAATACATAAAATTTTTGAAAACATTCTCTCTATATATTAGCAAATTAATTTAAGACTAAAATAATAACATATGTTTCAATACATTTGAAATTTTAAAAATACGCATTGAAATACGACTATGTATCATTTAGACAAAAAACAAAATTTGCGGTTCGAAATTGCAAAAAGGCATGACATAAAATAATAATAATCAAGTAATAAATCTTTTATGAAATCAACTCTTTGGATTGGATGAAGACCTTAGTGCTGACTGAGAAGCAGCGTATTGCAAAACTTCAAAAAACGTGTAGTGCCCATAACTGAGAGCCTTTTGCCAAAGCAAAGTCGTGATCATGGCTATATTTTTCTTCACATTCACCAAATATAAATCAAGTTCCTTCTCGTGCTTCACCAGATATGGCCGCAGGAATGACCTATAGATATACATACTCCCTAACCACAAAACAATACAAATTATAAGATATTTAATACTTTAATAGAAAATAGTGCCGTCTCAATTACATCATTTCAAATCGTTATTGAATTTTAACTTTTTTTTGTTAATTTTTATTTTTATATTATATATATGATTAATTCCAAATATACTATATATTGTGAAAAGTGTTTTTATACATTTGATACGCATGCATATGGGCTTAATTGCAAAATTTTCCAGTAAGAATAGGGGCTAGTAATTTTGGTCATATATGAAGTTGATTCTTTGCAATTTGACCCCATTAGTTCTAATTGTTTGCAATTCTAGTCCTACAAATTTTGATTTTGTTTGATTTTGGTTCAAATTAGGTGTTTCAATATCTCAGTTATTACCAAAATACATTATGACCGTTCAGGACTGAAATTGCTATTTTGGCTAAATGGTAAAATCGTCAAGGATGAAAACTGTCACATCAAGAAGTTATAGGAGTAAGATTATCAACCCCTAAAAATTACAGGACCAAAATTGCAATTAAAGCCCATGTGCATGTATTACATAAAATACAATATGAAATCTAGAAGTATAAATATACCCTTGTTTTGGGGTGCCAAAGATACAAGACAAATGCAACCTTGATTTCATCATATAGAGGTAACCTTGATGAAAAGAAACCGTGGTTAGTTGAACTCGCGAACCATGAAAAGTGAAGTAGGAAAAAAAAACCAAGATTTAATTTATTACCAGGACATGATGTTGTCCCCAACTCTCTCGCACGTTGTAAGCAGTGCAACTAAAATCCTATAAGAATCAGAACAAATTAAATTATCAACAACAATAAGATTGTGATCAACTTATTTGTTAGGAAATTAATAGGATTTATAATTTGGAACTAAAATTACAATTATAAATGTATTAAAAGGCTTTTTCATACCAGTACTGGCACCAGAATTTGAGTTGATCCATCTCTAAATCTTGCCTTTCAACAAACTTATAGCATTCATACGCTGGATAAACATATCCAAACACCATCCTATAATTAAAAAATAAAATAAAAATGAAAAATGAAATTCTGCAATTGTTTGGTGTACTGAGTTATAAAAATTCAGCAAGACCTAAAAAAATAAAAAAAAGGAAAATTGAAAAAAAATTGAAAACTGTTTGCAAAACATACAATAATGGTCTTGCTAGAAAAGATCCCATCATTTTGATGTCCAAACCCTGCAAGCTTGCCGTAAAATAACCTGGTAACCCGCAAAACAAAACAAAGAAAAAACAAACAAAAACCAAAAAAAGTTAAAAAGGGAGAGTGAAATTACTCAAAAAAGAATGGAAAAGAAAGAAAAAATTGTACAACCTCGTAAGAGAAATATTTAGGTAATTAGTTGCAGAAATCATGAATTAATTAAGTATACGGCTGCTTAGAGAGAGTGAAGGAGTTTTTTTTTTTTTGTTTTCGAAATGGTAGAAACAGTTTTGTAGGTGCATTTGGCTCGACAGACGAAACAACGCGATTATTTGAATTGGTTTTACGGGCGGTTATCTACATTTCAACAAATGACACATTTCTCCATCGTGCAATTAAATTTACTTTGTTCGTTTTTCTTTTATTTTTATTTTTCTTTAAAGCTCTTCTTTTCCACAATTAATTTTTCAAATTAACTATCTCTGCATGCAAAACAATTCAAGAAATTACAATGTCATCCTTTTACTATAGATCTGTTGGGGGTAAAATCGTACTTATATATTTTTTTTATTTAATTACGCTATTATTTAATTACGTCATTATTTAATTATTCACGATTTAATACCACTAGCTTGTAGCTCATGCAAGTACGCTCACCCTTTATAAGAATATTGACGGGGGTTGAACCGGGTATCTTTCGATTTATTTGAAATTTATCCCCCTTCCAACAAGTACTCCCAACTTATTTAAAAAAATTATTCACCAACGAATATCATCATTGGGTCCAAATACTGTCAATTGGCACATGAGGCACAAACTATTATTGAGCAGCCCGTGAGGCGTAATTCGCTATATCCGACCCCCGCGGTTCATACCGGCTCACACAACCCACTTTATCATATAAGACCCAGGCGACCCATCAACCAAGGTATACAAAGGTCCTTCCATACCATTTGTAATTATTTTGGATTCTTCTTAGTTAATTGCTTTCAATTGTTGTTTCCATTGGTCTGAATTTCTCCTACACATTCTAACTTGAGCGTCAGAGGCCGCTCTGGGGCAACCTTAGAGCACGTCTTGGTGACGCATGCAAGTTCCCATTCTAAGAAATTACCAACTCCAGAGAAGAAGTTGAACAATTATTCAGAATAGCTAATTTGGAGTGATCTGTGGATTTTAGCAGTATCAAGATTAATTCAATAGAATTTTCTCTACATGATAAGAAATAAGTGAATTCTATCCAACTTATTCTTCCCCCCGAAACCTCACCAAAAAAAAAAAAAAAAAAGTAGGATGAATTCTAAGCTGTTATAATTTGTTGCCCCAAATTATTAAATAATACCAGCAACCTGAACAACCGATGTTGTAATTGATGTTACAACACCGTTTTTGACACAGGTATTTCTGCACAGCGGAAAATAAAAACAATGATATTAATGTGGTTCGAATTAACCAATCCTACTCCACGAGGCCACGCCCAGAGAAAAATAATTCCACTAATAATGAAGGTTACAGAGTACAATAATTGGACTTAAACAATTTAAAGACTCCCTCTTTGAATCGTCGCCGTTCTTGAACTCCCTTTATGTTCGCCGAAATTATTCTTCCAATAATCCGCTTCAATGAAATCCCTTCACTGTTGGACGCCTCCAAATCACGGATCGTCTTCGTCCCAAAGACTCACCTTCTTCCTCCCGAAGAATGTATACGTGTACGTAGAAACACGAAGATGGTCTATAAACTCATAAAATAAATCTCTTAAAGCTCCTAAATATGATTGCTGAATATTTTCTCATTTAAAGCGTAAGTAAAAGCACTCCAAAGTTTCGGTATATATATAAGACTATAAACGACCTAATCTATACCAATTAGAACTCTTAAACTAAATAGGATTCTTCCTTTTTCTTTAATACTTCGAATTCAACATCCCAGTTGCATGTTGAGACTTGGAGTCTTTCAAGTTTAAACTTCTATTCAATTTAGAGTTGTAAATCCAAGAATATCTCCAATTCCTGATTAAAACCTGCACATCACAAACAAACCAATAAAAGAATATGTATGACAAATAATGCCAACATTGAAAACGTGGACTTAAAATATTATGTCCACAAATTAATTTGGTCTTTAACATTCTCCCCCTTTGGCATTTTTGTCAAAACTACATCTGAATTGAGATCAACAAAACATTTATCACATGAAACATCATTGGCTATTATCCAAACGAATATATCAGACAACACTCAAACCATTAACATTACTTTAACATAATTAAATATACCAAATGTCAACATGTACTACAACCTATACCAAATATCAGTCCCTGAATATTTACAAAACGGCATTGCTAATATTACTAAAATATTATCGGATCAGTTTTGGGATCTGTTTAATTGATTTTAGCCCGTTAAACCGTCTGACAAGAGTTTTTGTCAAAGTTTGCACCATAACTAGTTTGGATCGGATCGTCTCACCACGAGTCCAGGTACTTTAGTTGCTACTTGCTCTCTGAAACTTCTTTTGGCTTAACAATTTCAATTTTTGCTCAAACTTTGGAATCATAGAACCAGAGGATTATATTTCAAGGAAACATCAAAACTTCATCGGAAAAAGACTCGTGCGCAAGGGAAAAAATTAGGGTTTTGTGAAAAAATGCTCACTTCTCTCTCCTCCCAAACCTCCATGGTCTATGCATCTTGATCTTCTTCAAGGAGCTCGATTTTTCTCTTTTTCCTAAAATTACGAAATCTCATGATGTCTTCCCAGGTTCTGCGTCACGTCTCCTTCAATAACCCATGGTTCGATGAGCACTCTCAACCCAGGTTGCGACAACTCTCCTATGGAATCGGTGCCCGTCTCAAGGAGAACAAGTCTTGGGAATTCTTCATCGTCCATCCATAACTAGTTCTTCTATCTTTGCTCTTAGAGATTCACCAAGGGTTTCCCCAAACCCTAATTATACTACTCACAAGAATGGTACAAGATTCGAACAAGAAAAACATCAAATTAACGGTTTCTTTTACTAACTCTCTTGATCCTCCTACACAAACGTTTTAAACTGCTGCAAGACTTGATCAAGAAAATCAAGATCCGGTATATTTCACATGTTTTCGTCAAGTTTTGGATTATTTTGTTGATCGCGCTTTCAAGGTTCTCAAGAACGGATCAAGATTTTCAAGAAACGGTTGTGAAGAAATCTTTTGCAAAAACGGTGCCCTCGGGGGAGGATACAATTCCAGTTAAGAAAGGAGATTTTTATTCCATAACGATGGATGAAGGAATTTATCATCAACGTACATCGGAGTAACGGGATTCATTAATCGGACGACTCCTACTTTCAAAAGGGTCAAAGCCATGCACGTTAGAGGCGCTCAAATCGAAATTGCATTCCGTTTGGAGAATTCAACATGCTTGGCGATTGGTACCACTAGGTAAGGGTTATTTGATTTCGATTGTCTTGATATATCGATATAGCCGATCGTAATCGTGCTTTTGTTAAAACTTCATGGAATTTGAATCTGAGCACAATTTGCATCACTAATTGGATCCCAGATTTCAATCTTTATAAACTTAATACTTGTATGGAACAAGTTTGGGTTCGTATTTATGAACTACGATCGAGTATTGACATCCCTATTTGATTACGAAGATTGCAAGTGCGATAGGTGCTCGCGATCCAAATTGATGGTGGATTCGTTGTCAGGGGAGGTTGGACATTTTGTTCGAGTGTTACTTGAACTTGATTTGAATAAAACTCTTCAGAATTTATTATGGTTGCAAGGGTAGGGCATTGCTATATTGTTTTGATCGGTTATGAGAATTTGCCGGATTTTTGCGTTAATTTTCAGATTGTTGGGCATTGTATTACGAATTATCGCCATCAAGATACGACAAAAAAAGCTAAAATTGTTCAAACTGATAAGACCCGGTTCGTGGACGATTGGTCATTAGGATGGGGAATCATGGTAGGATTACGGCTAACAAGGATAATGAAGTAGTTTCGGAAACTTGGGTTCAAGTTAAGCCCGGAAAGTCCATTCTACGGAGATGAGCATCGCCCTAAGGAGGGTGGACCATCCACTTCGGGTATTCAAACACAAAATTCTTTTAACGTGTTGGGTGATGCATCGAGAGTTTGCATGGAGAGAATGAGTCCTCACACGTCCATGCCGATATAAGCTTCAAAGGTTTGAATATCAATCATGATAGGACTATGGTTCTTTATCAACCACCGAACATAATTCAATTATTGTTCATGAGGAAACAGTGATTGCACCAAATTTAGATGAAAAGAGTCAAGCGGATCTCAGTGCCATGAAGTCAGATCTAGAAGTCGTCCGCTTAATGATTATGTCCTTAGCTCTAACAATTCGTCGAGGGTTTCAAAGCAATGGTGGAAAAGACATAAGCGTTGATGCGATATGGCAGATGAAGAAGAAAAAGACAAATCGGAAGCTTTAAAGACCAAGCTAGGCGACTCCTCAACTACTCGATTTTCATACTCGAGAATCTATGAAGGCTATGAAAATTGTGACTCAGGATCCTGGGCCGATATTCCACAGTCTACCTGAGACCATCAAGACGATACTCGAGCACGTGGAAAAAAATTAAATGATAATATCACTCGAAAATCCTTGAGACATTGCGTCTTTAAGTTATTTTTGTTTTTCTTCCTCAAGTTTTGCATTGTTTTTCCTTTGCTACCTGATCGGCTTGTGATCAGGATCTTTTATTTTCTTTTTATATATTTCCATTTATTTAAAAAAACATCATAACTTCATCGATCATTTTTTGTGTAAATTTTTGTCAACCATAAATGAAATAATATAATTGATTCATGACCCTTCATACTTGTCCTCATCCTAGTACATTTATTGATGTGATAGGTTAGGCTTAAATCGAGGATATATATATATATATATATATATATATATATATAGAGAGAGAGAGAGAGAGAACTTTTGGTTCACTTATTAGACTAGAATACCTTTTGTTCTCAATGAAAATGGTCAGCTATATTAGCTGACCTTAAAATCTTGATGCACTAACATTGCTAATCAAACATGTTTATGCATGTCTAATATATGGATAACCTAAAATAGGTAGATCAATGGAATACAAACCGATTTGAGCAATTTTTAAGCGCATAGGAGACAACACATATCATTATCAAATTGGGTCCTTGAGGGCTTTGTTACTGGAGTTGGTTAGGGAACAATGTTTTCCAGAAGACAAATGCTTCTTCATATTATTACATTAAAATCTTTTTGTGTTGTTATGAAGACAACCCCATGTGATTCCTCATGTGCTTATGTTTCTCAAATTTCACCACCCTCCACAAATCCACTCATATCGATATTTTTGAATTAGTTGGCATCTACAAATTCAGCTATATATATGTGCACATACAAAAGATTATGAGCTCACAACCAGCAAACAAGTCCTCAAGAAAACTCACTTTCCTCAGTTTCCACCTTTTTCTTACAATTTTAATTTTCTGCTTCAGCAATATTTAGTTAAGTACAAGGATGGCCATTCGACAAATGCTTAAGCGTTCTTTATCAAACGAAAAAGATCAGCTTCAGCAGGAACTGATGTTCCTAAGGGACATTTTGTTGTTTATGTTGGTGAAATTGAAAAGAAGCATTTTGTAGTACCATTAACATTCTTGAACAACCCTTCATTTCAAGAATTGCTAAGTCAAACCGAGGAAGAATTTGGATTTGATCATCCAATGGGTGGCCTTACAATTCCGTGCAGTGAGGATATATTCATTCATCTTGCCTTTCACTTGGCTAGAGCATGAAATATACTTAGAAATTAGAGGAGATACAATTTTGTATACTAGCTAGTTGATGTACAAAAATACATTTTTTTTGTTTTTTACACGAGAAGATGTTAATTCGATCATTGTTCATGAGAACACGGTTATTGCACCAAATTTACATGAAAAGAGTCAAGCGGATCTCCAGTGCCATGGAAGCTGTATCTAGAAGTCATCCACTTAATGATTATGTCCTTAGCTCTAACAATCCGCCTGAGGGTTTCAAAGCTATGGTTGTAGCGGCAGATGGCGTTGGTCGATATGGCGGATGAAGAAGAAAAAGACAAATCGGAAGCTTTAAAGACAAAGTTAGGTGACTCGTCAACTACTCGGTTTTCATACTCGAGAATCTATGAAGGCTATGGAAATTTCGACTCAAGGATCCTGGGCAATATTCCACAAGGCTACCGAAACTATCAAGACGATACTCGAGCACGTGGAAAAAAAAATAAATGACAATATCACTCGAAAATCCTTGAGACATAAACGCCTTCATTTAAATTGCGTCTTTAAGTTATTTTTGTTTTTTCGTCAAGTTTTGCATTGTTTTTCCTTTGCTACTTGACGGCTTGTGATCAAGATCTTTTCCTTTTTTTTTTATATTTTTATTTGTTTAAAAAAACATCATAACTTCATAGGTCATTTTTTCGTGTAAATTTTTGTCAACCATAAATCCTATAATTTCATCAAATCATTGATTCATGACCCTTGATACTTGTCCTCATCCTAGTACATTTATTGATGTGAAAGGTTAAAGCTTCATCATATATATATATATATATATATATATATAGATTTAGTTCAAATGAGACCAATATCCTGGGGTGAGACCGTGAGACCTAATCAGTACATTCATTACATTTTTGAATGGTGTAGATTAATTCAATTTCTAATGTATATTTAATGTGTAAAAACTGGTCAAAAGGATATATATGTAATTACACATAGGGACGCCTCTTGTGTTAATTATGGATAGATTTGACCCCCTTTATTATCGCCCAAAATGAGATTTGCATGCATCTTGAAGACCGAGATTTTTTTTGAGAATGATTATTTAGCATATTTAAATTTGATACAATATCATTATAAAATTATAACAATTAAGTTTTCAAAACTGTTCGAGGTTGCACAAAACCAGTTTTAACTTTTAAAGCAAAGAACGTAGGCTAAATATACATCATAAGTATCTAACTATGCATGTAAATTGCAATGAAGAAAAACATATAACTATTCCATTTAATGTGTTGCAAAGAACGATTAATATTTTTTTCATAACCTATATATGCATCATACTTTTACTAAATATGCGTTCGACGTGCAAAGAACGATTAATCTTTTTTCATAACCTATAATTAATCTTCCAACACTTTTTGAAGGATGCATAAAATTAGTTTTTAACGTTAAATCATGAAATGAGGCGAAATATACATCATAATATATCTAACTACGCATGTAAATTGTAAGGAAAAAATCTATTAATTTTTGCATTTAAGGTGCAACAAAAAATAATCAATATTTTTTTAAAACCTATATATGCTTCATTATTAGACTAAATATACATAGGACGTGTTAACATATAATTAAATTCTTAACACCTTTGGAGAAGGATGCATAAACCAGTTTTAAACATTAAATCAAGATACAACATCTAATTATACATCATTTTTTTTTATATATATATGCATGTAAATTGCAAGAAAAAAATACATAATTATTGCATTTAAGGTGCAGAAAAAAACACTTAATACTTTTTTTACAACCTATATATGCATCATACTTATACTAAATATACATTGAATGCCCATCCAAAAATGATTGCATCCCTAAATTAAAGGAAACATATATGGCGTTTTTTTTGCTAGAGATTAGAGGATTTTGGATGTTATTATAATTGATTGCATCCCTAAATTAAAGGAAATAGATATGGTAACTCATATTTTCTAGTTGGACGATTTTTGTGATTTCTCCTAAATGCCCCCATCCGAAAATGATGCTAAATAATGCAACAATATCTAATGTTTCAATCTTATCCATCCAATGATTAATTATAACGATTGATTAGGTATCACGGTCTCACCCCAATAAATGGTCTCACAAGAACCACCCCTATATAGGTATATATATGTATATAGAGCTTTTGGTTCACTCATTAGACTAGAATTCTCAATGAAAATGGTCACTATATTATCCGACTTTAAAATCTTGATGCACTAAGCTGTAGTCCAAGCGGCTACGATAATCTAGAGGGGGTGAATAGATTATCTCCATCTTTCGATTTTGCCCTCTTTTTCGAACCGAATGCTCAAAGACAATAATAAAGGTGAGGAATGTAAACAACACACGTCGATTTAAAGAGGTTCAACCCACCTAGGGCCTAATCCTCTACCACCCCAAAGATATCAGGGATGGATTTCAAAAAGAAAAAGAATTTTATTAATTACCAAAATTAATACAAATTCAACTTACAACACCTTGAAGAGCACCACACTCTTCTTCAAAACCACCTTTGAGATTACCACAATCTCTTCTTAAAGATTACCACAATCTCCAACGGCACCTTGTGAAGATTACCACAATCTTCAACCTTGAAGAATACCAAATTCTTCAACACCTCAACAAGAAGATTACCACAATCTTCTTACACCTAACACCTAGATCACCCAAGTGTGTTCTTACCACAAGAACACTCACAAGGATATCTTGTGTTGAATGATAACCCAAAAATTCAAGATTACAACTCGATAATGAATTATACAATTGAGTGCAAGTGTAATCAAGAATAGCCTAGACCTCAAGAATGTGAAAGTGAATAGCTAGGCAAATTACAACAAGAAATAAGATAATGTAAGAACAAGTGTATTCTTGAGTGTATCTTGTTGTGTTGTAGTTTTCTCTCTTGTTGTGTTGCTTCAATTCTTCCTCTATTTATAGAAGATGTCTTGTACATGATAGGCTCCTCTTGGGGACATGAATTTCGTAAAAAATTGCAAGACAATTGAAGAAAAGAGTCATAGAAATCAATCCCACAATTTAGGGAAAAGGCATCACTTTTGCACAACGGTTAAATTTTTTTGTCAAACTTGAGGCGACCGGCCGCGCACAAATAGACGTTTGAAAATGATAAAACACATTTACAGGCGGCCGGTCGGCGACGGGGTCCGACCGGTCGACCTATGTCCAACCGTCGGGCGAGAACCAAAAAACGAGTCTAGAAAGTTCATTTGAGAAAATGCTCCCAGTACGGTCACCGCCGGTCGGCCGGTCGCCGACCGATCGACCGGCCGACGCCTTGATCGACCACACGGTCTACCACCCTGTTGACCGGTCAACCAGCCTTTTTTTCAGCAAATAGCTTATTCACTTTGTTTTTCACAATTTTCGAGTTCGGGATGCCCTATAGGGCGACCGATTGGCCTCAAAACAAAAGTATTGTCCAATTTTATATCGAAAATAAACTTCAAGAAATACTCCAAAAAATAGTAAAAATATTTTAGACCGATCGGGAGTATTAGGACAATATTTCAGAACCATTGTTTTGGTGTAAAAACACATTAACACAAAATCAACAAAAGTGTTGTCCAATTTAGTCGAAAACAAACTTGAAGAAATACTCCAGGAAAAACCATTTTAAATCATTTAGGAGTATTTGGACAACCTTTAAAGAACATTGTTTTGGTATAAAACAAAATCATCAAAATCATGATAAAACTATTTATCAAACAATCTCCCCCTTTTTGATGATTACAAACCAAAACAATTTGACAAGGCGATTTTGAAAACAAAACAAGTTTTCCGGTCAAAAATAAATATCCGTTGAGAGCGGCAACATTCCACGCAATATAAACACGAGGTGGGAGTAAAGATATTCAATCGCATATAACAAATGCTCCCCTATCAACATGCACAACAAAAGTTATATAGAAGCAACTTAAACATAAGCTAAAATATTAGCTTTTCGATATTGAGCTTAAGTATCAATAACTTAAAAGTTCCCCCTGTCAAATATACATCATTAGAACCGTATATAAGTCCATACTACAACCAATGGACCATGAGTCATACATAACCATAATGCACCAAGTGGACTAAACATGATCCACAACTTATGGCTTTATGAAGCCATAGCTTATAGCTTCTTTTCGTTAAGCTTATCTTAGCTTTTATGAGCTAATGAGCTTATAACCTGTTTCTCCCCTTTGGAATCATCAAAAACAATGTTAGCACGATAAATACAACATATATTCATATCAAAGTGCGCAACAAAACCGATGTATCGAGCTATTTGAGCATTGAAGCTTATAAACCAAATAGGAGGGAAAAGTCGAATCATACAACTTGTAGAGGTTTATGAAAACTCATTTGATAAGCAAAACATGATCTCTATAAATGTATAAGACTTTTGAAATCGAGAGAATCATGTAGGTGATGAATTTTTCATTGAAACGTTTTATCGAACACTTGGCGGGCGTCAAAAATTGATAAAGATATATATAGCCCTTGTAAATGAAATCAAGCCAAGTTTTTCATCACCAAATGCAATTTAACAAATGTCAATCATCAACAATCAATAAGCTCATCACAAAAATATATGAATTGCATTAAGAAAAATACATATAAGCCACAAACTCAATGGTTCAACCCAATTGAGCTAAAGAGAGTGAAATTCTTACCATTCGATCGGTAAAGACGAGCAATGATGATGATAGTCGAGCTAGATAATCCCCAAACTATGTAATACATGCAACCAAACACATTTGAAGTGAAAATGTGTGCAAATGTCAAAGGGACGAAATAGAGAAGAAAAAGGCCAAAATGCCAAATTCGGAAACATGAAGCAATATATCGAAAACACAAGCAGGGAAACCGGTTGGAGGCTGGGGCGACCGGTCGGAGGCTAGGGCGACCGGTCGACCTCAGCCCCTTCAGCCCACTGCTTCTTTCTGTTTTGCGAAGTTTGATCCAAAAATCCGATTTTTCGCCCCTAAGTTTTAAAAGCGTGCAAAATGCAAACGAAGACCTTATTCAATATACATTATGTTATAATCAAGCTCGAAATGAGGTAAAATACTTGGCGGTTAAAAAAATCGCGAGTTATCCTTGAGACGGAATTAAACACATCTCAAGTTTTTGTTAAAAATCACAATCCCTTAAAAAATATATCGAATCTCAATATGTTTAGTTCGATTATGACGAACCAAATTTTGAATACGAATAACCGTATAATAGATACCGAACTTGTTATCCCGAAAAAATAAGAACGTTCTAAAGCTTTGGATACAACAAGTCATAAGAAGAAGTGCCTTTCAAATATTTGAAAATTTCTTTTAATGGCACTTTTAATGAGATTCGTTGGGATAATTTTTGAAGTCGAGCATATAGACATAAGGTATATGGAATGTCGAGTCTATAGGAATAATACAAGAAGACATACCTCGAATTTGTTTGTCAACCGACATGCCTTTCTCAACCTTTGTCAATCTTTAGCCATAGAGGTTGAGATAGTTCTTCTTTCTTCAATGCCTAACTCCTTCAAGAGTTCTTTTTAAATATAACCATCTTCTTGGCATTGTAAGTCCAAGCGATAAATTGAGCTCCCCATCATGCTCATCTCGAGTTCACCTAGTATCAACTTAGAAAAATATCTTGCACAAATATTCATTAGTAGCACCAAAAATATTCTCATAAATATGCACAAGTTTAAACAATCTTGCCCTTTTTTACAAACAAAGAGAGTAGTATCAACTTTACCTCTTGTAAAATCATTTATCAAAAATAGCTAAGTCTATCATACCATACATGGGGTACTTGTTTTAAATCATACAAGGCCTTTTATAAAAATCATTTGGCCTAAAAGTTTAAACTCCGATAGACTTCTATTAGAATGAAACCATTTAGAAATTTGGATTTAACATCCATTTGGTAAAGCTTGAAATTTTCTTAAAACAAGAATGAGCAAGTAAAGTGCAAATATTACATCAAAATGAATACCTTCTTCTTGAAAATACCTTCGAGCTACTAACTGACTTAGTTCGACCAATGTTGCCTTGGTCATCGAGTTTGTTCAGGAATACCCTTTTTGTCTTCTTCATTACTATCATCATAGGGCATCCAATTGATCTAAGGTGTTCATAATAGAACATTTACTTCCAAATATTTTGAGGTAACAATATTTGGAGTACTTCATTTCTCATCTACACAACTTGACAAACTCATTACCAGACGCTTATATAAGCAAGAAAGAATAATCCAAGTGTAAAAACATGCCTCAATCACAAAATATCTTGAATAAGAGCATAGTAGAAATAGACACTATATATATATATATAGACCATGAAGCTAGAAACACATACTATGCATTTAGAATATCATCAAGAATCTAATAAATCATGCAAGTTCAAATAAGCTTAAAAAAGCTACAAAAGGTCTCTTTAGAAATTTGAAAAACCGATAGCATATAGTTGAGACCTCATTAAAAAGAAGTATTTGAACAAGAGTTGATAAAGCAAATATGTGCAATCAAATATTGAATAGTGCCTTTCAAAAAATCTAAAAGTCCTCTTAATGGCACTTGTATTAAATACTATGAAAAACAAGCACATAGGCACATGGCAATACATATATCGAGTCTATAAGAGTAAGAATAACATAAGTAAACGTACCTCGATAATTTATGCCTTTCTTAACAAATAATGACGTAGATGGGCATTTGTGAAAATATGTAATTCATACACAATTCTTAAAACAAATCTAAAGCACAAATCATAATGATAAAAGTATAGGCTAAGAGATATCACAAGTAAGCACATGCCATAAAAATCCATAAGAGATGATAACACACTTTAGTCTACAAAAAATGCACAAGAGTTTTAAAAACAACATATAAGGTCTTCTTTTTTTAAAAATATTTTAAAAGCACAAATATATATTGAAGACCTTAATTAAAAAAATACTTGAAAACTCATTTCGCAATTAAGACACACATAAAAGCATGCATAATAACAAAATAAAATGCATAATTAACTAGGGAGATACGGGTTACCAATTACGCCATTTCCATGGGTTGTGCGTTCCCATTGTTGATGATATCTTCCCTTTGAGAAGTCACTTTGTTGATGATGACTTCTTTGATTACTCCATTTCAAGGTTTTTGTCCTTCCCATTGTTGATAGTCTCTTCTTCTTTGAAAATCATCTTGTTGATGATGTCTTTGCCATTTCCATGGATTGTGTTCTTCCCATTTTTGATTATATCCTTTTCTTGAAATTGGCTTTGTTTAAAATAGTTTCTCCTTCTTTGATCAAATGAAACGGTCATTTGATGCCTTCTTGGCGGTATGAATTTTCTTCGATCATTATTTCGCCGGGTACCTAATATGGCATTATTTTGTGGTACCCTAAAGTGTTTGGGTCCTTTAGGATTAGCTTTGAGACTTTTAGGTCTCCAATAATGATTAGAGCTATTTCTAGCCCGACAAGTATTAGCCGTATGACCCTTTTACCGCAATAGAAGCATGTAATAATTCTAGGAGCATAATGACCAATGTGCTTAGAGACTTGATTCTTTTTCATGTGATTGACACCCTTAGGCTTATGATCAAGTTCTAGTTTCGAATTATCACAACAATCAACAATATTGGTCATTCTATTGGTACTCAAGTTGGATTTTAATAAATCTTTTTTTATGCAATCAATATTCTCAACAAGATTAGTATTTTCCTTTTCAAGGTTTCTAACCTTGTCAAGTGTGGTGGTGTGAGCACATGATAGTGATTCATAGGAAGTAAATAAACTTTCCTTATCAATTTTCAAAACATTGAATTCCTTTTTCAAATTTTTGTATTTAACAAGTAAGCTTTGGAATTCATTTTGAAGTTCATCATAGTCATTTTGCAAATCACTATAATCATTATCATAGGAAGTAGAGGGTTTAGAACTTACCCCGTTTTCTTCTTCGATGCCTATTAGGCATTGTTCAACTTCTTCATCATGGGAGGTTGTAGAAGGCTCATCCCATGTTGTTGGATTTGATGTTGTATCCATTTGTGAAGTAGATGCTTTTGAGTTGCTCCTTTCATTTGCATACACTTCATAGATGGCTTCTAATTTTGCCATACTTCATGTGCCGATCGAATACCTACAACATGATCAAATTCCAAAGTAGTAAGTGAACAATACAAAATACTAAGAGCTTTACCATTTAAGGAGATGATTCTCTTCTCTTCATCATTGAGCTCTTTGAAGCCTTTAGAGGTGTGTGGTGTATTCTTCGTCGAAATGGATTCTCCATTGATGACGGTGTTCCAAATATCAAACCCGCAACCTTGTAAATAGCATTCCATTCTTTCTTTCCAAAATATAAAATTTTGGAATCAAACCGAGGTGGCTTGGTGGTGGAGGTGCGGAAAAATGAGCTTCGTTCAGTAGCGACGATCGTTTCTCTTCACTCGCGATGTGAAACGAGCTTGCCAAAGAGTTTGGCTCGATACCACTTGTAAGTCCAAGCGGCTACGATAATCTAGAGGGGTTGAATAGATTATCTCCATCTTTTCGATTTTGCCCTCTTTTTCGAACCGAATGCTCAAAGACAATAATAAAGGTGCGGAATGTAAACAACACATGTCGATTTAAAGAGGTTCAACCCACCTAGGGCCTAATCCTCTACCACCCCAAAGATATCCAGGGATGGATTTCAAAAGAAAAAGAATTTTATTAATTACCAAAATTAATACAAATTCAACTTACAACACCTTGAAGAGCACCACACTCTTCTTCAACACCACCTTTGAGATTACCACAATCTCTTCTTGAAGATTACCACAATCTCCAACGGCACCTTGTGAAGATTACCACAATCTTCAACCTTGAAGAATACCAAATTCTTCAACACCTCAACAAAAGAAGATTACCACAATCTTCTTACACCTAACACCTAGATCACCCAAGTGTGTTCTTACCACAAGAACACTCACAAGGATATCTTGTGTTGAATGATAACCCAAAAATTCAAGATTACAACTCGATAATGAATTATACAATTGAGTGCAAGTGTAATCAAGAATAGCCTAGACCTCAAGAATGTGAAAGTGAATAGCTAGGCAAATTACAACAAGAAATAAGACAATGTAAGAACAAGTGTATTCTTGAGTGTATCTTGTTGTGTTGTAGTTTTCTCTCTTGTTGTGTTGCTTCAATTCTTCCTCTATTTATAGAAGATGTCTTGTACATGATAGGCTCCTCTTGGGGACATGAATTCACGTAAAAAATTGCAAGACAATTGAAGAAAAGAGCGTTAGAAATCAATCCCACAATTTAGGGAAAAACTGTCACGACAACGGTTAGAATTTTTTGTCAAACTTGGGCGGCTGGTCGCGCACAAATAGACGTTTGAAAATGAGAAAACACATTTACAGGCGGCGTCGACGGGGTCCGACCGGTCGACCCTATGTCCAACCGGTCGAGCCGAGAACCAAAAAACGAGTCCGAAAGTTTTGTTTTGAGAAAAAATACTCCCAGTGTACGGCCGGTCACCACGGCCGACGCGCCTTGGCCGACCGGTCGACCACACCGGTCTACCACCCCGTTGACCGGTCAACCAGCCTTTTTCAAAGCAAATAGCTTATTCACTGTTTTTCACAATTTTCAGGTTCGGGATGCCCTATAGGGCGACCGATTGGCCTCAAAACAAAAGTATTGTCCAATTTTATATCGAAAATAAACTTCAAGAAATACTCCAAAAAATTGTAAAAATATTTTAGACCGATCGGGTGTATTAGGACAATATTTTAGAACCATTGTTTTGGTGTAAAAACACATTAACACAAAATCAACAAAAGTGTTGTCCAATTTAGTCGAAAACAAACTTGAAGAAATACTCCGGGAAAAACCATTTTAAATCCTTTAGGAGTATTTGGACAACCTTTAAAGAACATTGTTTTGGTATAAAACAAAATCATCAAAATCATGATAAAACTATTTATCAAACACTAACATTGCTAATCAAACATGTTTATGCATGTCTAATATATGGATAACCTAAAATAGGTAGATCAATGGAATACAAACTGATTTGAGCAGTTTTTAAGCGCATAGGAGACGTCACATATCATTATCACATTGGGTCCTTGAGGGCTTTGTTACTGGAGTTGGTTAGGGAACAATGTTTTCCAGAAGACAATTGCTTCTTCATATTATTACATTAAAATCTTTTTTGTGTTGTTATGAAGACAACCCCATGTGATTCCTCATGTGCTTATGTTTCTCAAATTTCACCACCCTCCACAAATCCACTCATATCGATATTTTTGAATTAGTTGGCATCTACAAATTTAGCTATATATATGTGCACATACAAAAGATTATGAGCTCACAACCTGCAAACAAGTCCTCAAGAAAACTCACTTTCCTCAGTTTCCACTTTTTTCTTACAATCTTAATTTTCTGCTTCAGCAATATTTAGTTAAGTACAAGGATGGCCATTCGACAAATGCTTAGACATTCTTTATCAAACGAAAAAAGATCAGCTGCAGCAGGAACTGATGTTCCTAAGGGACATTTTGTTATTTATGTTGGTGAAATTGAAAAGAAGCGTTTTGTAGTACCATTAACATTCTTGAACAACCCTTCATTTCAAGAATTGCTAAGTCAAACCGAGGAAGAATTTGAATTTCATCATCCAATGGGTGGCCTTACAATGCCATGTAGTGAGGATATATTCATTCATCTTGCCTCTCACTTGGCTAGAGCATGAAATATACTTAGAAATTAGAGGATATACAATTTTGTATACTAGCTACTTGATGTACAAAAATACATTTTCTTTTTGTTTTTTTACACAGAAGATGTTAATTATTTTGATTTCACATTGTTATGCAATTCTTGGAAGTAAGTATATAGCAACTGTTTGAAATAACAGTTGGGCATGCAATTGAAGGCCAACACCCTTTTTCTTTGCATATATATCTTCTTCATGTTGGGATATTAATATTGGCTTTTGTTATTTTAAAAATAAAGAATTAATGTCAAGATGAATCTTTTCACTTTTAGTTTAACTAGGAATCTGGTAAATATTTCACTTGCCAATAGATTAAACTGGTTGGACAATAAAACTATGGCAAAACCAATATGATGAAGGAGAACGCGCAGGACTCAATGGGAAACCTTGGGACATCGCAAAGATAAGCGGCATATTATATGAGTTTCCTCATAGTAAACCAGGAGATATTATATGTCGTCGATGAATCGTCGAGGAAGAAGTTCATGAAAATTCTCATCAAAATCATGATTTCCCGATGGAGTACCTGAGGAGTGGAGTGAGATACTTCGGATACATCTAAGATCTCACCGATCTTAGAAATCGAGAAGACGGTGCAGAATTATGGCAACCGCCATATTCATTTACCGCCACAAGTTCATCGATCCGAGCGATGGAGACGATGGTGAAATATCGAAGGAAACTCTTGAAATCCTTGATGATATTCAAAACCGAGTCAAGAACCAGAGGATGACCAAGTTCATCCGGAGGAAAAAACGTATTGATTTCGGGAACACCCTATTTACACTAAAAAGAGAAACCAACCGAAGTCAAATGACAAATGATCGACGAGGAGAAGCTTATCACCATCATCAATGGAAAATCATCACTTAACTAAAAATTGATGGATATGGAAAAGATGAATCTTAAAGATTTATATGACCTTGCACAATTCTTCGCAGATTGGGAATTGTAGATTTAAAGATGAACTCATGAGACAAAACGACCTTGGTTACCTATGACCCTCAAGGTAGACAAATTCCACCAATTCCACCACCACCACAAGTAAATCCCAACGTTGCGAATGTTAGGAAATTTATTGTTTAGATTTTGATGAATGCCATGTAAAACTTAGAATAGGAAGTTGGCACCCCATTTTTGTTGTAAACCGCATTGTAATAAATAATGGCTGGTCAAGCCGAGTTAAGTCGCCTACGCCAAACGCAAGAAGACAACCGGAGACTAGAAGGAAGACTCCTGCAAGACAACCGAGTATGGCAAAGAAGAGTAGACGGGAACTCTATCAAGAAGCGGTGAGATGCGGTGAGTGGAGTATCATCAAGTCAACTCAAGAAAAGCCAAGTCTCAAGTTGAAGTGACAAGAGTCATCCATGATTGGAAGTCGACTCTAAGTCACCTGGGGAAAAGCAAGGAAATGCGGTCAAGTCGAGATAATCGAAAAAGATCCGTTGCACGTAAATCAAGAGAATTACCTAAACAAGTAATATCTCCATACTACCTTTCTCGAAGTGCTCATTCCAAGAAGCGTGCAAAAGGAATAAACCAATGGGAAGCACTACACCGTGTCGTAACTCAAAAGGTGAAAAACAATTCATACGAGAAAATGGCAATTCCAAGGATCGCAACAAGACAAGCTAACGACGCAAGTGACTTTCAAAAATAAGCCTATCTCTTCAACGAGCAAATTTTTGAAAGATCACTATAAAAGGCCGAGAAATGACTTTGAGAAAAACGGAGACCGTAACCACAAACGCTCAAGCAATTATTAGAATCGTAAACCTGAAATATTCTCAATCCTCAAGCCTACACTACGAAGAACATCAATCGAACACTCACCTGTGAAGGAAAGATAACTTCAATCGTTGAAGAGGAAAATATCGAAAAATCAAGGGTCTACATTCCTCGAAGGATTGTAGGAAGGTTCAAGGTCGAACCAAGTCTTGAGCTTTTGGAGGGCTTCGTGATCAAATCCAAAGAGCTTGAGCAAGTGAGTCGTAGTAGCAAGGCACCGCCTGTGAAGAAGCCGAGTCGTACAAGAAGCCAACCGAGTGATCAAGGCGTCTCCGCACTATGTCCCAAAGGATCAAGTGTTTTGTGTGATCAAGACTTGTATCCGGACTCATTACCACTTTGTATACCGATAAATACCTAGTGGATTCCTCCAGGAGTTGGAGAAGAGAGGAGTAGAAGAATTACCCCATCTTCGAACCTCTATAAAATCTTATTGTGTCATTTACATTCAACACTTTAATTCTTGCATCATATCTATTTATTTCTCACGACATATTTGCTATCCATTAGATAATCTCTATGTACTAAATCAAGCTCTAAATTTCTACTTAACCAAACTTAAGGGTGTTAAGTCTTCCTGAAAACAAACCACATTGAGTTAATTTAGACTTAAATTTGAGTTATTCCATCAACGGCTCAGTTGAGTCATTTGAAAGACTAACTCTATCGATCAACTAAATTGGTTGTCCACCAAGGACACAATTTGTAGTATCAACTCTGAATTTTTAAAAGGACTAAATCAAAATTTGGTAAGGTTTATTCAACCCCCTTCTAAACCTTACACTTACACCCCTTGGGACCTACAAGTGGTATAAGAGCGGTTGGTTCATTGAGCCTTCCGCATCAAGTTCTTGAACTAGATCTCCAAACTTTTCAAGTCCGCTTTAGTACTTAAACTTTCAAAACTCTTTTTATCATTAAAATTTATTATCATGGAAGCAAATTTGACACGCATCCCTATGTTCACAATTGAAGAATTTGATGATTGGAAAATTGTATGCTAGGCTCATCTATCATCATTACATGATGAGATGTGGATAGTGATAGAAGATGGGCCCCGCAAATCTTAAAGGTGAACACAAAGTAAAGAGTGCGGTGAAGGAGAGGAGGATGTTGCTCCTGCCCGGACCATGGTTGAAAAACCAAGAACTCGAATGGACAAATGATGACGAGAAAAAAGATACAACCTGGACAATGTAGCCAAGGACATCCTTTACAAAACCTCGACAAAGCCATGTTCAATAAAGTCAAATCATGCAAAACGGCTAAAGAAATGGGACAAGCTAACATTGATTTGTGAAGGCTCGTGAGCAAATCAAAGAAAACAAATTATCGGTGGGTCGTACTGTAAATTTGAGAACTTCAAAATGATCTCGGAGAAAACCTGGATCAACCGGATGCTCGGTTCACGTAAATCACCAACGAGCTATCTCGCACTTGGAAAGGAATATACATAGAAGGAAATGTGTATGAAGATCCTAAAAAGTCTTCCAAATTGAATGGGAAATGAAAGTCATGGCACTAAGACATTCCATGGACCTATCAAAGACATCCAACCATGAACTATTCTCGGACCTCAAAGCCTACGAGTTTGAGCCGAGAAGAAAAGACGAAGGAAGAGACAATTGCACCCAAAACAAATGCTCTAATTGTTAAAGATGGGAAGAGAGCCGAGGTCAAAGAAGTCATTGACCTAGTAAAAACACTCACTCCTTCCAAATCAAGGGAAGATAGGCCAACCAAGAAAACAAATCATCAAAAAGTCAATATCAAAGGGCCGACAATCCAAGAATGGAAAGAGTCGATCAAAAGGTGAATATCTATCTTTGAATCAGACAACCAGGTCACTATGCCATTGATCGCCCATATCCCGTAGTCAACAAATACATGAATGAAGAAGAAAGAAAGGTCTTGAGAGAAAGAAGACAAGAAAAGAAAAAGGCAATGATGGTCATTAAAACCGCCGAGACAAACAAGTCAAGAGAAACAAATTGATTCAGAGCGGTGAAGTCGACTACACAAGTGACTCGAAGAAGAAGCCCTGACCGTTTTTGATGGCCAAGGAACAAGATCAACTCCGACCAAGAAGATGAGGTACACTCTAACTCATCAAACTCGATTCTAGTGATAGTGATCGTGACACACACACTTCATCACCCACTCGATCTTTATGATTCATTAGGCAAAAGTGGAGACAAGACAGCTTAGGATTTAACTCCTCCGTGACATGTCAAACTTCGAGAGTAATTTTGGAAAAAGGATCTTCAAGCAATGAAGAGTCTAAAAATCCAAAACTCTAAATGTTTCACACACATTCACTCCAAAGCACAATTACAAGCAAACCGGCCTTGGTTATAAAGGAAAAGGAAAACAACTGATTGAGTATTTGAAAGGACAACTAAGAAGAGATTCACCGAGTTCCTCAAAGAAACTCCAAACGAAAAATACTCAGAAAAGAAGAAGCAGAGCTACCAAAAACCCCAGAAAATCTATAAAAAAATACATATGATGGGAATGGTAGAAAATATCCAAGCCAAGCCGATTGGAATAATGTGAACTATCAAAGATAGACTTATGGAATATAAGCCCAAATGGCAAAGGCCTAGAACTCAAGAAAGGCCATTCCAAAAGTATAAGAACTTTCATCAAAGACACATATGCACCTAGGCACTACACTCAGAGACACCACAATTACCCAAAAAAGGCGGTTGCTAAAACTTATACACAGCATACGACAAAAGAGACAAATTGTATGAACCTAAAATCCCCAAGCAATTTGCCAAGATTAATTATGATTATGGCATCGATAGATGGCAACCCCTTAGAGTCAAATCATTTGGCTATAAGTTGGTTGGATCATCTTACAATTCTAACCCCTCAGACCCGCACAAATATGGGTACCTAAAACTTAATTTCCTTGATTGCGGAGTTCAAGGAATTGAAGTGCCAAGGAACCTGGTATATGGATAGTGGCATGCCGGACATATGACAGAAACAAGAAAAATTTGTCAAAATTCAAGGAAGTAAAAGGAGCAAAAGTCATATTTGGAGGAAATGAAGCTCAGGTGAAATACGAGGCATTGGATCCATCAAGAGGAACGGATTAGAAATCACAGATGTTGCATATGTCGAAGGACTCAACTTCAACTTACTAAGCATTAGCCAACTCTGTGACAAGGGCTATAATGTTGGATTCAACATGGGTATATGCCAAATCAAGGATACTGAATCGAATGAAATTTCATTGCAAGGATGCGACAAAAGAACATGTATGTAGTAGATTGGTCAACCGCTACACACAACACTGCTTTCTATTAGCAAAAAGACACTGAATCAAGTTGGTTGTGGCACAAAAAGCTGAGTCACCTGAATTTCAAAACGATTAACAAGCTTGCAAGAAGTAATCTTGTGGAAGGACTTCCAGACTCAGTATACAAGAAGGAGAGTATATGTGATGCATGTTAGAAGGGAAAACAAATCAAATCTTCATTCAAAGAAAAGACATGTCCGTCTTCAACAAGAGTATATTGATCCGCTACATATGGATCTATTTGGCCCAAAGTGGAACCAAACAAAGATAAGTGGAAAGAAATACACCTTGGTGGTAGTAGATGACTACTCAAGATATACATGGACTATATTCATGTGTAAGAAGAAAGAAACTCTACAGTAAAACTACCACGGTGATGAAGAGGATTCAAAACGAGAAGAGCCAAACCATTATCAAAATAAGATCGGACAGGGGAACCGAGTTTGTCAATGGAATAATAACTCGATTGTATTGAAAATGGTATTGGTCATGAACTATCTGCAGCAAGGACTCCGCAGTGAGAATGGAGTTGCGAAAGAAAGAAAGCAATGTAACTCTCAAAGAAGCAAAGAAGGACCATGTTAGTCAAGCAGGGCTACCAAAAAGATTTTGGTCAAGCAATCAACACAACTTGCTACACTCAAAACAGATGTATGATAAAACAGACGGTGACAAAGACTCCTATGAGATTTGACTGGAAGAAAACCAAATGTTGCATATTTTAGAATATTTGGATGTAAATGCTTCATCCACAACAATGGCAAAGACAATCTAAAGGCCTTCGATGCTAAAGTCGATGAAGGTATCTGGGATACTCACCGAAAAGCAAAGCCTACAAAGTACTCAACAAAAGGACTATGGTTGCGAGAGCAATCCATTCATGTGGTATTCGATGAGCCAAATGTTAATGGAGAAGACATTGAAGTGTCACCGATAAGTGAATCATCCAACCATACGTAAGAGTCCCTATATCTTCAAGTCAAGCCGGAATTATAAACTCGAAGAAGATTAGATAGTCAATCTCAAAAACAATTTTGGAAAATTTGCGACTAAATGACTACGAGAGAGCCGATCAAAGCAACACAAATTGCTAGACGATTGAATCCACCAACTTACTTCAACCTCGATGTAAGATGGCCGAGAGACCATCCCCTTAACTTATCATTGGAGACATAAGAGAAGGTGTCAAAACAAGATCCGTAACTCAACAAGAAGCTATGTTCACATGCTTTATCTCGCAAATAGAGCCCAAAGATGTGTTACAAGCATTGGACGACACACATTGGATTCAAGCTATGCAAGAAGAGTCAATCGGTTTGAAAGAAATAAAGTATGGGAATTAGTTCAAAGACCCATCCATCAAAACGTTATTGGTACTAAATGGGTGTTCGTAAAACAAGATGAACGAGGAAGGTTACGTGGGTAAGAAACAAAGCAAAACTAGTAGCCAAGGATATTGCCAAGAAGAAGGAATAGATTTTGATGAAACATTTGCTCCTCGTAGCAAGATTGGAAGCTATAAGGATGTTTCTTGCCTATGCCGCTCACAAGAATTTCATTGTATATCGATGGATGTAAAAAGTGCATTCCTAAATGGTCTATTGGAAGAAGAAGTGTATGTTGAACAACCTCCAGGATTTGAACAAGACTCTTGGAGATAAGGTATACAAACTCAAGAAAGCCTTGTATGGATTGAAACAGCACCCAGAGCATGGTATGATACCTTGTCACAATTCCTAATCGAAAATGGATTCACAAAAGGAAAAGTAGATAGAACACTTTTTTAATTCAATACAAAAAGAGTATACCGCTTGTTCAAATATATGTGGATGACATCATCTTTGGATCCACAAACAAAGAGTCGTGGTGAAAATTTTCAAACCTCATGCAAAGTAAATTTGAAATGAGCATGATGGGAGAGCTAACATTCTTTCTTTGACTCCAAGTGAAACAACTGAAGGATGGAACCTTCATAAGTCAAACAAAATACACCGTAGATTTAATGAAGAAATTTGGTATGGAGGAGAAGTCTTTCAGTAAAAATACCAATGAATACATCACCAAAATGGACATGGATGCAGATGGCAAGCCCGTAGATCAAACAAGATACAGAGCACTTATTGGATCATTGATCTACCTCACAAAGAAGCAGGCCGACATCACCTTTGTCAGAGGTGTATGTGCGAGATTTCAATCGCTCCAAAAGAGAGCCATATGACAAAGAAAGCCTAAGAGAATATTGAGATACTTGAAAGGAAGCCAAGAAGTTGGCTTATGGTATCCAAAGGAAGGTGGATTCAAGCTAATTGGCTATTCAGACTGACTATGCTTTGGATGCAGAGAGTGGACAGAAAAGCACCTCAGGCACATGTCAAATGCTAGAAAACAGTCGATTTCCTGGTTTAGCAAGAAGCAAAATTCAATAGCCACCTACTACAAGCAGAATACATAGCTCGGGCAACAAGCAGCCCAAGTTCTATGGATGAGAGAGCGGTGAGAGACTATGAAGTTGAGGAAAAAGAAATTCCAATCATGTGTGATGATAACACAAGTGCAATTGCAATTACTCAAAATCCTGTGTTGCACTCAAGAACAAAGCATATCGATGTCGATATCACTTTATAAGAGATCATGTTGAAAAGAAGGACATCATCTTGGAATATATCTCAACCGATAAACAATTGGCCGACATCTTCACAAAACCATTATGTGAGTCAAGATTTGAAGAAACTCAAGCATGAGTTAGGGTTAATTGAGCTTGAGAAATGACACTCGTAAGAATCAAAGAAAAGAAATGGAACACAAAAAAAAAAAAGGGAAAAAGAGTCTGAACTCACAAATCAGCTAAGTAAATCACCAGTATCGGAAAGACAAACTATACCAAGTCAGCTGTGACAAATTGAGTCACAAAGAGGACTGTGAAAAGAAGAGCTAAACCAATTTGAGGGCAAAAGTCGAATCATTTATGAGCAAAGTGACAAAACCGCTGGTCGTTTTGACTAAGCGGGAATGTTTTTAAGAATTACGTCAAAGATAATTATGACGTGTACAGCAAAAGCCGCACACCAAGCTTATGATTGATATAAATGTTGCCGCATTAAATACGAGACATTAAATGCTAAATCGGCGTGCAAAATCTAAGCCGTTGATTTCGATCACATTTCAAAACCACCCGCACGCCCTTTCATAAACCATACTTAAACCATTTTCGCCCGTTTCTCTCACACATTACCAAAACTGCTTCATTTCTCTCTCTCGGAAGCAAAGGCAAAAATTTTCTCAAAACCCTATCTGCCTTCAAATCAATCTCTAAGTTTTCTTCGGTAAAATCCTCGAAGGATGGCACCAACCTATGATTTTGTCAAGTTAGGAAAACAAATCCACACCGGTCCACCGTGGATTTCGACAAGATGGTGAAATAGGGGTCCGACGACACCCTAGTGATGAAAATTGCCGAGAAATTGGAAACGCCTGGCCGAAATCGCTTCTCGACGCCTGAATATCCGATGACCTATGTGGAGGAGGTCGCACGCTTCTACATGAATGCCGAGATTCACGATGAAGGGATAAAGTCATCACATTCACGGAAAGAAGCTTACCATCTCTCGCCAAGGATTTGGTGAACACCGCTCACTACCAACGGAAGGAGCATCGAAATTAACGGCCGATGTAAACCTGGGCCGCTTGGAAGGAAATAGCCAAGCTCGACTATACCGATAAAATAGTTTACACAAAGAAACAAGAGAAGCCTTGAAGGAGGATTATCACAAGTCGTTGGACATAGTTGCCAAATGTATTGACATCAAATTTGGCAGCTTTGACCAATCAAAGCAAAGTTGATCGTGATGGCGGCGATCATTGAAGAAAGGAAAATAAATCGGGTTGAGTTTGTCTACAACAGACTATGCCGTAATGTAGGGAACAAATCCTTCAAGGAAGATGGCACATTTGGAGGATCCTCAGGATATGGCCTGGTGATTGGCCGGTGATGGAGGTGAAATGAGTCCCTCTTAGACATGGAAAGGCGTTCCATGTAAACAAGAGGATGTTCAGATCAAACCTCTCTGGCGCACGTAAGAGAGCCTACACCAAGAGAGCGACACGAGTGAGGGGAATCACTGGCCCTCAAGATACAGATTGTTTCCTCTCCACCAAAGAAGAAAGCCCCGCCGCACCGCTAAGAAGACTGTTGCTCCGCAAAGAAAGAAAGTCAAGCCCGCTCCCGCCCGCAGCAGAGTCACCGCCCCGCAGCTCGTGTCTCCCGCCCCAGTTAGCCGGGTCGAGAAGGACTCTCAACTACCTTCTCGATCGTCAAAAAGAGGAGATCTCGATAAGCCAAGACGGCCGCTCCTCTCGTAAGAAGACACCAAAGACGCCCCCGCCGCCAAGACTCGAAGAAATCGTCTCGAACAGTAAATCCCTCCGGTACAAACTAGAAGATGAAGAAGAATCATCAAGCGCTCCGAGCTTGAGAAACCCGGCCGAGTCGCCCACTCACCGAACAAATACTTAAATCGCCGAAGCAAGAGAGTCCCTGTGATGTAATTGATGAAATGACTAAGTCTCGTCAAGGCGATCATCGAGGCAAATCGAAGAAATAGCTATAGTCCGCGCAGTGAGACACAAGAAGAAGCCGATAGAGCGATAGTGATGTGATGATCCTATCCCCACTTTACCCGGATATTCAAAATCATCTGCGAGAGTGGAGGAAATGGAAATTGAGTAAATCCAGGGAATAGTTCCAACGGCCCGAGTTTATAGAAGAAGAAGAGGAACTGTTGAACTTCCTTGGATCGACCTCTCGTGATCCCAAAGATCGATGAAGACAATCGCACGTATATCCTGCAGATCTTAAAGGATAAGGAGAAGGAGATCGCGTAAGAAGCTCAGGCAAAAGAGAAGGCCAAGATCCGCCCTCTCACCGGAACCACGTAACATACACATTCTCACTTCGATATTCTATCGAAAGTGATGAGGATCTGGACCCCTGGCCGCACGTAAGAGTTGCAAATGCAAAGAAGCCATGCATGAAACCAGAATTCTTCATGAGACGAGCATGATGGAGGGACCAGAGAGTCCTCCGCACCACAACCGAAATTGATCCAATGGGAGTGGTTCAAAGAAATCGCCACCGTTGTTGCCGCCACCACTTCCCCAGCTCACTCGGAAGAAGGAATTAAGGAATCGGCGATGAAACCGGGTTAGTGGGGACCCCAGCTTGAGCCAACCCCTAACGAAGGTGTCTTACCACCGCCCCAACTACGAACACTCAAGAGAAACAACCGGGAGTTTGGAGACGAGTGACCCCATTCCAAGTTACTCACCGGTGCGCCACCGAGGGGGAAACTCCCTCCACCGCAGCAAGAAGGAGAGAATGCCGCAGATGACTCCACAACGAATCTAGGAGGCGAAGTGGAGAAAGTACAAACACCAAACGAACAAAGCAAGTTGCCATCAATGAAGCTCGCATAGCTTGAGATGCCTCACCGAGGTGCCAACCAAGCTCTGAAGGCTAATAATGACGCCGCCGATGCGTCGAGGCACATGAAGGAACAACCCGGGAGTTAACACTGGCGATGAAAGTGCAATCCATGGGGTTGAGACTCCAATGGATGCCACTCGTAAGACCGTAAGAAGATACCGACATCGTTGAAAGGGAGGTCCACGCCTCACCGCAGAGAGACCGCAGAGGTAATGAAGGCCCACGGAGATTGAGACTTCCCGGGGTAAAGAGGTCAAGTAGAGAACATCCCTCCCGCTATCATGACCCATCCGAAAAGGAGATAAGCGCGCTTCATGATTCCCAGGATAATCCTCGATGTAACCTTTTCGGGATCGGAAGGCGACGAAGAAGCCGATTCATCCCCGTGATGATCCAAAAGACTCACCGGATGTTCCCAAAGACGAGCAAGTCCGATCTCAAGATTACTCGTCAAACTTTCAATTTTGATGATGAGCCACTAATGGAAATCTCATCATCGTCCGATGACGCTTCTAATAAGGCCGAGGACCACCCACTCAATTGGAGAAACCACTAAGACCAACGAAGCCGTTGAGACAATGAGGCTCAAAGCAAGTCGGGTCCACTTCACAACAGACCCACCAAACAGAGTCCATCGCGCAGCTCCCTAAGTCCGCAGCAGGTTCGACTCTAAAAGGAACTTCACGCGCACCTCTCATCATTGAACAAATATACCAGTTGGCCGTGATGATTCCTTTATAGAATCTTTTCTTTTCTCTCGGAGGTACCCGACCTCCCGAAGAGTCGAGAACGAGCTCGCTTCCCACTGCACAGCCTCCCGTCATCTCGTCAGTACCATCGTTCGGTGACTATGACTTTGACGCGTGGCCATCACCGCATCAAGAAACAATGAAGTTCGTGAAGTGTTCAAAGCATTATTTGGCCGAGATTGAACGGATGGAGAGGGCACTGTGCCTCTATGGACATGCGATCGACAACAGAGATGCCAATCTTATCCGACTTGAGAGGCATAACGATCAGATCGGGAATGGTGGCAACAAAAAGAACAAACAATGCGTGTGGAACAAGTTAGATACTTCAGACATTGTTCAACAAGTCGGGTATGGAGAGCCGAGAATGCCGATGCAAAAACGAAATCGAGAGAACACATTGAGAACATGTATGAAGCTCACATCGCCGAGATAAAGTCGCTGCGTGAGCAAAATAAGAGTGATCTCCGTCCGGAAGCAAATATGGACAGTAAAATTCAGCCTTCTCATGGCTGAAATGAAGCTAATTTCAGCAGAGTCCAACGCTACTCGCTCCAATTTCGGCCGCATACTCCGCAAATGCACTCGAGAGACGAACTCGACTATCGCCAGGCTTGACTTCCCGCTTGCCAAGATGTTTCGTGCGTTCCTCTCTCCTTTGATGATGCCAAAAAGGGGGAAGAGGAATACCTTAAAGCACGTAAGAGATCCTCAAGGCTGAAAAGGTGGATGCACTGCGAAGGGAAAGACAATTGAGGAAGTGTTGAAACAAAAGAAAGGAAAATCCGTTGAGGGGGAAGGATCGAAAGATGTGACCTTGATGATCGCACAAACCCCCAACAAGGTCTTGTCACGGCCGACATTATCGCAAAGAAACTCCCAAAGATGACTTTGCCACTCCAACACTCGCTATATCTATGGATGAAAAGAGAAAAACAATTGAAGCAGGGATGGAGGAAGTGGAAGGAAGAATGGATGCCCGAGTTATGAACATCTTGAAACAACATGGAGGCATTCCAAAAGACAGAGACACTTATGCCATCTCGTATGTCGGGATAGAGCCACGATCAGTTGATGAATTTAAAACGCCGCATCCAAGGATACTTTGCAAATATGTCTATGGCTCAAGCTTGGGACTTGTATCGGGAAAAGGGTCTCACGTTATGTGAAGAAGCCGACAGAAGTTAGACTACCGGTAGTCACTCTTTGGTCACTCCGCCGGTCACTCACCGGGAAAGAAGAAGACCCAAAGACAATACACGCTCAGGTAGAGGAAGAAGCAGGTGGTGGAGGAAGAGGTTTGCACCAGGCCTCCGCCCAAAAACATTGAATACGTAGATCCGGCAAGAAAGGAGGGATCTCATCGGGCTGGTCTTGACCAAATAGCAAATTTGCAAGTGGCTAAAAGTAATGCCGAGTATGCGAAAAGAATAGAAGAAGAAAACAAGAGACAAACTCAGCTATGGGAGGAAAGACAAGAGAGATTAAGAAGAGATGAAGTCGCAGGAAGGCATATGAAAAGAAGAAGAAGGCAATCGACGATGAGAAAAAGAGAAGAAGAAATGCAGAAGATCCGAACAAGATGATGAAGGAGACAACGAAAGAGATGAAGTGTTGTTGTCCACCCTTCATGTATTTTATTATGTAAATACATACTATGTAAGTCTTCTCAAATAAAGCTATAAATTCTTCATTTTTTTGTGTAGACAAATGGTTGCTCGATACACCTTGTAAACAAATTGTGTAAAAGAACAAGAATGTTATGATCAATAAAAGGATTGATTCTACGAATACATTCTATGTGAATACACTATCGTAGATGTATCTTTGCTATTTGCATTTTTGAATGGTTTAAGTTTTGGCATCATCAAAAAGGGGGAAATTGTTAGGAAATTTATTGTTTAGATTTTGATGAATGCCATGTAAAACTTAGAATAGGAAGTTGGCACCCCATTTTTGTTGTAAAATCGCATTGTAATAAATAGGGCTGGTCAAGCCGAGTTAAGTCGCCTACGCCAAACGTGCAAGAAGACAACCGGAGACTAGAAGGAAGACTCACGCAAGACAGTACCGAGTATGACAAAGAAGAGTAGACGGGAACTCTATCAAGAAGCGGTGAGATGCGGTGAGTGGAGTATCACCAAGTCAACTCAAGAAAAGCCAAGTCTCAAGTTGAAGTGATGTAAGAGTCATCCATGATTGGAAGCCGACTCTAAGTCACCCGGGGAAAACAAGGAAATGCATCAAGTCGAGATAATCAAAAAGATCCGTTGTACGTAAATCAAGAGAATTACCTAAACAAGTAATATCTCCATACTACCTTTCTCGAAGTGCTCTCCCGTGCGTGCAAAAGGAATAAACCAATGGGAAGCACTACACCGTGTCGAACTCGAAAAGGTGAAAAACAATTCATACGAGGAAATGGCAATTCCAAGGATCGCAACAAGACAAGTTAACGATCGCAAGTGACTTTCAAAAATAAGCCTATCTCTTCAACGGGCAAATTTTTGAAAGATCACTATAAAAGGCCGAGAAATGACTTTGAGAAAAACGGAGACCGTAACCACAAACGCTCAAGCAATTATTAGAACTATAAACCTGAAATATTCTCAATCCTCAAGCCTACACTACGAAGAACATCAATCCAACACTCACCGTGAAGGAAAGATAACTTCAATCGTTGAAGAGGAAAATACTTGAAAAATCAAGGGGTCTACATTCCTCGAAGGATTGTAGGAAGGTTCAAGGTCGAACCAAGTCTTGAGCTTTTGGAGGGCTTCGTGATCAAATCCAAAGAGCTTGAGCAAGTGAGTGTAGTAGCAAGGCAAAGCTTGCCCGTGAAAAGTCGAGTCGCACGAGAAGGTGAGTGATCAAGGCGTCTCTGCACTAAGTCCCAAAGGATCAAGTCATTTTGTGTGATCAAGACTTGTATCCGGATTACCACTTTGTATACCGATCAATACCTAGTGGATTCCTCCAGAGTTGGAGAAGAGAGGAGTAGAAGAATTACCCCATCTTCGAACCTCTATAAAAATCTTATCGTGTCATTTACATTTCAAAGACTTTAATTCCTCGCATCATATTTGTTTAATTCTCACGACATATTTGCTATCCATTAGATAATTTCTAAGTACTAAATCAAGCTTTAAATCTCTACTAAACCAAACTTAAGGGTGTTAAGTCTTCCCAATAAAAACAAACCACGCAGTTGAGTTAATTTAGACTTAACAAATTTGAGTTATTCCATCAATTTCGTTGAGTCCGTTGAAAGACTAATTGTATCGATCAACTAAATTGGTTGTCCACCAAGGACACAAATGTGTAAAGTATCAACTCGAATTTTTAAAAGGACTAAATCAAAATTTGGTAAGGTTTATTCAACCCCCTTCTAAACCTTACACTTACACCCTTGGGACCTACACGTAAAGTTCGGGTTCACATCATGGAATCCAGATCTACTGTAATGCACCATCCGAGATTTCACCACGGGGAGTGAACCACTTTCGGGAACAGGAGCTCGGTCTCCTCTTGCGGGAACTTGACAACCTTCTAGAAGGCCAAATGTTTATCAAACGCCTTATGGAAGATCACATCTCGACCCAATACATCCATATAGGTTGATGTTAAACGGATATACCGATTTTAAAAATTGAGAAGTTCTCATTGATGAATGGGCATCATCTATGAGGATTGCAAAGAAGTACCCTTGATCTTACGAAAGATTCCTTCATTTTACTCCTTGAAATGAGTCTTGAGAGATCCGTATGATTGCATGGGATATGACCGAAGCAAGTATGAAAATCACGGTCACAAACAGGAGAATCACTAAAAGGAATTATCGATGATATGGCAAAATTATTCAAAATCCATTTTGTCGGTATAGGTTACTTTGAGGGTTTAGAAGAAGAAAAAAGAAAAAGATATAAACAAGCCCTCTCTGACCTCGGGTTACATGATATTTGTCATATTGACGAATATATCAAGATGTTCACCGAAAGATCTTGGTGGAAGTCGAAAATTGGAGACAAAAAAGCTTCACAGATTATTCTTTGCAAAAATCCCAAGTCCCTAGAGAGAAATGCTTATCGGGAATACAAGGATGCAAATTGATTTGGATACGATGGCCGAAGAATGTCATTCGAAGGCCAAGCTATCTCGAATGATGTTATCAAGCAAAGACTATACATGAATTACAAGAGATTACGTGGAATTAACAAAGCAGCTTCCTCTATGTTGTGTTGATTTATGACATCCCAACATGATTGGGGAGGTCAACCATGGCGGCATATGAAGAAGAAGGAGAGAAGCCATCCATATTGTCGCGAAGCAACAACAAAAGAAGTAGGTCTTCATGGAGACCTAGAAGGTTTTGGTCGAAGCAAAAGGCCCAAAGTTACAAATCGGGCAAAAACTAGCACCAAGCGGGAGTATAGCCTCTTCATCGGTTCTAATCAAGCAAGTACCAATAGAACTCCGGGAAGAAGAACTTTCAAAGCGAGCTCACACCGGGACTAATGATAGTTTCAAAGATCAGAATTGCTTTGGACATGCGGAGCAAGGGGCATATCTCAACAGATTGCCCGCATAATCAAAGACGATGAGTCGATGTTTGAAGCAACACCAATTCAAGAAGTTTGTCTACTATCGTGGATTTAATACAGTGTATCAATTTGAGCATATTCCTCGGATGAAAGCATCTATGAAGAGGAGATCTATTCTCAAGATAGAAGTGAATCCATTGAATCGAGTGAAGAAGAAATTCTTCAATGGCACGGTTAGGGAGGATATGTCAGATTCCTCTCTCACAAGATTACGGTTTCTCATAAGACTCTTATGAGAATTATGAATGAAGATCCAAAACTTGGATATACGATGGTTTTACTATCGGAGCTATAGAGAAGGCGTTGGATAAGATTGGATTTCGTAACAGAAAACACCAAATTATTCACAGGGTAACAACCGGACAATTTTCCATTCCGATGGAGTTTACCGGTAACCTGATCGAGATGCAGTTGGTCCCTTACAAAGAAATCCAGGAGATCAAAAGCAGAGTCAAAAGAGAAGTTGCAAATACACTCTCATGGATTCACATCGGAGCCATAAGAGTTATTATTAAGGCAACATTCAAGGAAGGAATAGATTCGCCACTCAATCTTGCTATTTTTGATAAGCGAATCTCACATCTCAAGGATTCATGCCTTGGAGCGGTTACTGGAAATTTGTATGCAGGAAAATTAGCATTTAATATCTATCCAAGAATTGCATACAATTTGGGAGATCGAGATTTCAACAGAATTCTAACCCTTCTTCAAGATTTCAAAAGAGTCGATTTGATGAAAGAAGGAAATGCAGACCTTACTCGATCACATACAAGATTTCATATGCTCTCTCAAATACACATCATTCAAGTATTCTTGAGAAAGGAATTTATTGAAGTCCCAAGAATCTTTGAGGACTTTGCTAGGTGGTTCTACCAGAGATCATTGAGTCTCCAACTAGAAAGGAGATTGATATGATAATTGAAGATCAACCAGTCTTCAACAAAAGTCGAAGCCTCGAGTTGAGCAAGAAGGATGTCTTTCCAACAAGACGGAATGATAAGCAAAAGAGCTATTGGGAAGAAAAAGACCGAGTACAATTCAATGTATTCCGGATGTTTTCAAAACACAAGGAGAGTGAAATGCCCGAAGGATGGAGAGAAGTTGAAGTAATATTTGAAATTACTCAAAAGGATAATATTTTTCCTTGTGATGTTCTCAGATTATCTCCAAAACCTTATAGTTGGAAGGTATCAAGGAAGTCCAAGATAGGTGAAATTGAGCTAACTATCACGGGAGTAGCAAGGAAAATCCTGAGCAATTAATACCGGGGGGATTGAATTTATTGAGGATCATAAACCTTGGGAAAGATTACAAGAAGGAGTGGAGTTCAAAGTGGCGGATAAAAGATACGAGTAATCGGATGACCACTAGTCCATTCTCAATATACATTTCTATAGGATGTTATATTCTAAATACAAGGCCGATATTTTGCCGCCTATATTGATTCATGTGCGAATATGTCTTTGCAAAGCCATATATTTTTCCCAAAGAAATTGGAGAGAATTTGCCACCATGCAGAAGAGATTTCTCTAAAAGAATCCTTATTCTTAATGCATTTAATTAAACAAGCGAGTAAATCATGATCGATGCGCAGTGGTACCCCATGGTACAAAGTGAAGACCCCACCAATCTATTTCCATGATACATGAGCATATATTTTTCTAGGAAATAATTTTCTACAAACATTCAATCGATTTACACAGAAAATGAGACAAGAAGATGTAAGACTTATTTTCACAACATTATGTGATCATAAGATTATTGTCCAAAGATCGGCAATCATTTTACAGAAAAATGCCTATTAATTTTCACAACAAGCGTGGTGATGAAGCCAAACTTCGCAATCCAAAAATGGCGGATCGAAGGATATTTGGTGAAGCTTTATTATCCTACGACAATTCGGTTTAAATCGAAAAGATAAGAAAATATGGGATAAAAACTTGTATTCATTCAGAGTACTAGGAGAAGAAGTAACTCCAGAGGCTATAGCAGAATTGATAGTGAGCCTAATGGAGAATCCGTAGAGTGACGTAACCATTGAAGAACAAATATCACTCGAGGATATCAAGTTGCGAGATCCAAAGGAATTATAATGAAGATCCTTTGGCATGGTGGGACAAGAATGAGCTTAAAGTTTCCTTAAAGGTTAAACCAGGGAAAGAAATACGAGTTCGTGAGATTCAAACCAATCCTTATGAACCAAGAGGATCGTGAGGATATGCAAAAAATACTTAAGGAACATCTTGACCTTAAGTTGATTTCACCAGGAGTTTCTCCATACATCAGTCCAGGATTCTTAGTTAGAAACCATGGAGAGATCAAAAGAGGAAAGCCAAGACTTATTATTAATTACAAAGGGATTAATAACATTTTGGAGTTCGACGGATACTACATCCCAAGTAGAGAACATTTGGTTAACTGTATCAAAGGTGCCAAGATATTCTCAAAGTTCGATTGCAAGTCTGGATTCTACCAGATTAAGATGGAGGAAGAAAGTAAGAAGTTCACAGCTTTCTCCACACCACAAGGACACTATATTTGGAACGTGATGCCTATGGGATTGGCTAACGCACCCCATATATATCAAAGAAAGATGGATAATTTTTTCAAAGATTATTTCAGTTTCATGTTC
This sequence comes from Rehmannia glutinosa, assembly GCA_016081115.2. Classification (NCBI taxonomy): domain Eukaryota; kingdom Viridiplantae; phylum Streptophyta; class Magnoliopsida; order Lamiales; family Orobanchaceae; genus Rehmannia; species Rehmannia glutinosa. The sequence goes on along the minus strand of CM071937.1, from coordinate 70,979,128 downwards.
GTGTATATCGATGACATTCTTATCGCATCAAAGAACATGAAAGAGCATCTCAGACATTTGAAGATATTTTAAGATGTTTGTCACAAAGAAGGATTAGTGCTTTCGAAAAAAAAAAAAGTGATTGCTAAAGCAGATTGAATTCCTCGGAATTGAAATCGATGAATCTGGAATCATCCTACAAAGTCATATTGTGGAAAAGATACAAGGATTTCCAGATACACTAAAGGACAAGAAGCAACTTCAGAGTTTCCTTGGAGTTGTTAATTTTGCTGGAATGTTCATAAACAATCTAGCACATTACTGGAAGGTGTTTAGCCCATTGCTCAATAAATATGCTATATTCAAATAGGTAGATGAACATCAAGAAGGAATAAAGCAGCTTAAAGAAGTTTGTAAAAAGCTTCCAAAACTTGCAATTCCACAAGATGAGGATGAACTGGTTATATACACAGATGCCATTGACTATTGGTGGGCAGCTGTTCTTACAAAAGCCACACCAAATGGCGAAGTGTCATGTAGGTATTGCGGTCTTTTTTGCATAAAGTGAAGCGAATCGATGGCATATCAACGAGAAAGAATTCTTTGCAAAATGAAAAGGCTTTTAATAAATGGCCTCTATTTTCTTGGCTAAAAGTTTATCTTAAAAATTGATAAGTCAAGTGTCAAGGCTTTTCTCGAAAAACAAAATTGAATCAAAACCAGAAAAGGCTAGATTACTTAGATGGCAAGTCTGAATGTCAATATTATTATTATGATATTTTCATTATAAAATCTCATGAAAATGTTCTTGCAGATTTTTTTGACACGAGATGGAAGGGCGTGTTCTTTGACGAGGTCCTTAAACGAGTAAGACATCCCAGGAAAACTTGGAGAGTCTAGAACGAGATTTTGGGACGTTATGTCTCAATGCGAAGTTGTTGTATTACTTCAATAGGCTGATCGGAAATCCGTTTCTAGTCAAATACGAGCATGCCGGTTCGCTCAATGACAATTGTTTAACACGCAAAGAGCCTCTCTCTTCAGCCGCATCTCCTACGATGCAAAAAGGGGTGAATCTGACAGGGCTCTAACCCGAAGGTTATGGATTCAAGTACCATAATCACAAGTGTTGCAGGTGATGCATCCCCTGAGGGTGTACAAACCGTAACGAATGTTGAAGCTCCAATGTCACAACCCGACTCTTCAAGTCAACCCACACCTCTGGAGTAAAAGAGGGAGAGTTGAATCTTAGGCCCACGACGAGAAAAATCTAAGGTTCAAATCGACGAGATTAAGATTTCTCCAATGCGGGTATATCAACGACAATGGGAGTAATTAGTTACAAGAAGAGGTATTAACCCGGAAAAAACAATGGTTGATATTTCAGGCAAGTATCCAGAGTTTGGATGAAACCAGAAGTCATCCAAATGAAGTTCAAGAATGGTATACTTTTGGAGCTTTAGCTTCAATTTTATCAGTATCACCCGGATTCCCACAAATTTCAAAATTACCGAAATGGATTGAGGAAGCCATTTACGAGACTTGGGCCAATAATCCACACTTGGACAGATGAGATATTTTGAGTCGTATTTTATCCGTGCGACTCCCGAACCAAAGTGAAAGAAAGGCTTTAATGAAGATTTTCATTTCATCAAGCTAAGAAGATCGGATGGAAATGCCTTAAAATATATCAAGCGGCTTCACCTAAGGAAGAAGTACCAGAGTATTAGTAGGAGCAATTTGAATCAATACGAAGCTTCTACACGACGAGCATGGGGTCTTTGGGTTTGTCTAATGAGAAATGGACAATGTCAAATATCCGTTTAAGTTTTTCAGAATTCAAAAATGGATCTTTCCTATCAATTCAATGACTGGATCAACAACATGATTCACAGAGGAGCTTTTTGAGATGAAGAGAAGAATTCTGCGGGAGAACAAAATTCGCGAGCAAAGAAACTTACCGAAAATTCTATAACATGGCGCATGTTGGTTATTTGGATTGACTCGATCTGTCAAGCATGCCCCGAACGAAGGAACCCGAGTTTGGGAAAGGTTTCCACCCAAACCCGACCGACAAGATCATGCGGTTGAAAAGGACAAGGGCCCAGCTCACAAGACGCGTTATCCTCTCGGAACCACGTAAACTAAATTCTTAAAATATTCCCCGACAAACATCACATGGGCTGAGTCACGCGGAAGAAAAAGAAAAACAGCTGGCGAGGCAATAATGTATGATATGACGTAAGCAGTGACGTCATAGATATCAACAAGATTTGAAGTCCGCCTTTGAAGTTCCGGACGGACTTATATAAAATGCAGGATTTGAAGGAAGCTGGGAACATCGAACATTTTCCTTAGTTTTCTTAGAATAAAATCTGAGTGAGAAATTTGTAATATTTTGAGTGTTTTAGTTTTAAGTTTTATGTATTTTGGAGTGCAAGCCTCATATATGAGAGGCTAAACAAGTATTCTCCTCCCAAAAGAAGATTACTAATGTAATAAATATTTCAATAAGTTCTTAGTAAAAAGGGCTTTCTGCTTCAACATGTCTTCATAATGTTCTATTGATTTATCTCGCTTAAAGATTCCTTAACGCTTGGAGTAGGAAACGAACCAAGGCTGTGCTGAACAGTTGCTGAAGGAGTCGGGTAACTTGCAGATCATCTTCCCTAAGGGTGAGGTTGAACATTGATGAGCTATTTGTCAAACGATCTGGGGGCAGTAATTTTTCGACTGGTGGTGTTGCGAGCCATTTTACCCAGTGCTGATTCGGTCAAAAAAGGTATGAATTTTAAGGGATTTATTAATTTTACGGAAGCATGTTGGACCTAATATGGTCGTGATGGACTATATCCATTTTATCAAAACCTTAGTCTAAAAACAAATTATGTAGAATTATGATTTTTACAAATGTATATCCTATTGAGTTTATAGGTAAAACCCGAGTGATCCAATTAAAACCTCCGAATAAAAGACTAGAACTAAGTTATCGGGAAAGCATGAGAGCAAAGTTGACGGAGACAATGGGGAAAAGCACAAGCGCATGCAAAAGAAAGGTAGAACCAATATATCCAGACTATTCGAATATCTGTACCAAGGTACGAACATTAATTTTAAGTTGAATTTTTGAAAGTCGAAAATATTTTCGATCCAAAGTTACATTCAGATTGTAGAATTTGTATAGATTCAGTTTTCGGGTTGAAGCATGATTTGCGTTACTATTTGATGAATTCAATTTCGAAAAGTATTTGGTGTACGGTTTTATGGTTCATATTTTTGCGTATCCATTACAATTATACAAAATGAAGTTTCTTGATTATTGAAGAATCTGAACATTACGGATTATTACTTATGGATGTGATTTTGTAAAATAGAATCTGGAGACTAGAATACATCATAGGAGTAAGGTTCTCTTTTAAGGAATTTTGAGTTTTTTTATTCAAAAAAAAAAAAAAGAGAACAAAATTCAGAAAATAAAAATCCGTTCACCTGCCTCACCGTCGGCGAACCACCATTGAACCCACACATCGACGCGTTGGCCGGCTGCTCGACGACGAAGATGGTGATCCTAGCAGACACCAGACGGCGAGGTTTGAGGCATCGGCCTGAGGCGGACGCGATGCGCTTCGCGCATCCTCGATGCGGTTGTGCAAGGCCGTCAAGGTAGTGGCAGTCTGCCGTTGATACTCGCTGATGATGATGCCCTGTGTTGGGCTTGATGGGAAGCATGAATGATGTTGGTGTAGTGGTGTTGGTGAATGGTGACGGATATGAGGTTGAGATGGTGACGATTTTCAGAGCATTTTTGAGAAGATGGATTTTTGGTACAAAAATCTTGAAATTTGGGGTTCGTTTGTAATTTTTAGAAATTATGGGTTATGTTTTAATAAGTCTTATTTTATGGGAATTTTCTGGATTTAGAATTTTTCTTTATGCCGCCCTCTTTACAGTTAATAATTTGTTAGACTTTCATGTTTCTGGAACATGATTTAGTGTTTCTTAATAATAAATTGTTAAAGGGCTTAAGTTGAATCTTTGGAATAATTTTAATTTAAGTCTAAATTTGGGTTTTTGGACTTGATTAAAATTAGTTCTTGTACACAATTTAGTATTGTGGACTTTATTTTAAATAAAGCTAAACTAAGAGATAGTGCATAAGTTGTTCAACTTATTTGTTTTTAAGAGTGGCAATGTATAAAATTGTGTTTATATTAAAGTTACTCTTGAAAGTGTTACTGATGCAAATTGAACAACCGATATGATTGATCTAAGTCAACTAGTGGTTGGTTGTTCATTATTGATGGTGTCATAGTTGCTTGGACTTTTGATAGAAGTAAACTTGTGTTGTTTTATCTTTCGTGAAATGAGAGTATACAACAATGTTTTTGCGAGTAATTACATTGTGTGGCTTGGAAGATTTCTTAGAAAGATTCCTTGTATAGATTCTAAAAGGGTCCTACTACTTTGTATTTTAATAATCAAGTTGTGATTTATAATACAAAGGATGAGAGAAAACATAGCAAACATATTGCTATAAGGCATAATCATATCGAAAGTATGATTAAAAAAGGAAAGATTGTACTAAGTATATCTCTACGAGTTATATGTTAGTTGATCTACTAACAAACGGTGAAAGGATCACAAAGATCATGAGAGATATGAGACTCTTACCGATTATAATAATGTCTTGATTGAAACCAACTATATCTTAAGGTACAAGTCGCACATTTGTCACCTTATGTATGAGAGTTAAAAAGGCAATTTAATATTAGACATTCGCGAAATGGAAAGCGGGATACATTTCATGTGCATATCTTAAAATAGTGGGGTGACACTATTTTCAAAGTATCGTATCGATCTATGCACTTTATATACCATAACAAGAAATTTGGATTTAAAATCCTTAATAGACTTATAGCATGTGGAATGCGTTATGGACATTCTTGACAAGTCTACCTATACAAGTAGAGAAGTGAGAGGCCGCTTCTTATGGATTATTCGGTAAAATCCTAGAGTACTTGTGAAACCAGGATTCAAAGACAAGGTCCATTACAAAGGTCTTTGCCAAGAACAAAAAGGAGCAAAGAATTAGCATAGTGAGAATATGTCTACTTTGTGTTGCATATTCAACCATAAAGTTAAAAAGGCTCGTCCACTTTATGGGTATTCACTATGTAAAACAAGTTGCATTTTTTTAAAATATTATATGTAAATTAGTGGGGATTGTTGTATATTTACATATAATATAGTGTGTTGCATTTATTGCATCTCATATCATAACATCATTTAGCTAGGCATTCATTTTATGCATGTATTATATTTTATATATTATTTGAAGGAGGAAAGAAATAAATAAACATGAAAAATGAGAATTATGTGAAAAGATGTGACTTTTCATGTAATGACATCCATTGGCAAGGATTACAAATGAAGAGATGCAACCTTTGGAATATTTATAACTTCCACCTTTTTGAGAAGGGATGCAACTTTTGATTGCAACCTTTGGAAGTCTATAAATACTTCTAACTATTCTACAAATTAGATGATGAAAAAGTGATGGAAAATGAATCCTTAATTTTCCTACGAGTTTTAATTTCTTTCCAACTTTCTACTATTGTTATTTTACAACTTGTGATTAATGCTCCTAAAAATTCTAGGAAGTGTAATCTTGGAATTTTTGTGAAATAGCTTTGTATCCGGAGGTTAATTCCTTGAGAACCATTTACACCGTAGTGTGAGGAATTAATATCTTAAATAAAGCATCTTTAAGATGTGCCTAGCCTATAAAAATTCGATTTCGTTTTCATAAACATACTCCATTACCCACTATTAGAAATATATACAACAACAATGCCCGTTGTTATTCCAACAACAACTAGTTGCTATTGAAACTGCTTTAAGTGGACCTCAAACAATTTGAGTGTACAGTTTTTTGGCAGGAAAAAGAAAACACTTTTTGGTGTTTGTAAATGACAATTTATGTGATTTTGTTTCATTTAATCGAGAATCGAGAGTAGGGTGACAGTAATCTTTGTATTTCCGGTTTTGCTTACGGGTTTAACATTTACAAACAAATAAACATTTTACAACTTTTTCACAAAACACTCTCGACTTTTGATTCTCAACTTCTAATTCTATTTGATTCTCAAATATTTTACTTGTGCTACAATAAATCACTTGTTAAAAGCATAAGTTCTTACAAACTCTCCCAATGTTTAAGTCCATTGCAATCAATTCTTTTTACAAATCCTAGTTTGCTCAAACTTCAAAATCATAGAAACGATAGCTTTATATTTCAGGAAACATGGCAACTTGAGCAGATCTTTTCCTGTCAAGTTGTCATTTATATAACTAATCACAGTTCTGTTGTTTTCCTGGACACTCAATATGTGCAGCCACTTCACGCTTCACATTTAATAACATGAACCTTACTGTTTAACGTTCAACCAATAATGATATTAAATCGTAAGACTGCATCGGGGATATGGATATTTTAATTCCATCAATGGACAAAGTATCTGTTTTATTCTCAGTTCAAATGGCCTGATGCACTATCAGACCACAGGTTAAGTTTGGTAGGCTGACATTGCTGACTAATCATATTTAATTTGTACGTCTAAAACACAACCGATTACCTAAGATAGGCAGATCAACAGAATGCAAATGAATTTCTGAGCACATATCATTATCTCATAAGGGTCGTTTGAGGGCCTTGTCGTTGGTGTTGTTAGGGAACAATGATTAACGGATGACAAATGCTTGTTCATTTAATTCCATTAAAATCTTTTCTAAACAACTCCATGTGATTCTTCATGTTCTTATGTTTCTCTAATTTCACCACCCACCACAAAATCCACTCATATCTAGATTTTTTATTAAATGGCATCTACAAATTCAACTATATAAATATGTGCATATAGAAAAGATTATGAGCTAACAACCACCAAACAAGTTCTCAGTAAAACTCACCTTCCTCAGTTTCCAATTCTTTCTTACAGTCTCAACTTTCTGATTCAACAATATTATTTACTTTATTTTAGTACAAATATGGCGATTCGACAGATGCTTAGACGATCTTTATCAAACGAAAAAAGATCAGCTTCACCAGGAAATCATGATGTTCCAAAGGGCCATTTTGCAATTTATGTTGACGAAAGTGAAAAGAAGCGTTTTATCGTTCCATTAACATTCTTGAACCACCCTTTGTTTCAAGATTTGTTAAGTCAAGCCGAAGAAAAATTTGGATTTCATCATCCAATGGGTGGCCTTACCATTCCGTGCAGTGAGGATATATTCATTAATCTCAGCTCTTCCTTGGCTAGAACATGATATATAGACTAAGTTTTAGAGGAGACTCAATTTTGTATACTAGCTAGTTGATGTACAAATAATTTATGTTTTTCTTTTTCTACACACAGAAGATTGTTTGTCAGGAGAAGAATGTATCCCTGGACAAATTCAAGTATATATTTATTCAAATTGGTACATATCAGAGCTAGTTTTTTCAGATGCAAAAAAAAAAAAAGCATTATCTGGTTTTAGTTCTTATCAAAAATTCTTTAGCTCAACATTTCAAATGTTTGTCATTTACTTTCTTGCTTTTTATTGTTTATTTTCCATTAAATATACTGCGAAAACAATGAACAAACAAGATTTGGCAAGATTCAAGAAGATCATGCATGATCACCAAATCCCTTCTTAAGATTGGTGTGGGGACATGGTGCTTGTGTAACACAGAGATCACTCTTCTGTCAAGGAAATAACCGTATCGTGCTTTTTTAAGGTCAAAGGTCTCAAGTTCGAGTGCCACCTCTCTACCACTTGGCCGAACCTGTTGCACCACGCACACGTCTTGCCTTAGTACAGTTTGCTTGGCGCACAGGGCTTGCCAAGTGCAGTTTACCTAGTGTGGTTTGGGGGCTATTGGTACATTTGCAAATTCTTTAAGATAAGAAGTTACTTGCATTGTCTCCAAATGAAAGAAAACTGATTTCTTTCTTTGTTACCCGAATTTTTTTTTTGTATCAACTCAACGATACAGTTGTTCTTGATTAAAATCCTTTGTTCTGATCATGACCTGTATGAAGATACAACACTCTCTTTTCCTGTAACTCTGTTTCTGGAGAAGATATCAGCGCCTAGTTAACATTTTTCTTCTAATCCTGAATGAGTCTATTATTCTGCCAGGTTCTGTGTATAGGCTGTTCTGTTATCAAAAAAACAAGATTTGTCAAGAAGAATGTGAATAAGTTATCAACCGGATTGGAGATATTCAATTATATTACAGCTGGATTCAAGTTAGTGGATATATAATAAAGCTTCTACAGGTCTTTTCTGAAAGCCTGTGCATTTATTTCTAGATTCTCGAATGGTCTCTGCTAGGGAATTAGATGAATTTTGGACAAGGTGCTTGTACAATTCAAAATAGTTCTATTCACTTTTTTTCCTGTCAATTTGTCAACCATAGTTCCTTTAAATTTCAGCAGATCATTATTCATGGCCCTTCATACTTATCCTTTTTCATGCAACATTTATTTATGTGAACCTTTATGTTGATAAATTGTAAATCAATTAAACTTTTAGTTCACTCATTAGACCAGAATCCTTTTGTTCTCAATTAAAATGGTCAGTTATATATTAGCTGACCTTAAAATCTTGATGCACTAGCATTGCTAATCAAACATGTTTATACATGTCTAATGTATGGCAGGTAGAAATGGAATGCAAAACCGAGTCGAAATTTTTTAAGCATAAATGAGACAGCACATATCATTATCACATTGTCTACAGAGGGTCCTAGCGGACTTTGTTGCTGGAGTTGGTTAGGGGACAATGTTATGCAGATGACAAATGCTTCGTTTTATTACATTAATATCTCTTGTGTTGATATGAAGACAACTCCATGTGATTTCTCATGTGCTTATGTTTCTCAAACTTCACCAGCCACCACAAAATTCACTCCCCTCTATGCCACTCATTTCTTGATTTTTATGACATGTATTAAATATCACCTATATATGTATGTGTATTCAAAAACTTACAAGTCACAACCAGCAAGCAAGAGTACTTCAAAAACCTCAGCTTTCGCAGAAACTATTCATATCTATCGTTCGTTCTCGCCTTGTGCTTTTCAGCAAGATTTACTAAAGTACAACTATGGCCATTCGCCAGATGCTTAGACGGTCTTTATCTTCTGATAAAAGAACAGCTTTGGCAGGAGCTAATGTTCCAAAGGGCCATTTTGCTGTTTATGTTGGGGAAATTGAAAAGAAGCGTTTTGTCGTTCCACCATCCTTCATTTCAAGATTTGCTAAGTCAAGCTGAAGAAGAATTTGGATTTGATCATCCAATGGGTGGCCTTACAATTCCGTGCAATGAAGATATATTCATAGTTCTCGCCTCTCGTTTTGCTAGAACATGATGTATACTGAGATTTAGAAGAGTAAAATTTTGTATACTAGCTAGTTAATGTACATTTTTTATTGTTATATTTTTTTTCCTCTCTTTTTCCTTTTTCAACACACAAAAGATAGTTTATTCAGGAAAGAATGTACCCTGGACAAATTGAAGTGAAACATATCAAATATATTGATCTATTTTCAGGTTCAAAAGCATACACAGACATATGGGGGACTAATTATTCTGGGAAGATACTGTTTTATTTACGGCTTAAAGGATCCAACTTTTGGAGTGATATTCAAGATTGGCTGTCAAAAGTTTAGGTTGTACGTGATTACCTATCAAAAAAATTTATTTCTGTTTCGTCAGAGAAATTTTTCTACCCCAAAATTTGATTTCCTAGGAAAACTTATATTTTTTATTAAATTTTTTATCATTTAATTATGGATTTATTGCAGAAACTACCCAGAGGTTTAGCTTAATTACAAAAACACCAAGTTATCTTTTAAGTTATATATATCCACCTACTATTTGTTTTTAGCTTACGAAATTGTAAAATCAAGAAGAGATATTTGTTAGGTAAATACAATCCTCAAGCGGGCATTTGTAATCTTGAAAATCAATTGTAGTTTTTTTGTAATTATCCCTTTAATTATAATAGTTTTTGCAGCGTCAACTTTTAAAAAACATTTACTCATATTTAAAAATAATTAATTACACAAAATCAATTAGTAGAATTTTCTAATCTATATCTATACTCTATATATATATATATTACATTTTATATTTATATATTTATATATTGATATTATATTATTTATATCTGTATATATATAACAAGAAATGGTTTCTAAATATGTTATCCCGCCTAAAAAGACTTGCTAAACAAATTGGTGACATTTTTTTGTTGATTTTTGATTAATATGGAAGACTGTTTTCAAAATGGGAATGTTTGACCTCTTTATTGCTGATTTTTGTTGTCATAATTCTTGATTATCGATATTCATAGAAAATTAACATACAAAATTTAAATATGACAATTTATTTTCTAAAAATGTTAACTTTGAAATTAAATATTTGTTATTATGGTATGATTAATATTAAGAATTATAATTGATTGCAATCCGATTATTTATGTTAATATCAATCACTACTAACTACGGATTTTGATAACATTTGAATTATTATTGTAAACTAAATATTTATTTTTGACAAGTAATTAATATTTATGATACGATTTTGATTTTAGAGAAAAAAAAAGAAAAAATCACAGATTGAAATTATTTTATTGACGTGAATCGAAAATTCATATCCTAATATCTAACTATTCCAAAAAATCCAAAACTTTTGGGATCCAATACAAAATAGTTCAATACAGAGTACATATTTAAATAATATAAATTAAAATCTGATCAAATATAATTACAATATGAGTGCATAATTATAATATATACTTTTCATACTTAAATCTTCTTCAAAACACCTATAAATATGAGTTTTTCTTGCAGGAAAATTTGCATTCATATTTCATCTCATTTCGAAAAATCCTCTGTCGTTGCTTTCTTTATCTAAAAAATGGCATCAATGCTTTCTCATATTAAAGACTTTAAGATGTCAAAATCACAATGAGCAATGGGCTATGAAGCTACGTCTAATTCGTCTCTACGAGAAACCATCATACAATGATTGAACGAATACAAATAGTTTGGAATGTGTTTTTCACGACTCGGAGGTCTGATTTTTATTTTACCATTATTAAGAACTTATCACATATAATATCGATGATGTCTTTGTGATTTCTATTACTGCAGAGAGATAGAGTATACAATAATATACGAAAAGCAAATATCACACAATATAAATGAATTCTAATTGGGGGAAACATATATCTAAACGGAAACTAAGAAAATAAAGTTTCTACTGTGGGCCTGGGCTTCAAAATATAAGATTAATATTTATTGGGTTGAGATTTTTTATTTGTGCTTGGGCTCTTAATATAATTTGCCTTTATTTTATTGTTTTCAAATTAGTCTTGAAATTAAATTTCATTAATTCTAATTATCTTATATTTCATTTTAATCAAAAAAATAGAATTTTTTTTTCAATTTTTTAAACTATGGCAATCATATATAATATATTAAATATTTACTGAAAGTAAGAGGAATAATTGAGAAATAATATATAGTTATTTTTTTGTAGAACAATATTATATGTAACGAAATAAAAATGATATTGAATTATAAATTTAAGTAATAATCTATGTTATTCCAATTAAACTGGTGTAATATATAATAGTAGATACCGATTTATTGTAAATTATATTTTAATTTTTAAAACATATCAATATATGCAGAAGATAAATTAATAGGATATTAGTGTTGACCTATTTTTTTTTATAATTTTTGAATTTTCTAGGTAAATTAATACTTTTTTTGGTAACATATATAAGAAAAAATGCATTCCTTTTATATTTTTACCCATTCAATAATTGTGAAGTATTTGTTTATATTTCTTTACAACATTTATTTTTTATACAACTTATTCAATCAATTTTTTTTCCCAGAAAATCGGACATGCAGTATCACAAGCTACATCTTCAAATATGTCTAAGAGAAATAATTTTATGAAAGCCACCAATTTTTATATGTTTACCCATTTTTGTACATTTTTATATTCATCGATAATATGATTTTTATAGGCATGCAATTTAAATCCAACGACACATCCACGCACTTAGTCCCCCACCGTGCATCGCACGGCAAAATACTAGTTATTATTATATTATTAAAAGTGTAAATAGGTTTTAAGGTTTCTTGAAAATTTTGATTTACCAAAATTGCCCTTATAGTAAAGTTAGCTTTAAGGGCGATTAAGTAGTTTTCCATATTGATTTTGCTTTTATTTGTTTAATAATATTGACAATTATCTCTTTATATTCTAAAATCTTTTTACATGATTTATTTCAATTTAAATTCTTAGAATGTTTGAAGTATTTAGATAATATTCATTTTATACTATTCTAGATATCGAAAGTTTTCCAACCATATGCCATAAGCATATATAAAAGACTTCATATGAGAGAATTTTAGCCATTTAAAGTTGAGTGTTATGCAAAATGTAAATTTATAATATTTTTATTTAATTTCCTAAATAACTAAATACATTAAAAAGAAAAAAGAGTATGAATTTACAGCAAATAGAAGAGAAAAAATAAATAAATAAAATAACTAATTCAATTTTATTCTAGATAAATAACAGGACAAAATATATTTTATAAACTTCACTATTGGTTGGAAATATCCATATAATAATAAATTTATCATATATAACACAACCTAAATTGTGAGATAATATTTTCTTTGGTTGGAATAAATGATACATTTTTCAGGATGGGAAGATGGAAATTTGCTACCATTGAAAATTTCAAGGAATTTTATGTTTTCCCATAAAAAATAATTAGTTTTTAAGATAAGTTAAATATAATTTTTTAATAATTTTTTTAATAAATATTAATTTGTTTCTAAAATTTATTCATTAATCTTTAAGTATGTTTGTTCCCGTAATAATGGATATACAGTTTAACATGATTTAGATTCAATTATTAGTTTATATTATTTGTGTATTCTTTTGATAAAAGAAACTCGATCATTGTGACCATATAATGTGAGGCCCCGAATTTTAACAACGTGAGATACGGTGTTATGTAGTGATTATTTATTCGGCTATGTATCACAAACCTATTCTTAATGAAACGCGAATCTACTTTTATTTATTTCTTCCAACGTCAATTACGCATTTCGCATTTTTGGAGCTTAGCAATTTTATATTCTCCTCTAGTATTAATACTTGATCGAATGACTACGACTTTAGAAATATTAGACCCTCGAAAATTTAGGAGTACATTTTGATCCTTATCCAAATATTTCATCTTATTCTATATTCATCCCAACCAACTTCCAATTTATTTTTCGATTACACATTTCTTATTTCACATCTTTATTTTAAATTTCTAAATATTTAATTATGGATATTTATACATTTTATTTTTTTTCCCCTCAATTTTATAAAGAAAAGAAACTAAATATTTTTTTCTTTTTTCCTAATTTTCGAAATTACCACTTTAAATGGGGAAAATAACTCAAATTTTCTTCTATCACTATTTTATCATTTTGTATCTCCCAACTAATTATTATTGGACAAAAAAATAAATAAAATTTTGATAATTTCATTTCTATTTTATTTTATGTCTTCCAAGCCTACAACTAAAAATCTTCCTACAAATCCCACTAACCCTTAGTCAAACAAATGAATTTTAAATTTCCCTCTAAAACCTAGCTTTTGGCTTCATGTCCCTAATAAAGAAAGCTAGTTATTTTTTTTTTTGCTAAATCCCTAATTATTCCCATTAACTATCATTAATCTCCCAAGCAAAAATCCTCTCCCTTCTCTCTAAACATTCTCCTACTTCTTTCTACAAATTTCTTCATATCTTCAAACCTTCTTCATATCTTCAAACAATCTTCATATCTTCAAAACACACATTCTTCAAATCTTCAAACAATCTTCATATCTTCAAAACACACATTCTTCAAATCTGCAAACAATCTTCATATCATCAAAACACACATTCTTCAAATCTCCAAACAATCTTCATATCTTCAAAACACACATTCTTCATATCTTCAAACAATCTTCATATCTTCAAATATTTCTTCATATCTTCAAACACACCTCCCTCATAACTTCAAACACTTCTTCATATCTTCAAACACACTTTCTTCATATCTTCAAGAATAATTTCTTCATATCCTCAAACACTTTCTTCTTTCTTCAAACACTTAACAAAAACACAAGAACTTTTCTTACTTCTTTATTTTCGAAACTATCACTACTACAATGTAAGAATTTTTCTTCTTCAATCTATTCTTATACCTTCTAGCTCACCTCTTTCACCTTCTAATTTTAGTTTGATTTTTGATTTTGAGGTATACTTAGAAGATCATTTGAGGATATTAAGAGACTTGAGGTCATCTTGAAGAAGAAATTGTGTAGAAGTTGGACTATAAGGTAAGAAATTGGATTTTTAGTACATTTTCTCCTTCTCTTTCTATTTTCCAAATTTTGATACTCCATTTTCATTTTTGGACTTTTAGGGGCTGACCTTAAGAGTTGTTTTAAGAGTGAGCAAAGAGACCCATTTTGAGACCTCTACTAGTCTCATTTCATCTACTACATAAGGTAAGTGTAGTTTTACCAATATTCTTCACCTCTTTCTTCTTTCCTTAAATTTTTAACCTCATTTCCTAACTCCTACATATCGTTTTGGTATTCTTTGACCTAGGGGGCTGACCTAAGTCCCTTCTCCTTCAAGAGTGATTTATTTCATCTTTTACCAACAAGTTCATTTTTAAGGTGGGTGGAAAAATCCTTTCAACTTCTATGTGTTTTACTTAAAAATACATGTAGTATTTTGATTTTGAGAACTTGAGATATATATTATGTATTGCATGCTATTTTCTTGTATCAAGATGGAAAAATTCTCAAGTGTTGCTCAAAAATGCGATTTATCGAAAAATAGGGCATACATGTACACTTTATTGTTATACTTGATGAAATTTTGTATGAGAACGATATGTATGTGTATGACTCTTGAAATCTATGTTTTGAATGATTTATAACCTGGACAAGTCGAGCATAATTGATTAAATTTCACCTATTGGACTTAAAATGCAAAAATGGAAAGTTGGTGGACTTAATTGCAAGAAAATAAAACTTAAGGGATCCCTCTATAATTTTTGATTTTTGGGACTGAACTCAGGTTCAAAAATTATGTTTTGACATTTTAATAAAGTTTTAAGAGTTTTTAGATAAATAAATCAACCCTTAAAAGCCCAAGGACTAGATTGTAAATTTTTTAGAAGATTAAGGGCTATTTTGTAATTTTCGAAACTGTACCAGACCCTGATTTTAAAATTTGGAATTTTAACTCTTAAGGGACTGGAATAACATATTTTAAGTGTATTCCTATAATACAAGTGTTTAGAGCTTGGAAAGTAATTTTATAAAAATTGAGGACCAAATTGTAAAAGATTAAACTTGAGGACCAAAATACAATTTCCAGGACTTATGGAGTCCATGCACCTGGAAATATTAATTTAACTATAACATAATTATATCTTGGACACAAGGTTCAAATTTCATAACAATTGGACCCTAAAAGCCTTAAAGGCAATTATTTCAAAATGGGACAAAAATGAGATTGTCAAGGTTAAGGGACATATACTTGCTTCTTTTAAAAACTGCTTTTGTCCCAATATCCCATTGACCTTAGTGACATTTTACAACCGGAATCACATTAAAATCCCTTCCGGTTTGTGAGATCCAATTATTTTAAACTTAGAGCCGAAATGACAATTTTAACAAATTTGGGGCCAATGTGAGAATTTTATAAAAACTCGACCTCATAATTTTTCAAGGTCGGGACATTTATATATTTAACTTTTAACCCCAAAAGTAGTGATTTTTACAAAACGGGACTAATTGTAAATTTTCTTTTAACAAGGACCTAACTCAAAATTATTTTATTTTTAAAGAAACAACCCTGGACTCTCGACTTTAATAATGAATTAAAAATGTTTTATTTTCTCAAAAATCCCTTGTCTTATCGGATTGTCTTGACCGATTAATACCGATCGCGGGGCGACTTCCTCGTCTTGCGATTTCGAATCTAATACGGGACTTATGTTCCACCTAATCTTTCAAGATCCGAAGATTGCTTATCCTCCCGATAATCATCTTCATCCAAATAAGTCCACCAACGCCATAATTACCACTCGCGATTTTCAAAAATTTTCATGAATCGCTTCCCGAATCAATATACTCATTGCCTGGTTGACTACCCGAACGTATATTTAATTTTCTCGCTGAGTCAACTTGGTGTGTCGAGCTCACGTCGGAATGGATACGTCGAGGATGGAACCAGACATGCTCCGCTATTCCACTCTCGGCCCCATCGCCCTAATCTCACAAATCGAGGGACGTAGTTTGTCCAAGGGAAGCGGGTCGTAGTACTTGAGGTGTAATCATGATTATGACGAATCCGAGCCTTGCTAGCTCAGCGTGGATTTTGTCTTTGCTATGGAGCGATAAGGTGACAGGTCTCGGACCATCATGAACGGGAGTTACAAGGAGAACGAAGGAATGTTTGTCGATCCACACGATTCCGGAGTTAATCGTAACGTTTGGTTGGCGCTACACATCGACGCAACCGCTACTTGTAATGCATGGGTTGGGGCTACATACCGACGCAACCACTAATTGTCTTGCATGAGATTGGCGCTACACATCGACACAATCCTCTGTCTTGCTTGAATCATCGTGCATGTGTGACCACGAACTATTTCTTAAAAATCGTATAAATATATTACTTAATATATATATATATATATATATATATATCACGATGCTTGTGGGCTATGTGTGAAATCATACATCATACCTCACGCGTTTTTCATACAATTGTTTTCTCGCATTAACTATATATATCGCCACACTTGCACACGATCACCCCATCCACCGAGATTTTGTCTCACTCCCTCCCGTTTTCTAACCTTTAGATGAAGAGTACGTTGAAGACGTTGAACCTACCACAGATTGAATCCCTACCATTGATGTGGAGAGACATTTCTTTTACTTTTATTGTTGATTGGACTTCTTCATTTTATTTTGTTTGATTTGTAAGTTAAATTCGGACAATCTATTGGGTTGTATTCGGATACCGTCGCACCTTATGATGTAATTTGTATTTGTGTTTATTTTAATTACATTGCATTTATTTTAATTACGTTGCATTAGACTCTTTTCACTTGAAGTTTCGTATCATTGGTTTAGATTGTTGATTTATTTTCTGTTTAAGTGATTGATCGTCGTCGCGTCGCGTTTGGGGCGTGACAGTTATGGTATCAGAGCTCGGCTAGTAAGATGGAAACTTACACCGAGCTGACCCAGGATAGGTTCCTCTGACCTTGGATTGGGTACCGCTACTAGATGACCTAAGTTGAATCTTGGATGAATATTTGAACTCTTTTGGGTTGTTATAGTGTTAAGATATCCGGATATTCCTCTATTTGGATGTTAGGTGATTTAGAAAATCCGTGATTTAGAGATTATAATGCCTGATATGGTGAGACTCGAAGAATATGAGGATATCTCTTGATAAGTATATGATTTGGATATGATATATTATGGGATCTAGACACCTAATGATATTACTTTGGGAAAATGATAATAGGGGAATCACTAAGTATAATGATCAATGATAATACCCTTGTGTTATTCATTCTCAAGTACTTGCATAAGCTTAAGTAAGGGAATTTGACTTGTGGTTTAGGTATCACGGATAAAATACATTAAGGATGTGACTATTATACGATCTCGACTAGATGTTACCACTAAATATCCCTCCCAAGGATAGGCGAACTATTTGATCAACTTCAAGGAGCGACGATGTACTCAAGTTTGATTTACAATAAGGATATTATCAATCAAGATCCGTGAAGAAAACGTTTCCAAAACGGCATTTCAAACAAGATATGGACACTACGAGTTTGTAGTGATGCCTTTCGGTCTGACGAACGCACCAGCAACATTTATGGATCTGATGCATCGAGTCTTTCAACCTTATTTGGATCAATTCGTAGTGATATTCATTGATGACATACTCGTATACTCTAAGTCTAGAGAAGAGAATGAACGTCATCCGGAAATTGTTTTGGAGACACTACGAGAGCACAAGTCGTATGCCAAATTCAAAGAATTGCGAATTTTGGCTTAGTGAATTCGCATTCTTGGGACACATAGTATCCTTTGGGATCGCCGTAGACCCTTCGAAGGTACAAACGGTGGTTGAATGGAAACAACCCGAGTCTCAGAATGAGAGATAAGAAGTTTCTTAGGACTATTTGGATATTATCGAAGATTTATCCAGGATTTCTCTAAGATAGGACCACTCACTCGCCTAACCCAAAAGCAAGTCAAGTTTGTGTGGAACGACAAGTGTGAGGCTAGTTTCAAGAGTGAAGAAACGACTCACTCTGACTCGATCTTAGCCCTTCCAAAGGGAAAGTAAAACGTCGTCGTCTACAGTGATGCATCAAAGGAAGGACTAGGAGCGGTGCTCTGCGCAGGAAGGAAAGGTCATCGCTTATGCATCACGAAAGCTCAAGCCGTATGAGGCCAACTACCCAACGCATGACTTGGAATTGGCGGCGACAATATTCACGTTAAAGAAATGGACGCACTATCTCTACGGAGCAACCATCACGATTTTCACGATCACAAGAGCTTGAAGTATCTATTCTCTCGAGAAAGACCTCAATGCGAGGCAACGGAGATGGATGGAGTTAATTGAGGACTATCACTTTGATATTCAATACCATCCCGGGAAAGCTAACGTAGTAGCCGACGCCTTGAGCAGAAAAGGCGAGTTTAGCCGGACTAATGATTCGAGAGTGGAAATCATTAGAAGAGTCGAGCACTTGAGATCCGACGAGAACCAATACTCATATTTCATGTGCTAACATTTGATTAAACCCGATCGATGAACGAGATGTGCATCTTCAAAAACTTAAAGAGAAGATACTTAAGGGAGAGAGTTCGAGAATCCTCGGTACATGAAGATGGAATTATTATATTCCAAAAATCGAGTTTGTGTCCGAGTGACGAAGCAGATTAGGAATAGAATCCTCGCGGTGCACACACGCTCGAAATACACTATACATCCTGGAGGAAACAAGATGTATAAAGACTTGAAACAGAATTATTGGTGGGTAAACGTGAAAACCAGGTAGCGAGTTTGTTGCGAGATGTTTGACTTGTCAACGAGTAAAAGCGAACACCAACGATCATCTAGTTTATTACAATCGTTGAGAATCCAGAGGAAATAGCAACACATAACAATGAACTTTGTGAAGGATCTACCAAGGACACGAGGAGGCCATGATGTTGTATGGGTAGTCATAGACCGACTCACGAAATCGCACACTTCTTACCCATGAAGAAAACCGACGGCTTGCGAAACTTGCAGATTTATATCCAGAGATCATTCGATTGCATGGAGTGCCGGTCGATATAGTGTCTGCGAGAGACCCGAGGTTTGTCTCCAGATTTGGAAATGCTTACATGAGGAGGTGGGTACCTCGCTAAGTTTCAAAGACAACAAACACATCCACAAACTTATGGCGGACCGAGCAAACGATTCAAACCCTGGAAGGCATGCTGCGAGCATGCACGTTAGACTTCCAAGGAAGTTAGTATTCACACTTACCATTGGCCAAGTTCTTTATAATAACGAGCTATCGAGGCCACAATTGGGATGGCACCATACGAAGCCTTGTATGGGCGGAAGTGTAGATCCCCACTACACTTTGGGAGATTGATGACCAATGGACTCCAAAAGAGAAACGAAAGTCACCATCGATTCTAAAGGTCGACTTAGTTCGGGAGGCCATGGAGAAGGTCAAGTTGATCAAGGAACGGATCCGCACGGCTCAGAGCCGCAAAAGAGTTATGCGGACAAGAGGAGAAAGGACTTGGAATTTGAAGCGGAGATGAAGTATTTCTCGGACTCTTGCCGGCTGAAAGGATTGATCAATCCAAAGAAGGGAGGCAAACTAAGTCCGAGATATATTGGACCTTAAAAATTTTGCGAGAGGATCGGGAAGTTAGCCTACCAACTCAAGTTACTAGCACAATATGCGAGAATGCACGATGTATTCTACGTATCGAGGTTAAAGAAGTATCAACCGGATCACGAGCGTATCATCACCCAAGATACTCCACCTATGATGGAAAATTTATCCTACATCGAGAAACCAACTGGATTATTCGGTTGCGTAATAGAGAGATTTTGATGGTTAAAGTGGTATGGCGAAACCACAAACGAGACGAAGACGCAGCGTGGGGGATGGAAGAATACATGAAGAATCAATATCTAGAGTTGTTCTCAAGAGAATTTGGGACCAAATTCTTTTAAGGAGGGTGAATGTGAGGCCCGAATTTTAACACGTGAGATACGGTGTTATGTAGTGATTATTTATTCGGCTATGTATCACAAACCTATTATTAATGAAATGCGAATCTACTTTTATTTATTTCTTCCACCGTCAATTACGCATTTCGCATTTTTGGAGCTTAGCAATTTTATATTCTCCTCTAGTATTAATGCTTGATCGAATGACTACGACTTTAGAAACATTAGACCTCGAAAATTTAGGAGTACATTTCGATCCGTATCCAAATATTTCATCTTATTTTATAATTCATCCCAACCAACTCCCAATTTATTTTTCGATTATAAATTTCTTATTTCACATCTTTATTTTAAATTTCTAAATATTTAATTATGGATATTTATACATTTTATTTTTTTCCTCAATTTTATAAAGAAAAGAAAACAAATATTTTTTTTTTTTCCTAATTTTCGAAATTACCACTTTAAATGGGGAAAATAACTCAATTTTTCTTCTATCACTATTTTATCATTTTGTATCTCCCAACTAAATTATTATTGGACAAAAAAAAATAAATAAAATTTTGATAATTTCATTTCTATTTTATTTTATGTCTTCCAAGCCTACAACTAAAAATCTTCCTACAAATCCCACTAACCCCTTAGTCAAACAAATGAATTTTAAATTTCCCTCTAAAACCTAGCTTTTGGCTTCATGTCCCTAATAAAGAAAGCTAGTTATTGTTTTTCCTAAACCCTAATTATTCCCATTAACTATCATTAATCTCCCAAGCAAAAATTCTCTCTTCTCTCTAAACATTCTCCTACTTCTCTCTACATATTTCTTCATATCTTCAAACCTTCTTCATATCTTCAAAACAATCTTCATATCTTCAAAACACACATTCTTCAAATCTTCAAACAATCTTCATATCTTCAAAACACACATTCTTCAAATCTCCAAACAATCTTCATATCTTCAAAATACACATTCTTCATATCTTCAAACAATCTTCATATCTTCAAACATTTCTTCATATCTTCAAACACACCTCCTCATAACTTCAAACACTTCTTCATATCTTCAAACACACTTTCTTCATATCTTCAAGAATAATTTCTTCATATCCTAAAATACTTTTTCTTTCTTCAAACACTTAACAAAAAACAAGAACTTTTCTTACTTCTTTATTTTGAAACTATCACTACTACAATGTAAGAATTTTTCTTCGTCAATCTATTCTTATACCTTCTAGCTCACCTCTTTCACCTTCTAATTTATGCTTGATTTTTTATTTTGAGGTATACTTAGAAGATCATTTGAGGATATTAAGAGACTTGAGGTTATCTTGAAGAAGAAATTGTGTAGAAGTTGGACTATAAGGTAAGAAATTGGATTTTTAGTACATTTTCTCATTCTCTTTCTATTTTTCAAATTTTGATACTCCATTTTCATTTTTGGACTTTTAGGGGCTGACCTTAAGAGTTGTTTTAAGAGTGAGCAAAAAGACCCATTTTGAGACCTCAACTAGTCTCATTTCATCTACTACACAAGGTAAGTGTAGTATTTTGATTTGGAGCACTTGAGATATATATTATGTATTGCATGCTATTTTCTTGTATCAAGATGGAAAAATTCTCAAGTGTTGCTCAAAAATGCGATTTATCGAAAAATAGGGCACACATGTACACTTTATTGTTATACTTGATGAAATTTTGTATGAGAAGGATATGTATGTGTATGACTCTTGAAATATATATTTTGAATGATCTATAACCTGGACAAGTCGAGCATACTTGATTAAATTTCAACTATTGGACTTAAAATGCAAAAATGGAAAGTTAGTGGACTTAATTGCAAGAAAATAAAACTTAAGGGACCCCTCTGTAATTTTCGATTTTGGGACTGAACTCAGGTTCCAAAATTATGTTTTGACATTTTAATAAAGTTTTAAGAGTTTTTAGATAAATAAAATCAACCCTTAAAAGTCCAAGGACTAGATTGTAAAATTTTAGAAGTTTAAGGGCTATTTTGCAATTTTCGAAACTGTACCAGTCCCTAATTTTAAAATTTTGAATTTTACCTCTTAAGGGATTGGAAATAACATATTTTAAGTGTATTCCAAAAATCCAAGTGTTTAGAGCTTGGAAAGTAATTTTATAAAAATTGAGGGACCAAATTGTAAAAGATTAAACTTGAGGACCAAAATACAATTTCCAGGACTTATGGAGTCCATGCACCTGGAAATACTAATTTAACTATAACATAATTATATCTTGGATCCAAGGTTCTAATTTCATAACAATTGGACCCCTAAAAGCTTTAAAGGCAATTATTTCAAAATGGGACAAAAATGAGATTTTTAAAAGTTAAGGGACATATACTTGCTTCTTTTAAAAACTGCTTTTGTCCCAATATCCCACTGACCTTAGTGACATTTTACAACTGGAATCACATTAAAATCACTTCCGGTTTGTGAGTTCCAATTATTTTAAACTTAGAGCCGAAATGACAATTTTAACAAATTTGGGGCCAATGTGAGCATTTTATAAAACCTCGACCTCCAAACTTTAAAAACCTGAATCTCTGAACAATTTAGAGAATTTAAGAACTGACCTCATAATTTTTCAAGGTCGGGACATTTATTTATTTAACCTTTAACCCCAAAAGTAGTGATTTTTACAAAACGGGGCTAATTATAAATTTTCTTTTAACAAGGACCTAACTTTTTTTTTTTTTTAAAGAAACAGCCCTGGACTCTCTCGACTTTAATAATGAATTACAAATATTTTATTTTCTCAAAAATCCTTTGTCTTATCGGATCGTCTTGGCCGATTAATACCCCGATCGCGAAGGGCGACTTCCTCGTCTTGCGATTTGAATCTAATGCGGGACTTATGTTCCACCTAATCTTTCAAGATATGAAGATTGCTTATCCTCCCGATAATCATCTTCATCCAAATAAATCCACCAATGCCATAATTACCACTCGTGATTTTCAAAACTTTTCATGAACTGCTTCCCGAATCAATATACTCATTTGCCTGGTTGACTACCCGAGCGTGTATTTAATTTCCGCCTTGCTAGCTCAAGGGACGGAGTTTGTCCAAGGGAAGCGAGTCGTAGTACTTGAGGTATAATCATGATTATGACGAATCCGAGCCTTGCTAGCTCCAGCGTGGATTTTGACTTTGCCTATGGAGCGATAAGGTGGCAGGTCTTGGACCATCATGAGCGGGAGTTACAAGGAAGAACGAAGGAATCATGCATCGATCCAAACGATTTCGAAGTTAATCGGAACATTTGGTTGGCGCTACACATCAATACGCAAATCGCTACTTGTAATGCATGGGTTGGCGCTACATATAAATACGCAACCACTAATTATCTTGCATGGGATTGGCGCAACACATCAAGACGCAATCCTCTGTCTTGCTTGAATCATCGTGCATGTGTGACCACGAACTATTTCTTAAATGTATAAATATATTACTTAATATATATTTATCACGATCTTTAATGGGCTATGTGTGAAATCATGCATCATACCTCATGCGTTTTCATACAACCATTTTCTCGCATTAACTATATATATCGCCACACTTGCACACGATCACCCCATCCACCGAGATTTTGTCTCACTCCCTCCTATTTTCTAACCTTTAGATGAATAGTACGTTGAAGACGTCGAACTACCACAGATTGAATCCCTACCATTGATGTGGAGAGACATTCCTTTTACTTTTATTGTTGATTGGACTTCTTCATTTTATTTGTTTGGACCGTAAGTTAAATTCGGATAATCTATTGGGTTGTATTCGGATCCGTCGGACCTTAAGATGTAATTTGTATTTGTGTTTATTTTAATTCCATTGCATTATACTCTTGTCACTTGAAGTTTCGTATCATAGGTTTAGACTGTTGATTTATTTTCTGTTTAAGTGATTGATCGTCGTCGCGTCGCATTTGGGGCGTGACATATAAAGTTAAATTTGCAAAACAAATATATTATAAGTATATACTCTAAGATTTAAAAATAAAATAAACTTGACTAAGAGATATGTGTTTGAAATTAATGAAATGAGATTTTAAATCGCAATGTGTAGTGGATGAGACATGAGTAATATTTGTTAATTTTGATTATTCATAGATTTATATCTATAACTGTATATTTATAATATTTTTACTTTTTTTAAGGGTTGCCATATTTCTATTTTAAAACTAAATAAACAAAAATGATAGATAAATGATTTAACAATAAAAATTACAATAACAACATAAAACAATTAATACTAAGAGTTTTGGTGCTAAATAGAAAAATTGGATGTACCATTTGACCATTCAAATCCTATAATTTAGATTCATTTATCAATTTTAATAATATATCACTATATATTATTTTAGTTAAATAAACCCAATAATATGATAATAAAAACATGAAATTATCTATAAAAGATATTTAAAAGGATAGATATTTGTTCTCAAACTTAACGAAATGTAAATTTAAGTTATGTTTTGATATAGAGTTATAGAGAGCATGAAAATATTCTTTTAATTTTGATTATATTTTTCTTAGCATAATAAAATTTTAATTAATAGGATGAAAGGACTAATAAGATTGGCGGAAAAAGAAACTAAGTAATTTTACTGTAATAAAATATTTTATTTTTAAATTATAAATAAGAAGTCAATATGACTTTTATTAATCTTATTATATTTTACATATCAGGAATTTCAGATTGAAATTATTGCTCCTATTTAGTCTCTTATATTTTATGGTAGTTTTTTATTTATTACTTATATAGAGGTGTATTAGTTGAAAAAAAACTACATCAATAAACGAACTTTGATTTAAAAAAATAAAACTTAATATAATAAATTAAAATAAATTTAAATAAAATACAGTTAAAAATGGTGTATATAGACTATTTTAAGAATGGCAAAACAAATATTGAAGAAAAATCACTTACATAGGTACGTTTTAAATGTATGACAACACTTAGCTTTGCTTATAACAAAATAGCAAATATTGAAAACTGTAAACATATTTCATGGAATGGAATAGTGCAGGTACAAGATATTTATAAGCTAGCTTAACAGTTGATAGGTTGTTAGGTTGGTTAATTAGCTCTAACAACTTTCTAACTGTATTTATGATATATCACAATACACCCCCAACCATCTAAGCTAAGTAACACCTTGCTGCACAAGAGTGGACGAGGAACCTAATGGAAGCTTGTCACACAACATTTGAAACCTGTTAGAAGTCAAAGGTGTTTTGTAAAGAGATATGTTGGTTGTTCTTAAGAAGGTATAAAACCGAATGTCAATGTCCTTATTTAAAAGTTTTTCTCTGACAAAGTGCACATCAATTTTGAAAGAATTATAGCACGAATAAATACCAAAAGTTTCGCAGAGTATAGATGTGATTGCAGATGTGGTCACATTCACAATCACATGACGGAATTTAGAAAACAGAAACAAGACACAAGATATAAAAATTTATCTACAAGCCAACTAGCTTGTAGATGTGTCAATATGGCGAAACTTTCTACTAGTAAAACTGTTTGATTCCGTATAGAAAAAATACTAATATCAACTAGTAGAAAATCAATGAAAACTCATATCTATAGTAGATCTGATCTTTGTAATACAACTCATCCAACAATAAACATGTGTGGACTACGTTTATCATAATACTAAAAGCTATGGATGAAAAAGCTAACAAACACAACTGCATCACTGAATGTGATCTCAGATGTAGTCACATTCGAGATCGCATCTAGTGCAGTGAGACTGCTTGTGCTTGAATGACCCTTAATCTCTTGTAACTCCGGTGTATTTCTTGTGTAATGATTGAACACGTCCTCTTCCCTTTATATAGCCGTCCAAACCCTTCAAGGAGTCTTAATACACAAGGAAAGAAGATATATCCAAATATATGACAAGTAAATCACTTATGTTAGGAAACAAGATAAATATCAAAGATTCCTAATATATCAATACCATATCAATATGGTTTGTTACCTAATCTAATTAAGTCATAATCATACCATAAGTTCGAGAAAAGGGATTTAATACCATATGTAAAATAACACAACATAGAAAATTATATAATCGAGAGACTTATAGAACCTTTGAAGTAGTTGTAGAAAATCCACTTTTCTATCTAGAATTATAATTCTTTATATTATTATAGAGATATCGAAATCTTCTTTTATAATTTAAAATCACTATACATTCGAGAGAGATGGTTGATTAAATTGGAAATTTTAACTTATAAACCATTGTTTCATATTGATAGATTAATTATCAAACATAAGTGGTAACATGATGAAATCAACCTCTAGCTAATTCTCTCATATATTTAGATGTTTATCGTTTAAATATTTACATATAGTTATTGTTAGCTATAAATATAAATATAATTAATGAGTCAAATATATCATATGTAATTTATATTTGGTACTTGCGCATACATTTCTTGTGGATACAATAACCCTACTATTAAAATATATTAAAACTTGACAATCGTACATTTTCGGTAGATTAAATGAGTGTTTTTACGCCTAACAGTTTCAAAAAAAATGTCTTCCTCAACCAGTTAAAAGGCCTATTCTTTTCCTACATCGCATTCTCCTTCTAGTCTTCTCCTTTATTTTCATTTGCTTCGCCAGTTTTTCCTCTTCTAGATCAACGTTGCATCATTCATCATCTGTTTCATCCTCTTCAAGATTAACCTTGTCTCCTTCTTCATCTGTTTCTTCCTCTTCTAGATTAACATTGCCTCATTCTTCGTTGATTTGTCCACCACTTCTCTGTTCTTCTAGATCAGCAAGATACTGTTTACGTCAGTGTCTCATTTTCAATCAAAACACATTAGCTAATTTAAGGGACAACCTTCCCATTCACTATTTTGTTGTTTTGGTGTTCAGCAAGATCCTCCTCAAATACAAACAGTTACCACAACGACATTTGTCGTGTTTATCCTTTTTATGACTTTTAAATATTTCATCATGAGCATGGTAGTATTGTGAAAATACGCGGTTGGGCCAATTGAATTTGTGTTCACTGATTGCACATGGATATGCGTCTTTCATAGAGTTAGTATTTGTGCCAAAATATCTCTTCTAGATGAAACAGTTGGCTGGAGAAAGAACATTAACCAACCGAAGGAAAACCAATACATTGTACACCGTGTTACAACCCACACGTACCGCGGTTCAACCATTTTGTACCACAGTAACTCCAATCATCACCTACTTTCAACTGCGATACATTCAGCACATACCGGGTGCCTGCCAGTCGCACTTTCAATAATAATTAAACTTTACACAATGGAAAGCCGAAGAAAGTTTCTTTACACTTAAAGAGAATGAGGCACCAGCACAGAAAACAACAACTCACATCTACAAAGTGCAAGAAAAATTGAGATAATCAGTTACAAATAGACGAAAAATTGGCAGCAACTATAGGGAACCTGGAGGAGTCTTGATACAGAAAATATTATGAGATGGAATTCAGTTGGAGCGAATATAGCGGCACAAGAAGGGAACTAGATTAATTCTTCAACAAATCCTTGGAGAATTACGAATCAAACCATTAAATATAAGTTATTCTTTCTTCTTCTTTTTCTTTCTAGCATAATTCATGTATTCATTCTTATGCATCGAACTTCTTTTGTGAATTATTTGATGAATTGATTAGATATTCTAGAGGATTGATGTAATCTTGTTTGATCTTGTGTTTGATAAATAGATCTGTTTTATTTCATGCAATTCATGGTTTAATAGTTTTATTTGTATTAACTACATCTTGATTACTTGATTATTAATCTTTTGATGCTTGATGTGTTAATACAACATATGAAATTATATAATCGAGAGATTTATAAATCCTTTAAAGTAGTTGCAGAAACTACAATGTTCTATCTAGAATTATAATTCTTGAGATTTTTATAGAGATGTTGAAATCTTGTTTTATCTATCTATATCTATACTATTATAAAAAGTGTGAATGTATTTGAAGGTTTCTTGAAAAAATTGATTTGCCAAAAATATCCTTATAGTAAAGTTAGCTTAAGGGCAATTAAGCAGTTTTCTACAATGAATTTTATTTTTTATTTGTTAATAATATGATTAATGTCTTTTTGTATTCTAAAATATTCTCATGAGCTTTGTTTCAATTGTAATTCTTATAGTATTTTGATTTTTTAAATGATATTCATTTCATATTAAATTTGATATCAAGAGTTTTCAAACCATATGTCATAAGAATATATAAAGGACTTCATATGAGAGAAATCTAGCCGTTTAAAGTGAGTGTTATGTAAAAATATACATTTATTATATTTTTCTTTAATTTTCTTAATAACTAAATGTACCTACAAAAAGAAAAAAAGATTATGAATTTATAACAGAATGAAGAGAAAAATTAAATGAATAAAGTTAATCCACTTAGTTTGATTCAAATAAATAGGAGGACAATTCACTTTTGGTTGCAAATATACCATAAAATAATAAATTATCATCTATCGCCCTCCCTAAATTGTGAGATAATTTTTTTCTTTGAAGTTGAGTAAATGACACATTTTTTTTGGCACAAGAAGATGGGGGTTTGAGTCCATGTAGAATTGTAGAGAAGTATATGCATTTCCAATAAAAAATAATTATCACTTTTAAGATTAGTGAAACATAAGTTATTACTAAAATTTTGAACGAAAAAATAATTCTGTTATTTTATTCATTAAATATCTATTTTTTTTTGTAATTATGGATATACGATTTAGCATTATTTAGATTCAATTATTTTTTATAAATGCAAAAATATATGATTTATCAAATTTTAGCATGTAAAATTACTTAATTAATTATTTGTAATGCATCTAACTCAAACAAATCTTAAAAATAATTTAAAAAAACATCTCCAACCACCAAAACTAAATAAGAGAAAAAATTGTAAACTAAACATAAATTATCTATTTACTATTATATTATTTTTAAAATTTTCTAGAATTGAGTTGTATAATACAATTAGTTAATAATCCATTCCGATCTATACTTATCAAGATAAATTATATATTGAAATAATATTGAAAATTTACAAACATATCAACAATGTTACATATGTACTCACAAATATATAGTTAACTTATGTAGTATACTAAGTAATATCTATTTACATGATATGTATTATTGTTTCAAATGAATTGTTGGTAAAGCGGAAAACAAATCATACATCTTCATGTATTTGCATCACTTACGGAAAATAAAGAAAATATCACTTACAATAAATATAATGAGGAAGATATTGAAACAACACCAATGTATTAATAATATTTGAAGTACTTAAATATTTTATTCAACTATCAAATACTAATCATTATTTCATAAATTTTAAATATTAAATATAATTTACTAAATGTCATACAAAGTGCTTGCATTATGTTTCAGAGGCAATAACTATGTATATCGGATGTCCAATAAGTGAATACTCAACGTTGATTAAATATGTGACAATATTATGTTATAGATTACTCTTTCTTCATATTTTAATTTTTCTTTTTTCCTTGATATATAGTTTGCGTGGTAGTTGAAAATGGATCGTGGTTTAATAATTTATATGATATAAAACATGTGGCTTTCCTTTCAATTTGAATTCATTATTATTGATCATTTTCAATCATAATTGATTAATTTATTTTATATTCATTTCTAATATATAAATATTTAATTTAATCGAGAGAACATGAGTCAAAATATTAAATGGAGACACTATTGAGAATTTTCATTTTCGCTATGTCCATTGAGTGGGTGTTGATTCTCGACGAGAAATGAAAATATTTTTGGTTGAATGTAATCTAAGAAAAAAATATGTGTTTAGAAATGAATTGATTTTTAATGAGTATTTTTAAGACTTTTTTTACACGCAAATACGATACAAATAATTATATTTTTATGTATTTGAAATAATTTTTTGAAAACTTTTTATTATTTAAAATTATTATTGGTAAGATAGTGGTGGACCCAACAATTAGTTTATTGAGAAGAGTGGGAGATAGTGATATAAGTTTTATAGATGTGATTGAATGATAAGGTTGGAGAATATGTAACAAAAGTAGCTTTGAATATTAGATGAAAATCAAATATTTTCAATCAAACACTTATTCGAAACTTTTCTCGATTTTATGAATAGTATAAAACTGAATATAGGTATTTGGAAATGAGAACATATGTAAAAGAAATTCACTTTCTCATCACTCTTAATAAAAAGACAGTGAATGAAAATCCGAATATTGTAGCTAGTCGATTCAAGAGATAATACTCATTCCGGAGATGGAGAAAAGGAGTAAGACATCCGGACATCAATCAATCATGATTGAGCTAAGAATATATTAAAAACGTTGCAAAAAAGTGTCAAAGTCAAACATGAAGAAGAAGAAGACACTCAAAAAGTTAAAACAAGGTTAAATTGATGCCAAAAAGAGGTCTTTGGAATACCTTTTTTTCTAAATAGTCCTTAGTTAGTTGATATAGATTGTACTTTGTTCAAAGATAATATCATCTAAGTATAGTGTTTTTTAGTTTAAAATGTCGACCATAGTTCACCGACTAAAAATTTAATTTTAATCCTCAAATTTCATTTTAGAATCAAATATACGAGTCACATTTACTATATATACAAAATAATTTAATAAAAATTCATTCCAATTTTAAGATTTAATTTAATTTAATTAATAAATTATACGGATTACGTGCAACGACGTGCACCTTACTAGTAATTTAAAAGCACTATACACTCGAGAGAGATAGTTGATTAAATTGGAAATTTCAACTTATAGACCATTGTTTCATATTGATAGACCTGATTATCAAATATAAGTGATAACAGGATGAAGTCAATATCTAGAATAATTCTCTAGTATATTTAGATGTTTATCTTTTAATCTTTTACATTTAGTTATTGTTAGATATAAATCCACATATAATTGATGAGTCAAATATATCATATGTAATTTATATTTGTTACTTACACACACATTCCTTATTGATACAACACTACTCATTCAACTATATGAAAACTTGACAATCGTACATTTGTGGTTGATTAGATGAGTGTTTTATACCTTCAGTTTCTCAAAAAAAAAAAAAAATGTCTTCTTCAACCAGTTAAAATGCTTCATCTTTTCCTACGTAGCCTTTCTACTTCTAGTCTTCTTATCCTTTATTTTCATATGCTTCTCTAGTATTTTTCTCTTCTAGATCAACCTTGCCTACTTTTTCATCTGTTTCTTCCTCTTCTAGATAAACCTTGCCTCCTTCTTCATATGTTTCTTCCTCTTCTAGATCAACATTGCCTCCCCTTCATCGATTTCTCCACCACTTTTTTGCTCTTCAAGATCAGCAAGATACCGTTAACGGTATTGGCTTAGTGTCTCATTTTCAATCAAAACACATTTGCTGGATTCAGGGTCAACATTCCCATTCACAGTTTTGTTATTTTGGTCCTCAGTAAGATCCTCCTCATATACAAGCAGATTACCACAATGATGTTTGTGGTTTTCATCCTTTTTATGACTTTTAAAAATGTCATCATGAGCATGGTAGTAATGTGACAACACGTGGTTGGGCCGATTGAATTTGTGTTTAGATTGCGCATGTATATGAGTCTTTCATAGTGTCAGTTTTGTAACGACCCAGTTTTTAAAAATCCAAATGATTCAATAAAATAGGTATAAAAGACATTATTTATAAAACAAAGCTTATAGTTAAAATTTGCATCCAAATAAATAAAAGCACTTTTACCCATATAAAATATGTGTCCTTCCAAAAATAAAATATTAACTATCAACAGTAATTCAAAACTATTGACAATATAAAATTTATTAAAAATCAAATTAACTAAAATTTATTGTTTTCACATCCACCGCCCGCAATCCTCGCTCGGGTTCCTCAACTCGAAAAGTGTTATAAATATGAGGTGAGCTTTCAACTCTTTTAGTGGGGACATGTTTTTCAATTAAATACAACACATAAGCATAATCATAGATATTCAACATGTAACTTTTCCTTTGAAATTTTTTTCCGATTAGCGATTCTTTATATAATCATGATGTACACCCCAATGATACTTTTGATCCCGAACCTTCATACAACCTCGACTAATATAATATTCATGATTATGGTATCTGGGGATAACCCGAGGACACTCTTGATCCCACCTATTTATGGCCTCTAACTAACATGACTTCTCTTTCCACGTTGCACATAAACAAAAACACATATACAAACCATTTAATAATGACAAAAATACTTGAATAAAGATATCCCCACCTGTAAATAATAGTTGTCTTGATGTTGATAATGAAAATTTGAAAGTTGGCATATTGTAAATTCTAGATCTCTAAATTTTCATCGTTCTTCATTTGTTTCTTCCTCTTCTAGATCAACATTGCCTCATTCTTCATTGATTTGTCCACCATTTTTTCACTCTTCTAGATGGGCAAGGTACCATTTATGATACTGGCTCAGTGTCTCATTTTCAATCAAAGCACATTTGTTGAATTCAGGGACAGTCCCCTCCTCATATACAAACAGATTATCAAAATGATATTTTTGGTGTTCATCCTTTTATGACTTTTAAAAATGTCATCATGAACACGGTAGTAGTGTGACAACATGCGGTTGGGCTGATTGAATTTGTGTTCACATATTAAGCATGGATATATTCTTTCATAGTGTCATTATTTGTGCCAAAATATCTCTTCTTGATGAAGTAGTTGGCTTGAGAAAGAACATTAACCAACCGAGAGAAAACCATTACCGGAGTAGTAGCTGGTAATGAGATAGTTAAACGATATGTCGATGGGGTGGTTGCATGTATTTTCATCCGTGATAGCGAAATCGACGACGGTTTCACCATTTTCATCAGCTTTGGGAGTTCTGTTTTCTCTAAAAAAAATGAAGAAATGCATAATGATATTAATATTTTTTGAATAAAACACCTCAAGAGGGTGAGAGATTAAGAGCATCCCAAACCTATGAATTAAAAAATAAATATTTTACAAGAAGAATATTATATCATGAATTTATATATCTAAAATATTATGACTATGAACATCAAGACTCTTATCCCCTCTAATGTGTTTTTCCGCAAAATGAAGGTAAGCTCACTTGATCCACGTGAACAATGTATTGAATTGAATGAGGAATATCCGGGGCTTCCATATCTTGAATTGTCTGAATGGGCAGCTTAAATATGCCACAACATCAGCTATTTTTCTCCCTTCATGGAGGATATTAACAATATAAAGATCCATATATATGCTTAGCCAGGTCTTATATTCTTGAAAGAAGGTGTTGCAATTTCCAATGACCATTTCCAGGAGTAGAGAGTAATCTAGAGATAAGGAGTGAATCGGTTGCAACAATAGCCTTTGAAATACTAGAAGATTCTAAGACTTGTATTGTCAACAACTCTGAGGTAAAATTGTCCTCACAAGTAAGAGTAAATCCACTACATATCAATAAAATATTACCTTCAAAATCCCAAAAACACCACCTAGGCTATCTTGGTTGACAAGCCCGTTTATAGCACCATCAATATTTAATTTGACTAGATGATGATGATGTTTTTCCAGAACACTGGAAGCACATATACATAAGTCTGTTGTCTGAGAGTGAAATTTAGAGAAGTGGCAGTATGAAGAAAATTAGTCCATAGGGAGAGCTGCATTAACTTGCAAGTGTATAATAACTTCAAAGGATTTTCAACTTGGCAAATGGTTCTCCAAAAGTTAAACTAGGTTGCCTCATCTTTACATCTATTTCTATCCAAAGTAAATCAATGGATTAAGCAAGGCAAATGTAAATGAAATATGAATTGTGTGTGCAAAATGTTAGTGTTATTGAAGTTGGCAAATTTGGTCCGTTTAGCACATTGCATGTTCTAGTGTTCTAACACCGATAATGCAACATCGCTCATAGAATCGGGCGAATTTTATGCGGATTCTGTGGTGTGTTTTTGGCAAGATCTTTATATTGTGAATGTTGCTGATATTATTAGATAAAGTTTATCTTAATTGATTCAGCCATTTTTTAATTGCCAATTATTCCTTTTAAATCACTTTCCTTGTGTAATTGATTCTTACCCACAAGGAAATGATTTTTCTTTCTGATTTCCTTCCTTTAGCAAGAAATCGTCCTCTTGAAATCGGGATAGATTTTCTTTTTGATTGCTATAAGAAGTGGAGTCAGACCTTTGAAGAGGCTATCGAGCATAAGCATATTCAAGCTCTATTTTGCACTTCTTCAAGAAATCATTTTACTACACTCTTATTCTTCGGGAGAAGAAGGTGAAGATCTACGGCGTGGATCGACTCGACAGGTTGAGTGTTCGAAGAATCGATCGAATATTAGTTTTATACGAGTGTTGGTATATTAGATAAAAGGGATTCTTTATGATTTTCGTAAATCCAAATCGTATTGGTAATAACTCTTTGTTCTCTAATATTGGATTGTTTCTTCTCCTGGCGTGGCTACGTGCATTAAGATTGAGGAATCTAAGCACATTAAAAATCTTCTTGTTATGTTTATTCCATTGTGTAATTGTGTTGGTTGGTTCGGTGTTACAACATTAACATCCAACACCTTAAGAATCTTACATTTCACGTTTTTAAGCGCGCATTGCATTCTATCAATTGGCATCAAGAGCCTTCCACTAATCCTTATTAGTGTGATCCTCGTTATTTTTATCTGTACTAACATGGACAACTATCGTGAGGGAAGCTCGATTTCGCGACCGCCTCTTCTC
Source organism: Rehmannia glutinosa (assembly GCA_016081115.2). Taxonomy (NCBI): domain Eukaryota; kingdom Viridiplantae; phylum Streptophyta; class Magnoliopsida; order Lamiales; family Orobanchaceae; genus Rehmannia; species Rehmannia glutinosa. The sequence goes on along the minus strand of CM071937.1, from coordinate 70,943,930 downwards.
ATTGGAACAAATTTCTCCTCTTTGGAAAGCAAAGATGAGAGCCTTCATCAAATCTATGGATGAACGTGCATGGAAATCTATCCTAACTGGTTGGACACCTCCTACCCACGTTGTTGATGGTAAGGATGTTAGAAGAAAGAAAGCTGAATGGACAAATGGCGAGGATCAATTAGCAAATTCAAACTCAAAGGCACTCAATGCAATCTTGATGCGGTGGATGAAAATCGATTCAAACCGATCTATACGTGTGAAACCTCAAAGGAAGCATGGGACATCTTGCAAGTTGCCTATGAAGGAACTAAAAGTGTAAGAATGTCTAAACTACAAATGCTTACTTCTAAATTTGAGAATCTTCGCATGAGTGAAAAAGAAACCATAAGTGATTTTAATTCTAAACTCGTGATATTTCAAATGAGTCTTATGCCCTAGGGAAAAAAATACTCTAATTTTAAACTTGTCAAGAAAGTATTAAGGTCTTTTCTGAAAGGTTTGCCTACAAAGCGATCGCTATAGAAGAATCAAAGGTTCTCACGAGAGATGAAACTTGATGAACTAATAGGGTCCCTTCAAACCTTTGAAATGAACCTTGAAGAAACAAGAAAGAAGAAACTCAAGGGAAGCAAGCTATAAGAAAGAAAAAGCGAGGAGATTGCTTTTCGTGCTAAAACATCGATGAATTGACTCTTGAAGCGGGAAAAGAGATTTAAGAATCATTTGCATTACTTACCAAGAATTTGATAAACTTTTCAAACAGGCAAACAAGGGAGGGAATTTTCCTAACCGAAAAGAATAATGGACCTCGAGAGAAAGCAAAATTATAGTGGAAAGGGCCTAAAGTGCGGGGAATGTGGAGGCTTTGGACATATTCAAGCCGAATGTGCAAATACCTTGAAGAAGAAGAATGGTAAATCATTCACTACATCATGGAGCGATGATGAACCGGATGAAGATGAAGAAGAGGATGTGAGCAATCAAGTTGCCTACACTGTCACAAAGGAAGAGGTTGGTTGTAAACAAACGCACCCCAAGATACTACTTTTGGTGTTACTACACCAACCAGGTATAAATCTAATTTTCCTTTTTCAAACGCACCTAACTTCGTACTTTTCTGAGAGGAAAACGAGTCGGATAATGGGAGTTGTGAGGATGAATCAAGTAGATGAAGAAGAACCGAGAAGAGTCTACGTTGCTTGAAAAATGCCTAATAGTTAGTAAGACCAATGAGAATCTGGAAAAGAAGGTAGTATGTCTTTTGTTGAAAAAGAGGCACTCAAGGAGAAGTTATAAAGTTCGAAAGGTCAAGTAATCGAAAGAAAGGAAGAACTTGCCAAAGTGAAGAAAGACTTGATGAGATGAGTTCGTAAAAAAATTGAAACAGGCAAGGGAGATTAGATGAAATTCTTTCTCAAGGAAAATACCAGCAAGACCGCGGTATTGGTTTTGGTTTCAATGCTAAGAAAAACTATGCTAAAAAGGATAAAAACTCTAAGATTGCTTTTGTTAAAGAAGGAAAATTATTCATCATAATGGAAAACGAAGCAATGCTTTTGTTCCTATATGTCACTATTGCAACCTTAAATCCTGGCCATATAAGACCTAAGTGTTATCGTCTTAAAACACTATATACAAGGTAGTGCAAGCTCGTGTTCCAACATCGGCAAAGAAACACTCCTCGTGTTAAAATCAATTTATCTAACAAACCCAAGAAAATCTGGGTTATGAAGGATGAATTATCTTGCTATGTTGTCCACACGGCTTTGAAAGCCAATGTGACTGAATCATGGTACTTTGACAGTGGTTGCTCTCATCATATGACTGGAGAGTTGGAAAAACTTACTGATTTTGAAAAACATGAGAATGGATTGGTCACTTTTGGTGATGGTGCTAAAGGAAAAGTTTTGGGAAAAAGGACCTTGAATGTGTCTGGTCTTTCTTCTCTCAAAAATGTTTTGTATGTTGAAGGACTAAAAGCCAATGTTATCAGTATCAGTCAGCTTTGCGACGATGATTTACTTGTGAGATTTGATAAAAATGTATGTGCCGTTTTTGACAAAACTGATAAATGCATTTTGAAAGGTAATAGATCCTCTGATAACTGTTATCTGATAGAGGAACATGGTCAGTGTTTTAACACTTCTCTTGTGTGTAATAAATCCCTCCAGAGTAACACTGAATTGTGGCACCAAAAACTAGGACACTAGAATTTTCGTGGTATGCTGAATCTTATTAAAATACGGGTTGTGTTAGGATTTCCTAAACTTGATAAAGATTATTCTGGTGTCTGTGGTCCGTGTTAGTTGGGAAAACAAAAAAAGGGAAGCACATAAGGTGTTGCAACATCTCAACACCTCACACTGTCTAGAAGCTATGCATATGGACCTTATGGGACCAATGCAGGTCGAAAGCATAGGGGGTAAGAAATATGTGTTTGTGTGTGTTGATGATTTCTCCAGGTTTAATTGGGTTGACTTTATTAGAGAAAAATCGACACCTTCTTTGTTTTAAAAAAATTGGTGCTTAGATTTGAAAAATGAAAAAGGGTCTAATATTGAAAGAATCGAAGTGATCACGGTGAGAGAATTTCATAATGCTAATTTCTCTAATTTTTGTGAAAAACTTGGAATCTTTCATGAATTTTCTGCTCCCATTACCCTCAAAAAATGGAGTTATTGAAAGAAAAATAGGACTCTTCAAGAGATGGCACGTGTAATGATTAACTCCAAGAAAATTTCTCCTAAAATGTGGGTCAAGTTTGAGAGATTTGCGTGTTATATCATTAATAGGGTTCATTTACGTCCGGTACTAATATGACACCCTATGAAATTTGGAAAGGTAAAAAGCCCAATATCGGTTACTTTCATGTGTTTGGATGTGTTTGTTATATTCTTAATGACATACAACATCTTGGTAAGTTTGATTCGAAAAGTGATATGGGAATTTTTCTTGGATATTCTGTTAATAGTAGAGCCTATAGAGTCTACAACATGAGAACTCGTACTATCATTGAATCTATAAATGTTGTAGCGGACGATACTAAAGATTTTGCGTAAAACTTCAAGAGACAAAGATGAAGAAGGAGCGGGAGAAGCCGAGTCCAACAGATCACGAAAGTGAAACAAAGTGATGTTACAACACCTGGTCATACACCGGATGTTGATGCGATGCCGAGTCGAGATGCGAATGAAGCCACTGAGTTCGACATTTTCGATCAAGTCAGAAAAGAACCACCGAGCAGAATAAAGAAAAACCACAACATGGATCAAGTGATTGGGGAAGTGTCCGAGGGCATAAAAACAAGAGGTAAAGAGAAGGTAAATTAACAGGAAAATGGTAAGATTTGTCTGTTTTACTTCTCTCATTGAACCCAAAAATGTTAAAGAAGCTCTTGTTGATGAGTATTGGGTGAATTTTATGCAATTGGAACTGGAACAATTTGAAAGAAATAATGTGTGGGATCTTGTTCCTAGGCCTGAACACTCTAATATTATAGGAACCAAGTGGATTTTCAAAAACAAAACTGATGAACTTGGTAACATAACTAGAAACAAGGCTAGGCTAGTGGCTCAAGGCTACACTCAGGTGGAAGGAGTGGACTTTGATGAAACTTTTTCCCCTGTGGCCAGACTTGAGTCCATAAGACTCTTTCTTGCTTTTGCTTGTGTTGTTAAAATCAAATTGTTTCAGATGGATGTCAAAAGTGCCTTCCTAAATGGTTTTTTGAATGAGGAAGTGTTTGTTGAACAGCCCAAAGGTTTTGAAAATCCCCATTTTCCCAACCATGTTTTTAAACTTAAAAAGGCTCTATATGGGTTGAAGCAAGCTCCTCGCGCTTGGTATGAAAGTTTGACTACTTTCTTTGCGTGATAAAGGCTATAAAGGGGAAGTGTTGACAAAACTCTATTCATCCAAAAGTTTAAGAATGGTATCACCATTGCTCAAATTTATGTTGATGACATAATGTTTGGATCAACCTCTAAACAAAAACTTGATGAGTTTGTTGGCGACATGTCTTTTGAGTTTGGAATGAGCATGGTAGGAGAGTTGAACTATTTTCTTGGGCTTCAAGTTAAACAGGTTGGACAAAGGTATTTTTATCACTCGAGAACAAGTATGAAAACCTTGTTAAAAGATTTGGGGTGGACAATAAAAAGCACATGAAAACTCTCATGGGCACTAATGATAAATTGTCCAAAGATGAAAGCGGTACCCCTATTGATCCTACTCTCTGAAGTATGATAGGAGTCTTTTGTATCTCACCGCTAGTAGACGATATTAGCTATAGTGTACGTGTGTGTGCTAGATATCAGTCATGTCCCAAAGAATCTCATTCGAAAGTCTGTGAAAAGAATCATTCGTTATATTAATGGGATTTGTTGATCTTGGTATCTTGTACTCTTCCGATACTAACACTAATTTGGCTGGTTTTATTGATGCTGATTGGGCGGGTGATGTCGATGTGAGTAAAAAAGAGCACGACCGGAGGGTGTTTCTACCTTGGGAACAACCTGGTTTCCTGGTACAGTAAGAAACATAATTGTATTTCATTGTCCACTACTGAATCTGAGTATATTGCATTGGGAAGTTGTTGCTCCCAAATGTTATGGATGAGACAGATGTTGGCTGATTATGGGGTTGAAGAGAAAATCCTTACTGTTTATTGTGATATTTCGAGTGATATAAACATTTCTAAAAACCCAGTGCAACATTCTAGAATAAAACACATCGATATTCGACACCATTTCATTATAGACTTGGTTGAGAATAAAATTGTTACAATTGATTTTGTCACTACTGAGAATCAAATTGCTGATATTTTCACCAAAGCCCGAGACTTTCAAAGGTTTAATTACCTGAAACAGTCTCTGGGTGTTGTACTCTCTGAGCAGTGTGGGTTTCAGTGTTGCAACACCATATGCATCATTTCTCTTCGTTGATGTGTTGCAACCTCTTCTTGATCTTAATTCTTGTGCATTAGACATTTTGCATTTTTAAGATCGTTATATGGCTTTTCTGTTTTATTCTTAACGCTATTGAGTACTCCTTTGATGAAATCCCGCCTAAAAACAATTGTGGATCAAATTGCAAACATAATGATTTTTCCCATGTGAAAGATGTATTTATTTTTGGGGCTTTGACGGAAAAAAGTTGCCCTTACATTGTGTGTGAAAGCTATTCAGTTGTGAACTATTCTATGTTCTTTTATATGCTTGAATCTTGTTATGATCTTCCGAGAAAGAGCTACCCATGTTTTTGGAGCGAAAGCTACCGATCGGCTAATTGTTCTTCTCACGATTCCTTTCACTCAAAAGATTTTTAAATGGGAAAAGGATTTTGATCCATTGACTTTGTATGGTGGTGTTCTTGAGAAAGGTGGTACAACACTGGTTTACCGCACCAAAATGCACTACAACATAAATGACATTAGGTAACACTCAAAAATGTTACATAATGGCCATAAAATGTTACTATAGACAATATGTAGCGCTTTTATGGCGCCGCATTTGCCCGTGCTACCTATAGTCAAATGTATCACTTTTATTAGCTTTTAGTAACACTTTTTCTAAGTGTTACATTAAGTTTTCTATTGGTAACACTTTGAAGCAATATTTCTAAAGTGTTACATAAATCTTATGTAACACTTTTTTGTAACACTTTTATATTTGTAACACTTTAAAAAAAATACTTCTAAAGCCTATTTTGTAGCACTTCGTAGAAATACTATTTTTGTCACCAAGTAGATTCGAACCCACGACATTGTTATGTATGCAAGTGGCAATTTGCCACTAAGCTAAGTTGATTCTTAGTACAACTTTTGCTTTGTTTTATACACACACACACACACACATATATATATATATATAATATTTTATATAATAAAGATTATATTTTATAATATATGTATTAAATTATATTATACAATGTATATATCAAATTTTATATTGTATAGTATATAGTTTGAAAATCATATTATATTATATATTAAAAGACACAACAAATTAAAAATATCAAAAATATATAAAATAAATTTATCGATGATAAATATTCAATCGATAAAAATAAAAAATATATAAAAATATAAAATTAATTCTTGTGAGATAAAAACGTTCTAACAAAAAAAAATAAATAATAAAAATAATAACGAAAAATAATTTACCGACGGAAAAAATTCCTAAGTAATTACCGACAACATCAATTTTCATTGGTAATTTTTTTTAAAAAGTAAAAAGATATAGAAAAAAGGTTAATGATGAAATTGGTCTCGTTAGTAAAAAAATAAAAAATAAAAAATAAATAAATAATAATAAAATATATACATGTGCATTTTCCAATTTCGGTATTAAGACGAAATTAATTGCCTTCGTAAAAAATAAAAAATAAAAGAAAAACTAAAATACTTTGTAAAAAGAACACAAAAATTCAGTTAAAAAAAGCAGTACATGATGTCTACAAATTTTAGGTTTGGTGACATCAATTAATTAAATAAATATTTGACATGATTTAATGATAGTTATAAATTTGTGTTTCTAAAATATAGCTTAAAAAGTGTTACAATCAATAAAATATAGTGTTGTCAAGAGTGTTTCTTAAATAAAGTGATACCTATTTGCGTTACAAAAGAAATAACAAAAACAAAGTGATACTTAAAAAGTGTTACTTATATAAAAGTGTTACATATAAGCGTTACATATTGATAAAAGTGTTACCTATTTGCCTTACAAAAGAAATAACAAAAAAGTAATACTTAAAAAGTGTTACATATATAAAATTGTTATATATAAGTGTTACATATTGATAAAGTGCTACAAAAGTGTTACATAAATATTATAATGTAAAAAGTGTTACAAACATGTGTTACATATGTAAATTATGTAAAAAGTGCTACAAAATTTGTGTTACCTAATGTCATTTATGTTGTAGTGATGCCTGAGGCCTTTTTGTTCCTGTCTGTAATAGACTCATCATTCTAGACATCCCTCAGGATCATTTTTTTTGTGCTTGTGGAAAATATCCTCTCTATTGATTCGACGTGGTGTATTATTTTTGGAAATAATTTATTCCTTAAATTTGTCTATGATAATAAAAGGTATTGATCATCTGTGCTTATTCTTGGATTACTGCACACCTTGAATTATGGGACTTTTCCAAAAATATTTTGAATATCAAATTTGCAGTTGGGATTTTTTGGAAACTTCCGCATTGGCCGCCAATAGTATCTCTCCTATACAAGGAAGTTATTTCTTTCCCTTTTTCAAAATACTCACATTCACTTTGTGTTTTTAAAAAAGGAATATTTCTGTGATTCTTCTTTCCTTTCTAGGGATTCTTGGTCTGCTTTCTTCAAACCCAAATCTTCCATAGTATCTTGTGCTTGCTCGATTTTTTTCAGACTCTCATCCAATGGTTCGCACAAGAGAACAGATCCTATGAGAGTTGAGAGAAGTTGCAAGTCGGAGAAGAAACAGGGGAAACCCCAGTTCCGAAACCCCTGTTCGCGTGCAAGAAGATCATCTCGCTGGTAGTGCCACTTCTGGTGTGGCGACCTCTCAGGGACAAATCCCGGGAGTGGATTTAAACAACCCCCTACATGTTGAAACTAACCCTAGTTCTTCTGGGGCCGTTGAGAGTGCAAACCATGCAGCTAGAGAACAAGACGTTTTATCCATGGGTAATGTCAATCAACCATCTAGGTTGTCTCCTCCTTCATCCCGTGTGAAGCCAGCAGATCAAAGCTTTGAGAGGACCTACTATCGAAAAAGGAGAAATGGTGTACCTATTGAACAAGGAGAAGAGGAGGACGTTTTTGTGGCAAGAAAGCGGACCACCACATCTCAGACACCATCCAAAAGGATCATTAGGCAAATGGTGTTCACTGATTCTGAAGATGAAACCCCAAGGGAAGACCCTCTGGTAAACCTCCCTCTTCGTACAAGTGTGACTGAATCTTTTGAGGATAGTTCTTCATCCGATAGTGAAAGCAGCCAGTCAGACTTGGAACTGGATGATGATGCCGGAATGGACACTAATGAAGGTGCTAATGTCAATGCTGACACACCAGGTTCATACACTGATTTTGAGGAGTCTGATCATGAGCCCTCCGACTCCGAATTTGAGGCCAGCAGAGGTCAGTTTTCTGCTTTTTACTCTACTGAGAATAAAAATCTTTGGGAGACCATTGTTCAGCGTGAACTGTGTGAAAGGCCTATCAAAATGGATGATCATGCTAAATTTGGTATTCTGCCACTCCTTGGGCAATTGGGCCTCCTTGGTTCTGTTACTCATATTGGAAAATATGTTGATCGTGTTGTGAGGGAATTTTATTGCAACCTGCCCATGAGATTTACTGATCACAAGTCCGCTAAGTATGGGTCTGTGTGGGTTCGAAGGAAGGTTTACTCATTTACTCCAGAGGATATTAATGGAGTTTTGGAAGGCAACAATGTTGTTGATTTGGACCTGCCTTCTGATATGGATGCGATTGCAAAGGAGATAAGTGGGGGTGTAAAAGAAGTTTGGCCAGGAACGCAAGAAAAATTTAAAGCCAAGGACTTAACCAAGAAGTACACTCTTCTTCACAAAATTGCCCTTTGCAACTGGACTCCTACAAAGCATTCCTCTTCGGTTACTACGGATCAGGCAATCCTGTTATATTGCATTGGGACTAGACATTCGTGAAACATTGGGAACCGATTTTTGACATCATCGGCACCCATGCTGGGTACACCAATACTTATGGTATTCTCCCCTTCCCTTCTTTAATTTATAAAGTGCTTGTCTCCGAGGGGTTTAAAAAGAAGGCATCCGAAGATCTTGTTGTTGTCCCTGCTCCCATTTCCATCTCGGTTAATATCCTCAAGAGTGAGTAGATCAATGACCGCTCTACCTTCTCCTCCGCTTCCACCGGTGCTTCTTCCAATGTTTCAACACCAGGAAATTGACTTGAAGCCGATTGCGTCGAGATAGTCAAGTAGAACATCAAATCGGCATCTTTGGACCTCGAAGAAGTTAGAGGCCCAGAATCTTCTTTGACAGCTCATTGCTCCTACTGGTTCCTTGGCACCTGTTGCTCAAAAAAGGGGAGTAAGTGTAAGTAGTGTAAGTGCTCATGTTAATGATGATCTTGATTACTTGGCGGATGCTGCCATTGCTGCTGAGGAAGCACATTCTGAGGGGGAGTCTAGTGCAGAGGAAGATGCTTCTTCGGAGGGGGAGTCTCAATCTGAAGATGAAGATGATAGTGAAGAAGCTGACTCTGAGGGGGAGTCAAAGGAGGCTAGTGGGTCTGATTGAGATTGCGGCATTATTGAACTCTATTTTTGTTCAAATGACAAAATCGTGTTAAACTAGTTCTGTTAATCTAGTTCTTTTGGACAAAGTGTTGGATGAATTTGGATTTTGTTTGCATGCTTTTCTTAACTATGCTAACTTGCAGGTTTCTATTATTGATCTCTTATGTCACATCCTATATTTATATCCTGTTAAGTGTTGTTTTGACCAAAAGTGCCAAAGGGGGAGATTGTTAGTGTTATTGAAGTTGGCAAATTTGGTCCGTTTAGCACAGTGCATGTTCTAGTGTTGTAAACTGATAATGCAACATCGGCCCCGAGAACGGGCGCATTTGATGCCGATTTTTGTGGTGTGTTTTTGGCAAGATCTTTATATTGTGAATGTTACTGATATTATTAGATAAAGTTTATCTTAATTGATTCAGCCATTTTTTAATTGCCAATTATTCCTTTTAAATCACTTTCCTTGTGTAATTGATTCTTACCCACAAGGAAATGATTTTTCTTTCTGATTTCGTTCCTTTAGCAAGAAATCGTCCTCTTGAAATCAGGGATAGGTTTTCTTCTTGATTGCTATAAGAAGTGGAGTCAGACCTTTGAAGAGGCTATCGAGCATAAGCATATTCAAGCTCTATTTTGCACTTCTTCAAGAAATCATTTTACTACACTCTTATTCTTCGGGAGAAGAAGGTGAAGATCTACGGCGTGGATCGACTCGACCGTTCAAGGGATTTGAAGTTGGAGAAATTCCAACAAGGTTGAGTGTTCTGATGAATCGATTAGAATATTAGTTTTATACGAGTGTTGGTGTATTAGATAAAGAGGGATTCTTTATGCTTTTCGTAAATCCAGTCGTATTTGTAATAACTCTTTGTTCTCTATTATTGGATTTTTTATTCTCTGGGCGTGGCCTCGTGCATTAAGATTGAGGAATCTAAGCACGTTAAAAATCTCCGTGTTATTTTTATTCCGTTGTGTACTTGCGTTGGTTGGTTCAGTGTTACAACATTAACATCCAACACCTTAAGAATCTGTTATGTTTCACGTTTTTAAGGGCACAGATTCTATCACAAAAGGTGTCAAGTTATCCCAAGAATGCAACAATGTGTGTATGCTCTCAGTAGAAGGTAGTGTGCAACTGATAATTCTAGAGAAATGCATCCATACTTTCGTTACTGGAGAATTATGAAGAAAAAGATGAGGGATGGATTCAATATCACATGCACAACATATGGACTTAGAAGCTAAAGAAAACCCTCTTGCTTGCAGCTTAATGTCAGCTCCAAAGAAAAATGGACATTGAGGGAGTAAGATATCTATTACAAATTATAGGAAAAAAAAGGATAAGCAGAGATATGAGTTCTTACTATTCATGTATAATATAAGAAAAATTCACCATCAGAAGTAGGCATCCATCGCATAATGTCTGTAGATCCATGCCAAATAGGAACCTGGCTCAAAGTAGCAACCCAAGAGGTGCCAACAACAATGTTAAGTCTGTTGATATCCCAATTGTCATTAGTCCAACCAAAATTAACAGGAACATGCTCCAAACCCTCTCTATTATTATCAAGGAAGTCAGCTAAAGGTTTATCAGAATACCATCCATCAAACCAGAAACTAACATTACCCTTACCCAACCTCTAGAACATATGATCATGAACAAAACTCTTGATTTTGCAGTCTTTTCCAAACTAAGCTACCATGAACAAAAGGAGAAACATAAATTATGGCTTGACAATCAACATATTTAGCATGTAAGAACTTGGCCTATAAAGATTTATTATGTAACGACCGAATTTTTATGTCTTAATGAGAATTTTATTAATCATGTTATTTGTTTATTTTATAGAATAATAATGGTTAATTATAATTTATTAATGATTTTACTAGATAGTTAATTTATTTAATTTGGGCCTTATAACGAATAATTGGACTTTTAATTAGTATAGAGTATTAAATCAGACCCACATTATTAGTAAGTTGATTATAGGCCCATGTACCCTAAACCTAGCCCAATTAGAAGTAGGTTAAAACAGAGATATAAGACTCATTAAATCCCACTTTAGGGAACACACAGATAATCGATGAATGGGGAGAAAACGGCCGGAAGAGAAGAGAAAAAAAAAAAGAAGAGAGAAGAAAGAGAGGTGACTTCCCCAACGCGATTGATTCGAAAAGAGGACTAAAGAGAATTTTACTAATCCTAAGTTGATCGGCAAGTAATCTCATTAGTTCCATGTACAACTAGAGTTAAGTTATTATTATGTGTAATTGGATAGCTTGTCGTCTAATTTATATGAATGATTGTGTTTTTGAGATTGATCGAGTTGTCACTCGAAATGGTTTAAATATTTTAATTTTGGGTTAGAAAGATTATTAGGCTTAAGTTCTATGTCCTGCTTGAAATCCAACCGTCTTTTATGATTTATTTTGCCTACTAGCCCGAGTTTATGTTGAACACACCATATTACTCCATGAACTAGTCTCGATTCTTTCATTCCAACATATGAACAGTACACATGCATAATCAAGTATTAGCTTTATAAAAAGTATCGAGTGACGTTTCTTATACCAAGTAAGACGTGAGATTATTATGGACTAATAATAGATTAAAATTAGGCCAATGTAATGAATTAGTTTGGGCCTTTTGTTCAGTGCATCAAGCAAAGTGAAATATGTTTTCTATAGTTGAATTGTTTATAATATATATTATAAGTTTCCTATCCTAGGATTACTAAAGTACGGGTATGGTGTTAATCGCACACCTCTATTAATTGAACATATGGTTTTTCCTAACTAATTGAATGTATGGTTTTCCCTAATTAGTTGAACATAGATTTTATCTCTAATTAATAGAATATATGGTTTTCCCTAACTAATTGGATACATGGTTTTCCTATGACTAATTAAATGTAGGGCTTCCCCTTAATTATTTGAATGTAAGGCTTTTCCCTAAAGATGTTTGAGTAATTGAATATAGGGTTTTCCTTAAGTAATTGAATGTAGGATTTTTCCCGATTAACCGAACATAGCCTTTCCCTAAGTTAATGTTGAGTATCTTAAATGTAGGTTTATTCTCATTTACATGTTTCAAGTCATGTTTATTTCTAATACGTTTGTTAATTAATGTGATTTAATTATTATGTTTACCCTCTTTAAGTTTATGTTAGTGTTCAATTAAAGTTGCATCACTTAGGTTCATGCATCATGTTAATGTATGTTCATAGTTTTTCACGAGCATCTCATATTAAGTAAAGTCAAGTATTAATAATGTTTTTACAAAAAAATGGGTGCACATTGTTCTATGATGATGGAGTGAGTGGGAAATGGGCGCGGGGAACCGCATTCCGACCATGTAATGTTAATGTTAAAGGAAAAGGGCCTTCGGGCAAAACGAATGGAAATGGGCCTTCGGGAAAAACAATCGAAATGGGCCTTCGGGCAAAACGAATGGAAATGGGCCTTCGGGCAAAATCACGGGTTCCAAATAACAAGGCCCATCGACCCTCGATTAGAACAATGTGTTACCAAGTGAGCTCGTGTCCTAAGAATGTTTCATGCAACGAAAGTCAAAGTTTTATGCGAAAGAAAGTTATGAAATGAAGGTTTTTAAGCAAGGAAAATGTAAAGTCTTTTTAAGTTATAAAAGTTAAAGATATTGCATTAGGCATGCATTCATGCATGATGTTACTTGTTGAGCTCCTTTAGCTCATTCCACGTATGTTGAATATTTTTCAGATGAGAATGCGTAAGAGGAAGGAGATGGCGGGCGCAGTGACTCAGGGAACCCATGTCAATGGAATTATTTTATTTTCAAAGTTTTGACTTTTTAGTTTATAAATATCGAATGTCGTTTTATTTCAAAGTATGAATGTTTTTTTTGGACAAAGCAATTATTTTAGTTATTAGCATTTAATTCATTTGCAAAGTTTTCAAACGAAGTAAGATTTTTAATATACCGTATTTTAAGCGAGTCTATTAAAGTATTTAATTATTTATTTTCACATTAAAATTCAAGTAAGCTAGAAAGGGCGCTACATATTACATTTAAAGCTCCACCACAACTTGTAGGAAAAAACACTAATAGTGTCAGTAATAGATCGAATCACTAGACCACCCTCCCCAATAGGATAACATATAGTCTTCCACGTAACACAGTGGATCTTCTTAGTGGCAACAGACTCTCCCAAAAGAAATTAGCCATAATCCTCTCTATTTTATGAACAATAAACTGAGGAGGCTTAATGTTCGCCTTATTTTTTTAGCTACACCGCAAGTGTACGGTGCAGTTTATAGAATAGGGTTAGCAAGGTCGAACCAATAGGGACTAATAAATTAATGTACTAAGTACTGGATTGTAATAGCCTTATTTTTATCTAGACGATCGAAAGTGAGTGAATTGGTTTTATAAACTAAAGCAGAAATTATCCTAGAATAACAAAGCAAAGAGTGGATTAAAAGATCAAGTATGAATGAATGGATTCTTGGGTTATGGTTTCAGTTAATATCCCATTTTATTATCAGATTAATCAAACCAAAATTAAACGTATTCTTCCCTATAGACCAATCACAAAAGTAATTTACCCTCTCTCTTGAGATGCATGTAAAAGCGTTGATTGGAATATCTATGCTAGCATCTCTACTCAACATGAGATATCCAACTCCCAAAAGATCAAAAGATTAAAAGGCCTCACGAATATTCACAGACTTCTCAATCATGTGTTTAGTGTGAGTTTTGCATGTATTCTAGGGCATATTTATGGCTATAATTGTTTATAAACATGCAATACGCATATGAAATGGTATATATTCGCTCTTTGTGGAAAAGGTATTACGCTTTGCTTGTTTTGTAGGAATTTAACGATATTTGGAGTGATTTTGTGACAAATACGAGCATTGCTACCTAGAATCATCAAGAATCGAGCGATTACACCCAATTGCTACCTAAAGTCATAATAATGAGTCATGTGTCAAAAGAATCATGGATGAGCAAACAACGAGGGGATTAACTTCATGAAACGTCCAAATGCGTCTGGAATTTCCAGCACTGGCAGGGTTTAGTATTTTGGCCATAACTCTTTCTACAAAATTGATATTTAGTTGATTCAAGTGGCTATGGAAAGCTAAGAGAGAGGGCGACAACGCTTATAAAGACCCCATAACTAAATCGGAAGTTTTGGATGCGCACGGCCCGTGCTTGTGACGCACAGAGCTGCCCGTGCTCACCGTGAACCTGAAAGAACCTCGAAGAACTTGAATCGACTTACGGCATCAAGCACGGGTAGGTTGTGCGTGGGGTGCACGACCCATGCGTGGGTCATTGAAAATTGATTTTTCACGTCTTAGAGCACGACCAGGTCGTGCGTGGCGCACCCGTCCGTCTCGGCCGGAATGTCCAAAAATGACAGCGATTGACTCCAGCTTCTAAAAGGGTATAAGTACCACTTTTTGGGGTGCACGCTAGAGGAGGAAAGGCTGGGAATACACACAAGAACACAAGAAACACATCAACTTCATCAAGGAAGAATCAAGGGAAGAATCGGAGCTTAAGGATCGAAGATTCATCGAGAGATTATCTACTTTCCCTAAGTTTTCTCATTCTTTGTGCTTAATCATTCATTTTAGCTTCTTATGAATATGAACAATTTGTCTATGAATTGTTTATTTGTAATGAGTAGCTAAGCATCTTGTGATTTCCGGGTTTTGGAAGTAGATTAATTGAACTCTTGTTGAATGTTTTAATCTTAGTTGAAATTATTATCTTGAAGCCTATTTGAGTACTTTATGCTTATTCTTATTTTATCATTTGGTTAATAGTTGTCATGTTTGATGTATTGATTCATAATTCGAGAGATGAGCTTCAATATTAGATCTTGAGTACTTGACATGAATATTTGCATGAATCGAGAGGTTTGTAGATATTTGTGAGGATATTTGATCTTTGGTGCATTTGGGAGTTGTATATCTATTGCCGAGTAGAGATTCTAGCATAGATATTTCAATCTACATTTTATATACATCTCGAGAGGGGGATAAAACATATGTGTGATCCTCTTATAGGTATATTGATAATAACTTTGGCTTTGATTAAATCGGACAATAAGAGGAATATTAATTGAAACATAACCGGGAATCCATTTTATTCTCTTGATAATTCCATATTTATTTTCATCTTGTATCTTGTGGTTATTCTTGTCTTTACTTCCGCAACAATCATCCAATTTTGATCGCCTAAATAAAAATAAGACTATTTTGGTTCAATACTTAGCGCACTAATTTATTAGTCTCCGTGGATACGACCTTGCTTACCCTATTACTATAAACTACACCGTACGCTATGCAGTGAAGCTAAAAATAAGGCGTATAAGTTTTTGGCGCGATTCTTGCCGGGCACTAATACAATTGTTGGTGCTAATATTGCGATAGATAGAATTATTTTTAATTTAGACACTTTTTATTTTATTTCATTTTTCGTTTGTAAATTCTATCTCTACAATGTTTGATTTGTTTCTTTGAGTTGATGTAGGTAGTACACTAACACTCGCTCGAATGGAGAAAGTCAATTACTTCAATAATTGGAATTCTTACAATTATTGGTATAATCCTACTCCTACGTGCTATTATCCGTTGGGGAATCACAAAGATTTTTATATGCTAACACGGAGAATGTGATTCAACCGCCATCAAGCTTCAATTTAACGAATGGATTTACTAATGTGGAAGGTAAACCATCTTTAGAAGAATCCCTCACCTCATTAATGAGTGAAACAAATTTATTCATGAGCGAGTTGAGGGACCGCTTACTCGCGATGAAGCTAATAAGCCATCTTTAGAAGAAGCCCTCACCTCATTCATAAATCAATCCAATGCATTCATGAGTGATACGAGGAGCCACTTCACAAGACAAGATGAAAGGATGGACAAGATGGAGCTACAATTGACTGATTGGCAAGACGATGAAAAATCTTGAGACTCAAATGGGCCAATTATTTACAATTGTTGGTGGGCAACAACAAAAGAGCCAATTTTCAAGCACCACAAGCCAACTCAAAGGAACAATGTAGTGCCATTCATCAAAGGAGTGGTACGGATACGAGGAGCCGAAGATCCCGGAAAAGCAAGAAAGTTCGAACCAAACACAGATTGTGTGTCTATGCACTTTCGGCCAGGTGTGTGGTACCGAAAAGGAGAAAACACAGGACAAGGAACACACAAACCATGTGTGTACACCCATACAACACGTGCAAGATATCACAAGAAAATTATTCCGTAATGAGACGAGCACGAACTATGCGTATGCACACGAACAACATGAGCATAATGCAAATCAAAGGGTTCCAACATCGGACTCCAATACTTGCTCGGAAATCCTAATTATGCATTACTAGATGCGAACAATGCAAAACGGTTCTTGACCATGACCCAAAGCAGCTAATATATGCATTCAAAGGTGGTACGAATTGAAATTAATAGGCGTCGAGCTAAGACGTTAAATATAGCGCTTGTTGGGAGGCAACCCAACGGTTTGTGGTGTGATTTTTGTTTTTGTTTGTTTTCTTAAAAAAGGAAAATTACATAATTTTACTTTGCAGCCATGCACAGGCAGGGCATGAGTGAACGACGCCCGTGCGTGATTGAGAAATTAGAGATGTTGCTACGGCCCCACACACGGGCAGCCCGTGCGTTTGGTGCACGGTCTGTGCGGAGGAGACGCCCAATGAGGGCCACGAACCGCCGCCACCCCCATAATAAATCAGGTGCAATCCACACAGGTTTTATATTGAAATTCTATCTTCTCTTACGTGCGATATAATTTCTTTTAAGTTTGGGGGAGAGATAGTTATTTTGATATGAAATGTGTGGATAGAAAAAAAAATTGTGCATTTTGTGTGTTTCCATATAGTTGCATGTAAAGCATTTTAGGTTGCATTTGTATTAGAAACACGTCTATTGTCACGTTTATTGCTTTCATAGATTTTAGGGAGTGAGTTGATCTCTTGATTGCGACTCGTGCTGCATTTTTTTTGGAAAATTTGTATTGTTTGGATTGGGTGTTGAGTATGAGTTGATTGAGCCATGAATAGATGACTTTGAGCATATGGATATTGAGAACATGGTTTGATGCTTTGAATTACGTATTTGCAAGCCTGTGAGCTTTTGAGCCTTTACTGCTTTCATTATATGCAATCTTGTTGTTGATTTGAGTGTATCATTCATGTTGTTTTGAATTCTAGAACTTGCTCTGGTATCTCTGTCAAGGCCACATGTTGTATGCTATTGTGAAAATGATTAAAGGCCATTTTTGTTAAGCCTTTTAAGCCTTTTGCTTACCTAATGATGTTGAAATTCCTAGTTAGCCAACTTGAGCCTATTGCCTAATTTTTGATAGCCACAATTCAAGCCTTAACTTGATAAATCTTTTACCCAAAACTTGAGCGTATATCATTGAGTAAAGGGATTGAATAAGGGTGAATGAGTGAAATCAAAATTTTAGAAGGTGGTGTTAGAGTTGGTTATTGGGAACAAAGAGGAAGAAAAGGAGGAGAAATGAAGTGTTGACAACTGTAGGTCCCAAGGGGTGTGAGTAAGGTTTAGAAGGGGGGGTTGAATAAACCTTACCAACTT
Source organism: Rehmannia glutinosa (assembly GCA_016081115.2). NCBI lineage: Eukaryota > Viridiplantae > Streptophyta > Magnoliopsida > Lamiales > Orobanchaceae > Rehmannia > Rehmannia glutinosa. Next base: position 70,926,018 of record CM071937.1, on the reverse strand, counting down.
TTTGAATTTAGTCCTTTTAAAATAGTTCAGAGTTAATTTCACAGCTATGTCCTTGATGGACATCTAAGTTAGTTAACCAATAGAGACTGATCGATTTGTTGATAGAATAACTCATTTGTTGATAGAATAACTCACTGCTTATTCTAATTCTTAACTTGGTTGTGATGAAATTTTCAGCGGAAGATTTAACACCCTTGAATTTGGTTTAAGTTTGTTTTAACCCTTAGTATTAGCACTTTGTTAATTATCAGTTGGATTGGCAAATTATTAGCAAATATAAAATGATATGCAGAAATTAAATGATGAAATGTAAATGACACAATAATTTTTATAGAGGTTCGAAGATGGGGTAATTCTTCTAATCCTCTCTTCTCCATCTCCTGGAGGAATCCACTAAGTATTGATCGAGTACGTAAAGGTTATCACCCGGATACAAGTCTTGATCACACACTGGTGACTTGATCCTTTGGGACTCGCCTAGAGATGTCTTGGTCACACGGTGGCTTCTCATCCGACTCGCCTTTCTTCACAGGCGGCTGCGCTTGCTACTTCACTCACTTGCTCAAGTTTCTTGGATTTGATCACGAAGCCCTCCAATAACTTGAGACTGGTTCGACTTGAACCTTTCTACAATCATCCTTGGAATGTAGACCCTTTTGATTCTTCAAAAGTTTCCTCTTCAACATTTGAAGTTGTCTTTCCTTTACAACTTGGTGTTGGATCGATTTCTTCGAAATTTAGGCTTGAGGATTTGCTTGAATAACTTGAGAATATTTTGCAGGTTACAGAAAGAAAATTTTTTTTTTTCTCGTAGGTTTGGGTAATCAAGGTAACCTTTTCTCAAGGTGATTCCTCACCTTTTATAGTGAACTTTTAAAAATCTGCCCGTTGAAGAGATAGGCTGATTTCAAAAGTCACTTGTGTTCGTTGGCTTGTCTTGTTGTAGTCCTTGATATTGACATTTCCTCGTATTAAATGAGCATTCAGCTTTTCAGAGTCTGACACAAGGTGCAGTGCTTCCCATTGGTTTATTCCTTTTGCACGCTTCTGGGACTGAGCACTTTAAGACATGGCAGCATGGAAGTATTACTTGTTTAGGTAATATTCTTGACTTACGGCAACGGATTCTTTTCGCTTAACTCCTCTTTGCAGTTGTCTTTTCCCCAGGTGACTTGAGTCTGCTCCAATGATTGAAAGACTCATCTGTCACTTCAACTTGGCTTGGCTTCTTGAGTTGACTTGACTGACACTTCACACAGCTGTATCTTAGCTGATACTCCTTCAGTCGAGTTCTTGACTTCTCCTCCTTGCCATACTCAGTTGTTCCACAGCGGAGTCTTCATTTTAGTCTTCAGTTGACTTCTTGTATATCCAGACATAGCTGACTTGACTCAGCTCGTACAACCCTATCTATTACAATACAAATTACAAGGAAAACACAGGACAAGGAACGCACGAACCATGTGTGTACACCCGTACAGCGCGTGCAAGATATCATAAGAAAATTATTCCAGAATGAGATGAGCACGAACTATGCGTATGCACGCGAACAACATGAGCATAATTCAAATCAAAGTGTTCCAACATCAGGACTCCAATACTTGCTTGGAAATCCTAATTATGCATTACTAGATGCAAACAATGCAAAAACGGTTCTTGACCATGACCCAAAGCAGCTAATATATGCATTCAAAGGTGGTACAAATTGAAATTAACAGGCGTCGAGCTAAGACGTTAAATATAGCGCTTGTTGGGAGGCAACCCAACGGTTTGTGGTGTGATTTTTGTTTTTGTTTGTTTTCTTAAAAAAAAGGAAAATTACCTGATTTTTCTTCGTAGACACGCACGGGCAGGGCGTGAGTGAACACACGACCCATTGCAAATTGAGGAATTGGAGATGTTGCTACGGCCCCACACACGGGCAGCCCGTGCGTTTGGTGCACGGTCCTGTGCGGAGGAGACGCTGAGGAGGGCCACGAATCGCCGCCACCCCTCAATAAATTAGGTCCAATCCACACAGGTTTTATATTGAAATTCTATCTTCTCTTACGTGCGATATAATTTCTTTTAATTCTGGGGGGAGAGATAGTTATTTTGATATGAAATGTGTGGATAGAAAAAAAATTGTGCATTTTGTGTGTTTCCATATAGTTGCATGTAAAGCATTTTAGGTTGCATTTGTATTAGAAACACGTTTATTGTTTTAGCACGTTTATTGCTTTCATTGATTTTGGGGAGTGAGTTGATCTCTTGATTGCGACTCGTGCTGCATTTTTTTTGGAAAATTTGTATTGTTTGGATTGGGTGTTGAGTATGAGTTGATTGAGCCATGAATAGATGACTTTGAGCATATTGATATTGAGAACATGGTTTGATGCTTTGAATTACGTATTTGCAAGCCTGTGAGCTTTTGAGCCTTTACTGCTTTCATTATATGCAGTCTTGTTCTTGATTTGAGTGTATCATTCATGTTGTTTTGAATTCTAGAACTTGGTCTGGTATCTCTGTCAAGGCCACATGTTGTATGCTATTGTGAAAATGATTAAAGGCCATTTTTGTTAAACCTTTTAAGCCTTTTGCTCACCTAATGATGTTGAAATTCCTAGTTAGCCAACTTGAGCCTATTGCCTAATTTTTGATAGCCACAATTCAAGCCTTAACTTGATAAATCTTTTACCCAAAACTTGAGTGTATATCATTGAGTAAATGGATTGAATAAGGGTGAATGAGTGAAATCAAAATTTTAGAAGGTGGTGTTAGAGTTGGTTATTGGGAACAAAGAGGAAGAAAAGGAGGAGAAATGAAGTGTTGACAACTGTAGGTCCCAAGGGGTGTGAGTAAGGTTTAGAAGGGGGGTTGAATAAACCTTACCAACTTTTCGAATTTAGTCCTTTTAAAATAGTTGAGTTAATTTCACAAACTATGTCCTTGATGGATGAAAGTTAAGTTAGTTAACTAGCGAGTTAGCCACTCAACGACTGATTGAGTTGTTGATAGAATAATTCAACTGTTTATTCTAATTCTTAACTTTGTGATGAAATTTTCAGCAGAAGACTTAACACCCTTGAATTTGGTTTAAGTTTGTTTTAACCCTTGGTTTTAGCACTTTGTTAATTATCAGTTGGATTGGCAAATTATGAGAAGATATAAAATGATATGCATAAATTAAATGATGAAATGTAAATGACACAATAATTTTTATAGATGTTCGTAGATGGGGTAATTCTTCTAATCCTCTCTTCTCCAACTCCCGGAGGAATCCACTAAGTATTGATTAGAGTACAGAGTGGTTATCAGTCCGATAAAAGTCTTGATCACACACCGTGACTTGATCCTTTGGGACTCAACTGGAGATGTCTTGGTCACACAGTGGCTTCTCGTCCGACTCAGCTTCTTCACAGGCGGTCGCCTTGCTACTTCAGCTCACTTGCTCAAGCTTCTTGGATTTGATCACGAAGCCCTCCAAGACCTTGAACTGTTAGTCTAAGTGGCTACGATCATCTAGAGGGGGATGAATAGATTATCTCGGTTTTTCAGATTGTCCCCTCTTTTTCGAAAAATCAAGCAAAGACGAAATGCTAAGTGCAGAAAATAAATAGCACACTTCGATTTAAAGAGGTTCAACCCACCTAGGGCCTAATCCTCTACCACCCCAAAGATATCCAGGGATGGATTTCAAAAAAAAAAAAAAAAGATTTTATTAATTACCAAAATTAATAATACAACACCTTGAGGATTACCACAACCCTCTTGCAACACCTTGAGGATTACCACAACCCTCTTACAACACCTTTGAAGATTACCACAACCTTCAAACACCTATCACCTAGATCACCCAAGTGTATTCTTACCACAAGAATACTCACAAGGATGTCTTGTGTTGAATGATGACCAAAAATCAAGATTACAACTCAATGATGAATGATACAATATGAGTACAAGTGTAATCAAGAATTGAAAGCCTAGACCTCAAATTTGTGCAAGTGAAAGTGCTTAGGCTAATACAACAAGATATATGAAAGTGTTTGCTTGTTTGCTCTTTGCTTGTGTAGAGTGTTGTATCTTGTTGCTTGAATGAAGCCTCTATTTATAGGAGAGGTCTTGGCTTTGATTTCCAGACATAGGCTCCTCCTTGGGGAGTGATTTGCTGCAAAAGAAACCATTTAAAATCATCAATATAGCTATCAATTCCTCAAAATAGGGAAAAGTCATTCTAAAAATGCAACGAATAGTTTTTCGATAAAATAGGGTGCGGCCGGTCGCGTACAGAGATAAGTTTGAAATTGAATTTCTACGATTTTTACAGGGGGACCGGGTCGAAGGGGGACGACCGGTCGCCCTTGATGTTGACCGGTTGGGGGTGTTTAAAATACGAAAAGAGAAGATCGAACCAAATGAGGGACTCCTGTGCACGGCCGCCAGTGGGTCGACTGGCCGCCTCCCTCATTTTTTCTACGTCCCTTTTTCTGTTTCAAAACTCAACTCAGGTACGGGTTGCCCTATAGGGCGACCGGTTGAGCCTGAAACAAATGTGTTGTCCAATTTCTTATCGAAAATAAACTCCAAAAATACTCCGAAAAATAGTAAAAACATTTTAAATCGATCGAAGTATTTAGACAACATTTAGGGACATTGTTTTGGTTTAAAAACCCATTTGAACAAAATCATCAAAATCATGATAAAAACATTTATCTAACAAACTCCCCTTTTTGATGATTACAAACCAAAATAATGTTCTCGAGGACGATTTTGAAAATAATTAAATTTTCCGATTTTACGAGTGAACTATCCGTTAAAAACATTTTATACAAAGCTCCCCTATCTATGAGCATATCAATAAGAGATATTGCATAAGCCGGAAGCACAAGCTATTACAAGCTTTAATAAGATGCATATAAACAAGATAAGTTAAGAAGCTCCCATGTCAAAATACTTATAATCTTTTGCATTTGAGTCCATAATACAAGCCATGGACTAGGTATACTTGGCTTTTGGAAGCCATAGCTCATGGCTTTTATTGCGAGCTTTTATTAGCTACTTTTAGCTAACGAGCCAATTTTTTCTGTTTCTCCTCTTTGGAATCATCAAAAAGAATGTTAGGATGATCTAAAAACATCGACAATTATATCAAAGTGCGCCAAAGAAACAGTTTATCAACCATTGAACAATTTAGGCTTAAAAATCCAAAGAAAATGGAAGAAATATATCATGAAGAGTTCATAAGCTCGTTTTATTTGCCAAGACATGATCTCAATAAGTATTTAAGACTTTTGGAAGCAAGAGAATCATGTAGAAGTTGAAATTTTCATTGTGGCATTTCATCGAACACTTTGTGGGCGTAAAAATTAAAAGAAGTTGTATAGAGCCGTTGTAAATGAATCAAGCCAAAACTTTTCATCACCAATTCACATCAAACATCATAAAATACAACATAACAACTAAGCTCTTCATGATCATAAGATAATTTCATCAAGAAATATACAATAAGGGTACAAATGCAAGGGTTCAACCCAATTGAGCAAATGAGAAAATTCTTACCATTCGATTGGTAAATATGAGCAACGATGATGATAATCAAGCTATATAAGGTCCAAGACATGAATTGAATGCATGAAAACAAATTTTGAGTGAAATTTGTGTGAATTTGGCAAAGGGGACGAGAAATGGCAAAAAGAAGCTAAAAAGACAAATGTCAAGACAGACCGATTTTAATCCAAAAAGCGCTAAGGGCGACCGGTTCTTTGTTGAGGGCAACCGGTCGACATTGAGGGCGACGGTTGTCCTCAACCCCTTCAAATTTTTGTCTTGCCTAATTTTTCAAAAATTCGAATTTTCAATCAAAAATCCGATTTTTCGCCCCTAGTTTTAAAAACGTGCAAAATGCAAATTTAAACCTTATTCAATATGCATCATGCCTAACCGAGCTCAGACGACGCAAAAGTCTCGGAAGAAGATAGCGATTTTGTATAAATGTCCGCTAATTGATCTTGAGATGTTACAAATGATATCTCAATTTTTTTTTAAAAACACAATCCCTTAGAAAATGATGCCGAATCTCAATATGTTTAGTACGGTTATGATGAACCGGGTTTTGAGCAATATTTATAGCGGATATATTATCACAAAAGATAGGAACATTTTCAAAAGAACATTTGTAATCCGCTAAGGTTTGTTTCATCCAAAGAAGTTGAGTACAACAAAAAGTCAAGGAAATATATTCGGCCGCCGTTGAAAGTGAAACACAATTTTTCTTCTTTGAAAACCAAGAAACTAGGCTATCGCCTAAAAATTGACATGATCCGGAAGTACTTTTTCGATCATCGATATTTCCCGCATAATCCGAATCACTATATCCTTTAAGAGAAAAATTTTCATTCTTTGGATAGAATAAACCATATTGAATAGTGCCTTTCAAATATCGAAAAATCCTTTTAACGGCACTCATATGAGATTCTTTGGGATTGCTTTGAAAACGAGCACATAGGCATATGGCATGAAGAATGTCCGGTCTACTAGCGGTTAAATAAAGTAAACTACCAATCATACCTTGATACTATGATTCATCCACGGACTTGCCTTTTTCATCTTTGTCAATTTTGACATTAGTTGCCATAGGGTAGACACGGTTCTTCCTTCTTCAATACCGAACTTTTTCAAAAGTTCTTTTGTATACTTAGATTGCGAAATGTAAATACCTTCTTGGCATTGCTTAATTTGGAGTCCAAGAAAGAAGTTGAGTTCCCCAATCATACTCATCTCGAATTCTCCTTGCATTAACTTAGAAAATTTCTTGCACAAAGATTCATTAGTAGCACCAAAAATAATATCATCAACATAAATTTGCACAAGTAAGCATCTTGCCCTTTTTCAAAAACAAAGAGAGTTGTATCAACTTTACCCCTTATAAAACCACTTTGCAAAAGAAAAGAGCTAAGTCTATCATACCATGCACGGGTGCTTGCTTTAAACGATACAAGGCCTTTTAAGTTTATAAACATCATTAGGCCTAGAAAATTTTTCAAACCCGGAGGTTGTTTTACATAGACTTCTTCTTGAATAATACCATTTAAGAAAGTGGATTTAACATCCATTTGGTAAAGTTTGAAATTTTTATAACAAGAATAGGCAAGTAAAATATGAATAGCTTCTAAACGTGCTACGGGTGCAAACGTTTCATCATAGTCAATACCTTCTTCTTGACAATACCCTTGAGCTACTAACCTTGCCTTATTTCGAACAATGTTGCCTTGATCATCAAGTTTGTTCCTAATACCCATTTTGTACCAATAATAGTTTGAGATGGAGGACAAGGTACCAATTCCCATAAATAATTTCTTTCAAATTGATTCAACTCCTCTTGCATCTCTAAGAACCAATCCTCATCCTCAATAGCTTCCTTAACATTTTTAGGCTCCTTTTAAGAAATAAGAGCTTTCTCGGCAAATTTTCTCCCGGTCATCACTTTGTCAAGGGATCACCAATAATAAGATCTTTTGGGTGATCTCCTTAAATTTCAATGCAACGGAAGATCCAAGTATCACCTCTATCTTCTTGAGGAACATTTGAAGTGGACGGTTGATCATTTGATGTAGACGGTTGATCATCAATTTGAACAATAGGTTCAATAGTATCCTCTTCATCACTTTCATCACCGGGTATTCTTTCAACACCAAGCTTCATTGAATTTGACATGGATGGATTCTTCAACAACCCCACTAGTCTTATTGTAAACCCGATATGCTCTCGCTTCTTTGTTGAATATCCCATAAATATCCCTTCATCGGCCTTAGGATCAAGTTTGTCCAATTGATCTCCTTGGTATTCAAAATAAAGCATTTACAACCAAATATCTTGAAATAACTAATATTTGGAGTTCTACCTTTCCAATGCTCATATGGAGTTTTATTCATTTTAGGACGAATATAAACTCGATTAATAACATAGCAAGCGGTACTTACGCTTCTCGCCCAAAAATATTTTGGAAGTGAAAATTCATTGAGCATGGACCGACTCATCTCTTGTAATGTTCGATTTTTCCTTTCGGCCACTCCATTTTGTTGAGGTGTCCTTGGAGCCGAAAAATTATGAGCATATCCTTTGGTTTCACAAAAGACTCTAAACTCACCATCAAATTCTCCACCTCGATCACTTCGAATAGACTTAAAATTATCTTCTTTTTCATTCTCATAAGTCTACACAACTTAACAAACTCATTAACGGCATCGCTTTTATTGGTAAGAAAAAGAGCCCAAGTATATCTAGAAAAATCATCAACAATAACGAAAGTGTAATGTTTTCCACTTAGACTAGTCGTACCAATATCCCCATACAAATCAAGGTGGAGCAATTGTAGGGGTTTGGTTGTGGAAATTTCATTTTTGGGCTTAAAACTACTCTTAACTAATTTGTTCTTTTGACAAGTGTCACATAAGCCAAGATTTTCAAAATTCAATTTGGGTAGTCCTTTCACATGTTGGTTTTTGTAAATATTTTTCAAATTCTTATATCCAACATGTCCAAGTCGCCTATGCCATAAACTAGTTAAATCATTATTAGCGACTAAACAAGAAACATTTTGACTAACCAAATCACTTGTACAAATTTTGTAAAATTGCCTTTTCTATTTGCTTCACAAATAATTTTACCATTTTTAAGTATAAGGCATTTATCTTTATTGAAAGAAACATCATAATTTGAGTCACAAAGTTGGCTAACACTTATCAAATTAAACTTAAGCCCTTCTACTAAAAGAACATTACTAAGAGAGAAAGAAGAGTTACCAATTTCTCCATTTCCAAGAATTCTTCCTTTGCCATTGCCGAACATGACCATACCCTCTTCTTGGAGCTTGATGTTGGTAAAAAGTTCTCTCCTCCCGGTCATATGGCGTGAACATCCGCTGTCCACGAGCCATTTTGAATCTTCCATTGTTGTTATAGCCCCTATTACCTACAAAGGAATTTCTTTTAGGTACCCTATAATTTTGGGGTCCATGGGGTTAGTCTTGAGACTTGGGTCTCCAAACATGACTAGAGCTATTTCTCAATTTGCAATTATTAGCATAATGTCCAACTTTGCCACAATAAAAACAAGTAGGAGTATTAGAACTACTAGCACGTACAAAAGCTCGGACCTTGGTTATTTTTTCTTAAAAACACTTTGAAATGGCTTATAACCAAGTCCCAATTTGGAATGCTCACCTCTTTGTGCATCTAAGATTTTTGTGACTTTATCCGTGCTTATGTTGAAACGATGCACATCATTTTTCAAACATTCAATATCTTTTGTGAACAATTCCTTTTCGGTTTCAAGAGAGTGAACTCTAGAAAGAGTAAGTGTATGAGCTTTGTCTAGTGATTCATAAGAGGTAAATAATTTTTCTTTTTAAACCTTAAGCTCTTTATGCTCATTTTTCAAATTTTTGTATTTAACAATTAAATTTTGAAACTCAATTTGCAATTCATCAAAATCACATTGCAAATCATCAACTATGGAGGAAGTAGAAGAATTAGAGGGTACCTCATTATTTTCATCGTCTATGGCCATGATACCATGTTCGGTCTCTCCTTCCTCGCTTCGGTTATTTACGAGTAGTTCATCCCACGTTTTGACCTCCGCATTTAGAGCCTTCTTTTGTGTGAAAGGCTTCTTTTTCTTTTGTTTCTCTTCATCGAGTTTTGGGCAATCGGCAATGAAGTGCCCGGGTTTTCCGCATTTAAAGCAAGCATTATCTCTCGGTTTTCTTGCTTTATTTTTATTCACAAATTTTGCAAATTTTCGAACAAGTGCGGCCGTCTCCTCATCATCATCATCATTATCATAGTATGCATTATTAGAAGAAGAAGCAAGACCTTTAGGAATAATTTGCATACCCGATTGATTTATGGATGGTTTGGAATTTTTCCTCTCCTTAAGATAGACTTCATAGATGAGGAGGTTTCCAATAAGCTCGTCAAACTTGAGTGTCTCAAGATTTTGTGCCTCCGTGATTGCCATCACTTTTTCGGACCATGAGCCGGGAAGAGCATTCAATACCTTAGTCACCTTGTCTTCTTCGGAGATGACTTTACCGAGGGCCACAAGAGGATTGACAATATTGTCAAGCCTTTCCACCATCTTGGAGATGCTTTCACCATCATGCATGTTAAAGTTTTCAAAGTCTTTAACAAACATGGTCTTTCTTGCTTGCTTGACCTTCTTGGTCCCTTCATAGATTGTCTCCAATTTTTCCCAAACCTCATGTGCCGACCTTATGCCTCTTATGTGATTGTACTCGGTGGCGGTAAGAGAACAAATCAAAATATTTAAGGCCTTACCATTTAGAGAGAAAACCTTTTTGTCATTTTCATCGAACTCCTTGAAAGGTTTATTAGCCGAGGTGCCATCCTCCGATTTCTTGGTTGGTTGATCAACTCCTTCAATGACCACATTCCAAATGTCGAACCCGCACCTTTGTAGGTAGCACTCCATACGGTCTTTCCAAATTGCGTAGTTGTTGGCGTCGAATAGTGGTGGCTTGTTGGTGGAGGTGCGGTGGTGAGATAAGCATCATTTGTAGCCATGGATCTTTCCTCTTTACTCGGAACGAGCTAGCCAAAGAGTTTGGCTTTGATACCACTTGTTAGTTCAAGTGGCTACGATAATCTAGAGGGGGTGAGCAGTTATCTCGGTTTTTGATTGTGCCCTCTTTTTGAAAAATCAAGCAAAGACGAAATGCTAAGTGCGGAAAATAAATAGCACACTTCGATTTAAAGAGGTTCAACCCACCTAGGGCCTAATCCTCTCCCACCCCAAAGATATCCGGGATGGATTTCAAAAAAGAAAAAAAGATTTTATTAAATACCAAAATTAATAATACAACACCTTGAGGACTACCACAACCCTCTTGCAACACCTTGAGGATTACCACAACCCTCTTACAACACCTTCAAGATTACCACAACCTTCAAACACCTATCACCTAGATCACCCAAGTGTATTCTTACCATAAGAATACTCATAAGGATGTCTTGTGTTGAATGATGACCAAAAATCAAGATTACAACTCGGTGATGAATGATACAATATGAGTACAAGTGTAATCAAGAATTGAAAGCCTAGACCTCAAATTTGTGCAAGTGAAAGTGCTTAGCTAATACAACAAGATATATGAAAGTGTTTGCTCTTTGCTTGTGTAGAGTGTTGTATCTTGTTGATTGAATGAAGCCTCTATTTATAGGAGAGGTCTTGGCTTTGATTTCCGGACATAGGTTCCTCCTTGGGGAGTGATTTGCCGCAAAAGAAACCATTTAAAATCATCAATATAGTGTTAGAAATCAATCCCTCAAAATAGGGAAAAGCTATCTCGAAAAATGCAACGGATAGTTTCTTTGATAAAATAGGGTGCGACGGTCCCGCAGAGATACATTTGAAATTGAATTTCTGCGATTTTTACACGGGGGACCGGTCGAAGGGGGTTCGACCGGCCGCCCTTGATGTTGACCGGTTGGGGGTGTTTAAAATACTAAAAGAGAAGATCGAACCAAAAGAGGGACTCCTAGGTACCGGTCACCCAGGGGGTCGACCGGGCCGCTTCTCCTCATTTTTTTCTACGTCCCATTTTTTGTTTCAAAACTCAACTCACGGGTTGCACTATAGGGCGGCCAGGTCGAGCTGAAACAAATGTGTTGTCCAATTTTTTATCGAAAATAAAATCCAAAAAATACTCCGAAAAATAGTAAAAACATTTTAAATCGATCGGAAGTATTTAGACAACATTTAGGGACATTGTTTTGGTTTAAAACCCATTTGAACAAAATCATCAAAATCATGATAAAAACATTTATCTAACAAAACCTTTCTACAATCCTCCTTGGAATGTAGACTCTTTTGATTCTTCAAAAGTTTCCTCTTCAACAGTTTGAAGTTGTCTTTCCTTCACGAGTTTGGTGTTGGATCGATTTCCTTCGAAATTTAGGCTTGAGGATTTGCTTGAATAACTTGAGAATATTTTGCGGGTTCTGAGAATGAGTATTGCTTTCTTGCTCGTAGTTCGTAATCAAGGTAACCTTTTCTCAAAGTGATTTCTCGGCCTTTTTATAGTGAACTTTTAAAACTCGCCGTTCAAGAGATAGGTTGATTTCAAAAGTCACTCGTGTTCGTTGGCTTGTCTTGTTGCGATCCTTGATATTGACATTTCCTCGTATTAAATGAGCATTGACTTTTGAGAATCGACACAAGGTGCGAGTGCTTCCCATTGGTTTATTCCTTTTGCACGCTTTGAGCACTTTAAGACATGGCAACATGGAAGTATTACTTGTTTAAGTAATATTCTTGACTTCTCGTACCCGCAGATTCTTTTGATTAACTCATCTTTGCACCGTGCCTTTTTCCCAGGTGACTTGAGTCTCGCTCCAATGATTGAAAGACTCATGTGTCACTTCAACTTGTCTTGGCTTCTTGAGTTGACTTGATCGACACATCACACAATTGTATCTTAGCCGATACTCCTTTGGTGGAGTTCTCGACTTCTCCTCCTTGCCATACTCGGTTGTTCCACAAAGTGGAGTCTTCATTTTAGTCTTGATTGACTTCTTGTATATCCAGCATAGTGATTGACTCATCTTGTACAACCCTATCTATTACAATACAAATTACAAGGAAAATGGGGTGCAAACTTTCTAGTCTAAGTTTTACATGGCATTCATCAAAATCTAATAAATAAATTTCCCAACAATTTTTCCCTTTTTGATGATGCCAAAACTTATAACATACATACAAAATGTAAATAGCAAAGATACATACAGACAATGTAGAAACAGAGAATGTATGCGTGGAATCGACCTTTTTATTGATCATAACATTCTTGTCCTTTACACAGCTGTTTACAAAGTGTATCAGAGCAACAGGGCATTCTCTATCTAAGCAGGAATATAGAAATTACACAACTTTTATTCATCGTACAGAAGACTTACATACATATGTATTTACAATAGTAAAATACATGAAGGGTGGATAAAGAACACTTCATCGCCACGCCGCCTCCTTTCTTTCTTCTTGACTCTGTCGTCCCTCTCGGTCTCTTTCTCTTCTTTTCTTCTTCACCGCTCTTCTTTTTCTCGTAGGCTCTTCTAGCAACTTTGTCTTCTCTCTCTTTCTTTCTTGTCTTCGTTGACTCTCTTCCCACAACTGATCTTGTCTCTTATTTTCTTCTTCAATCCTTTTTACATATTCAGCATTATTTCTAGCCACTTCCATGTTGGCTACTACGTCATACCCAACCAAATAGATCCCTCCTTTCTTTCCTGGATCTATGTATTCGATGTTTTTGGGTAGAGGTCTAGGTCCCAAACCTCTTCCTACACTTATTCTTCCTCTTCCTCTCGGGCGTGTATTGTATTAGAGCCTTCTTCTTTCGCAGAGTGGCCAGCAGAGGATCGCTAGTAGTCCACGCCATCGCCTTCTTCGCACAACTTGAGGCCTTTTTCCCAATACAAGTCCCAGGCTTGGGCCATTGACATGCCTTCGAAGTATCCTTTGGATTCGAGCATTTTGAATTCATCAAGCGTCAGGCTCGTTTCCGACGCCTGGAAAATAGCATCGTGTCTCTTCCTTTGGAATGCCTCCGTATTGTTTCAATTAATCCATCACGCGGGCATCCATTTTTCCTTCGACCTCCTTCATCCCTACTTCTACTATTTTTCTCTTCTCGGACATAGGCACAAAGCAGAGTGTTGGAGCAAAGCAGAGTCTTTGGAAGTTTCTTTGATTACATGTGTGATAAGTCCTTGTTGAGGGGTTCTAGCAACCATTAGAGTCATATCCTTTGAACCTTCCCCCTCAACTGTTTTTCCATTTTCTTTCTTCTGTTCTTCAGTTGTTTTCTTCTTCTTCTCAACAGCTGCGTCCTTTTTCTCAATAGATGACCCTTTCAACGACTTTAGGTATTCCTCTTCCCTTTTTTGGCATCATCAAAGGAGAGAGGAACCCCTGAAACATGACAACAAGCATGAAATCTAGGCGGTGATAGCTGAGTTTTGCTTGGATTCTGTTGTGGAGTATCTTTGTTCAAATTCCGAGCGGGTGACTTTTGATTCGGCCGCCATCACTTCATTCGGCCATAAAGAAGGTGAACTTTTCATTCATATTCTCCTCTACGTGCGAAGTTCTTTTCGATGAAATTCTCGCAGTTATTCCATTTCGGTGGTTGAGAGGCATGCATCCTATCAATATTTTCTTGCATCCTCGTCTTCATGTCGCATTATCGGCGCTCCGGACCATCATTTTGTTGTACGATGCCTTAAAGTATCGAACCTGTTCGAGCCGCATTGCACTCTGCTGCCGACACCATTCTCTTATCCATACCACAATCCTCGTAAATCTGTTGTGAGGGTGGCATCTCTCTTTGTCGGCCGCATATCAAGTGAAGCTTGGTGCCGTTCAATCTTTTTGATCTTCGAGTATTGTCTTGAATACCTCACGTGCCTCAAGAAGATTACCTCGGTTTGGTGGCGGCCAAGCAACATCAAAATCAAAATCTATGGGGACAATGAAGTCGGTGGGAATGACTGGATCTGGGTCAACGTTGAAATGGCGCTGTTCACGGGTTGTTTCTTCTTCAAGGTCGGGCACTCAACTCACGGAAAGGAAATGTTTGTTCAAACGCATCATCATGCACATATGGAATTGAGGATTCAGGTTGTTCGTGCTTGTGATGATTCGAGGTTGAGTCGTGCCTCTTTGTAGCTTTGGGAGCCGCACAGATGACTCGGTCTCGGTGGGCCTTGGTGAGATGATTGGCCCGGTGATCGAGCCTCAACTGTCTTAATGACCGTCGGCCTTAGTGGTTTCTTCTAAATGAATTTGCGTGTCCTCACCGCACCATCGGCGTCATCGGAAGATGATGAGTCTTGAAGACTTGGCTCATCATCAAAATTGAACTTTTGATTAGCAACCTTGAATTCGACTTACTCGTACTTGGTAGAGCGTCCTCGGTGAGTCTTTGTGATGTTCGGTTGGAGTAGACTCGGCTTCATCCGAGATCCCAGAAAGTTGTATCAGGATCATCCGGGAGTCATGAAGAGCATCGATTTCCTCTTCGAGTCATCAATTATGGTCCGAGGAATGCTCTTATCTCTTTGAGTTTTACCTAGGGAAGTCTCAACCTCCCGTAGGCCTTCATTACCTCCTACGGTCTCAACTGGCAAGCGGGGCCTTGTACAATCCCTTCGATAGGCACAATTGTCTTAGGGTCTTCTGCGGTGGCATCCTGAGTCTCAACTCCGTGGATTGCACTTTCATTGCCCAGTGTTAACTCCGGCAGATCCATCTGTGCCTCGATCGCATCGCGGCGTCTCGCCTTCAGAGAGCGGTTGGCACTTGGTGAGACATACTCAATCGTCCGAGCTTCTTCAAATGACAACTTGATGTGTTTTTTTTCTGTTCCTTCTCCACTTCGCCTCCTAGATTCATGGTGGAGTCATCTCGTAGCATCCTCCGACCTAGGCTGCGGTGGAGGGAGTTTCCCCCACGGTGGCACACCGGATGAGTGACTTGTGATGGGGTCACTCTTCTCCGGACTCCGGTTGTGTCCTTTGAGTGTTCACCGTAGGGCGGTGGTAAGATACCTTCAGCCAGGGGTTGGCTCAACTTGGGTCCCCAAGTTCCAAGTTTCACCGCCAAGTCCCTTAGACCCGTCTTCTAAGTGAATCAGGGGAAGTGGTTGCGGCAATAACAGTGGCAATCTGTTGCACCACTCCCAACGGATCAATCTCCAGCTAAGATTTGGAAGACTCTCCTGGTCCTTCCATCAGCTCTTTCTCATGCAACAGTGTGGATTCCCGCATGGCTTGCTGCATATCCAACTTTTCTTGTGCAACAACGGGGTCCAAATCCTCATCAGCCTGGGAGAGTATGTCGAGATGAGGATGAGTATGGTCAGTGGTTCCAGTGAGAGGACAAATGCTGGCTTTCTCACGAGCTTCAGCTTCCTCGGCTAATCTCTCCTTCTCTTTTTCCTTGAAGATCTGCAAGATATCCAGGCAGTTATCTTCATCAAGTGCCTGGACCACTGTGGTCAATCCGAGGAAGTTCATCAATTCTTTTTCTTCCTCGATGAATTCAAGGTGTGCGAATCTGCTCCCTTTATCGACTAAGCTTCCATTTCCTCCGTTCTCTCGAGGCGATTTTGGATGTCTGGATATGGTGGAGAGAGCATGATCACTCATCTTCATCATCTTCTCCTTGTTGCCCTTCCTTTCGGGAATAGAAGGCAACATACTCTGCCGCTCAACTCCTTCAAAGAACATCGGGGCGGTGGAGACACAATCCTTGAGTGGGGATTACGCTATCTCCATTGTTTCTTGTTCCTCACTGTTCTATTCACAGTTGGGTCTTCAATTTGCCTCGATGAACGGCCTCGCAGACTTGGTTGTTTCATCAATAACTTCTGGAGACTGCACTTCTCCAGCAGTCTCGGAGATCTTTTCCAGCTGAGTGGCAGACTCAGTTGTTTTCTCAAGCTCTAAACGCTTGGTGAGTCTTCTTCTTTTGGTCCTTACCAGAGGAATTTCTGGTTCGGATAAGGTTTCCTCTCACTCCTTGGTGGTGGGGGCCGGTGCATCTTTCTTGGTCTGAGGAGCTGCCTTTTTTGGCTTGGCAGTCCTCTTCTTCTTGATGGCTGGAGAAGGTATTTGAGGTTTCTTCTCCACCTCTACTTTCAGGGCCGGCGGGAGACACTACTGCAGGGGTAGGTGCGATTTCTTCTTTCTTCTTTGGGCGGTTGGCTTTTAGCATTGCGTGGGCAACTTTCTTCGGAGGGGAAGTCACAGCTGTTTCTTCGGGATCAGCTGATTCCCCCTCGCTGGTATCCGCCCGCTTGGCGTAAGCTCTCCTTTGGGCTCCTGAAAGGTTTGCCAATCTTATCTTCTTCTTATTGACATGGAATGACTTTCCATGTCAGAGTGGAACACCCTTCACCTCCATCAACCGGCCAACTACAAGGCCATAGCCCAAGGATCCTCCGAATGACCCATCGTCCTTGAAGGACTTATTTCCAACATTCTGGCAGAGTCTGCTTTGTAGACGATTACGCCCCGATTGACCTTCTTCTCCTCCATGATCGCAGCCATGACGATCAGCTTTGTTTTGGATAGGCTGATTGAAGCTTCCAAACTTCATATCCACACATTTCGCGACGATATCCATCAACTTGTGATAATCGTCCTTCAGCAGCTTCTTATCAGCTGTGTAAACCACCTTCGCAGCACATTCAGGTCTGGCCACTTCCTTCCATGCGTTTTGCCATGTTTACATTAGCCTCAAATATCTCCGGCACTCCTTCCGACGGCGAGGAAACAATGCTCGCTAGATCTTGGCAGATGATGGTGAAGTCCTTTCCGTGAACAAGAGAGGACTTGATGCCCTCGTCGTGAACCTCGGCATTCACATAGAACTATGCTACCTCCTCAACGTATGTCATCTCGAACTCCATCGTGAGGAAGGGATTGATCCCATTTTTCGATTTTGTCGGCTATCTTCTTCACAAGGGTTTCATCGGAACCTGTTTAACCAATCTTTCGAAATCCATGGTAGAACCGGTGTAGATTTGCTTCCCTAGGTTGGTGAAATCGTAGGTTGATGCCATTTTTTTGAGTCATTACCGAGCGAACTATGACGAACTTGCTCAAGATTTGGTAGTGTTTTAAGAGAAAAAGCTTTCTTTGCTTTTGGAGAGATGAAGCAGTTTTTGAGTAATGTGAGAGAGAAGCGAACAAAATGGTATATATGGGTTGTGAAAGGACGTGCTTTCGGTTTTTGAAATTTGATCAAGATTGACGGCTCAGATTTAGCACGCTGATTAGCATTTAATTGCCCACATTTAATGCGGCAACATTTATATCCAATAATATGCTTTGTCGTGTGACTTTTGGTATGCATCATCATTATTACGCTGTTGACATCATCCTTAAAAACATTCCCGCTTATTAAAACGATTTGCGTTTTTGTCACTTAGCTCATAAATGACTCGACTTACTCCTTAGTGACTCAACTCTTCTTCTCTCTATTCATGTAGTGACTTGTCCTAACTCGATACAACCGACTTTCCGAATCTTTTGATTTACTTGGCTGATTTAAGAAATTTGCTCAATTTTCATCTTTTCACTTTCCATCTCTTCTCCTTAAGTCTTCCGAGTGTCAACTCACTCAATTAACCCTAGCTCATGCTTAAGCTCTTCAAATCTTGATTCACATAATGGCTTTGTGAATATGTCATTCTAACCGTTTATCGGTTGAGTTGTATTCCAAGGTGATGTCTTTCTTTTCAACATGATCTCTTATAAAATGATATCCGACATCAAAGTGCTTTGTTCTTGAATGCAACACAGGATTCTCGAGTGATTGCAAGAGCACTTGTGTTATCACACATTGGAATCTCTTTTTCTTCAATTTCATAATCTCTCGAGTTGTTGTCTCATCCATAAGACTTGGGCACAACAAGCCCGCAACTATGTACTCGGCTTCAATCTGTGGATGTGGCTATTGAGTTTTCTTCTTGCTAAACCAGGAACAATCTGCATTTCCAAGCATTTGACATGTACTAAAGTACTCTTTCTGTCAACTCTACATCCAAAGATAGTCAGTCCGAATAACCAATAAGCTTGAATCCACCTTCCTTTGGATACCATGACTTCCTGGCATCCCTTCAAATATCTTAGGATTCTCTTCTTTTGCAGATTATATGACTTTCCTTTGGAGCATATTGGAATCTTGCACATACACTACCGCAAAGGTGATGTCCGGCTCGCTTCTTTGTGAGATAGAGTAGTGATCCGATTAGTGCTCAGTATCCGGTTTGATCCACGAGGCTTGCCATCGCATCCATATCCATCTTGTGATGTATTCATTGGTATTTTCACAGGAGACTTCTCTTCCATACCAAATTTCTTCATTAAATCTCTGGTATACTTTGTTTGACTTATGAAGGTTCCATCCTTCAATTTGTTTAACTTGAAGTCCTAGAAAGAATGTATGTTCTTCCTTCATGCTCATTTCAAATTTGCCTTGCATGAGGTTTGAGAACTTATCACATAGCTCTTTGTTTGTGGATCCAAAAATGATATCATCCACATATATTTGAACAAGCGATACTCTCTCCATCTTGAATTCAAGAATGTTGTCCACTTTGCCATTGGTGAATCCATTATCGCCGAAATTGAGATAATGTATCATACCATGCTCTAGGTGCCTGTTTCAATCCATATAGAGCTTTCTTGAGCTTGTACACCTTATCTCCAAGAGTCTTACGCTCAAAGCCGGAGGTTGTTCAACATAGACTTCTTCTTCCAACAATCCATTTAAGAATGCACTTTTCACATCCATTTGATATACAATGAAGTTCTTGTATGCGGATAGGCAAGAAACATCCTTATTGCTTCTAATCTTGCAACAGGAGCAAATGTTTGATCAAAATCTATTCCATCTTCTTGGAAATACCCTTTGGCTACCAATCTTGCTTTGTTCCTTACCACAGAACCTTCTTCATTCATTTTGTTTCGAATACCCATTTTGTGCCAATAACATTTTGATGGGTTGGTCTTTGCACCAATTCCCATACTTTGTTTCTTTTAAACTGATTTAGCTCTTCTTGCATTGCTTGAATCCAATGAGTATCATCCATTGCTTGGGACACATCTTTTAGTTCTATTTGGTAAATAAAACAAGTGAACATAGCTTCTTGTTGAGCTCGGATCGGTTCTTACACCATCTCTTACATCTCCAATGACTAGCTCGGTGGATGGTCTCTCGGACCCATCTCACATCGGGTTGGAGTAAGTCGGTGGGTTCGATCGTCTTCTTGTTTGTGTTGTTTGGAGCAGCTCTCTCATCATCACTTAGCTGCAGATTTTCCGGTTGTCTTTGAGATTTAGCTATTTCACCTTCATCTTGATTGAGTGCTCGACTTGACTTCAACATAGGGACTCTTCTCGCATAGTTGGTGATTGACTTTATTAGCTAACTCTTCAATGTCTTCTCCATTTACATTGGGTTCATCAAAAACCACATGGATATATTCTTCTCGTAACCATAGTCCTCTTGTTCAAGACTCTATAGGCTTTACTTTCAAATTTGAGTATCCCAAAAAGATACCTTCATCGACTTTAGCATCAAAAGCCTTTAGATTATCCTTGCCATTGTTGTGGATGAAGCATTTACATCCAAATATTCTAAAATATGCAACATTTGGCTTTCTCCTGTCCAAATCTCATAGGGAGTATTTGTTAGTGTCTATTAATCATGCATCTATTTTGAGTATAGCATCTTTGTTTATAACTTGACCCAAAATCTTTTATACGATCCCACCTTCACCTAACATGGTCCTTGCACTTCCTTGAGAGTTTTGTTCCTTCTTTCGCTACTCCGTTCATTTGTGGGGTCCTTGCTTTGAGATAATTCACGAGCAATACCATTTTCAACACAATCGAGTTATTATTCCATTGACAAACTCGGTTCCTCTATCGATCTTATCTTAATAATGGTTTGACTCTTCTCATTTTGAACTCTTTTCATCGTTGAGGTAACTTCGCGCAAAGTTTCCTTCTTTTTACACACGAAGATTGTCCATGTATATCTTGAATAATCATCCACCACTACTAGAGTATATTTCTTCCCACTTATGCTAGCTGGCTCAATGGACCAAATAGATCCATATGCAATGATGCAATATCCTTGTTGAAGATACACTTGACTTCTCTTTGAATGATGATTTGATCGCTTTCCCATCTGGCATGCATCCCAAACACTTTCCTTCTTGTATACTGAGTTTGGTAGTCCTTTTACAAGATGGCTCATTGCAAGCTTGTTAATTGTCTTGAAATTCTGATGACTCAGCTTCTTGTGCCACAGCCAACTTGATTCGGTTATACACTTTGCTAATAAAAAGTGCTTGGTGTGGCAATCAACCAATCTACCACATACATATTCTTCTCGCATGCGGATCCTTGCAACAACACTTCATTTGATTGAGTGTCTTTGATTTGGCATACTCCCATATTGAATCCAACATTATAGCCCTTGTCACGCGAGTTGGTTGATGCTTAACAAGTTGAAGTTGAGGCTTTCAACGTATGCAACATATGTGATTTCTAATCCATTTTTCTTGATGGATCCAATACCTTTTATTTCCCCGGAGCTTCATTTCCTCCAAATATGACTTTTGCGCCTCTAATTTCCTTGAATTTTGATAGTTTTTCTTGTTTCATGTTATGTGTCCGGAATGACCACTATCCATGTACCAGGTTCCTTGGCACTCAATTTGTTCCTTGAACCGCAATCAAGAAATTAGTTTTTAGGCACCCATACTTGTGCAGGTCCGAGGGGTTAATCTTTGTAAGATGATCTAACCAACCTATAGCCAAATGATCTGACTCTAAGAGGTTGCCATCTATCTCGTGCCATAATCATAATCCACTTTGGTAAATTGCTTGGGGGCTTTAGGTTCATACAGTTGTCTCTTTTGTCGTAATACGTGTGTGTGTTTTAGCAATTGCCTTCTTTGGGTAGTTGTGATATTTCCGAGTGTAGTGCTTGGGTGCATATGTGTCTTTGATGATAGCTCTTTTGCCTTTGGAATGACCTTTGTTGAGTTCTAGGCCTTTGCCATTTTGGCATATATTCCATAGGTCTTTCTTTGATATTTCACATTATTCCAATCCGCTTGGCTTGGGTAGTTTCTACCATTCCCATCATTATATTCCTTTGATAGAACTTCGGGGATTCTAGTAGCTCTGTTTCTTCTTCACAGTACTTCTGTTTGGAGTTTCTTTGAGGAACTCTCTTTGGATTTCTTCTCGTTGTCCTCTTAGCATACTCAATGGTTGTTTTCCTTTTCCTTTATATCCAAGGCCGTTTGTTTGTGATTGTGCTTTGGAATGAATGTGTGTGCAACATTTGTGTCTTGGATTTTTGAGATGCTTCATTACTTGAGGATCCTTTTTCCAAGATCACTGGGAGTTTGACTATGCACAAAGGAATTGAATCCTACGCTGTCTTATCTCCACATTCTTTTTGGCTCATAATAAGGTCATCCAATGATTTAGATGCCATAGTGAATTAGGCAATTACATTTTTGAGATTATTTTCCTCTTTTCGTAGTGACTATCTCGCTATTAGTTTAGCATTCTCGACCTTGACTCTTTGTTCTCATCACCTATGTGACTTAGAGTACTCGGCTCCTTAGTCATTTTGTGAGTTTTGGCTTTTAATTGGTTGTTTTCCTCATTTAATAGTGTGTGAGAGGACTTAATGTGCTCAAAGTCTTTCATCATTTTGCCTAATGAATCATAAAGATCGGTGGGTGATGATGTGTGTGTGTCACAATCACTATCACTAGAATCCGAGTGAGATGAGTTAGAGTGTACCTCATCTTCTTGGTCGGGTTGGTCTTGTTCTTTGGCCATTAGACATTAGGGCTTCTTCTTCCGAGTCACTTGAGTAGTCGACTTCACTACTCTGAGTCACTCTTCCTTTGACTTAGCATTTTTTTGATCTCGGTGACCAACATTGCCTTTTTCTTTTCTTTTCTTCTTTCTCTCGAGGACTCATCTCTCTTCTTCATTCTGTATTTATTGACTACAGGATATGGATCAATAGCAAAGTGTCTGGTTTATGCAATTCCAACACGGAGTTTTCAACTTTTTGGCCTCTCTCATTTCTTGGGTTGTCGCTCTTTGATATTCGACCTTTTGATACTCGGCTCTCTTTGGTGGCCTATCTTCCCTTGATTTGGAGGAGTGAATGTCTTCTCGAGGATTCGCCTTTATTTCTTTTGTAGTTCTTGTTGAAGAACTTGTTGAATCTTTTAACCATCGCAATCTCCTCCTGGTCAATGATTTCTTTGGTCTCGGCTCCCTTCCCATCCTTGACTATAAATGCGGCTATTTTGGGTGTTTGTCTCCTCTTGATCTTTTCTTCTCGGCTCCAATTCATAGGCTTTGAGGTCCGAGAATAGTTCATAATTGGATGTTTTGATAGGTCCATCGAGTGCCTTAGAGCCATGGTCTTCATTTCCCATTCAGATGGGAGACTCCTTAGAATTTTCATACACATCTCCTTCGTGTGTATCTTTCCCAAGTGTTGAGAGCTCATTTGTAATTTGGTGAATCTAGCATCCAATTGATACATTGTTTCACCTGCAAGCATTTTAAAGTTTTCAAATTTTTGAACTACAACATATAACTTGTTTTCTTTAATTTGCTCGATCCTTCACAAATTAAAGTTAATTTATCCGATTTCTTTTGTCTTGCAAGATTTGACTTTGTTGAACATGGCTTTGTCCAAAGTCTTGTAAAGTATATCATTGGCCACATTGTCTAGGTTGTATCTTTTTCTGTCATCATTTCTCCATTCACTCTTGGTTTTTCAACCATAGGTGGTCTAGAGCAACAACCTCTTCTCCTTTAGCCGCAACAACTCTCCTTGCAGACGTGTTCACTTTCATTATTTGCAGTGGCCTGATGAGTGTAAAATATACGTGCATTTGAGGGCTTAAAATGATATATATTTGATGCATTTGCACGCATATTCAATATGTTTTGCTTGCTTTCCCTTGTTGGGCGTGATCTGCGTACTATTGTGAATTTTGCGAGAAAATGGAGCTAAATTGGATAAAAAGAGATATCACGTTCTAAAGTATAGGTCAAGAGCTAATGTACAAGCAAAAATATGAAGGAGAGAAGCATGGAAGGTCAAACAAAAGGAATTTTCCTTCAAAAAACGTCAAAACGCGCTAACAGTTTCGGCCTTTGGCAAGGTTCAATATTTTGGCCATAACTTCTTCTAAAAAATTGATATTAAGGTGATTCAAGTGGCCATGGAAAGATAAGAGAAATCTCTACAACGTTCATGAAGACCCCGAGATCAAATTCAGATTTCATGACCCAACCGTGTGGGTTGACACGGTCGTGCGATGTAACTGGGGCTGAATTGGTCTCCTTTTCCTACTCAAACTCTGCAAGTGATCTCTCCAAGCATCTATAAAAGGGACCTAAGGCTATGCACGAAAATTCATCCATCAATACATCATTCCATATATAAAAGAAATCAAATAACACAGAACGAAGGAATCGAAGAGCTTCGAGAGCAAAAGGCTAGGCCGCGAAGAACACCACAAGGCTTTCATCAGGGAGCACAAGAGCCGAGGCTTGGAAGGGGAATCCATCGACAAGAAGGGGTTTTCTTTCTATGTTTAAGAACTCTTGTCTGTGCTTATATGATGTCATAATATTGATTCGAATTTGTCTATGAGTTTGTAATCAATGTTTGGCATATTTTTCGGATCTTAGGGGCATAATCGAAACTGTGAATTTAATATTAATATGATTATTTGTTTTCTTAATTAATTCATACGGGCTATTTTATGAATTCGAGTGCTTATTTTATAATTGCTTTTTATTTGGCCAATAATTTGCATGTCATATTTCTAGTCCATAATCCGAGAGGTGAGTTCTAGTAAGACGAAAATCGAATTCGGACATGAAACATGTGTGACAAACGTGTTTGTGTGAAGTCATTTAATTCACAAATCTTTTGGGAGTTAATAAGAATTGTAACGATCAAGAGGACTACAATTATTATTAATTACCTATTTACGCACCACGACCATGGGAGTAAATGAATTTAGGAATTTAAACCCATAGAATTGCATGAATTGTTTTTAAAACTTTATTCGCATTTAATATTGAAAAAGCGTGTTGAGATTATGTGCCTCGGGTTGCTCCTAATGATGTTGAAAATACTTGTGGGGTTCACAAATTTACTTTATTTATTTTTCTTATTATTGTTTCGATTTTTTCCTTACAATAAAATAACTTGATTTTCGGTCGCTTCAATAAAATTGGAATACGATGTTATTATAGCCTAAGTGTTTTGAGCTTCAATCCCGAGAATACGACCTTGCTTGCCATTATCCTATAAACTACACAAAGTACACTTGCAGTTAGATGAACCAAAATAATTTTGGCGAACATATCACTATCCACATCTCATCATGTAAAGCGATAAATGAGCTCGCATACGTATTTTCCGGTCATCAAATTCTTCAATGGTGAACATAGGAATGCATGTCAAATTTGCTTCCATGATAATAACTTTTAAAAAATTGAAAGAACAAGTGTTAGAGACTTCTTTGAAAGATTGGAGATCTAGTTGTAAGAATGCGGAAGGCTCAATGAACCAACCGCCCGATACCACTTGTAGGTCCCAAGGGGTGTGAGTAAGGTTTAGAAGGGGGTTGAATAAACCTTACCAACTTTTCGAATTTAGTCCTTTTAAAATAGTTGAGTTAATTTCTGACTATGTCCTTGATGGACACCAAAGTTAGTTAACCAAACAGAGTTAGCCACTCAATGGACTGATCGTTTGTTGATAGAATAACTCATTGTTTATTCTAATTCTTAACTTGGTTTGTGATGAAATTTTCAGCGGAAGACTTAACACCCTTGAATTTAGTTTAAGTTTGTTTTAACCCTTGGTTTTAGCACTTTGTTAATTATCGAGTTGGATTGGCAAATTATCGGCCGAGATATAAAATGATATGCGAAATTAAATGATGAAATGTAAATGACACAATAATTATTATAGAGGTTCGAAGATGGGGTAATTCTTCTAATCCTCTCTTCTCCAACTCCTGGAGGAATCACTAAGTATTGATCGAGTGTAGAGTGGTTATCATTGAGATACAAGTCTTGATCACACAGTGACTTGATCCTTTGGGACTCGATCCGGAGATGCCTTGGTCACATAGTCGGCTTCTCGTCGACTCGGCTTCTTCAGGCGCGGTTGTCTTGCTACTTGACTCACTTGCTCAAGCTTCTTGGATTTGATCACGAAGCCCTCCAATAACTTGAGACTGGTTCGACCTTGAACCTTTCTACAATCATCCTTGGAATGTTGACCCTTTTTAATTCTTCAAAAGTTTCCTCTTGTGAGTTTGAAGTTGTCTTTCCTTCACGACTTGGTGTTGGATCGAAGTCCTTCGAAATTTAGGTTTGAGGATTTGCTTGCATAACTTGAGAATATTTTTCAAGTTACAAAATGAATATTGCTTTCTTGCTCGTAGTTCTGGTAATCAAGGTAACCTTTTGTCAAAGTGATTCCTCAGCCTTTTATAGTGAACTTTGAAAAATCTGCCCGTTGAAGAGATAGGTTGATTTCAAAAGTCACTTGTGTTCGTTGGCTTGTCTTGTTGCAGTCCTTTATATTGACATTTCCTCGTATTAAATGAGCATTCATCTTTTCAGAGTCTGACACAAGCTGCAGTGCTTCCCATTGGTTTATTCCTTTTGCACGCTTCTGGGACTGAGCACTTTAAGACATGGAAGCATGGAAGTATTACTTGTTTAGGTAATATTCTTGACTTCTGTGCAAATTCTTTTCGAGTTGACTCCTCTTTTTGTTTGCCTTTTCCCCAGGTGACTTGAGTCCGCTCCAATGATTGAAAGACTCATTTGTCACTTCAACTTGGCTTGGCTTCTTGAGTTGACTTGGTCGACACTTCACACGATTGTATCTTAGCCGATACTCCTTGATCGAGTTCTTGACTTCTCCTCCTTGCCATACTCGGTTGTTCCACAAATGTGAGTCTTCATTTTAGTCTTGATTGACTTCTTGTATATCCAGGCATAGCCGACTTGACTCGGCTAAATGCCCTATCTATTACAATACAAATTACAAGGAAAATGGGGTGCCAACTTTCTAGTCTAAGTTTTACATGACATTCATCAAAATCTAATAAATAAATTTCCCAACAACAACTCATATAAATGTCGAAAAAAAAATTGGCTTTATAAATGAGTTTCATTTAAATGAACGTGGGGGCTAAGGATTGTAATTTGAGTGATTCTCAAAAGAAAGAAAGGAGATGAAGATAAGTAAAGTTGATAAAAATAAATGATGATTGGAGTAGCATATGAGATTGTAATGTAGATGATTGATATGCTAACCGGTCTATATGCTCGAGTTTTAATCACTTTATCCAAAATTTCCTACCCATACCAAAGAGCTTTCATTACAACCAAATGAGAAAGTCCTCTTTGATTCACAAATTGCATACATTCTAGTGGCGGAGATATGAGATGAATTGCAAGCCTATGGTAATTTTGCGACATTGAATTGATTTGAGAGTAAACACGTCCCATATTCATTCGAGATGAGAATATACACTTGATCTTGAGAGGGATGATTCTTAGCATTTACCATGGTTTCTTTGATGTATGCTCTATGTTAGATGTTTGAGGCTTGGTTGATTCGTTGCTTGACACCTATGATGAACAATATGAGTTTTATGGGGTTGTTGTGCATCCTACTTTTCAATACTCCCA
Source organism: Rehmannia glutinosa (assembly GCA_016081115.2). Classification (NCBI taxonomy): domain Eukaryota; kingdom Viridiplantae; phylum Streptophyta; class Magnoliopsida; order Lamiales; family Orobanchaceae; genus Rehmannia; species Rehmannia glutinosa. Next base: position 70,898,662 of record CM071937.1, on the reverse strand, counting down.
GTTATGTTTTGTTTTGTTTTAAAGCGTTGACCGGGATGGGCAACAGTTTAAGTTTGGGGGTTTGTTTAGTGTGAGTTTTGCATGTATTTAGGGCATATTTATGGCTATAATTGTTTATAAACATGCAATAACGCATATGAAATGGTATATATTCGCTCTTTGTCGAAAAGGTATTACGCTTTGCTTGTTTTGTAGGAATTTAACGATATTTGGAGTGATTTTGTACAAATACGAGCATTGCTACCTAGAATCATCAAGAATCAAGCGATTACATCCAATTTAGAGCCAACTATATTGAGTCTAAAGTCATAATCGTGTGTCAAAAGAAGCATGTATGAGCAAACAACGACGGGATTAATTCAAGGAACGCGTCCAAATGCGTCGGAATTCCCAAAGATGGACCGATTTAGTATTTTGGCTATAACTCTTTCTACAAAATTGATATTGAGCTGATTCAAGTGGCTATGGAAAGCTAAGAGAGAGGGAAACAACTCTTATGAAGACCCCACAAGTAAATTCGGAAGTTTTGGATACGCACGGCCCATGCTTGTGACGCACGGGCTGCCCATGCTCACCTGCGAACCTGAAGAATCCTAAAGAACTTGAACTGACTTACGACATCAAGCATGGGTTAGTCGTGCGTGGGGCGCATGGCCCGTGCGTGGGTCATTGAAAATTGATTTTTCACGGCCTGGAGCATGACCAGGTCGTGCGTGGGGCGCACGGCCCATGCGTCTGTGCTGGAATGTCCAAAAATGACAGCACATTGACCTAAGTTTCTAAAAGGGTGTAAGTACCACTTTTTGGGGCGCACACCAGGGGAGGAAAGGCTGGGAATACACCCAAGAACACAAGAAACACATCGGAGCTTAAGGATCGAAGATTCATCGAGAGATTATCTATTTCCCCTAAGTTTTCTCCTTCTTTGTGCTTTAATCTTTCATTTTAGCTTGTTATGAATATGAACAATTTGTCTATGAGTTGTTTATTTGTAATGAGTAGCTAAACATCTTGTGATTTCCGTGTTTTGGAAGTAGATTAATTGAACTCTTGTTAAATGTTTTAATCTTAGTTGAAGTTATTGTCTTGAAGCCTATTTGAGTACTTTATGCTTATTATTGTTTTATCATTTGGTTAATAGTTGGCATGTTTGATGTATTGATTCATAATTCGAGAGATGAGCTTCAATATTTGATTCTTGAGCACTTTGGCCAATGATTTAGCATGACTTGATATATTGATTCATAATTCGAGAGATGAGCTTCAATATTAGATCTTGAGTACTTGACATGAATATTTGCATTAATTGAGAGGTTTGTAGATATTTCTGAGGATATTTGATCTTTGGTGCATTTGGGAGTTGTATATCTATTGTTGAGTAGAGATGCTAGCATAGATATTTCAATCTACGTTTTATATACATCTCGAGAGGGGGGATAAAACATATGTGTGATCGTCTTAGGGTAGAAGTAAAATTAAACAACAAATTAAAAAGAAAGAAAAAATGTCTAAATTAAAAATAATTCTATTTATCGCAATATTAGTACAAGAAATTTAATTAGTCCCCGACAACGGCGCCAAAAACTTGTTCACCTTATTTTTTTAGCTTCACCACAAGTGTACGGTGCAGTTTATAGAATATGGTTAGCAAGGTCGAATCCACAGGGACTAATAAATTAATGTACTAAGTACTGGATTGTAATAGCCTTATTTTTATCTAGACGATCGAAAGTGAGTGAATTGGTTTTATAAACTAAAGCAGAAATTATCCTAGAATAACAAAGCAAAGAGTGGATTAAAAGATCAAGTATGAATGAATGGATTCCTGGGTTATGGTTTCAGTTAATATCCCCTTTTATTATCAGATTAATCAAACCAAAGTTAAACGTATTCTTCCCTATAGACCAATCAAGTATGATCGTCTTATAGGAATATTGATAATAACTTTGGCTTTGATTAAATCGGACAACAAGAGGAATATTAATTGAAACCATAACCCAGGAATCCATTTCATTCTCTTGATAATTCCATATTTATTTTTATCTTGTATCTTGTGGTTATTATTGTCTTTACTTCCACAACAATCATCCAATTTTGATCGTCTAAATAAAAATAAGACTATTTTGGTTCAATACTTAGCGCACTAATTTATTAGTCTCCGTGGATACGACCTTGCTTACCCTATTACTATAAACTACACCGTACGCTTGCGGTGAAGCTAAAAATAAGGCGAACAAGTTCATGTCAAGTACTCATAGATCTAATATTGAAACTCATCTGTTCGAATTATGAATCAATATATCAAAACTAGTTAAACCAATAACTTTTTGATAAAACAAGAATTATAGCGAAGTACTTGAATAGGGTTGGAAAACATTAACTTTGATAGTAATGAATCATCAAACAAAAGTATCCATTAACCTACTCCCAAACCCGGGAATCACAAGAAGTTTAGCTAAACATAGAAAACAAATAATTCATAGACAAATTATCCATGTTCATGTCTACTAATTGAATGATAAAAATACTATGGAGTGATTGAACTCGGGGATGATGACGATCTCTCGATCTATCTTCAATCCTTAAAGGTGTGGTTGCGGTCTTGATCGATCTCTCTGAATCTCTGATGGAAGATTGCTCTTTTCTCTGCTTTCTAGGGCAAAAATCAGCGTGGGTCCAAACCTAGTCCAAAACGAGTCAAACTCTATTTTTCCGCAGAGGCGCACGAGCCATGCGCTAGGGCACGCCTTGCCTATCTTTGGGTGCCACATGAATTGCCCAAAACTCTTAGGGAGCACGGGCCGTGCTATTTGGCACGACCAGCCCGTCTTTGTAGTCGAACCTTGAGGCTTGGTTTAAGGTTTAGCACGTGTTGTGCTATGTGGCACGCCCTGCCCGTGCTAATCTGCAGCAACTCGTACTCGGCCGTTTTCTTCCGTTTTTCGCCCGGTTCGTCTTACTTCTTCTTGATTCGACTCCAAACTTCATCTATCATGTCAAGTTTTGGCGGTTCTTGATTGCAATGCTCCGAATTGTTGCCAAAACGCTACAATTATCCATAAATTCCTACAAAACGAGCAAAGCGTAATCCTTTTCCACAAAACAGGAATAAAGCCCTATTTATCGATGTAATACATGCATATCAACATATTCGCCAAAATTAAGCCCAAAATACGTGCAAAATACATGCTAATCACTTAATGACCTGAATCAGGTGCATAAACATGGAGCAAAGAATGCTCTTAATGAGCATTAATCTGACCCCAAAGCGAAGAAATATTCAAGCCCAAGAATGGACGTTACTGCGTATCTTGATGAGAAGAATTTGAAATATAACCCCTTTTTTATGGCCCCTATAAATGGGAACCCCCAAATATGTAAACGTAGATCTTGGTGCAGGAATTGACTGACAGAAAAAATATCAGAAATAATCCCAGTGGGCATAGGGACTAATATAAGGAGCTCTTATAGACACTAATTTGTTGTCCAAATAGATGAGCATAATGGGAGAGAAAGTTAGCAATAAGCTGGAGGGAGTGAGGCATATTGTTAGAAAACAAAAAAAGATCATCAGCATAAGCCAAATGGGAATCATGGATACCCCCTGAGTGTTGTAATAAAGACTAGGGTTCGTGTGAAAAAGATTATCAAAGCCCTTTGACAAATATTTAGATGCCAAAATGAAAAGGGAAGGGGAAAGGGGATCCCCTTACCTCTATCCTCTGTTGGGTTTAAAGAAATATGTAGCAGTTGTTAGTCCAAGTGGTTACGAAAATCTAGACGGGAGGTGAATAGATTTTCTCAATTTTCCAATTTATGCCCTCTTTTTCGAATAATGAAGAATCTCTTCAAGAATGAGATAGAAACAAGAAGAATGAACACAATGATTTAATTAAAGTGATTCAACTTACCTAGAGCCTAATCCAAGTGGATTTTGAAAAGAAACAATTTATTAATTGATGCCAAACAATTACAACTTTTACCTTGAAGAGAACCAAACACTTCTTACAACAACAACTTAGAAGAGCACCAAACTCTTCTTACACCTTTGAAGAGCACCAAACTCTTCAACACCTAGTTAATCAACCAAAGTGTGTTCTTGCCAAAAGAACACTCAACAAGTATATCTTGTTTTGAGTGATTTGATCAATTAATATTACAACTCAAATGAAAGTTTACAACTTTGAAAGTGCAAGTGAAAAAAAAAAGCCTAATAAGAAAGATGTGAAAGTGCGGTATTTAGGCTATTACAACAAGAGTAAGAAAATAGAAGCTTGAGAAGTTTGCTGAATTTTTCTTGTTGTGATTGCAGAATAATGTGTTGTCTTATCCTCCAATCTTCTTCACCTATTTATAGAAGAGCTCCATGATTTGAATTCCAACATTGGCTCCTCATATTTGAATTTTGTCTGCAAAAAAGAAAATCACAAGATCCACAAAATGATGTACAAAAATGATGAAGTGATAAAAGTAAATCTTGTTGTCTGCTGCAAGTTCAAAATTATCTAATTTTGAACAGGGGGACCGGTGGGTTCACTGGTCAACATGTTGGAAATTTTGAATTAAAAAGCCATTCAAATGCGATCTGACACAAGTCAACCGGTGGGGTCGACCGGACGCCTACAGGAGGAAAATAGGGGAACAAAATTTTTAACTTCAGGTACCGATTGACCACCCAGGTCGACCTAGTCTAGAGGATTTTCGATCCTAGAAAAAATTCGACTAAGTCTTTTGGGTTCCGGTTTTTACCTTAATTATGGTAATAGTTAAAAGCACTTTAAAAACTAAGTTTTATAACACCCGAAAAAGTTCATTTAGACCACTCCATCACTCTTCACTACTTTGGAACAGAGTCTGCACTACTTTGGCGCAAAATATGTATTTCATCTCCAGTAGTCTGCACTAATTTCTGCACTAAATTCTGCACTAAAAAAGAATATCCCATAAGATTCTTTCTTTTATTTTGATTTGTATTACTTTATAATTGATAAAAATATTATATAAGTAATTTTATTTACTATAAAATTTATTGATTTTTTTATCCTCAAAATTAACAAATTGAAATAAATAGAAATTTAATAATTAATGCAAAAATTTAAAGTAAAAATTCATAATAATACAGAAACATAATTACAATATGATAGTGACTAGTTCTCTGAATTAGAATATTCTTCTCACAAATGATCAATTAATGCATTTTGAAGTGTAAAATGTGCCGCTGCATCTTTGATATGCCTAAACCGAGCAAGAAAAATTTGAAAATGAGTATGTTAATTTTCAACAAATTCGATGTCCAGAGATGACACTTCTCTTGCTTCTTCAATTGAAGCATCAAGATCTCGTTCATCCTCGATTATCATGTTATGAATTATTATGCATGCAGTCATGATATCTTGCAAATCACTTTTACTCCAAAAAACGTGCTAGATTCGCCACAATTGCAAATCGGCTTTGGAGAACTCCAAAGGCACGTTCGACGTCCTTTCTACATGTTTCTTGTTTCTTTGCAAAATATGTTTTTTGGGGACCACTTGGTGCATGGATAGTTTGCATAAGAGTTGCCCACTTAGAATATATGTTATCAGCTAAATAATATCCCATGTTGTATTTCTTTCCTTGAATAACGAAATATACGGGAGGAGCAACCTTTTTGGAAATGTCAGAGAACAGATGAGACGTCTCCAATACATTAATATCATTATTAGATCCTGGCATCCCAAAATATGCATGTCATATCCATAGATCATAATTAGCTAGAGCTTCAAGAATAATTGTTGGATGTCCACTTCGGCCGGAATATTGTCCTATCTTAGCTATTGGACAATTTTTCCACCTCCAATGCATACAATCCAAACTACCTAACAAGATCCAATTGTGGGCACAAACCAAACCAGAGAACAATTCTGGAAACGTATTGAAGATAAATACAACTCTGGTAAACCAAGCTCTAACATCAAAGATCGCAACCATATATCATTGCAATGTCACATGCAAACCATTCTCAAAGATGTTAGAAAATTCAATGGATGTCTACAACAAATTGAATATCTTAATCCAAGTGATGCAAATGAACAAACACTCGTAAGTAATTTATATTTATACATTTTATTATTTTTGTCATAGTAATAATATGTTTTAATCTCAACAATATTGATATATTCTATGCAGTTAGAGCGTGCAAATGAATTGTTGATGCAACAAAAAGGATATAGCGGCGGATTAAAATTTGACCATGTGTTGCATGCTATGAAAGAATATGTGCAAGCAGAAACCACCGGTGGAGTCTTTTCATTTCCTGAAAAAAAAATATACCAGAGTCCCCTATGTCTACATTTTTAATCAATTTAAGTGATAAAAATATAAATATTAGTGGTGGTTCTTCATCACATCGACCTGAGGGCATCAAAAAATCCAAAATAAAGAGGAAATAGAGTGAAGATGCATCTACTTTTGCAAACACGGTCAAAGAAGAGAATGCAAAATTTTGGGAAATATTATTAAGTTCCATTGCGAAAAAAGATCGAGTTGCTGAGTTGGAAATGAAAAAAATCGAAGAGCAAAATGGTAAATCTAAAATAAATGAATTGATGAGAGAAGATAATATTTTAGGATAAGTCTCCTGTCAGATGTCGCCTTATTTTTAGCTTCACTGCAAGTGTACTGTGTACTTTATAGAATCGGGTTAGCAATGTCGAATCCACAGAGACTAATAAATTAGCGTACTAAGTATTGAAATTAAAATAGTCTTATCTTTATTTAGACGATCGAAATTGGACGGTTGTTTGTAAAAGCAAGACAAGATTTTATCATAAAAAGACAAAGTAAGAATTGATTGAAAGATCAAGGAGATGAATGGATTCCAGGGTTATGGTTTCAGTTAATACCCCTTTTGTTATTTGATTAATCAAAACCAAAGTTATTATTATTCTTCCCTATAAGACAATCATGAAAGTATTTTACCCTCTCTCTCGAGATGTATATAAAAACGTTGATTGGATTATCTATGCTAGCATCTCTATTCCACATAAGATAACCAATTCCCAAAAGCCCAAATGATCATAAATCCTCACAAATATTTAAAGACTTCTCAATCATGCAATTATTTATGTCAAGTATTCAAGATCTAGTAGTGAAACCCATCTATCGAATTATGAATCAATACATCAAACAAGTTAAACCAATGGCCATTTGATAAAACAAGAAATAAAACAGAGTACTCGAATAGGGTTTGAAATAATAACTTCAAATTCAATTAAGCATCAAACAAAAGTATCCATTAACCTAATCCCAAACCCCAGAATCACAAGGTGTTTAGGAAGACATGGAAAATAAACAATTCATAGACAAATCATTCATATGCATATCTAACTAATCGAAAATAAAAGATACAATGGAATGAGAAAACTCAGGGATGTTGATAATCTCTCGATCTATCTTCAATCCTCAAGCGTGTGGTTGCGACCTCGATCAATCTCTCGAATACTCCAGTTCAAGGTTGCTCTTTTCTCTACTTTCTAGGGCAAAAATCAGTGTGTCTTGTCGCCTCGTCTCTATTAAACTCCCATTGGGCCAAAACCTAAGTCAAAATTGCCAAAACCTGACTTTCCGCAGACAGACGACGACGGGTCGCGGCGCGCGCTTACGACGAACAGCTTGTGCGTCGCCAGGCCATAAGAAGCTTCTCATCCTGAATTGACGCACGGGCCGTGTGTGTAGGCGCAACTTGCCCGTGCGTCACTGCGAAGGCTCAGTTCTGCATTGCTGCCCATGCACGAATCGTGCCTATGAGCACAGGCTGCCCGTTTGTGGTCGTATTTCACCCGATTCGTCTGGTTTCTTCTCGGTTCAACTCCAAACCACATGTATTCGCTTGATTCTCGACGGTTCTTTATTGCAATGCTCTGATTTGCACCAAAAGTGCTACAAATATCATTTAATTCCTACAAAACGAGCAAAGCGTAATATCTTTTCCACTTTATAAGAACACAGCCCATTTTACTCAGTTGTTGCATGCATATCAACTTATTCTATCTACAGTTATGCCCAAATTACATGCAAAACTCATACTAATCAAACCCTCAAACTTAATTTGTTGACAGTCCCGATCAACGCTTTTTAAACAAGACAAAACAGAAATGGGAGGAATGAAAATTAATCAAGAACAACACATCAAAATTCATGTTGTGTATCCATAGGCGTCAAGCAATAAATCAACCAAACCTCGAACATCTAACATAGAACACATGTCAATTAAAATCATGGCAAATGCTTCGAATCACGACTCTCACTGATCAAGTGTATGCTCTCCTCTCGAGTGTATAAAGGACGTGTTTTTGCTCAAATCATATCAATGTTGAAGAATTACCACAAGCTTGCAAATCGTCTCAGATCTACGTCAGTAGAATGTATGCAATTCATGAATCAAAAAGTACTTTTTCTTTTGGTTGTAATGAAGGCTCTTTGGTTAGGGTAGGGAAATATGGATAATGTGACTCAAACTCGAGCGTATAGACTGTAAACACATCTTTCATTCAATCAATTATTCTCATTTAAACCCAATATGCTACCCCAATCACCTCTCGTTCTTATCAATTTTTCATATTTCCTTTCTCCCTTTTTTTTTTTTCTTTTTTTCGACTCTTTCATGAATATTCATCCTTTTTCTCCTTTTCTTTCTTCATTTATTCCCATCAACCAACACTTGCACAATTATCTAAATTCTTGACAACATAATCGTGCCACTATTCTGCTTGGCCACATGTTCAATCTGTTCCGCAAAATAGGTCGTCGTGTTATAGGGGGTGTGGGTTAGCGTATACCACAGCAGATAAAGTTCCCGAACTTGCATGCCCCCATTGTTTTCTATGGCATAGACGGAGTGAGAAGTGACCCACTGAATGTACCAGAAAATAGGATTCCAGACCCATGATGATTTAGCAGTGCGTGTCTCGTAAAGTATGGGGCCCATTTCCGGTGTTTGTACTAGCAATTGCCAGAAGTCATACTGGCTATAGTTCCCTGCGGGTCGGAAAGGCGCGTTCGTAGGCACCCCGAAGATGGTATTGAGTTGGGCGATAGATAATCTTCTACGCACGTTACCCAACTGAAATTGTATCTCAACTGGCTCAGAAGCTCCACCCTCTTTTAATACTTCAATGGTGCTGAGGAATTCAAGCGTGATTTTCTTATACATCAACCACCTTCCCCTCATAAAAGCGGTCCACCCAACTCTCTCAAACAATCGCCAAACATCATCGTGTATCCCAAGGAGTTGGGTACACTCGTCGTCGGCGTAACATATAGGTGCCATTGGTCGGGTAACCAGCTTATTCCACTTCTCCAAATTGTTATCTTCAGTAAGTACAACCCCGAAGTCGTGGGGCTATCCGGGTGCACTTTGGTGCGGCCCCCTTTGGGTGTCTTCTCCTATCCCGGAAGGCTTCTTCTTTCGGCTATTGTCTCGAGTTTATACCTAGCAAAGCATATGTGAGATTCCGAATAAACCAAGTACAAACAAGAATAAGATGAATTCAATGCTAAAACCCCATATCAACTAGAGCATACTTTCTCGTCCCTATAATTTTCAATCAAAATTCAAGCTCCATATACCCACATCAACATAATTGTAAAGAATCATGGTTACGAACACCCTAAATATCAATGCTCATTCAATAATCATCAACAATTCAACCCAATTTCCACATATTCAACATGCTCATAAGGTGTTTGATACAATGCCTCTTAGACAAATTCAAGTAAATTATGGCAAATTGATCACAACATACAACATATATACGTCTCTATGCTAGTTCTACAAGAAATTCGAACAAAAACTTGTAATTCTTACTGAAATTCCTGAAAATTCACAAGAGAGACAAATTGCAAGCCCTAGGTGCTTTCTTCAACCAAAACCTCAACCAAATGCAAATGTGTGTGCTAAATTTGTGTGTGATTGGTGTGAGTGATGGATTTGTGGTGAAAATCAAGTGAAAAAGTCAAATATTTTGAAAGGGGACGAGAGGATTTGTTTGCTAAGGCTTAAGAGGGGATTTTAGAATGAAAAATTGACATGTATCGTGACTTATCTACGTCTCTGCAGACAGACGCATGGGCCGTGCGTCAACGCACGACCCGCCCGTGCATCATGCCGTGAGCTCCTCCCAACTTTCGCAATTGCGCACGGGCCATGCGTATGCGCAAGGGCTGTCCGTGCGCCAATGCGAAACGATTTTCTGCAAAAAAATTTCTTTTTTTATATATAAGAAAACAAATAAATCCTATTTAAGTAAGGGAAAAACTAAAATAAAACAACAAACCATTGGGTTGCCTCCCAGTAATCGCTAAATTTAACGTCTATAGCTTGACGCTTGTGAGGTGATGTATGTCACCTCTTCATGCAGTTCTCCTTGCCATTCTAACCCACATAAATTCGAGCCTCCTTTGAATGCCTCTAGTGAAGATGTCACACGTCGGTCAAATGCCATATTCTTCTCGTTTGCATCGTGCGAGCGGTAGTACACACGTGCTTCTGAGTTGCTGTCTCTCTTCTTGTGCTTCGCTTTCTCACTTTTCAGTACTTCCTGCACATGAACTAAAGCACACACACAATCACTCAAGTTAAAAGTATTAGCACATGAATCAACGATTGATAAATATTTACAGACTCTCTATTTTATCATGAGTTTTCACAGCCTTATAGATGGAGAATAACAATTGCTCATCATTAACTCGTAATGTGAGCTCTTCCATTTTGCACATCTAGCAAAGCTTTTGCGGTGGCAAGAAATGGACGCCCAAGTATCATAGGGACGTCACGATCTTCCTCCATGTCAAGCACTAAGAATCCACGGGGAATATAAATTTGTCTACTTTCACGAGCACATACTCTACGATTCCCTTAGGATATGTGAGTGATCTATCTGCAAGCTGCAAGGTGACCATGGATGGCTTCGCCTCTTCCAATCCAAGTTTCCTGAAAATGGACAAGGGCATTAAGTTAATACTTGCTCCTAGATCATAAAGTGTTTTATTAAAGAAAACACCACCAATTGTACAAGGGATAGTGAAACTCCCCGAATCTATGAGCTTCTGTGGTAATTTTCTCTGAATGATTGCGCTGCACCCTTCAGTCAAGTTAACTGTCTCAAACTCTGCCAAATTTTTCTTCTTGGATATCACTTCCGTCAAAAACTTCGCATAGTTGGGCATCTGCTCCAATGCGTCTGCAAAAGGTATGTTAATATGCAGTTTCTTAAAGATGTCCAGAAATTTAGCAAATTGGGCATCTATCTTTTTCTTTTGAAAGCGTTGAGGGAAAGGGAGTGGTGTAGAAAGTTTTGAAAGATCAGAGTTAGAGAACGATTTAAGCTTCTCAGCCCCTTTTTGTTTATCCTTTTGTCCCTTGCTTCCATCCTCGACCTCAACATCGCCCTTTGCTACAGTATGTTCATCTCCAGGTGTCGAATTCCACTGTTCGGCATTACGCACGGGTCGTCGTATCACATTTTGTTCCTGATCTGCTTCAGAACCATGCACAGGCTGCCCGTGCGTCGACACATGGGTCGTGCGTGGTTCCAATTTTTCATTATTTTCCGGAATTTTCAGCCCCTCGTACTCCGTACCACTCCTTAGATGAATGTTGCTACACTGTTCCTTCGGATTTACTTTAGTGTTGCTCGAAAACTGACCCTTCTGATGTTGTCCACCGATGATCGTCGCTAATTGGCCAGTCTGGGTTTTTAGATTTTTCATTTGTGAACCCACAGTGTTAGCCAACTACGTGACATGTGCTTCGATCTTGTCTATCTTCGCCTCATCTTTATTCAACCGGTTCATTGTTTCATTAATAAACGAACTTTTCTGACTCATGAACGAGGTAAGAATGTCCTCCAAAGATGGCTTAGACTCTGCATTAATAACCGTTCCTTACATTGAACCCCGGTGGTGGTTGCATCACGTTCTTCGTATTCGCATAGGAAAATTTTTCATGATTTCTTACGCCCGGATGATAATGGGTAGGAGTCGATTATTCCGGTAATTGTTTAAATTCCGGTGATTTACAAAGTTAGCTTCCTCCATAGGATCTTGAGGAAATCCCCCATTATTTGCACCCGTGTTTGTCTCTGCCCCTTGAGTTAGAACACTCAATTGATTTGTCAATGTTGTCATTTGAGCTGTCAATGCCTTGATTGGGTCCGAATCAGAGACTTCGGCTACCCTTTTCACATTTGTCCTCTCGGAGGGCCACTGATAGCTATTCATTGTCATCTCTTCAATCAAGTTGAATGCATCTTGTGGGAATTTTGCGAGTAAAGCTCCTTCTGATGCGGCATCCACAAACGACCTAGTCTGTCCCATCAACCCATTGTAGAAAAAATAAAGTTGTTGATCCTCTGGGAATCCATGTTGCGGACATATCCTCAATAAATCCCTGAATCTCTCCCAGGCCTCGTACAGTGGCTCAGAGTCAAACTATCTAAACTGCGTGATCTCACTCTTAAGTTGCAGTGTCATACTTAGTGGAAAGAATTTAAACAGGAACTTCTGACTCAACTCGTCCAAAGTATTCACACTCCCTGAGTTAAAGTGTCTAGCCAGTTTCTAGCCTTATCCCTTAAAGAGAAAGGGAATAGGTGCAGACGTATAGCATCATCAGACACCCCATTCATCTTAATCGTGTTGCATATCTACATGAAGTGTGCCAGATGAGAGTTGGGATCCTCAGATGGAAAACCCCCAAACTGGTTCTGCTGAATCATCGAAATGAGCGCTGGCTTCAACTCGAAGTTATTTTCATTTATCGGGACATTGGCAATTCCACCATAATTGCGATTTGTTTGTGGGCGAAAGTAATCGCGAATCGCTAGTTATTAGACTGCCATAATTTTTGCTCTCGGTAACTCATTAATGATCCCATTGATCCCATTGTTACCTTCGTTGTTGGCCCCATTATTACCCCGTTGTTTTCTTCCACATCCCCCATAGTATGATCATGTTGTCTTTTTGCCCGTTTAGTAAATGCACTCAGTCACTTTGCAAAAGCTTCAACCTCCGGTATGAACGGTGGTAATTCTCTTTGCTTCGAGCGAGTGTTCGCACTACCTGAACCAACTAAAAGAAACAACTCAAACAATATAGAAGTGGAATTAAACAAAAAGAAAAAAGAAAAAATGTCTAAATTAAAAATAATTCTATTTGTCGCAATATTAGTACTAAAAATTTAATTAGTCCCCGGCAACGGCGCCAAAAACTTGTTCGCCTTATTTTTAGCTTCACCGCAAGTGTACGGTGTAGTTTATAGAATAGGGTTAGAAAGGTCGAATCCATAGAGACTAATAAATTAGTGTACTAAGTATTGAGATCGAAATAGTCTTATCTTTATTTAGATGATCGAAATTTGATGGTTGTTTGTAAAAGCAGGACAAGATGTTATCATAAAAGACAAAGTAAGAATTGATTGAAAGATCAAGGAGATGAATGGATTCCAATGTTATGGTTTCAGTTAATATCCTTCTTATTATCTGATTAATCAAAACAAAAGTTGTTATTATTCTTCCCTATAAGACAATCACGAAAGTATTTTACCTTCTCTCTCGAGATGTATATAAAAACATTGATTGGATTATCTATGCTAGCATCTTTACTCAACATAAGATAACCAACTCCCAAAAGCCCAAAAGATCATAAATCCTCACAAATATTTACAAACTACTCAATCATGTAATTATTCATGTCAAGTACTCAAGATCTAGTAGTGAAACTCATCTCTCGAATTATGAATCAATACATAAAACAAGTTAAACCAATGGCCATTTTATAAAACAAGAAATAAAACAGAGTACTCGAATAGGGTGTAAAATAATAACTTCAAATTCAATTAAGCATCAAAAAAAAGTTCCATTAACCTAATCCCAAACCCCGGAATCACAAGGTGTGTAGCCGGACATGGGAAATAAATAATTCATAGATAAATTGGTCATATGCATATCTAACTAATCGAAAATAAAAGATGCAATGGAATGAGAAAACTCAGGGATGTCCATGATCTCTCGATCTATCTTTAATCCTCAAGCATGTGGTTGCGACCTCGATCAATCTCTCGAATCCTCCGGTAGAAGGTTGCTCTTTTCTCTGCTTTCTAGGGCAAAAATCAGTATGTCTTTGTTTGGGGCCGCGTCGTCTCTATTTGAACTCCCGTTGGGCTGAAACCTAAGTCAAAATCGCCAAAACCTGACTTTCCCACATAGATGCATGGGTTGTGCGCTTACGCACGACGACCAAACATGCGTCGAGGCCATAAGCTTCTCATCCGAATTGGCCTTACGTATGCGTCCCGGCATGACTTTGCCCGTGTCGCTGCGAAGGCTCGATTCGCATTGCTTTGCTCACGCACACGCCGCGTGCCTATGAGCACGGGTTGCCTGTGCGTGGCCGTATTTTGCCCAGTTCATCTGGTTTCTTCTCGGTTCAACTCCAAACCTCACGTATTCGCTCGATTCTCGACGGTTCTTTATCGCAATGCTCCGATTTGCACCAAAACTGCTACAAATATCGTTTAATTCCTACAAAACGAGCAAAGCATAATATCTTTTCCACTTTATAAGAACACGGCCCACTTTACTCAGTTATTGCATGCATATCAACTTATTCTATCTAGAATTATGCCCAAATTACATGCAATGTGTGGCCGTATTTCTCCCGGTTCGTCTGGTTTCTTCTCGGTTCAACTCCAAACCTCACGTATTCGCTCGATTCTCGGCAGTTCTTTATCGCAATGCTCCGATTTGCACCAAAAGTGCTACAAATATCGTTTAATTCCTACAAAACGAGCAAAACGTAATATCTTTTCCACTTTATAAGAACACAGCCCATTCTACTCAGTTATTGCATGCATATCAACTTATTCTATCCACAATTATGCCCAAATTACATGCAAAACTCATACTAATCATCAGACCGTCTAACGAATCTAATCGAGTTAGATGGATCAAATACCCATCCGCGGTGAATCTTGGTTGACCAAAGATAACCACTAATACCACAACAACAACATATGTTGGTCGCTACTAATACACTTTAGGAGGGCTACTAATACTTTTCAGGAACAATACTAAAATACATTTAATAAAAAAAATATAATAACTTTCAATAAGATTATTAATACATTTTAGGGTGAATACTAATACTTTTGCGGGAAAAAATCAATATTTTTCTTAATAATTGCATAATAAACTGCTCAAGGGGTTACCAATACTTTTTCAGTGGATTACTAATACTTTTATGTGGGATTGCTAATACTTTTCACAGGAAAAATACTTTTGAGGGTTGCCGAATAGTACATACACCACTATCTAATACTTTTCAAGGGGACAATTAATATATTTTAGGTCGATTACTAATACTTTTGAGGGGAAAGATCAATATATTTCATGAGGGAAGGGATTACTAATACAATAATACTTTTCAGATACACTACTAATACTTTTCAGGTGTACTACTAATACTTTTCAGGGGAAAAGCTAATACTTTTAACAACCCCTAATATTACAAAAATGCCACTGGTCCAGAGATCCTATGATACCGCCCCAGAATATTACAAAAATACCACCGGTGCATGAAATTACAATAAAACCCGGGTCGGGTTGGGTCCGTCTAACGGAAAAGACCCTTTAGACGATATAACCCAAGTTTTTGTCAATGTCTTAATGATGAATTTGGATACCATTTATGATCCCAAACGACATGAATTCTTCCGATTGGAGTAGCAACAAATTATGCAGAAGATGAGGCAAGCACAACAACCAAACTCTAGCAACATATTTGATATGTTTGGAGATTTTTTTCCAGATCTTGGAGGGTCTGGAAGTGGTCTTCCAGATTATTAAAAAAAATATTGTATCAGTTTTTGTTTGTATTTTCAATAATTTTATTTTTAGTTATTTTATGTAATTTCCATATTTTATGTCGTTTTTATTGTTGTTGTAATTTTATGTATTTTGTAATGTATTTTGTGTAAGATTTATAATTTTGTGTCTAGTATTTTAACAATAATACAATATTATTTAAAACAATTATCACATGTAATTGAATTAATTTTAATATTATTTTCTACTAATTTCTATAATAAAAATATCTTTTAAAGAGAATTAAAATTATTCAAAAAAACAATAGAAAATATGAATAGCACCATGCTGGAGGTAAAAAAAGTACAGCTAGTGGAAAGGCTATAAGGAAACGGCTTTCGTGACTTTTCAAAAAGTCTCTAGTTTCGCTTTCTTTAGAATGGACATTTTGGAGATGTAACTTTGTTGGGAAATTTATTGTTTAGATTTTGATGAATGCCTAGTAAAACTTAGACTAGAAAGTTGGCACCCCATTTTCCTTGTAATTTATATTGTAATAGATAGGGTTGTATGAGCTGAGTCAAGTCAGCTATGCCTGGATATACAAGAAGTCAACTGAAGACTATGATGAAGACTCCGCTGTGAAGCAGCTGAGTGTGGCAAGGAAGAGATGTCAAGGACTCGACTGAAGGAGTATCAGCTGGGACACAGCTGTATGAAGAGTCAATCAAGTCAACTCAAGAAGCCAAGTCTCAAAGTTGAAGTGACAGATGAGTCATCCATTGATTGGAAGCTAACTCGAAGTCACCTGGGGAATAAAAGGACTGCAGTCAAGTCAAGACAACTGAAAAGAATCCGTTGCACAGAAGTCAAGAAGTTTACTTAAATAAGTAATACTTCCATGCTGCCATGTCTTAAAGTGCTCGATCCCGAAGCGTGCAAAAGGAATAAACCAATGGGAAGCACTGCACCTCGTGTCAGATTCTGAAAAGTTGAACGTTCATTTAATACGAGGAAATGTCAACATCAAGGACTGCAACAAGACAAGCCAACGAACACAAGTGATTTTCAAAAAATTCAGCCTATCTCTTCAATGGGCAGATTTTTGAAAGTTCACTATAAAAGGCTGAGGAATCTCTTTGAGAGAAGGTTACCTAAACCGCGAACAATCAAGCAATTATTCAATCAGAACTGCAAAACATTCTCAAGTTATTCAAGCAAATCCTCAAGCCTAAATCTAGAAGGAAATTGATCCAACACTAAGCTATGAAGGAAAGACAACTTCAAATGTTGAAGAGGGAACTTTTGAAGAATCGGAGGGGTCTACTCTCCAAGGAGAATTGTAGAAAGGTTCAAGGTCGAACCAGTCTCAAGTTATTGGAGGGCTTCGTGATCAAATCCAAGAAGCTTGAGCAAGCAAATCTGTTGAAGTAACAAAGCGTACATGCTGTGAAGAAGCTAAGTCGGACGAGAAGCCAACCGAGTGATCAAGGCAACTCGGGCATCGAGTCCCAAAGGAGCAAGTCATTTGTGTGATCAAGACTTGTATCCGGGTGATAACCACTTTGTAATCGATCAATACTTAGTGGATTCCTCCAGGAGTTGGAGAAGAGAGGAGTAGAAGAATTACCCCATCTTGAACCTCTATAAAAATTATGTGTCATTTACATTTCAAAGCATTTTATTTACGCACATCACTTTATATCTCATTTGATAATTTGCTATCCAACCGATAATTAACAAGGTGCTAAAATCAAGTGTTAAAACAAACTTAAATCAAAATAAATGGTGTTAAGTCTTCCGCTGAAAATCTCATCACGCCCACGTTAAGGTTTAGTCTAAAAATAATTTTGAGTTATTGTATCAACGACTCTTTCGAGTTTGTTGAGTGGCTAACTCTATTTGATTAACTAACTTAGATGTCCCCAAGGACTTAGTTTGTGTATTTAACTCTGTAATATTTTAAAAGGACTAAAATCAAAAAGTTGGTAAGGTTTATTCACCCCCTTCTAAACCTTACTCACACCCCTCAGGTCCTACAAGTGGTATCGAGCGGTTGGTTCATTGAGCCTTCCCGACAGTTCTTGAACTAGATCTCCAATCTTTCAAAGAAATTCTTTTAACACTTGTTCTTTCAAAAGCCATTTTTAATCAAAGCAAAGTTATTATCATGGAAGCAAATTTAACACGCATTCCCATGTTCACTATTGAGGAGTTTGATGACTAGAAAATTCTTATGCGAGGCTCATCTATCTCGCTTTACATGATGAAATGTGGCTAGTGATAGAGGATGGGTGTAATACCTTAATTTTATTTTAGTCTTTTATTAAGAATTATGGATTTTTTTAGATTAGATTAGTTTATTTAGGGGCTAATTTATTATTATCCGATCAAATAATTATTTACCCAAGTCCAAATTCTAAGCCAGGCCCAATTTCATCAAAGCCCAAAATATTGTAAGTCCGACCTAGCTTTGTTCACAAGCCATACGCCAAGTAGGATTCCAAATTTCCGGATATACACTATTTTGATTCTTCCTCAATCCAAAAAAAAAAATCCATCTTCACGTATAAGAATCCTAATGACCAAATATCATGCAATTTTCTCTAGACTAGGACTCTCTTTATATTAAAACACTTAACCCTAATTAAATCTATAAATACAAACCACAACCCAAATTTTTCTTCATACACGATCAAGATTTTCGCTATTTTTCTTCTTTGCCAAGGTAAAGCTTTTTCTCTTGATTTCATCGTCCATCCTCGTCAACCCGAGCCATAGACGGCTAACCCCGGGAAACTCGAACGCCACCAAACCACCCCAAATCGCCTTTTACCGTAAATCACTTCCCAAAACCCAAAAACAATTCAACCAAATGACAATGTATGCCTTATCCCCGATGCCGGCGAAAATTCGAAACCCCGAAACCCATCGAAACACCCAAACCAATAACCAGAATTTCACGCCGCCGCCCAAATCGAAACCACGAACTTGCCCCGAACTGTACCGAAATCGACTACCTTCTCGTCCAAAAGCGGAATTGCCGCAGCCGGCCGCGTGGCGTGGTCGCGGTGTCGTGCGTGAAGTTTAAGAAAAAAAAAAGCAGAAATAGAGGCGAGAGAGAGCGAGATGGACGGACGTCGTTGGGGGGTTGATGTTGGGTCGTTGAGGGGAGAAGTTGATTAGAAAGAGAAAAAAAAAAAAAGAAAAAGAGGAAGAAGAAGACGCATGTGATGGGTTGCGAGAAAGAGGAAATTTGGGGGATTTTGCTGTTGATGAAGAAAGAAGGAAAAGTGGGTTGGGGGGGTAGTAGTTGATTGACCGAAAGAAAAAGTGGGAAAAAAAGAGAGGAAAAAGAAAAAGAAAAAGAAAGAAAAAAAAAAAGAAAAAGTAAGAGAGAGAAGGAGGATGGGGTAGTATACGTGTGATAGGGAAGAAAAGGGGAATGAGGATTTTTGGGGATATGGTCCCCACAAATCAATGACAGAATTACCCTTCAGCCCCAAATCATCAAATTAGCCTTCAATTCCAATTTCTATTTTGATTCCAATTCATCCCCTAAATTAGGATTTTTAGATTATTATTTTTAGATTAAGTTTAGAATATTCGAGGATTTTAATTAGTATTATTTTCTACTTGATTAGGTAATTTATCGAGCGAGGATTAGGCGTGCTTGCATCCGACACTTCTAGGCTCTACTAAATTTTAAAAGCTACGTTCAAGGTGGGGTTTGTTTTTCTAAACTTTATTGTCCTTGTTAAATGCTTAGATTATTTTGCATGAATATGTAGTACGATTGCTTAGGCCCCATGAGCAGGGGACTCAAGAGGTCGGGGTCGATGTATCCCCTCAGTGGAACCCTGCGATGCTACCCATGTCTATGTCTACGGTTTTTCAAATGATCTATGCTATGTCCTATTGGATTGTATTTGCATGCCTATGTGAGATATCTGTGTATTTAGCTTGGACAATTTATACTCCACTGAGCTGTGTCGCTCACCCCACATATAACAAATTTTTCAGGTGAAGGAGATGGCGCTGGCTAAGAGCGGTGGATACGACAAGGCCTAAAGCTTTATCTATGAATGTTTAGTTTATAAAAAAAAAAATATGTCGAACTATTTACTTCTTTTAAGTTATTAGTTTTTATTCCCAGTTTATTTGAAATTGATAGAATCAGACGATAGTTAGAATTTTATTTATGAAATATTTTGCTTCCGCTACAATTGACTCAGATAAATTTTATTTTTAAATTATCCATGTCCTTTTTCATCGTAAAAATTAGGATTATGATCGTTTATTTTATTAAAGAAATTCTAGGGCGTTACAGGTGGTATCAGAGCGGGTCTACCTTTCTGTAGACTTGTAGAAAAAAAAAATTTGTATATTCCGCGTGTGTACTCTGATAAATGAATTAGAATTATTTTTTTAATAAACGAAAAGAGTCTACGTATCCACCACCGCTATGCCACGCCAACTCCGAAGCCAAGGTACGAATATTTTTTTTAATGATTTCGCTTTCTACTGCTAATGCCATCGCTATTGTTACTGCTATTGCCACTGCTACTGCTATTGTCAAATGCTATTGATAAAGTGTTTTAATACTGTTGTAATGAATTTTACTATTTCTATTGCCAAGAGAAAAATGAAAGAAATATGCTAAGTTTTCTTGGATGTATAGACGATAGAATGCCATCGAATTATTGAGATATTACGTAAATTGTGAACTTTATGGACAATAGAAAGAACTTAGAGGATTTAATTATTTTATTATGCTCGATAGATGGCTCGTAGAAGGTATACAGACGAAAGTCCGATATTGTTAGCGTTAATAGGAGAGCAAGGATAGAGATATGAACAATATCAATGGGAACCTAACCATAACTTGGGGCGCATCTTAATGCAATGTTCGCATTATGGGTAGAGGCTAGATATGCCGGTCACTCGGTATCCGACCGACAGGGCATACTTAGATTTATTAACACCTTATCGGAGTTACCCCTGCGAAGAGCTAGAGAGATATACAATCAAATGGTAGATGATGTCCAGGGAGTTCAATCGCGGGTTAGCTATGAGAATTTCGTTTGATTTTCCGACGGTGGTGGTTAGACCATGTACAACTCACAATGGATATTTCCGACTTCTGGCCCGAAGAGCAAGACATACACGATGATGCTCCTCCACCTGATTCCAGTGATGACGAAGATCCAAAGAAAGACCCGGAAGAAGATTCGGAGGAGGATCCGGAAGAAGATATTGAATAGCTAGTTTTTGTTTTATTTATTTAGTAGTTGATGTTTGGGATTTTATATTTTCCTTTCATTGGTATTTTAGTTTATGTTTTGATTTTCAAACTAGCAATTGTTTCTTCATTCATTGGATTCGTTGTAAAAAAAAAAAAATTGAGATTAATGAATGATCATTTTTTTTAAAAAAAAAAAAATTGCCTTAAGTACTTGTGTCATTCATGATTTAATTTTTTTATATTATTTATTAATCTTAAAAGTATCCCAATTGGAGATTGACTTAATTTTTTTCTTTTTTTTATCGTGGTTATAGGATGAATCCTAGAGCCCCTAGAACTGGGACTGCCACAAATGCAACACTAGAAAATTTGGGAGACGTAGTGGCGCGCCTGGCCACAGTTGTTGAGGGTCTAACTCAAGGGGGTGCTTTGAACCAACAAAACCAGCCGGCCCCCACAAATAACACTTCACATGTGGTGGAACAGTTTCGCCAGCAGTATAGACCTCCAACCCTTACGGGGCGGGGAAGAGCCGCACACTTGTGGAAGAATGGATAGCGGGTGGAGGGCATATTTGAATTGATCGAGTGCACTGATGCACAAAGGGTGTCATGTGCGATTTATCAGCTCAAACAAGATGCTAGGCATTGGTGGGATTCACACCGTCGAACCATCAGCGACCAAAGAACGAGTGATATGCAATGGACTAGTTTCAAGGAATTAGTCATGCAAAACAGATTTTTCCCACGATCCTACGAGAGATAAAAAGGAAAGAGAATTCCTAAACCCGCAACAAGGGACAATGACGGTGCTCGAGTATGAGCGAAAGTTCAACCAGATTAGCAAGGTATGCTATTCACTGCGGACACTGACGGTAAGAAGGCTAAGAGATTTGTGTCCGGTTTACGCCCGAGTTGGGTGGGGTAGTGAGCATCCGGGAACATCATATTCTCGCATGTTGTGGAAGGAGCTCGAGCAGTTGCCTCCAATATGAGATTAGAAGGAGGTTGTAAAAAGGTTTTGAGGCTCCCAAAAGGAAATGGGAGGGTCTAACATTGGGAAGTTTGTTAATAACAACAAACAACAAAAAGTCGGCGGTGCTCTAATCGGCAAGGTCACAGACGAAGCCACAATGTCGAATTGCGGAAAATATCATTATGGTGAGTACTGCTGGGAAAAGATGTCTCATTCCGATGCCATCGCCTGGGCATCGTGGTTGGGATCAGTAAGAGATATCCTCAGCCAGGATGGGATCGGAGAGGCCTGAGGAGGGAAACCGGGATGTACGCCATGACCAAAGCAGACGCACAAGAGGAGCCGAGAGACAATGACAGGTATGTTACAAGTTTTTAATGTACCTGCTCTTGTACTTTTTGATACTGGTGCGACACATTCTTTCATATCTGCAAAATTCATTGAGGGATTAAATAATGTGATATGTGAGTCTGTGGAACCTTTGGGGATTAGTATACCATCGGGTAAAACTATAGTGGCTAATCATAGAGTAAACGGGGCACAACTGAACATAGAGGGAAGAACTCTAGAAGCGAACCCATACGTTATAAAGATGAAGGACTTTGATGTAATCTTAGGAATGGATTGGTTAAGTCATAACCGTGCAAACATCCGATGTCACGAGAGGGAGATAGATTTCCATATGCCAGGAAAGGAGAAGTTCACTTTTCATGGGACTAGGTCGGGTGTTTCGCCACGAGTTATATCAGCAATGAAAGCCGTGAAGATGCTAAGGAGAGGAGAATGCCAAGCATTTTTGGTGAATGTTATGGCTACCCCGATCAAGAGAGAACAATTGTTGATATCCCAATCGCCCGAGAGTATCATGATGTTTTCCCCAGGATTTACCAGGAATGCCCCCGGATCGACAAGTGGAGTTCACGATTGATATCGATGCACGGAGCAACACCAACGTCAAAGGCACACCGAGAATGGCACCTAAGGAGTTGCAAGAACTAAAGGTGCAATTACAAGATTCTTTGGATAAGGGTTATGTGAGACCAAGCGTGTCTCCTTGGGGAGCTCGGTATTGTTCGTTACGAAGAAGACGGCTGACGATGAGGATGTGTATCGACTATCGAGAGTTGAACAATCTCACGATTAAGAACAAATACCCCTTACCCCGCATTGAGGATCTGTTTGATCAATTAAGAGGAGCGGAGTTTTCTCAAAGATTGATCTAAGATCGGGGTATCACCGGTGAAGATCAAGGAAGCGGATATACCCAAAAACAATGCGTTTAGAACCCGTTATGGACATTACGAGTTTCTTTGTGATGCCATTTGGGTTAAGCAACGCACCGGTCTTTATGGACTTAATGAATAGAGTGTTTCATCCTTACTTAGATCAATTTGTCATTGTGTTCATCGATGATATCTTGATCTATTCAAAGGATAAACAACAAAGACGAAAGAGCATTTGAGGATCGTCTTTGGAGACACTTCGCAAGAGAAGCTTTATGCGAAGTTCAAGAAATGTGAGTTTTGGCTGGAGCGAGTGGTGTTCTTGGGTCATGTAGTCACCGCCCCGAGGTGCGAAGTGGATCCGGCCAAAGTAGAGGCTATAAATGAATGGAAAGCGCCATCGACCGAAGTGAGTGAGGTACGATTTCTTAGACTTCTTTGGATATTACAGACGGTTCATTGAGGGTTTTGCCAAGATTGGACCAATGACCCGTCGAGCGAAAGGGAGAGAAATTCAGTGGGTCGAGAAATGCGAAACCGGTTTCCAAGTTGAAACAGAGATTGGTTACCGCACCGGTTTTGACGATACCTAATGGATCGGAAGGGTTCGTTATTTATAGTGATGCGTCAAAACAAGGTCTCGGATGTGTACTCATGCAACAGGGGAAAGTGATAGCTTATGCCTCGAGACAATTGAAGCAACATGAGCTTAACTATCCCACACATGACTTGGAGTTAGCAGCCGTAGTACACGCTCTGAAGATATGGCGTCATTACCTGTATGGAGGAAAATGTGATATCTATACGGATCACAAGAGTCTCAAGTACTTCTTCACGCAGAAAGAATTAAACATGAGACAACGAAGATGGTTGGAGTTAGTCAAAGATTATGACTGCACTATCCACTATCACCGGCAAAGCCAATGTAGTGGCCGATGCCTTGAGTCGGAAGAACAACAGTGGTGAATAGCGAGCATGATCCAGCAAGAGCAAAGCGATTGATCAAGGATTTCGTCAACATGAGAATCGATGTGGTAGTACCCCCAACTGACACCAAAGCTATCATATCTGCTATGGTGGCAAAGCCAACTTTGAGAAATCGGATCAAGGATGCACAAACGAAGGATAAGTTTTTGTGCAAAATGAGGGAGCGAGCTTTATTGGAAATATTAGAGGTTTTATTTGAAGCACCGGACGGCGCACACTTACTTATGAAGGGGAGAGTCCGTGTACCAAAAGACGAGAACCTAAGAAGGGAAATCTTAGAAGAGTCTCATTGTACACCCTACACGGTACATCCAGGAGGTACGAAGATGTATCGTGATTTGAGAAACACTTTTTGGTGGAGAAACATGAAGGGCTCTATTGCATCGTTCGTGGAGAGGTGTTTGACTTGTCAACAAATCAAAGCCGAACACCAACGACCATCGGGGTTGCTACAACCACTTGAGGTCCCCAGTGGAAGTGGGAACATGTTACAATGGATTTTTGGACTGGTTTACCGAGGTCGAACAGAGAAAAAGCTATATGGGTCATCGTGGATAGATTGACGAAGACCGCACACTTTTTTTTGCGGTTAAGATGACTTTCAAAGATGGAACAATTGGCTCAATTATACATTGAGGAGATCGTGAGGCTACACGGGTACCGGTTTCGATTGTGTCAGCAGAGAGACACACGGTTTACTTCAAATTTTGGAAGGGATTGCAAAGAGCAATGGGGACGAGATTACAAAGACGGCGTTTCATCCCCAAACAGATGGACAATCCGAGAGGGACGATACTGACGCTAGAGGACATCTTAGAGCTTGCATGTTGGATTTCGGAGGAGGTTGGGAACGACACTTGCCACTAATTGAATTTGCTTATAATAACGATTTATCAATCAACTATTGGGATGGCACCATACGAGGCATTATACGGGGAGGAAGTGTAGATCGCCAATTCTGGGATGAAGTTGGAGAGAAGAAAGTTTTGGGTCCGGATATTGTCAAAAGAACAGTTGAAGCCGTAGAGAAGATAAGAGAAAGAATCAAGGTGGCACAGGATCGACAAAAGTCTTATGCCGATCCAAAAAGGAAAGAGTTACAGTTTGTGGTAGGCGAGAAAGTTTTTCTGAGGGTATCGCCAACGAAGGGAATTTTCAGATTTGGTAAGAGAGGGAAGCTTAATCCGAGATATGTTGGACCGTACGAGGTTTTGGAGCGAGTGGGAAGAGTAGCGTATAGATTGGCCTTGCCGCCAGCAATGTCGGGAATTCACAATGTTTTTCACGTATCTATGTTACGGAGGTATATACCAGATCCGAGTCACGTTGTTAATTATGAAGCCATAGAATTGGATAGACAGTTGTCATACGAGGAGAAACCAGTAGCAGTACTAGATAGAAAGGTGCACAAGTTAAGAAATCGAGATGTTGAGTTAATCAAAGTGCAATGGAGTGGACATAGCCAAGAAGAGGCTACTTGGGAACGTAAGGACGATATTTTAGCATCACATCCAGAGGTTCAATCTTTATTAGGTATGTTTAATTTCGAGGACGAAATTATTGTTAAGGGGGTAGTATGTAATACCCTTAATTTTATTTTAGTCTTTTATTAAGAATTATGGATTTTTTTAGATTAGATTAGTTTATTTAGGGGCTAATTTATTATTATCGATCAAATAATTATTTACCCAAGTCCAAATTCTAAGCCAGGCCCAATTTCATCAAAGCCCAAAATATTGTAAGTCCGACTAGCTTTGTTCACAAGCCATACGCCAAGTAGGATTCCAAATTTCCGGATATACACTATTTTGATTCTTCCTCAATCCAAAGCAAAAAAAAAAAAATCCATCTTCACGTATAAGAATCCTAATGACCAAATATCATGCAATTTTCTCTAGACTAGGACTCTCTTTAGATTAAAACACTTAACCCTAATTAAATCTATAAATACAAACCACAACCCAAATTTTTCTTCATACACGATCAAGATTTTCGCTATTTTTCTTCTTTGCCAAGGTAAAGCTTTTTCTCTTGGTTTCATCGTCCATCCTGTCAACCCGAGCCGTAGACGGCTAACCCCTCGAAACTCGAACGCCACCAAACCACCCCAAATCGGCCTTTTACGTAAATCACTTCCCAAAACCCAAAAACAATTCAACCAAATGACAATCGTATGCCTTATCCCGATGCACGGCGAAAATTCGAAACCCCGAAACCCATCGAAACACCCAAACCAATAACCAGAATTCATACGCCGCCAAATCAAAACCACGAACTTGCCCCGAACCAGCCGAAATCGACTACCTTCATCCAAAAGCGCCGGAATTACCGCAGCGCCGCCCGTGGTCGCGTGTCTCATGCGTGAAGTTTAAGAAAAAAAAACAGAAATAGAGACGAGAGAGAGAGCGAGATGGACATGACGTCGTTGGGGGTTGATGTTGGGTCGTTGAGGGAGAAGTTGATTAGAAAGAGAGAAAAAAAAAAAGAGAGAGAAGAAGATGACTTTGTGATGGGTTGCAGAAAGAGGAAATTTGGGGGGATTTGTTGTTGATGAAGAAAGAAGGAAAAGTGGGTTGGGGGGGTAGTAGTTGATTGACCGAAAGAAAAAGTGGGAAAAAAAGAGAGGAAAAAGAAAAAGAAAAAGAAAGAAAAAAAAAAAGAAAAAGTAAGGGAGAGAAGGAGGATGGGGTAGTATACGTGTGATAGGGAAGAAAAGGGGAATGAGGATTTTTGGGGATATGGTCCCCACAAATCAATGACAGAATTACCCTTCAGCCCCAAATCATCAAATTAGCCTTCAATTCCAATTTCTATTTTGATTCCAATTCAGCCCCTAAATTAGGATTTTTAGATTATTATTTTTAGATTATTATTTTTAGATTAAGTTTAGAATATTCGAGGATTTTAACTAGTATTATTTTCTATTGATTAGGCGATTTATCGGCGAGGATTAGGCGTGCTTGCATCCGACACTTCTAGGCTCTACTAAAGTTTCAAAGCTACGTTCAAGGTGGGGTTTGTTTTTCTAAACTTTATTGTCCTTGTTAAATGCTTAGATTATTTTGCATGAATGTGTAGTACAGTTGCTTAGGCCCCATGAGCCAGGGACTCAAGAGGTCCGGGGTCGATGTATCCCTCAGTGGAACCCTGCAGTGCTACCCATGTCTATGTCTACGGTTTTCAAAAGATCTATGCTATGTCCTATTGGATTGTATTTGCATGCCTATGTGAGATATCTGTGTATTTAGCTTGGACAATTTATACTCCACTGAGCTGTGTCGCTCACCCCACATATAACAAATTTTTCAGGTGAAGGAGATGGCGCTGGCTAAGAGCGGTGGATACGACAAGGCCTAAAGCTTTATCTATGAATGTTTAGTTTATAAAAAAAAAATATGTCGAACTATTTACTTCTTTTAAGTTATTAGTTTTTATTCCCGATTTATTTGAAATTGATAGAATCGGGCGATAGTTATAATTTTATTTATGAAATATTTTGCTTAAAGCTACAATTGACTCAAATAAATTTTATTTTTAAATTATCCATGTCCTTTTCATCGTAAAAATTAGGATTATGCTCGTTTATTTTATTAAATAAATTCTAGGCGTTACAATGGGCCCGCAAATATTGAAAGTGAAACACGCAAGGAGAGAGAGCGTGCGGCGAAGGAGAGAAGAAGTTGTATTTGAAGCAAGACGGCCTTAGTTGAAAAACCAAGGATTGAATGGACCAATGATGACAAATGAGAAAAAATATACAACTTGGACAACGTGGCCAAGGATATTCTCTACAAGACTGGACAAAGCAATGTTCAATAAAGTCAAGTCATGCAAAACAAAGAAAAGAAATCAGGATAAATTTGTGAAGGATCGAGCAAATTAAAGAAAACAAATTATCTGTTGTTGTTCAAAAATTTGAAAACTTTAAAATGCTTGTGGTGAGACAATGGATCATTTGGATGCTAGATTCACTGAAATTACAAATGAGCTCAAAGACTTGGAAATGAATACACACGAAGGAGATGTGTATGAAGATTCTAAGGAGTCTCAATTTGAATGGGAAATGAAGACCATGGCTCTAAGGCACTCGATGGACCTATTGAAAACATCCAATCATGAGCTATTCTCACACCTCAAAGCTTATGAATTTGAGTGAGAATAAAGGATCAAGAGGAAACAGTTGTACCCCAAAACAATGCGCTTATAGTTAAGGATGGGAAGAGAGTCTGAAATCAAGGAAGCCTTTGACCAGGAGGAAATTGCCTTGATGGTTAAAAGATTCAACAAGTTCTTCAACAAGAACTATAAAAGAAACAAGGGTGAATCCTCCAGAGACATTGCTCCCTCCAAGTCAAGGGAAGATAGGCCACCCAAGAGAGCTGAGCATCAAAAGGTTGAATACCGGAGAGCCGATAATCCAAGAAAGGAAAGAACTGATCAAAGAGTTGAGAACCTGTGTTGGAACTGTAGACAACCAGGACACTTTGCTATTGACTGTCCATATCCTGTAGTCAATAAATACATGAATGAAGAAGAAAGAAGAGTCTTCAAAGAAAGAAGACAGGAAAAGAAAAAGGCCATGTTGCGCAGATGGTGAGACAGCTAAGTCAAAAAAGCGGCAGACTCAGAGAGTAGTGAAGTGACTACTCAAGTGATTCTCGAAGAAGAAGAAGCATTGATCGTCTAATGGCTAAAGAACAAGATCGGCTGACCAAGAAGATGAGGTACACTCTAACTCATCTCGACTCGGATTCTAGTGATAGTGATTGTGACACACACTTCATCACCCATCTGATCTTTAGGCAAAATGATGAAATATTTTGAGCACATTAAATCCTCATACACACTACTAAATGAGGAAAACAGCCAGACTCAAAAGCAAAACTCACAAATCGACTAAGGAGTTGAGTACTCTAAGTCAATTAGGCTGATGAGAATAAAGAGTGAAAGCTGAAAAATGCAAAACTAATAGCAGAGATAACTTGATTATAGAAAAAGAGGGAAAATGATCTCAAAAAAGTGATTGCATCTTTCACAAAGGCATCTAAATCATTGGATGACCTTATTTTGAGCCAAAAAGAGTGTGGAGATAAAGCGGCATAGGATTCAATTCCTTTGTACACAAGTCAAACTCGAGTGATTTTGGAAAAAGGATCTTCAAGTGATGAAGCATCTCAAAAATCCAAGACACCAAATGTTGCACCCACATTCACTCCAAAGCACAATCACAAAGAAACTAGCCTTGGATATAAAGGAAAAGGAAAACGACCCGATTGAGTATCCGAGAGGTCACGGTGAGAAGAAATCCAGCAGAGTTCCTCAAAGAAACTCCAAATAGAAAGTACTCTGTGAAGAATAAACAGACCTACCAAAAATCCCAGAAGTCTTATCAAAGAAACACATATGATGGGAATGGTAGAAACTACCCAAGTCAAGTGAATGGAATAATGTGAAATATCAGCAAAGACCTATGGAATATAAGCCTAAATGGCAAAGGCCTAGAACTCAAAGAAAGGCCATTCCAAAGGCAAAAGGGCTATCATCGCACACAAATGCACCTAGGCACTACACTCAGAAATATCACAGCTACCTAAAGAAGGCAATTGCTAAGACACACACACAGGCATACAGACAAAAGAGACAGTTGTATGAACCTAATGCCCCCAAGCAATTTGCCAAAGTGAATTATGATTATGGCACAGATAAATGGCAACCTCTTAGAGTCAGATCATTTGGCTATAGGTTGGTTGGATCATCTTACAATACTAACCCCTCAGTACCCAGGCAAGTATGGGTACCTAAAAACTGATTTCCTTGATTGCAGGTTCAAGGAACAGCTGAGTGCCAAGGAACCTGGTACATGGATAGTGGCTGTTCCAGACACATGACAGGAAACAAGAGAAATCTGTCAAAATTCAAGGAGATTAGAGGCGCAAAAGTCATATTTGGAGGAAATGAAGCTCCAGGGGAAATAAGGGGCACTGGATCCATCAAGAAAAATGGATTAGTAATCAGAGATGTTGCATATGTTGAAGGTCTCAACTTCAACCTACTAAGCATCAGCCAACTCTGTGACAAGGGCTATAATGTTGGATTCAATATGGGAGTGTGCCAAATTAAAGACACTGAATCAAATGAAGTAGTGTTGCAAGGATCCAGACAAAAGAACATGTATGTGGTAGATTGGTCGACTGCCACACCAAGCACTTGTCTGCTAGCAAAGAGTACAACCGAATCAAGTTGGTTGTGGCACAAGAAGCTGAGTCATCTGAATTTCAAGACAATTAACAAGCTTGCAAGGAGTCATCTTGTGGAAGGACTGCCAGACTCAGTGTATAAGAAAGAAAGTGTATGTGATGCATGTCAGATGGGAAAGCAGATCAAATCATCATTCAAAGAGAAGTCTAGTCCATCTTCAACAAGAATATTGCATCTGTTGCATATGGATTTATTTGGTCCAGTTGAGCCAGCTAGCATAAGTGGAAAGAAATACACTTTAGTGGTGGTGGATGACTATTCAAGATATACATGGACAATCTTCATGTGCAAAAAGAAAGAAACCCTGCAGAAGTTACCTCGGTGATTAGAAAGAGTCCAAAATGAGAAGAGTCAAACCATTATAAAGATAAGGTCGATAGAGGAACCGAGTTAGTCAATGGGATAATTACTCGATGTGCATTGAAAATGGCATTGCTCATGAATTATCTGCAGCAAGAACTCCACAAAGACAATGGAGTAGCGAGAAAGAAGAAATAGAACTCTCAAAGAAGTTATCGGACCATGTTAGTGAAGGCTGGATTGCCAAAGAGATTTTGGGTGAAGCCATAAACACTGCATGCTATACTCAAAATAGATGCATGATCAATAGACGGTGACAAAGACTCCTATGAAATATGGGGGGAGAAAACCAAATGTTGCATATTTTAGAATATTTGGATGTAAATGCTTTATCCACAACAATGACAAAAATAATATAAAGGCTTTTGATGCTAAAGCTGATGAAGGTATCTTTTGGGATACTCGGCTAAAAGCAAAGCCTACAGAGTCTTTGAACAAGAGGACTATGGTCACAGAGGAGTCCATCCATGTGGTTTTTGATGAACCTAATGTAAATGGAGAAGACATTGAAGAGTTAGGCGATAATTTGAATCAACCAACTATGCGTAAGAGTCCTTAAGTTGAAGTAGAAGTCGTAGCAATTAATCAAGGTGAAGATGAGATGCTTGAGTCTCAAAGACAATCGAAAATCTACGAGTTTAATGAGGATGAAAGAGTGCTCAAGACAACACTTGCTTTGCAAGACAATCGAACCCGGATGATTTACTCTAACCGATGTGAGATGGTGAGAGACCATCCACTTGAGCTAGTCATTGGAGATGTAAGAGATGGTGTAAGAATCAGATCCAAAGCTCAACAAGAAGCAATGTTCACGTGTTTTATTTTCCAAATAGAGTAGAAAGATGTGTCACAAGAATTGGATGACACGGAGTTGGATTCAAGCCATGCAAGAAAGAGTTGAATCAATTTGAAAGGAACAAAATGGGTTTTCGAAACAAGATGAATGAAGAAGGTTACAGTAGTAAGAAACAAAGCAAGATTTGTAGCCAAAGGTTATTTCAAGAAGAAGGAATAGATTTTGATGAAACATTGCTCATGTTGCAAGATTGGAAGCAATAAGGATGTTTCTTGCCTATCGCACACAAGAACTTTAATGTATATCAAATGGATGTGAAAAGTGCATTTTTAAATGGACTCATTAGAAGAAAGAAGTCTATGTTGAGCAACCTCCAGGCTTTGAGCAGAAGACTCTTGGAGATAAGGTGTACAAGCTTAAGAAAGCTCTATATGGAGCACCTAGAGCATGGTATGATACATTATCTCAATTTCTGAGAGATAATGGATTCACCAAAGGCAAAGTGGACAGAACACCCTTCAGAATTCAAGATGGGGAGAGTATATTGCTTGTTCAAATATACGTGGATGACATCATTTTTGGATCCACAAACAAAGAGCTATGTGATAAATGCTCAAACCTCATGCAAGGCGAATTTGAAATGAGCATGATGGGAGAGTTGATATTCTTCTTAGGACTTCAAGTTAAGCAGTGAAGGATGGAACTTTCATAAGTCAAACTAAGTACACCAGCGATTTAATGAAGAAATTTGGTATGGAAGAGAAGTCTTACAGTAAATATACCAATGAATACATCGGTCAAGATGGACATGGATGCAGATGGCAAGCCTATGGATCAAACAAGATACTGAGCACTTATTGGATCAACGCTCATTTAACAAAGAAGCAAGCCGGACATCACCTTTGTTGTAGGAGTATGTGCAAGATTCCAATGCTCCAAAAGAAAGTCACATGATCGCAGACTAGGAGAATCTAAGATATTTAAAGGGATGCCAAGAAGTTGGCTTATGGTATCCAAAGAAAGGTGGATTCAAACTAATTGGTTACTCGGACTCGACTATCTTTGGATGTAGAGTTGTGGAAGAGTACTTGGTACATGTCAAATGCTTGGAAACAGACTAGTTTCTGGTTTAGCAAGAAGGAAAACTCAATAGCCACATCCACAAACCAAGCAGCAGTACATAGTCAAGGGCGATTTTGTGCCCAAGTCTTATGGATGAGACAACAAGCGAAAGATTATGAAATTGAAGAAAAAGAAATTCCGATTATGTGTGATAACACGAGTGCTATTGCAATCACTCGTAACTCTGTATTGCATTCAAGAACAAAGCATATTGATGTCAGTTTATAAGAGATCATGTTGAAAAGAAAGACATCACTTTGAAATACATCTCAACCGATAGCAGCGATTTGACATATTCACCAAACCCTTATGTGAATCAAGATTTGAAGAGCTTAAGCATAAGCTGGGGTAATTGTGCTCGTTGATACTCGGAAGACTCAATGAGAAGAAGATGGAATGTGAGAAGATGAAAATAGAACAAGTCTCATGAATCAGCCAAGTGAATCAGCCGTATAGGGAAGTCAGTTGTATCGAGTTAGCTGACAGTTGAGTCACTATACGAAAAGAGAGAAGAAGAGTTGAGTCATTTAAGTAGTAAGCTGAGTAATTTGTGAAATAAGCTGAGTCATTTATGAGCTAAGTGACAAAAACGCAGTCATTTTTAATAAGCGGGAATATTTTTAAGGATGACGTCAGTGTAATAATGACGGGAAACGATCAAAAGTTGCACAACAAGCATATGATTAGATATAAATCTTTGCCGCATTAAATTCGAGCAATTAAATTCAATTAGGCGTGCTAACTGAGTTGTTGATCTTGATCAAAATTCAAAAACCAAAAACACGCCCTTTCATAAACCATATATACTCTTTCTTTTAGTTTTCTCTCTCACATTGAAAACTGTTCATCTTCAAAACTAAGAAAGCAAGTCTCTTTTCTCTCTCGAAACCCTACCTGTTCTCAAAGCAAGTTTATCAAGATTTAATCGGTAGAATATTCTAAAAATGGCACCAAAGACATGATTTCACTAAGCTCGAAAAAACAAAACAAATCCACACGGATCAACTGTGGATTTTGAGGGGATGATAAGCGGGGGTTCGATAAAACCCTTGTGAAGAAGATTGCGGATAAGATCGAGAAATCCGGATTAAAACCATTCCTCACCATGGAATACCAAATGACGTATGTTGAGGAGGTAAATGCGATTTTACGTCAACGCCGAGGAGTGCGGGGACGAAGGATTAAATCCTCCTGTCCACCGTAAGGACATTCTAATCACGCAAAGGACCTTGCGAGCATTGTTTTATTGCCGTCGGAGGGCATGTCGGAAATATATGAAGCCGCGTCAACTTGGATGTTGCATGGAAGGAAGTATCAAACCTGAATGTCTTTGCAAAAGTTGTCTACACAAACGGTGAGAAGAAGCTATTGAAGGAGGATTATCATAAACTAATGGATATCATTGCGAAGTGTGTAGACATGAAGTTTGGCGCTTCAATCAATCGGTCCAAAACCAAGCCGATAGTCATGGTTGCGATCATGGAAGAGAAGCGAGATCAATCGGGTGAATTCATTTACGCAGACTTTGCGAATATTGGCAACAAGTCTTTCAAGGAGGATGGATCCTTTGGAGGATCACTTGGCTATGGCCTAGTCATTGGCCATCCGATGGAAGTGAAGGGTGTTCCCCTTCGACATGGAAAGCCATTCCATGTCAACAAAGAAGATGTTAAGGCCAATTTCTCGGGGAGCCCCAGAAGAGAGCCTATGCCAAAAGAGTTGACACGGTGAGGGGAATCGGTGACCCCATCGACACACCGCTTCCTCCCCTCCTAAAAAGAGCGCCCATGCTGTTGGAAAGAAGAAAGTTGCTCCCGCAAAAGAAGAAAAGAGACACTTGCCCCTGTAGCCGAGTCACCGCCCTGCAGCCGTCTCCCGCCCACGCAACCACGGTGGAGAAGGAAACTTTGATACCTTCTCCGGGAATTAAGAAGAAGATGACTGCTAAGGCGAGAAGGGCAAACTACTCTAAGACAACTCCGAAGGCCTTTACCTTCGAGGAACGGAGGAGGAAGTAGAACCAGGACATTCCTCCGGTAAAAACAAAAAGAAGAAGAACAATTACCAAGCTCTCGGGGCTTGAGAAAAAAGTAGTCCGCCACTCAGTGGAAAAAGTCTGTGAGACTATGAAGAAGTGCGTCTCCGAAGTTGTTGATGAAACGAGCCAAGTCTCGCGAGGCCGATCAGCAGAGGCAAAAAAAGACCCGATTGTGGATAGAAACGGTGAGGAAGGAGAGACAGCGGAGACAAAGAAAATCTCCGATGAAAGAGTTGTGTCTCCACCGCCCCCCGATGCTACCGAAGGTGAAGAGCGGCAGAATTTGCTACCTTCCATTCGAGAAGGAAGGCCAACAAAGAGGAGAATGATGATGATGATGACATATTTATGTACTCTCCCTTGTACCCAGGACATCCAAAGCCGTTTGCGAGTGGAGGAAATGGAAGTTAAGTCACTCTAGGCGCATTTGAACATCCCGAGTTTATTGAAGAAGAAGAGGAACTCTTGAGGTTTCTTGAAGTTGATACCGTCTTTGCAAGCCTCGATGAGGATAAGCGTATTAATATCCGCAAATTCGCAAAGGTACAAGAAAAGGCTAAGAGCGGTGAGAAGAGAGGCTCGTGAGAAAAAGCATTTGTACTCTTATGGAACTAGCGAACACACTCATCCTCACATTTACATGCTCTCGGATAGTGATGAGGACGTGGAACCTGCTGCTATGACGGAGGAGTTGGAAATGCAGCAAGCCATGCGGGAATCCATATTAATGCATGAGCAACAGTGAGGAAGGACCAGGAGAGTATTCCAAATCTCACCTGAAATCGACCCATTGGGAGTGGTACAACAGATTGCCACGATTATTGCCGCAACCACTTCCCAGATCCACTCAGAGAACGGATGTAAGGGAAATGGTGATGACACTGCGGGTATTTGGGCACCCAAGTTGAGCCAACCCCTGTGAAGGTGAATTACCACCTACCCCCATGGCCGAGCATTCAAAGGAAGTAATCGGGAGTCTAGAGCGAGTGACCCCACCATCGATTACTCGGCTAGTGCGCCACCGGGGAAACTCACTCCACCGCAGCTAGGTCGGAGGATGTTGCAGATGACTCCACAATGCAAAAACAGCGAAGTGGAGAAAGAAAAAGAAATAGAACAACGGCAAGTTATCTTGTCGCTTTAAGCGATTCGCTACGTCTCAATTTGAAGTGCCAACTTTGTAGCCGAGGGCGTTGCTTGATGCGATCGGTCGAGGCACAGGATGGATCCGCCAGGGGAGTTAACACTGGGCAATTAAAGTGCCATCTAAGGAGTTGAGACTCATGTGGATGCCGATGCGAAGACGAGAAGACCAAGACAGCGATTTGCGTCTATCGATCGGGAATGTACAAGGCCTTGCCGCATTGAGGCTGCAGGAGGTAATGACGGCCGAAGGGAGGTTGAGACTTCCTGGGTAAAGAGACGGAAATGCGGAGAACATCCCACTTGTTCACATTGAAGAAAGCGAGAAGGAGATAAGTTCTCATCATGATTCCCAAGACAACCCCGACATATCTTTTCTTGGATCTCAAGATGGTTTCGAGTCCACCCTTCGCACATCAAAAACTCGGTGAGGATGTTCTTCCAAGTACGAGTAAGCCGGACTTCAAAGATGCTCGACAAAGCGTTCAATTTTGATGATGAGCCAAACCCTCAAGTCTCATCATCTTCGATGACACTACTTGATACGGCCGAGAACAATAACTCAAAAGGACAAACCAACCGAGACCGAAGAAGCCATTAAGACAAGTGAGGCTCGGCCCAGTGGTCAATACCATCAAAGGTCCCACGGTGAATCACGATCAACTACGCAGCTTCGAGTTGCGAGAGACCACCGCGCACAATATCTCAAGTGCTACACGATGCTTATGAAGAAGTATTTCCTTTTTCTCATGAGTTGCCCATGCTCGAAGAAGAGAGCGCACAAGAATAGAAACTCTACACTATCCAAGAAGATCCGTAATTGACCGATTTGATTGTGCGATTGATTTCAATTTTGATGCGAGTGGCGGGAGGCTGACTCAAGTCGAGGCATATTTGAGATGCGTGAAATCTTCAAGAAGATCGTGAAGAGATTGAGAAGATTGAACGGCACCAAGCCTCTCTCGACATGCGCCTGGGACGGTAGAGATGTCACTCTCACAACAGATTTGAGAGGAGTGGTGGTGAGAATAAGGGAATGGTCTCACAATGAGAGTGCCATGCGTCTCGAGCGGGTTCGCTACTTCAAGGCACTATACAACCGAATGCCGATCCGGGAGGTCGACAATGCCGACATGAAGGCAATGATGCGAGACTATATGGAGAGATTGCATGCCTCCCATACAACCGAGATGGAATTGCTGCGTGAATTTCATCGGAAAGAACTTCTCGCACGTAGAGGAGAATATGAATGCCAAGTTCAGCCCTTCTTATGGCTGAAATGAAACCGTGGCGGCCCGAGTCCAAAGCCACCCGCTCGTAGTTTCGAATAGATACTCCAGCCGACTCCAGCAAGAATTCAGCCATCAACCGACTGGACTTCAGGCTTGCTGGGATGTTTCTAGGGGTTCCTCTCTCCTTTGATGATGCCAAAAAGGGGGGACGAGGAATACCAAAAAGAGTTTGAAGGAGACAGCCATTGTGAGAAAAGACAGATCTTGTTGAGAAAAGAAAGGTGAAGCTATGTGAAGAAGGCGACAAGCAAAGACACTACTAGCAACCACTCTGCTGGTCACTCTTTGGAAAGAAGAAGACTCCAGTACAATACACGCCCAGAGGAGAAGGAAGAAGTGGTGGAGGTAGAGGCTTTCAACCTAGACCTCTACCCAAAAACATTGAATACGTAGATCCAGGCAAGAAGGGAAGGATCTACTTTGGGGTAAAGTATGATGAAGTAGCCAATCGGGAAGTGGCTAGGAATAATGCTGGATATGCGAAAAGAATTGAAAAAGAGAACAAAAGACAGGATCAGCTATGGCAAGAAAGACAGGAAAGAAAAAGAAGAGATGAAGCTGCGAAGAGAGCTTACGAGAAGAAGAAAGCAGCTGAAGATGTAACTTTGTTGGGAAATTTATTGTTTATATTTTGATGAATGCCTTGTAAAACTTAGACTAGAAAGTTGGCACCCCATTTTCCTTGTAATTTATATTGTAATAGATAGGGCTGTATGTGATGAGTCAAGTCAGCTATGCCTGGATATACAAGAAGTCAACTGAAGACTAGGATGAAGACTCCGCTGTGAAGCAGCTGAGTGTGGCAAGGAAGAGATGTCAAGGACTCGACTGAAGGAGTATCAGCTGGGACACAGCTGTATGAAGAGTCAATCAAGTCAACTCAAGAAGCCAAGTCTCAAAGTTGAAGTGACAGATGAGTCATCCATTGATTGGAAGCTAACTCGAAGTCACCTGGGGAATAAAGGACTGCAGTCAAGTCAAGACAAGAAAGAAAAGAATCCCTGAGTAAGTCAAGAAGTTTACTTAAATAAGTAATACTTCCATGCTGCCATGTCTTAAAGTGCTCAGTCCCAGAAGCGTGCAAAAGGAATAAACCAATGGGAAGCACTGCACCTTGTGTCAGATTCTGAAAAGCTGAACGTTCATTTAATACGAGGAAATGTCAACATCAAGGACTGCAACAAGACAAGCCAACGAACACAAGTGATTTTCAAAAAATTCAGCCTATCTCTTCAACGGGCAGATTTTTGAAAGTTCACTATAAAAGGCTGAGGAATCTCTTTGAGAGAAGGTTACCTGAACCGCGAACAATCAAGCAATTATTCAAATCAGTAACCCGCAAAACATTCTCAAGTTATTCAAGCAAATCCTCAAGCCCTAAATCTAGAAGGAAATTAATCCAACACTAAGCTGTGAAGGAAAGACAACTTCAAACTGTTGAAGAGGGAACTTTTGAAGAATCAAAAGGGGCCTACTCCCCAAGGAGGATTGTAAAAAGGTTCAAGGTCGAACAGGTCTCAAGTTATTGGAGGGCTTCGTGATAAAATCTAAGAAGCTTGAGCAAGTAAGCTAAAGTAACAAGCGCGCCTGTGAAGAAGTTGAGTCGGACGAGAAGCCGGTGAGTGATCAAGGCATCTCCAAACGAGTCCCAAAGGAGCAAGTCAAGAGTGTGATCAAGACTTGATATACGGGTGATAATCACTTTGTACTACGATCAATACTTAGTGGATTCCTCCGGGAGTTGGAGAAGAGAGGAGTAGAAGAATTACCCCATCTTCGAACCTCTATAAAAATTATTGTGTCATTTATATTTCAGCATTTTATTTCGTACATCACTTTATATCTCGATAATTTGCTATCCAAGCGATAATTAACAAGGTGCTAAAATAAAGTGTTAAAATAAACTTAAATCAAATTAAAAGGTGTTAAGTCTTCCGCTGAAAATCTCATCACAAACCACGTTAAGGTTTAGTCTAAAAACAATTTGAGTTATTCTATCAACAGCTCTTTCGAGTTTGTTGAGTGGCTAACTCTATTTGATTAACTAACTTAGTTGTCCCAAAGGACTTAGATGTGTATTTAACTCTGTAATATTTAAAAGGACTAAAATCGAAAAGTTGGTAAGGTTTATTCAACCCCCCTTCTAAACCTTACTCACACCCCTTGGGACCTACAAACTTATCCAAAAATTCATTCTAAATTAACCATCAAAAACTATTATTATGGAAATGGACATCCCAACTTCTAAATTTAAATTTTCATAAGAAGTTGTAAATTAGTCAATCTAGTTGGGTCGGGTTGGGAATAAAATAAAATTCAAACCCATATGAGGGATTGATGGGCTTTTGGGTCCAATTCTTATGAAAAAGTATTAACGTTTTTTTATTATTATTATCTCAACAAGTAAAGACGGATCCATGTTTCCTATTGTGGGGCACGTGCCCCCGCAATTTCTTTTCCTCTTTTTGTTTAACTATTTATCTCTATTTTTGAAATTTATATTTAATTAGGTGAAAAACAATTGTCCTTTTCAAAAACAATGTGTACAATTTTTGAATTTTACATAGTTTTTTCATTCCTTTTTCCACTAACTATCTATCATTTATTTTTAACTATATATTAATTAGGTTATTTAAAGAATAAAAAAAGTTTTCCCACTAATTCGTTTTGATGCAATATATAAATGTATTTATTTTGTGCCTCCTTTCTAGAAAATTTCTGGATTCGTCCCTGTCAACAAGTATTCATTTTG
This sequence comes from Rehmannia glutinosa, assembly GCA_016081115.2. Classification (NCBI taxonomy): domain Eukaryota; kingdom Viridiplantae; phylum Streptophyta; class Magnoliopsida; order Lamiales; family Orobanchaceae; genus Rehmannia; species Rehmannia glutinosa. The sequence continues at coordinate 70,858,629 of CM071937.1, read as the reverse complement.
TTATATCACTACAAGAAAACAATCAAATTCCAACAAAATAATTCCAATGAAATAGAAAACTGTTGGAATTTTTAAAATTCCAACGAAAATTCCAATGCTACATTATACCGTTGGAAAATTCCAACGAAAATTCCAATGCTACATTATACTGTTGGAAATTTCCAATGAAATTCCAACAGTAAACAAAACCGTTGGTATACAATGTTGAACATGTACAATAAAAGATTGCATGAGTTGTCGTATCATTACCGGATTGGCACAAGTCACATCCCTCTTGTACTGGCACATGTTGTCTAAGTAAATTGAGCTTAGACAGAATGATATTATGGGATGACATCCACCAAAATATTTTAATTTTTGGAGGAATAGACATGGCCCAAATAATCTTCCACCATTTCTCCATCATTGTCGATGTACTAGATTCATGCGATTCAAAAAATCCAATTTCCAGTTTATACCCATCTCGCACCTGGTAGGAACCTTTTCATTGAATCTCCAATACCTTGTATCAACCATTGTCCTCCTTGGCAGGGGTATCCGCAAGATATCCTGTGCAATATGCATTAGGAAGCTGTTTTCCACAACATCTATGTTCCATTGCCCTTCACTAATGAGATCACTTATAACATTTATGTCATTGCATGGATTATTCATCACTGAAATCAGGTTCTGGTGCGACGGCACCCAGTGATCCTCTCGAATTCTTATGCTACATCCATCCCCAATCCGCCATGATAACACTTTCTTTAGTAGATCTCGGCTCCATAATAATAGGACCTCCAAATGTACGATGGGTTCGTACCAATTGATGCGTCCATTATATCAACACGCTTAAAGTATCTAGCTTTTAGTACTTTGGCACCAAACTTTCCGGTCTTCGGATTATTCTCCAGATTTGTTTTGCCAACAAGGTTTTGTTAAAATCTCTCAAACATCGAAATCTCATCCCCCTTTACTTTTCGGTTGGCATAACATACTCCATTTATTCCAATGCGTTTTTCGATTGCCACCTTCCATCCCCCACCAAACATTGGAGCATGCACTCTCAATCCTATCACACATCGTTCCCGGGATTCTGAAACAAAACATGGCGCATGTTGGGATCGCTTGAAGGACCGATTTAATGAGCACTTCCTTACCCCCTTCAGAAAATACCTTACTTCCCCAGCCTTGAATTCTTTTCATAAATCTCTCCTGTAAATAACCAAATTGCACCCTTTTGCTACGTAGAGAAAATATGGGTAATCCCAAGCAGACATCGTGCCCTTGGACCACCGGGACTAAAACTCTTGCTTAAAAAACTCAACCATTTCATACTTGTATTTGGGCTAAATGTCAATGCTGACTTCTCATAATTAATTAGTTGTCACGAAGCCTTTTCATATATCCTCAGCATTGTACCAATCTGAGTACATTCCTCCTTCGTTGCTCTACAAAAGATCAAACTATCATCTGCGAAAAACAAGTGTGAAATGGGGGGGCACCGTGTGGTAATTCGAATGCCATTTATCAATTTCTTCTCCAAGTGATATTCAAAAAAGGTCGAGAGCCCATGTGTGCAAAGTACAAAGAGGTAAGGCGATAACGGATCACTTTGTCGTAGACCACGTTGGGGGATAACGAATCCAACTACGACATTCTTTAATGAGAATGAGTAATTCACCGTTTGTACATAATTCATGGTTAGTTCAACCCATAGCCTAGCAAATCCCAGCTTTCCATTATCGCCTTGAGAAAATGCCACTCCATACGATCATACGCTTTACTCATATCTAGTTTTAATGTCGCATAGCCTTTGTTACTTGCTCTATGGTTACGGATCCAATGAATACTTTCAAACCCCAATATCACATTATCTGTAATCAACCTTCCCGGTATAAATGCGCTCTGGCACTCATCAATTATTGTGCTTAGAATTGGCTGGAGTCGATTTGTCATAGCCCGAGCCACAATTTTGTAAAATACATTACAAAGACTTATTGGCCTAAACTCCTTCATCATAATTGGATCAGCTACCTTTGGAATCGGAGTTACAATCGTACCATTCCATTCCGTCAGATCCTCCTTATTGTTAAGAATATTAAGAACCTCGTTCGTCATAGTATCCCGACTATTGCCCAATATTTCTGATAAAATAGTGCCAGAATTCCATTAGGTCCCGGTGCTTTATCCGGATGCATATCAAAGAGAGCTCGTTTCACTTCTTATTCTGAAAAAGGACTGCAAAGTGTTTCATTCATGTCCTCTTTTACGGCTTTCTTAACTTTCTGAAGCACCATTTCCATTTCCTCATCAGATGGGTTGGATGTAGTAAAAATCTCATTGAAATAATCCACAATAATGTCCATCATAGCTGCTGGATCTGTAAAGAAATCCCCTTGTCGTGATGTCAGTCCCAAAATTGTGTTCGTCTTTTTCCTCTTTGAGGCCTGTGCATAGAAGTATGGTGTATTTTTTTCTCCTTACTTAAGCCAAGCATTCCGACTTCTTTGTTTCCAAAAAAATTCTTCCTTCATTGCAAGGCCCTCCACCTCCTTCTCTAAATCCCTTATCTGTGATTCTTTTCTTAGCCGTTGCTGCGAGTGCTTCATCTCATTTAATTTATCTATTGTTTCCTTTATTCTTATATGCTGGTTTTCAAATTTCAGTTTAGCCCAATCCACAAGGTCCCCGCTGCACTGTTTTATTCTGGACACTAGGGAAGAGTTATTTCTGTTAACCATCCAGCTCTTTTCAATCTCTTCTTTGCAATCCTCTTCAGTGATCCAATATTTCTCGAATCAAAATCTCCTACGAAATGGAGTTCAGTATTCACGCCCCAAGTACTCTTGAAATTCTCCAATGTGTTGCCGGATAAAGAATACGCCAATTAATTGAGCTCAAGAATCTATCCAGTTTTTCAAAAATAATATCCTCTCCAGACCTTCTATTAACCCATGTGAAGTGATCCGCTCCTCCATTCATATCTTGTAGCTCACATTCCTCTATAACCATTCGAAAAGCTTGCATTTGTGCCTCCGGCCTCATACACCCACCTATCTTCTCTGTTTGGTAACATAATTCATTAAAATCCCCCCATTAACCATGAGATATTCTCCATATCTCCCATATTCACCAACCTTCTCATTAATTCCCATTACTCTTTTCTCTTTTGGGTCTTCGGGTTTTCGTAAAAACCCATAAACCTCCATTGTTTTTCTTCATCTTGAAAAATGCTGTCAACATGCCCCAAAGAAAAAGATTTAATTGTCAACTTGATGGTATATTTCCACATACGCATCAAACCACCATTTTCCCCGACACAATTAACCACAAATAAACCTGTAAACCCCAACCATTCTTTCCATCTTTTACAACTATAATCTCTTATTCGAGTTTTGCACAAAAATAACAGATGGAGATCTTCCGTTGCGACAAGTCGCTTCAGTTCATGGAATGCTCGTTGGTTCCCAAACCCCTGAGCATTCCAAATTATGAAACTCATGATTCTTGGCGGGGTTGCACAACAATCCCCGCCATTTCAGAAGTGTCCATATCATTCGTACCTGTATCGTCGGATTCTATTCCGTGTCCCACATTCTGTCTCTTCGAATATTTGCTCTCCCCTACCTGATTGTTATATGTTGTATTTAATCTCCTTTCGTTCACCTTGCCCTTATTTGAAGAATTAGTCTTCTTTTCCCACCGCCCTTGCTAGCCGTTTCCACTTTTTTGGGCTTCTCCCTGTAGAAGGATCTGTATTATTATCATTCGAAGATCCTTGAGATTTGTCCACCGTGACTAGTTCCAGGCCCGTGACTACCATAGACCCGCTTTCGCCAACGTATTTCATCTTATTTTCCCGGTTCTCTTCTACCCGTATATCCTCATTCTCCACATCTACCGTTCCTACTTTCTATACTTCCTGTATATTCTCTTTAGTGACTGGAACTAGACTTCCTTCTCCTTCTTCTTGAGAGATGCCCGTATCAGGGTTTAGGGCCTTTGAACGAGATCCGTCATCTTTCTGCTGATTGTTTCTAGTTTCCCTCATTCCCTGCCTTTGTCTAGGATAGACTCCTGGGAGAGTAGCCCTCAACCAATTCCCATATGGCATATCAGTTTCCAAATTAATCCTTTCATCGCATTCTCTCCATGAATGTCCAATTTTTCCACATGAGTAGCAAAAGTCCGACAATTTTTCGTATGTTAGAAGCACAATAATATCATCATCTCCTCGTTCTCCTTTTAATAGTATATGATATTGTAATAGTTTCGAGATGTTTATCGAAACCCTAATTCTGGCATATTTCCCATACAGAAACCCCGCCTCTCCTTGATCAATTTCGATCACTTTTCCGATCTTGTTTCATATCTCTCGAACTATATCCTCTTGCATCAGTGTCATTGGTAGATTATGGCATTGCATCCAAATATCCATTTGATCGAATATCATTAATTCTGGATTCTCAAATTCGTTCAATTCCTTGAATAGAACCAAATCTCTGAAAAAGTGTCATGGTCCACCCATCAAAGCGCTCCTTCTATCCATAAGGTTGTGAAATTCCAATATGAATATGTTGTCGCCTACTGCTTCAATATCAATTCTTTTTGTTGCCTGGAGGATTCTGGGAATATGTTGTTTAAACGTGTCATGATTAACTATTCTATTGGCGAAGACTTTTGCTACAAGGCACTTGAGCATTTTATCCTCACCCCGTTTCCGTATGTTTGCATCCACCGTTAGGGTAGGGTTCCGCCTTTACTTGATAAATTGATGTTCTTAATTCTTCGTAATATCTCCTCGTGATCCATCTCGCTATGTTTCGTTGTGATCTCTTTCAGCCACCAAAGATGAAGATCACCTTGATGGAAAGAGCCTACAGTAGGGTTCCGCCTTTACTTGATAAATTGATGTTCTTAATTCTTCGTAATATCTCCTTGTGATCCATCTCGTCGTGTTTCGTTGTGATCTCTTGTTGGGAAATTATTATGTAGATTTTGATGAATGCCATGTAAAACTTAGAATAGAAGTTGGCACCCCATTTTTGTTGTAAATTGCATTGTAATAGATAGGGCTGGTCGTTTTGAGTCAAGTCGGCTATGCTCGAACATGCAAGAAGTCAACTAGAGACAAAAAGGAAGACTCCGTTGTGAGAGGCGGTGAGTGTGGCAAAGAAAGAAGACAAGAACTCGATCAAGGTGCGGTGAGATGCGGTGAGTGAAGTATCGTCAAGTCTACTCAAGATAGCCAAGTCTCAAGGTTGAAGTGACGAGAAGAGTCATCCAATGATTGGAAGATGACTCAAGTCACCTGGGGATGTTAAGAAAATGCGATCAAGTCAAGATAATCGAAAGAGATCCGTTTGTACGTAAATCAAGAGAATTACTTAAACAAGTAATACCTCCATATTGCCTTTCTTGAAGTGCTCGATCGAGAAGCGTGCAAGAGGAATAAACCAATGGGAAGCATCGCACTGGGTCGAACTCGAAAAGTGAAAGAATCATTCATACGAGGAAGTGGCAATTTCAAGGATCGCAACAAGACAAGCCAACGACCACAAGTGAATTTCAAAAATAATCCTATCTCTTCAACTGGCGATTTTTGAAAGATCACTATAAATAGCTGAGGAATAACTCGAGAGAAGGTTACGAACCACGAACATTCAAGCAAACATTTGAATGTAACCAAAAATATTCTCAAATCATTCAAGATCAATCCTCAAGCCTACATTACGAAGGAAATCAATCCAACACTCACCGTGAAGGAAAGATAACTTCAATCAGTTGAAGAGGAAATTTTTGAAGAATCAAGGGTCTACATTCCACGGAGGATTGTAGGAAGGTTCAAAGTCAAACTAGTCTCAAGGTTTTGGAGGGCTTCGTGATCAAATCCAAGAAGCTTGAGCAAGTGGGTCGTAGTAGCAAAGCGGTACCGCCTGTGAAGAAGCCGAGTCGCACGAGAGGCCGATTGTGTGACCAAAGGCATCTCGCATCGAGTCCCAAAGGATCAAGTCAGCTATGTGATCAAGACTTGTATTTGTACTATTAACCACTCTGTATATTGATCAATACTTAGTGGATTCCTCCAGGAGTTGGAGAAGAGAGGAGTAGAAGAATTACCCCATCTTGAACCTCTATAAAAACTTATTGTGTCATTTACATTTCAAAGACTTTAATTTCTCGCATCTTATTTTTATATCTCTTTGATAAATTTGCTATCCAATTGATAATCAATCGAGTGCTAAAACCAAGTATTAAAACAAACTTAACCAAATTCAAGGGTGTTAAGTCTTCCATGAAAACAAATCACAAATCGAGTTAAGTCTTTAGTCAAAACAATCGAGTTATTCTATCAATGACCCGAGTAGTATGTTGAGTGACTAACTCACGATTAACTAACTTAGTTGTCCATCAAGGACACAAACAGTGAAGTATTAACTCGAATATTTAAAAGGACTAATTTGAAAAGTTGGTAAGGTTTATTCAACCCCCTTCTAAACCTTACACTCACACCCCTTGGGACCTACACGTGGTATCGGAGCGGTTGGTTCATTGAGCCTTCCGCAGTTCTTGAACTAGATCTCCAAATTTTTCAAAGTCTGTTTTAGTACTTGATCTTTCAAAACTCTTTTTACCAGCAAAAGTTATTATCATGGAAGCAAATTTGACACGCATCCCTATGTTCACAATTGAAGAATTTGATGATTGAAAATTCGTATGCGTGCTCATCTATCAAAGCATTACACGATAAGATGTGGATAGTGATAGAGGATGGGCCACGCAAATTTCAAAAGTGAACACAATGTTGTAAGGAGAGTTGCGGTTTGAAGGTGAAGAGGATGTTGCTCTCGGACGGTCATGGTTGAAAAACCAAGAGTGAATGGACAAATGATGACGAGAAAAAGATATAACTTGGACAATGTGGCCAAGGACATTCTTTACAAAACCTTGGACAAAGCCATGTTCAATAAAGTCAAATCATGCAAAACGGCTAAAGAAATGCAGGACAAGCTAACATTGATTTGTGAAGGCTCGAGCAAATTAAGGAAAATAAACTATCGGTTGTTGTACGTAAATTTGAGAATTTCAAAATGATCGCGAGGAGAGACTTGGATCAACTGGATGCTCGGTTCACGTAAATTACCAACGAACTATACGCACTTAGAAAAGAATATACGAAGGAAATGTGTATGAAGATTCTAAGAAGTCTCCCAAATTAAGTGGGAAATGAAGGTCATGGCACTAAGACATTCCATGGACCTATCCAAGACATCCAACCATGAGCTATTCTCGGATCTCAAAGCCTACGAATTTTAGGCCGAGAAGAAAAGACCGAGGAGGAGACAATTTGTGCCCAAAACAATTGCTCTAATTGTTAAGGATGGCAAGAGAGCCGAGGTCAAAGAAGTCATTGACCAAGAGGAAATACGATGGTTAAAAGGTTTAACAAGTTCTTCAATAAGAACTACAAGAGAGGCAAGGGCGAATCCTCCGAAGACACTCAACTCCCTCCAAGTCAAGGGAAGATAGGCCAACCAAGAGAGCGAGCATCAAAAAGTTGAATATCCCGACAATCCAAGAATGGAAAAGAGCCGATCAAAAGGTTGAAAATCTATCTTTGGAACTACGATGTGCAACCAGGTCACTATGCCATTGATTGCCCATATCCCCGTAGTCAACAAATACGGGAATGAAGAAGAAATAAAGGTCTTGAGAGAAAGAAGACAAGAAAATAAAAAGACAATGTTGGTCATAGAGATCGGCCGAGACGGCCAAGTCAAGAGACACAACGGTGATTGAGAGTAGTGAAGTGACTACTCACTCACGAAGAAGAAGCCTTGATCTGTTTGATGGCCAAGGAACAAGACCAACTCCGACCAAGAAAATGAGGTACACTCTAATTCATCACACTCGATTCTAGTAATAGCGATCGTGACATACACACTTCATCACCCACTCCGATCTTTATGATTCATTAGGCAAAATGATGAAAGACTTTGAACACATTAAATCCTCACACACACTACTAAATGAGGAAAAAATGACCTACTCTAAGAGCCAAAACTCACGGTGACTAAGGAGCCGAGTACTCTAAGTCAAATAGCCGATGAGAATGAAAGTCTAAAGGCTGGAAATGCTAAGCTAATAGCGAGAGATAGTCGCTCTGAAAAAGAGGAAAATGACCTCAAAAATGTGATTGCCTCATTCACTAAGGCATCTAAATCATTGGATGATCTTATTATGAGTCAAAGAGAATGTGGAGACAAGACAAAGCTTAGATTTAATTCCTCTGTGCTATGTCAAGCTCCAAAAGTGATTTTGGAAAAAGGATCTTCAAGTAATGAAGTATCTCAAAATCAAAACTCCAAATGGTGCACACACATTTATTCCAAAGCACAATCACAAGCAAACTGGCCTTGGTTATAAAGGAAAAGGAAAAGCGGCAAATGAGTTGAGTGTCTTTGAGAGGAAAGTGAGAAGAAATCCGGCCGAGTTCCTCAACAAACTCCAAACAGAAATACTCAGTAAAGAAGAAACAGAGCTACCAAAAACCCGGAAGTTCTATAAAAGAAACACATATGATGGGAATGGTAGAAAGTACCAAGCCAAGCCGATTGGGATAATGTGAACTTTCAAAGAAAGACCTATGGAATATAAGTCTAAGTGGCAAAGGCCAGAACTCAGCAAAGGCCATTCCAAAGGTATAAGATCTTTCATCAAAGACACATATGCACCTAGGCACTACACTCGGGAGATATCACAACTACCTAAAGAAGGCAATTGCTAAAACACATACACAGCATACAGACAAAAGAGACAATTTGTATGAACCTAGAACCCCAAGCAATTTGCCAAAATTAATTATGATTATGGCGATAGATGGCAACCCCTTAGAGTCAAATCATTTGGCTATAGGTTGGTTGGATCATCTTACAATACTAACCCCTCGGGACCCAGGCAAGTATGGGTACCTAAAAGCTAACTTCCTTGATTGCGGCTTCAAGGAATGAAAGTGAGTGCCAAGGAACCTGGTACATGGATAGTGGTTGTTCCAGGCACATGACAGTAACAAGAAAAATCTATCAAAATTCAAGGAAGTCAGAGGTGCAAAAGTCATATTTGGAGGAAATGAAGCTCCGGGGGAGAAATAAGAGGCATTGGATCCATCAAGAAAAATGGATTAGAAATCACGGATGTTTCATATGTTGAAGGACTCAAATTCAATCTACTAAGTATTAGCCAACTACGTGACAAAGGCTACAATGTTGGATTCAACATGGGTATATGCCAAATCAAGGACCTTTGAATCCAATGAGGTTGTGTTGCAAGGATGCGAGACAAAAGAACATGTATGTGGTAGATTGGTCAAGCGCAACACCAAACACTTGTCTACTAGCAAAGAGCAAAATTGAATCAAGTTGGTCGTGGCACAAAAAGTCGAGTCACCTAAATTTCAAAACAATTAACAAGCTTGCCGGAAGCGATCTTGTAGAAGGACTTCCGGACTCAGTATACAAGAAGGAAAGTGTATGTGATACATGCCGGTTGGGAAAGCAAATCAAATCATCATTCAAAGAAAAGACATGTCCATCTTCAACAAGAATATTGCACTGCTACATATGGATCTATTTGGTCCATTGAACCAAGCTAGCATAAGTGGGAAGAAATACACCTTGGTGGTAGTAGATGACTACTCAAGATATACATGGACAATATTCATGTGTAAGAAGAAAGAAACTCTGCAAAACTACCACATCCGATGAAAAGAATCCAAAATGAGAAGAGTCAAACCATTATCAAAATAAGATCTCGCGGATGAACCGAGTTTGTCAATAGTATAATCACTCGATCTTGTATTGAAAATGGTATTGGTCATGAATTATCTCAAAGCAAGGACTCCACAACAAAATGGAGTTGCGAGAAAGAAGGGAGAACTCTTAAAGAAGCAAGAAGGACCATGTTAGTCAAGGGGGGCAACCTAAAAGATTTGGGAAGCAATAAACACAAAAAGATGATATACTCAAAATAGATGCATGATAAAGCAGACGGTGACAAAGTCTCCTATGAGATTTGGACAGGGGAGAAAGCCAAATGTTGCATATTTTAGAATATTTGGATGCAAATGCTTCATCCATAACAATGGCAAAGATAATTTAAAAGCTTTTGATGCTAAAGGCGATGAAGGTATCTTCTTGGGATACTCGGTGAAAGCAAAGCCCCACAGAGTACTCAACAAGAGGACTATGGTTACGAGAGGAATCCATTCATGTGGTGTTTGATGAGCCAAATGTAAATGGAGAAGACATTGAAGAGTGATAAATTTGAATCAACCAACCATGCGAGAAGAGTCCCTATGCTAAAGTCAAGCTAGAAGTATAAACCCGGATGAAGATGAGATAGTGAGTCTCAAAACAGTTGGAAAATCTACGGCTAAGTGATGATGAGAGAGCGATCAAAGCAACACAGTACAAAAGACGCATCGAATCCGGCTAACTTACTCCAACTTTGATGTAAGATGGTGAGAGACCATCCACGAGAACTAGTCATTGGAGATGTAAGAGAAGGTGTCAAAACGAGATCTAGAGCTCAACAAGAAGCAATGCTCACATGCTTTATCTCACAAATAGAGCCTAAAGATGTGTCACAAGCATTGGATGACACACATTGATTCAAGCCATGCAAGAAGAGTGAATCGGTTTGAAAGAAATAAAGTGGAACTGGTTCAAAGACCTACCCATCAAAATGTTATTGGCACTAAATGGGTATTGAAACATGATGAATGAGGAAGGTTTTGTGGTAAGAAACAAAGCAAGATTGGTAGCCAAAGGATATTGCCAAGAAGAAGGGATAGATTTTGATGAAACATTTGCTCTGTGGCTAGATTGGAAGCCATAAGGATGTTTCTTGCCTATGCGACTCACAAGAACTTTATTGTATATCAAATGGATGTAAAGAGTGCATTTCTTAATGGTTTATTGGAAGAAGAAGTGTATGTTGAACAACCTCCAGGATTTGAGCGAGAAGACTCTTGGAGATAAAGTATACAAACTCAAGAAAGCTCTATATGGGTTGAAACAGGCACTAGAGCATGGTATGATACATTGTCACAATTCTTAGGGAACGGATTCACAAAAGGCAAAGTGGATGAGAACACTCTTGAGAATTCAAGATAGGAAGAGTATCTTGCTTGTTCAAATATATGTGGATGATATCATTTTTGGATCCACAAACAAAGAGCGCGGTGTGTGATAAATTTTCAAATCTTATGCAAAGCAAATTCGAAATGAGCATGATGGGAGAACCGACATTCTTCCTTGGACTCCAAGTGAAACGGTGAAGGATGGAACCTTCATAAGTCGGACAAAATACACGAGAGATTTAATGAAGAAATTTGGTATGGAAGAGAAGTCTTCCGTGAAAATACCAATGAATACATCATCAAAATGGATATGGATGCGGATGGCAAGCTGTAGATCAAAGAAGATCTGAGCACTTATTGGATCATTGCTTTATCTCACGGCAAGCGGGCGGACATCACCTTTCTTTGTAGGTGTATGTGCAAGATTTCAATCGCTCCAAAAGAAAGCCACATGATGCCAAGAGGATCTTGAGATATTTGAAAGGAAGCCAAGAAGTTGGCTTATGGTATCCAAAGAAAGCGGATTCAAGCTAATTGGTTATTCGACTCGACTATCTTTGGATGTAGAGTTGACAGAGAAAAGCACCTCGGGCACATGTCAAATGCTTGAAATAGGCTAATTTCCTGGTTTAGCAAAAAGCAAAATTCAATAGCCACCTCTACAACGCGAGAATACATAGCTGCCGGCACTGTTGTGCCCAAGTCTTATGGATGAGACAAAGTGGTGAGAGACTATGAAGTTGAAGAAAAGGAAATTCCAATCATGTGTGATAACACAAGTGAAATTGCAATCACTCAAAATCTGTGTTGCACTCAAGAACAAAGCATATCGATGTCGATATCACTTCGTGAAGAGATCATGTTGAAAAGAAAGACATCACCTTGGAATATATTTCAAGCGATAAGCGGTTAGGCTGACATATTCACAAAACCATTATGTGAGTCAAGATTTGAAGAACTCAAGCATGAGTTAGGGTTAATTGAGTTGAGTTGACACTCTCGAAGACTCAAAGAAAAGAGATGAAACATGAAAAAGAGGAAAAAGAGCTAAATTCGTGATTCTAAGTGAATCAGCCGTATCCGAAAATCAGTTGTATCGAGTTAGCTGACAGCTGAGTCACTAGGAGAGCAGTGAGAAGAAGGATTGAATCAGCTAAGGAGCAAGTTGAGTCATTCATGAGCAAAGTGACAAAAACGCAGTCGTTTTACTAAACGGGAATGTTTTTAATAATGACAACAAACATAATTATGACGTGCACAAAGCAAAAGCGCACACCAAGCTTATGATTGGATATAAATTTGCCGCATTAAATGCGAGAAATTAAATGTAAATCGGCGTGCAAGATCTAAGCCGTTGATTTTGATCAAATTTCAAAAACCACCCGCACGTCCTTTCATGAACCATACTTAAACCATTTCGTCCGTTTCTCTCACACTTTACCAAAAACTGTTCATCTCTCTCGAAAGCAAAAGCAAAAATTTTCTCTCAAAACCCTATCTATCCTCAGTTCAGTTTTCAAGTTTCGTTCGGTAAAACATCTCGAAATGGCATCTACACATGATTTTGTCAAGCTAGGAAAGCAAATCCACACCGGGTCTACTGTGGATTTCGATGGTATGGTTAAACAGGGGTCCGACGACACCCTAGTGAAGAAGATTGCTGAGAAATTGGAAACATCTGGGCTGAAACCGTTTCTAACGTTGGAGTTTCCAATGACCTATGTGGAAGAGGTCGATAGTTCTCGTGAACGCGAAGTTCACGATGGGGCATCAAGTCCTCTGTTCATGGAAAGAAGTTCACCATCACTACCAAGGATTTGGTGAACAACATCGCTTGTTCTTGCGCAGTGAAGGAGTCTGGGAGATTCATGAATTTGAGGTCGACTGACCGCTTGCTTGGAAGGAAGTAGCCAAGTCCGACTATCTTTGCAAAAGTGGTCTGACTAACAAAGTTTCTTTGAAAGAGGATTACCACAAATTGCTGGACATCATTGCCAAATGCATAGACATCAAATTTTGCGGCTTTGACCAAATTGTCTAAAGCTAAAAGCCGATCGTAATGGTTGTGATCCTTGAAGAAAAGAAGGTGAATTGGGCTGAGTTTGTCTACAGCAGACCTGCCAGAATGTTGGGAACAAATCCTTCAAGGAGGATGGAACGTTTGGAGGTTCCTAGGATACGGCAGTGATTGGCGGTGATGGAAGTAAAAGGAGTCCTCTTCGACATGGAAAGGCATTCCATGTAAACAAGAGGATGTTCAGATCAAACCTATCTGGCGCACAGAAGAGAGCATACGCCAAGAGGGCTGATACGAGTGAGGGGGAATCAGCTGACCCTGAAGATACAATTGTCTCCTCTCCTCCAAAGAAAAAGGCTGCCCCTGCAGCTGCTAAAAAGACTGTTGCCCCTGCAGCAAAGAAAAAGAAATCTGCTCCTGCCCCTGCAGCCGAGTCACCTGCCCCCGCAGCCGTGTCTCCTGCCCCTGCAGCCGCAATGGAGAAGGAACCATTAATCCCTTCTCCAGTAATCAAGAAGAAGAGGACTGCCACAACAAGGAAGGCAGCTGCCTCTAAGACATCTGCGAAGGCATTCACCTTCAATGAACCAGAGGAAGTGGAGCCAGATATCCCTTTGGTAAAAACAAAGAGAAGAAGAAGACTTTCCAAGCTCTCCGAGCTTGAGAAGACAGCTGAGTCTGTCACTCAGCTGGAGAAGATACCCGAGACTGCTGGAGAAGTAGAGTCTCCAGAAGTGATCGATGAAACGGCCAAGTCTGCACGAGGCCGATCAGTGAGAGGCAAGTCGAGGACCCAGATTGTGCAAACAGTGAGAACAAGGAATATTTGAGACAACCAAATCACTGTTTGAGGGTTGTGTCTCCGCCTATAACAGAGGCCTCGAGGTGTCGGCGGCAAATGAAGTCTGCTACCCCTAATCCACGAAACGAGGGCGCAAGAGGCGATGAAGACGATGTAATCATGTACTCTCCATTGTATCCAGACATCCAAAATCGTCTGCGATAGTGGAGAAAATGGAAGCTGAGTTTATCCAGTGCGGTTTGAAAGTCGAGTTCATTTGAGGAAGAAGAAGAACTCTTGAGGTTTCTTGAGGTGGACACAGATCTGCAAGCCCTTGACGAGGATAATTGCATTAATATACCGCAGATTCGAAAAGAAAACGAACGGGCTAGAAGCGGTGAGACGAGAGGCACGTGAAGGCCGGCATCTGCCCTCTCACCGGCACCACCGATCATATACACCCTAACCTTGACGCCCTATCGAGAAAGTGATCTAGACCCTGTTCTTGCCCGCGAGAAGAATTGCAAATCACGGCCAAGCAATGCAAGAATCGAGAAGACTTCATGAGCAAAGAATGATGGAGGACAGGAGAGTCCTCCAAATCATAGGCGGAGATAGACCCCATGGGAGTGGTACAAAGACATCTTGCCGGCTGTTGTGTTGCCACCACCTCCCCACTCATTCGGAAGAAGGTGTTAAGGAATCGGGCGATGAAACGGGATTGTGGGGACCCGGTCAAGCCAACCCCTAATGAAGGTGTCTCACCACCGCCCAATGGTCGAATACTCGGTGGGAACAAGCCGGGAGTCCGGAGACGAGTGACCCCATTCCAAGTCACTCGGTGGTGTGCGCCACCGAGGGGGAAACTCCCTCCACTGCGGCAAGGTCGGAGGATCTGCGGTGACTCCACAATGCATCTCGGAGGCGAAGTGGAGAAGGAACAACAAATTGAATACACAGCAAGTTGTCATCTTGACGAGACTCGAGACAATTGTGATCTGTCTCAAAGTTGAAGTTCCAACCGCTCTGCCGAGCTAATGACGCGGCGATGCAATCGAGGCACAAGAAAAGCGCCCTGGGAGTTAACACTTTGGGCGATGAACGTGCAATCCATGGAGTTGAGACTCAAATGGATGCCACCTCGAAGACCCCAAGATAGGCGACTTTGTCGAAAGGGATGTCAAGGCCTCGCTGCAGCTTGAGGCTGGGGAGGTAATGAAGGCCAACGGGAGGTTGAGACTTCCGGGGTAGAGAAACCGGAAGCGCAGAACATCCTCCCGCTATCATTGATCCATCGAGAAAAGGAGATAAGTGGTCTTCACGATTCCCAGGATAATCCCTGATGTAACCTTCCGGGATCGAAGGAGACGATGAAGCCGAGTCATCCCCTCGTGATTGATCCCAAAGACTCGGTGAGGATGTTCCAACCACGAGTAAGTCGACCTCAAGACTACTCGCCAAACATTCAACTTTGATGATGAGCCACCATGGAAATCTCATCATCGTCCGATGACGCTCGATAAGGTCGAGGACGGTCACTCATTTGGAAAAACCGGTGAGACCGACGAAGCCTTTTGAGACATTGAGGCTCAACAAGTCGGGTCGACTTCACAACATACCACAATGAAATAGAGTCCATGCGCGGGCTCCCAAGCAGTGCAGGTTCGACTCCACAAGGGACTTCACGAGCACCAATTATCATTGAGCAGATTTGATTGCCCGTGATGATCCTTTCGTAGAATCATTTCCTTCTCTCTCGGAGGTACGACCTCCCGAAGAATCGCCTAAAGATTGTGAGCGCTTCCACGCACGATCCTCGTTATTCCATCGACACCATTGTTCCAAACTAACTATGACTTTGACGCCTTGGGCTCAGCGAAAAACCAAACAGAGGTGGTGAAGATTAGGGATGTGTTCAAAGCCTTATTTGCTGAGATAGAAAAATGGAAAGGCACCAGGCCTCTTTGGACATGAGGTGGATAACGGGACGCCAACCATCTGGCGATTTGAGAGGCATAATAGTCGGGATCCGTGAGTGGTGGCAACGGCTGACAAATAATGTGTGTGGAACAAGCTCGATATTTCAGGACATTGTTCAACAAGTTGTTAGTCCGGCGGCTGAGAATCCGATGCAAAGACAAAATTGCAAGAGCACATTGAACAAATGCATGAATCTCATACTACGAGAGATAAAGATGATGCGTGAACATAATAAGAACGAGCTCATCTGCGTGTGGAAGAGAATATGGATCGAAAATTGATGTCTTCTCATGGTGAGATGAAGTTGGTAGCAGCTAAATCCAACGCCACCCGCTCCGAGTTCGTGCGGCTTACTCGCAGCCAGATTCGGATAACTCAACTATCGCCAGACTATACTTCTTGCTTGATAGCTTGTTTCGGGGTTCCTCTCTCTTTGATGATGCCAAAAAGGGGAAGAGGAATACCTAAAAGCGTGAAGGGATCCGAGGAAGCGGTTGTGAAGGGAAAGACATTGAGAAGTAATAAGAGCGAAGAAAGGGAAGTCTTTGAGGGGGAAGGTTCGAAAGATGTGACCTTGATGATTGCTAAAACCCCCAACAATGTCTCACACGGTGATATTATCAAACAAACTCCTAGTGACTCGCCACTCCAACACTTTTGTTGTACCTATGGTGAAAAGAGAAAGAAAGTTGAAGTAGTGATGAAGGAAGTAGAAGGAAGGATGGATGCCCGAGTTATGGATATTCGGAAACAACATGGAGGCATTCAGTGACAGAGACACCTATGCCATTTCGGATGTCGGGCAAGCCAAGATCGGTCGATGAATTCAAGACACTCGCATCGAAGGTTATTTCGCAAACATGTCCATGGCTCAAGCTTGGGATTTGTCTTGGGAGAAAGGTCTCAAACTATGTGAAGAAGGCGACTGACAAACTGGGCGATCGCTCTGCTGGTCACTCTGCTTTGGTCACTCATTTGGGAAAAAGAAGGCCCAAGACAATACACGCCCGGAGGCGCGGAGGAATAATCAATGGTGGAGGAAGAGGTTTCGGACCAAGATCTCTCGCCAAAAAACATTGAGTACATAGATCCAGGCAAGAAAGGAGGGATCTATTGGGCTAGATTTCACGAAATAGCCAACCGCAAGTGGCTAAGAATAATCTTGAGTATATGAAGATAATTGAAGAGGAAAATAAGAGACAAACTCGGCTATGGGAGGAAAGACAAGAAAGACCGAGAATAGATGAAGGCCGAGGAAAGGCGTATGAAAAGAAGAATTATCAAGATGAGAAAAGAGAAGAAGAAGATGAGAAGAGGAAGAAGAAGATGAAAGAAGGAGGCAAAAAGAGATGAAGTGTTGTTGTCCACCCCTTCATGTATTTTACTATGTAAATACATTCTATGTAAGTTTTCGTACATTGAATAAAATTGTACAATTTCTACTTGTGTAGATATAAAACAAAGCATGGATACTTTAAGGTCCACTTAAGCTCGATACATTTTCTTTTGATTCAAGCTCGATACACTTTGTAAAACACTATGTAAAGAACAAGAATGTTATGATCAATAAAAGATCGATTTTAAGCATACATTCCGTGATTCTACATTTGTTTGTATGTATCTTTGCTATTTAATTATTGTTGTATGTTTTAAGTTTTGGCATCATCAAAAAGGGGAAATTGTTGGGAAATTATTTTGTAGATTTTGATGAATGCCATGTAAAACTTAGAATAGAAGTTGGCACCCCATTTTTGTTGTAAATTGCATTGTAATAGATAGATAGGGTGGTCGAAATGAGTCAAGTCAATTATGCCCTGAACATGCAAGAAGTCAACTAGAGACAAAGAAAGACTCATTGTGAGGCGGTGAGTGTGGCAAAGAAGAGAAGACAGGAACTCAAGGTGCGGTGAGTGAAGTATCGGTCAAGTCAACTCAAGATAGCCAAGTCTCAAGGTTGAAGTGACGGAAGAATCATCCAATGATTGGAAGATAACTCAAGTCACCTGGGGATGTTAAGAAAATGCGGTCAAGTCGAGATAATCAAAAAGATCCGTTGTACGTAAATCAAGAGAATTATTTAAACAAGTAATACTTCCATATGCCTTTCTTGAAGTGCTCATCCCGAGAAGCGTGCAAGAGGAATAAACCAATGGGAAGCATCGCACTTGGGTCGAACTACGAAAAATCGAAAGAATCATTCATACGAGGAAGTGGCAATTTCAAGGATCGCAACAAGACAAGCCAACGACCACAAGTGAATTTCAAAAATAAGCCTATCTCTTCAACGGGATTTTTGAAAGATCACTATAAAAGGCCGAGGAATAACTCGAGAGAAGGTTACCTTGAACCACAAACATTCAAGCAAACATTTGAATGTAACCAAAAATATTCTCAAATCATTCAAGATCAATCCTCAAGCCTACATTACGGGAGAAATCAATCCAACACTCACTGTGAAGGAAAGATAACTTCAATCGGTTGAAGAGGAAATTTTTGAAGAATCAAGGGTCTACATTCCACAGAGGATTGTAGGAAGGTTCAAGGTCGAACCAGTCTCAAGTTTTGGAGGGCTTCATGATCAAATCCAAGAAGCTTGAGCAAGTGGCGGTAGTAGCAAAGCGGTGCCCTGTGAAGAAGTTTAGTCGTCACGAGAAGCGGTTTGTGTGACCAAGGCATCTCGCATCGAATCCCAAAGGATCAAGTCGGTGTGTGATCAAGACTTGTATACGGACCGTTAACCACTCGTATATTGATCAATACTTAGTGGATTTCTCCAGGAGTTGGAGAAGAGAGGAGTAGAAGAATTACCCCATCTTGAACCTTTATAAAAACTTATTGTGTCATTTACATTTCAAAGACTTTAATTTCGTGCATCTTATTTTTATATCTCACGATAAATTTGCTATCCAATTGATAATCAATCGAAAGTGCTAAAACCAAGTATTAAAACAAACTTAACCAAATTCAAGGGTGTTAAGTCTTCCGCTAAAAACAAATCACGATCGAGTTAAGTCTTTAGTCAAAACAAAGTGAGTTATTCTATCACGGCTCGATCCGAGTTTGTTGAGTGACTAACTCTCACGATTAACTAACTTAGTTTGCCCATCAGGACACAAATTGTGAAGTATTAACTCGAATATTTAAAAGGATTAATTTGAAAAGTTGGTAAGGTTTATTCAACCCCCCTCCCTTCTAAACCTTACACTCACACCCTTGGGACCTACATCTCTTTCAGCCACCAAAGATGAAGATCACTTTGATGGAAAGAGCCTACAGTAGGGCAGGATATCAACCTTAATTAGGTTTCCTCTCTAGAGAGAAAACTTAGCAGGGAGCCTTTTTTTGTCATGTATTTAAGCATTTTTTAATTTATATATGAGGAAAAAACACTAAACCCCCTAAACTATATGGTTTTTTACGCTTTACCATATGAACTAATTTTCTTTACATTTTACCCTACAAACTACATAAGTTTTGCACTTTACCCTACAACAGCCATCGCCGGTGGAATATTCTCCGAATATTCCGGCACATGGAGGGCAAAATTGTCTTTTTCCTAAAATTCAAACATAAGTTGTTGCACTTTACCATATGAACTCTGT
This sequence comes from Rehmannia glutinosa, assembly GCA_016081115.2. Classification (NCBI taxonomy): domain Eukaryota; kingdom Viridiplantae; phylum Streptophyta; class Magnoliopsida; order Lamiales; family Orobanchaceae; genus Rehmannia; species Rehmannia glutinosa. The sequence goes on along the minus strand of CM071937.1, from coordinate 70,839,127 downwards.
TAAGAATTTCACTTTGCCATCAGAACTTTGCGCAATTTTCACTTTGCCATATCAGATTTTTAAAAAAAATAAAAAATTGTGTGCACACATTTATTTATCCTATTTAATATAAAAATAACAAAAAATAAGTTTAAACAATATAATGAACTGAATCAAAACAAAAATTTAAGTATATACTGAATTTATTTTTTTATTATTATGTATATATTTTCGTGTATATTACTTATTTTTGTATGATTATGTATTGTTTACATACTAAACTAAAGAAACAATAATTAAGTATAATAATTATGATTACAACATTTATTTCTCAATTATAATTTTTTTTGCAATATTTTAATTTACCGAAATATCAAACTGGAATGCAAAAAAAAGTTCGGTAAAAAATTGAGCTGAACTCATTATTTTGGTATAATATTCAGTAAAATGATTCGTACCAAATTTGTGGTCCAATTATGATTTTTATTCGCTCACCAAATACCTGTTGAAATTAAGTGTTGCTCGTTAGAATATGATATCAATGTAGTATGGTAAATCGACCAAAGTTGTTTCACGAGGAAAATTTCGATCATGTAATTATGTGAATTTATGAACAATAGAAATAATTCCTAAACACAATAATAGAGTTTTGAATATGCAACGAAGAATTGAACTAAGAATTAAAAGTAGATATCTAAAGCAACATCACAGTAGAAAGTTGTGATAAAATCAATATCAAAAATGTGTAAACCATAACATAATTCAAAGATGTATAAACTATGCAAAATAAATCAATATCAATGATGTATAAACCTGCTTAACTCCTAAATCGTAAACCCTAAAATTATATCATTGATAATATACTTTATTGAGATAAATATTTATAAAATTTATTTCTAATGAACAAAAATATGAAAAAGATACATACACGTACACACATACATAGTTTTTATAAATTTCTTTTAACTTGATATTGCAAAGTGAAACTGTGTAAAATTCATATGACAAAGTGAAATTCTTAACAAAGTTCGTATGGGAAAGTGTAACAATTTCTGTTTGAATTTTAGGTAAAGACGATTTTGCCCTCACATGGAGGGTCGATCCGAATATTCAAGAATATTCCACCGGCGATGGCCGGTGTAGGGCAAAGTGCAAAACTTTTATAGTTTGTATGGTAAACTGTAAAAAAAATTAGTTCGTATGGTAAAGTACAAAAATTGTATAGTTTGGGGGGTTTAGTGTTTTTTCCTCTTTATATATAGATTACTCATTAGTTTTTTAATATTCATTGTATTTTGTTCAGCGATAATATCATTTATGTGTCATGTTTTTGAGTTCAAAATGTTTTAACCATATTTCACCAACAAATAAGTTTAAATTTAGTTTTTTGCAATATTTCTTTGAGGTTCAAAATACATGAATGACATTTATTATAAATATAAATAATATAATAAGAATTAATTGCAATTTAAAGATTTAATTTGAATTAAAATAATAAAATTAATTGGTTCACGCAACGGTATGTTCATCCTACTAGTCTACTAAAATTAATCAAAGATAATTCGGCAGCCGGATTCAAAATCCAACTTTAGTCATTCAACATTATATTAAATGTTAATATTTGTAAGAACGGCAAATGAGTTTTACTTTGACAGTTGATTGTTTAGAAAAATTAGAACATTTCTAAGGACGGTTCTTCTCACAAACACTGTATTATTATTGATAAACGGACCTTTCTTGAAACTGAACTCGTGCACTAAACGAACATATGTTCAATCAAATCAAGTTTAATGGTGCTCTAAATTTTCACTCCACCTCTCAATTCTTGCACCATTGTTCTCAAACAAAGAACCTTAGAGCAGTTCAGGAATTCTATGCCCACGTACTTAGAGCAGGCTTATTCTTTATTTCTCCTAACCTCCAAACCAAACTCGTATTGACATACACATCATGCATCAACAAGAACAGCCTTAAAACTCTAACCCACTTCTTCAAATGCCTCCCCCTCAGAAACCCATTACCCTTTAATTCAATTATATCTCAGTTTTCTCAAGATGGGTCTGACTGTTTAGCCCTCCATACTTTGTCTTATATGCATCACAATAGTGTTTATATCGATTCTTACGCTTTGTGCAGCTCTTTTAAATCAGTTTCCTGTCTGAAAAATGTTTATTTTGGTAGAATGATGCATGGCTATGTGGAGAAATCGGGTTGGGTGGCTAGTGTGTTTGTGGGTAGTGCTTTGGTGGACTTTTATGCAAAATTGTTATGTATGAATGATGCAGCAATGGTGTTTGACGAAATTCCTGTGAAAAATACTGTTTGTGTGAATGCGCTTTTGTCAGGCTATGCTGAGGCTAAAATGTGGGGTCAATTAATTGAACTGGTTAGGAGGATGCCGCTGTTGTGTTTGGCAGTGGACAATTTCACATTATCCGCTGCATTACGTGCATGTTGTGGGCTGTGTGCTATAAAATTGGGCAAGCAGGTTCATGCGAGCGTTATACGTAGCATCATTGATGTTGAAGCTGATGTGTTTCTGCAGAGTTTATTGATCGAAATGTATGGGAAGTGTGGGCTTGTGGATAGCGCAAAAAAAGTTTTTAATATGGTGGGATATGGAGTAAAGGAGAGGCAAAGGGATGTTGTTTTGTGGACTTCGATGTTAGGAGTGTATGGAAAGTCGGGAAATTACATGGAAGTTATTAGGTTGTTCGAAGATATGCTAACGGAAGGAATAAGGCCTGATGGGGTGGCATTTCTGACAGTTATCTCGGCTTGTGGTCACACTGGCCAAGTGGATCTCGGTATGGAGTACTTTGAGTCAATGACTCGCGACTATGGATTGGTTGCAAGCCAAGAGCATTATAGTTGTCTTGTTGACTTGCTTTGCCGGGCTGGAGAGTTGGAGAGGGCTTGCAAATTGGTTAGCGAGATGCCACGTATTGGGGATGAGAAGTGCGCTGTATCCATGTGGGGAGCATTGCTTAGTGCTTGCAACGAGTGTGGAAATGTCAATTTGGGAAAGTTGGCTGCTCAACGAGCTCTTGAGTTGGAGCCTAATAATGTTGGAGTTTATGTTCTACTATCTAATATGTATGCTAGGAATGGCATGTGGGCTGAGATTGAGCAATTGAGGGAGTTAATGAAGATTAGAGGATTGAAGAAGGAAATTGGATGGAGTTGGATTGATGGATCGAGTTAATTGGAGGGAAGTTTGCTGACAGAGAGCAAAATAGATCATGTTATCACTTTTTATTTTTCTGTAGTATTTAATTTGTATGAGAGGATTCATGTGGATGAGATTTGGCAATTCCTGGAGTACTTTCAAGTAGAGAAGGACAAAGGATGAAATTGGTTCGGCGTCACAAGTTGAAAGATGAATTTTCCGGGGTATATTTTAACTATCAGGATGCAGATTGAGAAACAAAGCGAGCTTTTATTCCCCTGAGAATGCAGCCTACCCACTGTTCAACGTCACAAAGTACGTCTTGATGAGATTAGTTTTACTTCTCAAGGTACTTGAGATAGAATAATTAGAGCTACCATGTTGAAATTTGTAAATGCATCTCGAATTTGAACTGGGCTGTACATAATACAGCATATAGCAGAGGTCCCTCTTACTAATTTCCAAGTAACATGTTGAATGTACACCTTGTGACAACTGACAATAACCTTGTTCTATTTGGCAGTTTTGTCCTTCTATAGAAGAATGACTCTGAGACGACCTTAATTCTTCCTAACTAACAATTGAGGGAGTTAGTGAAGAGTAGAGGATTGAAGAAGGAAATTGGATGGAGTTGGATTGATGCGACGAGTTAATTGGAGGGCAGTTCGCTGACGGATAGCAACTTATATTTTGTTATCATATGTTATGTTACTATTTAATTTGTATGAAAGGAATTACATGGATGAGATTTGGCTATTCATGGAGTAAATTTCAAAGTAGAAAAGGACAATGGATGGAATTGATTAGGCGTCACAAGTTTAAAGAATGGCGGTTTTCCAGTAGCTTGCGCTCCGTGTTCTCAGTTGGATGGATTTCTTTCCCAAGTATCTTTCACTAGCAGGTTACAACCATTGGTTGCACGCAGTTCATCTGAATAACAACCTGGTTGGTGTGTATGATATTAGCCTTGTGATATGATCTTCTTGTAGTTGTTAGTTAGATTGAAAACAAAGCGAAAATTTATTCCCCACAGAATGCAGCCTACCCACTATTTGACATCCCAAAGGACGTCTTGATGAGATTTGTTTTACTTCTCAAGGTGCTTGAGATAGAATGATTTGAGCTTCCATGTTGAAATTCATATATGCGTCTCAAATTCCAACTGGGCTGTATATAGAACAGCAAATAGCAGATCCCTCTTACAAATTTCCAAGTGATATGTTGAATACCTTGTGACAACTGACAATAATCTTGTTCTTTTTGACAGTTTTGCCCTTCTATAGAAGAAACGACTCTGAGCAACCTTAATTCTTCCTAAATTACATTCTTGATTATTCTTCCGCACTGTTCTGTCTATGCAGTATAAGCTGGAGATATATATATATATATATATATATTTGCATTATACATAATTGTATGTTTGTGACTGCTTAAATCAAAATAGTAATATGTATTAAGCCTGCATGCAAATTCTTATAATGACCAATGCTCGAGTCAGAATAGCATCTACACAATGCTTACATGGACTGAGGGCACTTGGTGTTCGTTCTTTCTTTTAACTTTCTCAGTCTGAGTACAGAATATAACAATTAGCCATGTATAAGATTTGGAGTTTCGCTGTGAGATTATATACTTCGTCGATGAAATGGTGTTTATAGGTATCACCATTTATAATTGTGTCCAGAAAATGAGTCTGGTTCCCTGTCCACTAAGATGCCTGCCGTTGTGTAATCCTACAATGAAACTTTTATATCCGTTCCTTTAGAAGGTTCTTGCCTGAATGCAAAATCATCCTGCAGTCATTATGCGTAGACTGCCTGTGGGCTTTACTTGGTGGTGTTTTTTGTTCTCTTATATTGTTGGTTATTGAAGGAATCTATGCTCACTATAGTACGGGATTTTATCTTTTATGTCCATTGTACAGTGGCTTTGGAGAATTTTGACTATAGGAAGACAGGTGACACCAAAGATCATACCTTAAACCAATGGTTTACGTTTTTCTCTGAGGCTAATAAGCTGTTAGAACTTGCAGCAGCTAGCTAGCAGGTCAATAGTAATATATGCTAAGCATAACATATGATGGTGAAATATTTACTCATGTGTTGTTAAGAGTTTATATGAATCTAGGCGCAGGCTCACATTGCATAATTCAGAAGGCAGCATCTGGCCTGTAAATGTTCATCAAATACAAGCTACTAAATCTTCCCATACCAGAAGGATCGATTTTTCCCCATTAACGATTACATAAGTTTGGATTGTTCAAGTGATTTATGATGCATAAGAGAATTCAGTATTTATTCATGTGACCTGTAAATGTGTGTGTGTGTGTGTGCGTGCGTGTTGTATGTTTTATAAGATCCTGTAGCTCAAGATTAGAATGTGATAGAGTCAAGGGTAAAGTAATTTGAAAGAAAAGCAATAATTGATATTATTAATGTAGGAAAAAAAACAAGAACGCGAAGTTCTCCTCGAAATCTCCCGCCCAGCTTAAAGCCGACAAATTCAATAATTCCAAAATGTCCTATGTGAAATAATAATACTCACTTAAATAGCAACATAACCCTAAACCTAACCCTACGGGCTTAAAGCCCAATAATAAGAAATAGTTAAACTAGGAAGCTGAATCCTAACTAAACTAGGAAATAACAATTGACCTTAATTAAACCTAACTAAACTAGGAAATAATAATTAACCTTAATTAAATCATCAATAATTAAACTAAATAACCCTAATTAAATAATCAAAATTGATCTCAGTATCAACTCTCCACCCTTCAAAAAATGACCTTGTCCTCAAGGCCGAATCGAGGAACAACCCCGAAAGTATCCCAAACTTCCCGATTATACGACAAAACTATACGCCCTTTATAAAAAAGAACGCCATTGATTAACGATACGGGCCTCGAGTCCGTCGCTTGCTTGTAAATCTCGAATAAATCGCAACATTTCTTGTTATTGTACACCTCCTTATGCAACTTTTGCCGATCAATCGAGAAAGATAGGAAGGCGCAGACAACTTGTTGTCATCCTCCGAATGATGAGATAAGACACCCGCCATGTATTTATCGGCCTTGAGTGTATGATAAATGCGAGAGAAAGGCAACCATGTAACGAGGTCATCACCATGAACAATGGAAAAATCCATATGTCGGCCGTGGCCTCGCTTTGGATACGCAAGCGCGGGTAGCCGTGAGGAGGAGAGGGATCTCGATTCATCGTCGCCATCGAGTTCCGATTTTTATCGCTCAAAACCAAGTGATTCGCGGAAGCCAGGACGCGGAATCTGGCGCCAGTGATGAGACGATCCTTTTCGCGTAACCAAGTCTCCAATAATTCCTCAATTCGATCCAATTTTGAAATTCTCGCATTGATTTTGGCCATCTCCGCCCGCAACTCCTCAACACCCTTCTCTATCTTCTCAATGCGTAAATCCATACGTGCGGCGGCCATGGATTCACCGCAGGCGGGACCATTTGATAGAGTCAAGGGTAAAGTAATTTGAAAGAAAAGCAATAATTGATATTATTAATGTAGGAAAAAAAAACAAGAACGCGAAGTTCTCCTCGGGAAATCTCCGCCTGACTTAAAGCCGACAAATTCAATAATTCCAAAATGTCCTATATGAAATAATAATACTCACTTAAATAGCAACATAACCCTAAACCTAACCCTACGGGCTTAAAGCCCAATAATAAGAAATAGTTAAACTAGGAAACTGAATCCTAACTAAACTAGGAAATAACAATTGACCTTAATTAAACCTAACTAAACTAGGAAATAATAATTAACCTTAATTAAATCATCAATAATTAAACTAAATAACCCTAATTAAATAATCAAAATTGATCTGTATCAGAATGCATATAAATAGTTATCTGGAATTGGTTTAAGATTTTATCATTCTTGATTATGCATGTATAGCAGCAAGAGTTTTGCACCGATTTTGTTGGAAGTTTACATCTTGTACGGCTCTCTGTCTCAACATTTTGTGGACAAAAGCTGATGTAATATCTTTTGCTTCATGGAAAGTAAGAATCGTGTGTGCATGGTTGGGGTGGTAAAAAATAGTTAATAGGTATACTGTCACTGTTGAGATGAACATTAAAATGCCTGAAGTTGTGCCATGCTCTCACATAATGTAACAAAGGCTAATTGTGGCGATGTTGCAAATCGCAGGCCAGCTAGTCCAATGCGGTGCAAGACCCTACACCTAGTGCCAAGGTGGGCGCCTAGGAAACCAACTATTTTTTTATTATTTATTTTGGCCAATTTTTGGCTGCTTAGGCATGCGATTAGGCCCAATTTTGGCCGCTTAGCAGGCCTACGCCCAATTTTCAACCGAGGCTACTTTTGCAGCAATTTGAACAAAATCACCTCGACCTAGGGGCTCCTAGGCGGCCGCCCAGGCTGATTTTTACAGAACTGAATTATGGACTCTTGGGGATTGTGGATCTGTAAGTTTTGAGCTGCCTATTAGAGAAGAATCAGTTTGTGCTTCTAATGAACAACTAAAAAGTTGAAGATACTTAGCATTCATGTAAATTGCTTAATCCAATCCCTTTTCTGAATCTAATACATATATCTTCCCTCTAGTAGGATATTAATTTTTTTTCCTGTGATATTCAGAACCTATTTGCTGGTAAGGAAATTTAATATTGTTAACCTGATTCATTCTGTCGTGGTGCACGCAGCATATTATTCTAATTCTGTTTTCTAGGCATGCATTGTATAAAGAACAGCTAATATATTCCGATTTTGGGAACTTTAATAAATGTGTGCATTTCTGTACTAATTATTTGGAGAACTCAGCAGTAATTCATATATATAGACCCACATTAATATATTTTTTCATTAGTTGGTTTCTATTGCGTCAGACATCAACTGAGTTTATGTTTGGAAAATGTTTGGATAGTGTTTTATGACTATCGCTTGCCGAGACTGTTGAAGAAGTGACTATTTGCTTGCAGCTACACTAAATAATTGGACTGAAATTTGACTGGTACCTCTGAGAACCTTTGATCCTCGGCACCTGTTATTTCTATACTAGTGATTAAATATTGTACTACATAGAATATCAATGTCTTAGCTTGCAGGCTTTTGGGATGTTCGTAAGAGCTTGCGAAGGTTGTCATGATCCCAGGGTTCAGACGTGACAATAATATTGTTTTAGCCCTGTATGAGGTGAAACATATGGTAAAATGTCGTCTTTTCTGTTTACTACTTTACGCTGTGACTAATACATTGCCATTTTGTCTCAAGGTAAAAATATTTGATCTTAAATATTTGTATGTGCTTGAATTCTCTAATGGATCATAACCATGCTGTCAGTGGTGTTCTCAGTTTTCCTCATTAGTTGTTGGCGTGTGTTTCTGTCTGTGGCATACCGTACCAGCCTATCAGGTATGAAATCCTTATCCTTAATACTCAAATTGTTTCCAGTTTATTTTAATGTAATCCCGGCACATTCCCCTGTTTATGAGATGTAATATGTACAGAGCTCCATTTATTGATCTTGAAAATATTGGTTAGAGATCTAGGCTTCATGTGCTCCAGGTCTTATGACATGAAATATGCTGAGCTGTTTATTGGCCCTACTATCTTGAATAGTCCCTGATCCTCAAACGACCCTTGTGGGTTCGTTTTATAGGCTTAATTTATATAATTTCCAGGTAGATATATCTTTTTCTTTTGGTCATTGCTTTGTTCAGTCACACAGCTATGGCCCCATATTGTTTATGTTTCATCTGAATATCCAAAAACACATTTAATATGGTTTTAACTTTTTTATTTCTTTTTATTTCCCTCTTTTGGAAGGAGTATTGAAATTAGAAAGAATATGTGCTAATGTGACTGCGAAAGTACAATGGATCATGAAATGACTGGATCAAAAACTTCAGCTGACTGGTTATGTTTTCAAGATGAGGAGCAGTTAAATAAGCTACACGACATATATGTTATGAATCTTTTTATTATTTCCTGAAAATCTCAATGATTATTAAAAAATTAACTCTATATAACTTTGCAATTTTCATAGGACTTTATTTTTTGCTGGGTTTTAACATGATGAGAACGCGTGCGAACATATTTGTGTGTAGTGATCTCTTAGAGGGATACTATTACTATTCATATGATTAAGTGTACCTTTTCTACTTGTGTTAGTTTGAGCTGATTTATTTGCTATATCATCAAATTTTGCAACCCAACATTTGACCAATGTTGCAGTAAATCGCTAGACGCTAATGTCCCGGCGATGGCGGTTTGGCCGAGTCTTTTTTTCACCGATTTGGACATAATCACCTTGGTCTAGGTTGATTTTTACAACACTCTTTAATCATTTCCTTTCTTTGTGTTCTTACAATGACGACTGTCCGGATTTCTAACATGAGCATATTTGAAGTACGAGCGTTAGTTGAAGGAAGTTAAGATGACAGTTTCAAGTGGTTGTGAGTAAGATGAGATGATGAGAGGGACTTATTAAATCTTTGGCATTACAATTGAGGAAGAGTAACATGGGCTCATGTGCAATACGGATGCTGGGTCACCATCTTCTTGAAAACGGAAATTTGTTTGATGGATTAATTTCAGCTGCCAAGCACCGCAATTTTCGTGACCAAAAAGTTTGAAAGGACCACGGTCCTTCATTCCTCTATTTTTATCAACTTATCTATTTATTACAAGGTGTAATACATACGTTACACCCACTGTATTATTTACCAGGTGTTTGAATGGGATACTTATTATTCATCTACACGCTTGAAATATAGTTGTACGAGTGTAGGATTTCAAGAACTCTACAACTACTACTATTATTTATCTCGTTCCATCTAATTTTGAGAACATGGGATGAGTTATTTGTTTGTTTTCAGCTACTACCATCTACCCGTCCTTGTTTACGTGCTTTCTTTACTAGTAAATATGTTGATTGAAAAGTTGGTGAATCACCCGTTTATTTATTTATTATTATTTTTTTCAGGGTACCGTGAGGGGGAGGAACACAATAACGCATATGAGATCGAATCCGGTCAATTTCCTCGCTTCTATCATCAAAAAACACAAGGTTGATCCCTACACCCGTTTATTCTTTAGCCAAGATCTCTTATTTTGTATCGGTGTTTCATCTCGTGTTTCAATAGGGAAACACAAGGTGAATATTACAGGTAAAATAATGATATTATCTTATACACGTGACATTCACTTTGTGAATTGGAAACACGTACTATCGGGAGATTTCATGTGTCTTTCAATTCCCATGGTGTACATGGCCAAAATATTAAGCTCTTTGGACCAACAGTAAAATTGCCGATGAATGAATAATTTAAAGCCCGTTTAATTTGGTTTCATTCTCAATCTCATTTTCATACTTTGAGCATTTGTAGGTTGAAAATAATTTTACTAGGTCTTCAATGAAAATATTATGATATTTAAAACATAAGTTTTGAAGAATTTTTACGCTACCATCATCTTAATAATTTCAAAACTTAAGATCCTTCTTTTCTTTTTTAACTTTTACCAATGGCATGCACCTCCAATATTATTTTATTTTACAAGCTATTAAACATTTTATAAGATGGGAAAGAATGTCAGTGTTGTACTGTCAAGGACTGGAGGGGTATATGTGAGTAAAACAAAAGGAGAAGACAGAATAGGTGGGATGTAGTTAGCAACAATATCATAGCATTAAATCTTGGTAGCATTTGTGGATCTTTTTCTCAGCCTTAGAACATGCAGATATAACACTTCTTTTTTTGGTGTGGGCATGATAGATGGAGCCAGGCTGAGCAATTGGGGCTATATTTCGAGTGGTGCTCCTTCAAAATGGCTTTCTCTTCCATTATTACTTTTCCATCACATTCTCTCGTGTTGGTTTTCTGATTTATAATTCCAGGACCACATGGGGTGGGGGTGGGGGTGGGGTGGGGAAGCCCCAATTTTGGCGTACGAATCTCTTATTTCATCATACGATATTTCAATTCATTAGGTGAACATCTTGTGTATTATGATGTCATTATTATACATTTCAAAACGAATGAAACATCATAGAAAGTAGGAGATATGAACTAAAAGCTTTGGCGAAACCTGCGCCTCAATATGACAGTTTTGATGATATGTTTTTGCTTAAGGATATAAAAGCCAATCCTTGAATATAAATGAAAAAAAAAGGTCGAAGATTTTCGACGGGAACAATGACCACACCAGATTTTATGTTCCATTTTATGTATTCCACTTGGTTAGATGAATGGCGTGTGTAATGAAAATACACATGTAATCGTTGTTGATTGTTTAATGTATTTACATGTGCCGCTCATCCGATAAAATAGGACGTGGAACAATAAGTGGAGTAGAAAATCCCAACCCGATAGATAGTAGTTGTCCGGATGTTAAAATCTCTTCATTATCACATGTGAAATGATTTTCTAACCTATATATATATATGTATATATTTACCTTTCATGGTAGTTGGTTGGCTTAAGCCTTAACACCAAATATTCCATTTTGATCAAATGAGGCTGTCTCTTCAAATTTGAGGTGATCTTCTATTCCAAAAGGTTTTATCATTTCATATTCCATCGCACGCACGAATAATTGTTATGTGTATGAAAGTTACCATTTGAAGCACAAAATCAAGCCTAAATTGTGGATTTTTAATATGGTAACTTTCAACGCCCGCAAGAATCATCCATTAGGTGGAATATGAAATGAAACACTCTTTTTGAAATAGAAGATAAATCTACTTAAAATTAGGATTGTCCGAGTTTTGATAGGTTTGGAATTATCTATCTAAATTTCGTTTTTATTTCGCAAAAACAAATGAGTAATAATCCAAGTTGGCCAAAGAAAAATCTAGTTTTGAAAGAAGATATTTAATGAAAAACTCTTATGATTAATTTGGTACCAAACACAAATAAAATATATACGCCCAGTATCGGAATATTTTGCTTGGCCGGACAAAAGAATTGGAGGGCTGGCTACTACTTTACCAAAGTATCAACCAATCTGAAAATTGCCAGTTCAAATATCCATCTTTGCCCCTCATGAGCCACCCCGTGGAGTATAGTTGGTTCTTGAGGCCAGAAGTCTCAAGTTTAAATCTTCATATCTACACCACTTGGTCAAATTTGTAGCACAGAGTTTGCCTAGTGTGATATACTTGGCTGATATGGTTTGTAGGCTACTTGTCAAAGCTCGAGTTTTTACCTAGTACGCACCTGGAAAATAGTGGATAATTCCAACTACCAAAGTATTTGGTTACAAATTATCACAAGTAAATTTCAATGTTATCAAAAATTGTGTTTTCTTTAGTAAGAATAGGTAAATTAGTATAACATCAATTTTTAGAATGCAAAAAGTTATTCAATTTGGGGTGCAACAGTTGGGATTGAGATTTCAGACAAGATGTCAAGAACTATAAAAAGTGAAACCACCGTGGCGTAGTACAGATCCGCTGCTAAGACTTACCATTAATAGTTGGAAAAAGAAACAGGGTCAAAACGCCAGTAATCCTGAGGTCCGGTGGTCACAGGTGAGGTAGGTCTGACCTCGACCTCTCAAAAGAGAGGTCGGGCCAGGTTCGATTCCCCCAAGACTGTGGTGAAACAATTAATATTGATTCTTAGTGGAAGTGTGGGAGATCGAATCTCGATAGAACCTACGGCGGATAGTTGTTAGTCCAACATGTTAGAATCGATTGAGGGACGACATTGTTAGTTGAGGATATTAAGACATACTTTCATTCAATATATAGAATAGAGACCTAAGAAAAGGTAGAATAGGAGATCTCATCCCGATTCCGAGAGGCCAGGGTAGGGTCAAAAAAAATAATATTTAATAGAGAAAAATAATTTTAAAATTAAATAAGTTTATCAATAAAATATGACGAATGCTTGAGAAAAAATAAAAATAAATCGAAAGTGGAAAACAATGGTAACCAGTCATATGTATACTAGTACAATAAATGAATTAAAAATAAAAACCCTCTGAAAATTACAAAACTTTGTATAATGGAGACAGAATGTTGGAAATAGAAATAAGTAGTGTGGGATGTATGATGCTAAAACTTGAAACCACACTCCAAACAATGAAAGCTAAGCCTGAGGCTACTATCTACACTACTTCATTATGTATGTTTTTATGTCCAAACATTTTCTTGATACTGGCTTCTGACCACACACACTTCAAATAATAATGAGCAAGAAAATTTACATTGACGGGCAAAATCAATTTTTTAATAAAATACTAATATACTAAAAGATATTTTTAAGCTTTTTGAAGATCAAAAGTTCAAAATTTTATAAGTTGATCAGCACAATTTTAAAATTTTGTTGTTCCTTCATTGTACCTAAACACACACCGAGAAATGGTGAGAATTATGTTATATTAAAATATAATTAATTATATTGATAATGTGTTAGACAATCTCCATTTTGTACAAGAAAGATGCTCAGTGTGGATAAAAGCTATCCACACATATTACTATCTTTATTAGGGATTGAGATTTACTGTTCGCCTATTCCATCAGATTGTATTGGATGAATGATATGTATCAAAGATATATCACAATTAGACAGACATGTCTTTCAGGTGACTCGACCGGTAGAAGGTAGTCACCGATAGAGCGCCTAGGGCCCCGATTTTGAAGGACCCAATTTTACAGTAAATATATATAATGTACTTATATTTTATTAAGTTGTTTTTATAGGGGCCCAAAAAATAAAATAAAAATACCAAATGTCATTTTGCTTCTAAAATTGTACTAAAAGTAAAAAACCTCATGTAACCTGTAAAAGGTGTTGTTTTTTTCCTTCGGATTCAGACTTTGAAGTTTACTATTATTTCGTAATTGGTTTGAACATATTTGTATGTATATTATATTATTTAACTAAAATATGTTTATATTAAAGTTCTTATTAAATTATATCCAACGTGTACATATATAAAATATTTATTTTGTATTTTTATTGGTGGCTTTTTTTTAACCATGGGCCCCAAAAAGTCAAGATCGGCCTGTGTCTTTATACTAAGACAGACTTTGTATTAAGCCAAAATGATCAGCCCTTCTTTACTAGAAAGTTGTCTTAGTATGCATAAGGGTTGATAATTTTGTACTAAACAAAAAATGAAAAGAATCAAGAAAAAAACTTAATCTTCCTACTTACAAAATATCTCTTATTCCAAACATATAATATTCTAAATAACCCAACAATTAAAATATGTTAGAATTTTGAATACAAATGTTCAAATTAATTCGCATTTATCGAATATAATGCAAATAAAAACAAAAGGAGGAGTGGCGCTATTGCAAATGGCCTTACAAAATACCGATAAAAACAATCGGTGTAGGAGTCATTCTGTTGGCACTAACCTTTGAGGCCTAAAAAAAGCCTAAATTGTTGGCACCATTTATTTGTGACTTGAAGCAACACCTACACTTAGAATTTTAAAACTCTCCGGATGTACTCCAAAAGTATTATTTTCGGTGGCAACTACAATATTATGTTAAACAAGCCAAGAAATTCCTGTTTTACTCTATCTATTCTCTTTTTTTTTTTTTTGATGAAAATGTGAAATTTTCATTAAAAAATGTGAAAAATTACAAATTAAAAGGGGCATACCCGAGTTTCAGCCCTTTTTAATGTCAAATGGACAGGCCCATTAACATTCAAAGCAAAGGAGGTACAAACGAACAAGATAACAAAGAAAACCTAACAAACCTCAACAGAGGTTAACTAAAAACAAAGTAGGATCTCCAACTAATTATTCGGTGACAAATAAGGAATGGGCGGTCTCGACCCAACGCTCCTAATTTGTGCTCAAATAAGGGTGGCGAGAGATCTACAAGAAAAATTACACAATGGACATAGGGCATACCCTATTAAAAGCAATAGCAACCGCAACCGAGATGGATAGCCAAGGTGGGTAAAGGATTAACAATACCCATCGGAAGTTAAAAAGCAACATAAAATGGGACATGAAGGTTGTTTCAAAAAGAAGAAAAAGAAAAACCAACATAGGGCCTTGGGAAAACAGACTAAACGGGAACCACAAGACAACTACAACGGTCAATCCGAAGACAAGTGGGGCAACCAGGAAGGCCACACAAACCACCAAGGCTCAAAAAGCCATCCAATTGAGGGTAAGTCCAATTTTTCAAAAAGTTCAAAAAGGAAAAGATTGCATTAGTTTCAAGAACAGTGTACAATTGAATCATTGAAGAACACAATAATTCTTTTTATATATATAAAAACAGCAGCCCAAAAAAAAAAAAACTTCATCATTTGGGACAAAAATAATCCTGGGAACCACACAAGGCTATCTACCTGTAATTCTTTTTTATTTTGTCTCCTTTTGGGAGAGTTTTTATCTCCTTTTCATGAGAGTTTTATAGTCTCTCTTTATGGAAGTTTTTTCTGCTGTCGTTTAATAAAATTGTTCCATTGTGTCATTTATGTAGAGAATTCACATGACTCACTACCATAAGATTAGTTGTTTTGATCATGTGATTTGTCCGCGCTTTTGTATTAGATATATAGATTTAAATATATTTATGGATTAGATATGTATAGTTTTTATGGTTTTGCGGGTCTTAGAATTTTGATGTTTGTCATCACTTGTGAGGTTGTTCCGCGGAATGAAATTCATTGTTTTCTATAACAAAAAATGTGATCTGTAATTGAAATTTTAGTATTATTTTTCACTTAACTGGCAAAATTAATTAAGTTTAAATACATATATATAGAAAGGGCCCATATTGTCCTTAGGAGGACCAACACCAAATGGGCTTGGACCCCACAATTGTCCTTTCACAATAACACAAAGCCCAAAAACCCGTGGCATGTCCTTAACTCAGTACCTCCTCACATGAACCACCACACCCCCAACCCCTAACCCCCTTCATCATAAATAAATACCTTCAAACCCCATTATCCTCATTCCTCACTACCACCTCCACTTCTTCAAATCCTTCTCATTTTTCGCTCAAGCATTTTCACAAACACAACATACTCATTCTCATCTTTCAAAATATACAACAAAAAAAAATGGCAATCAAGAAATCAAACAAGATCTCACAAGCAGTAACCTTAAAGCAAATCTTGAAAAGATGTTCGAGTTTGGGCAAGAAAAATGGGTACGATGAAGATGGGCTCCCAATGGACGTGCCCAAAGGCCATTTTGCAGTTTACGTAGGTGAAAATCGAAGCAGATACATTGTCCCAATCTCGTTTTTGACTCATCCAGAATTTCAGTGTCTGCTGAGGCGAGCAGAGGAAGAGTTTGGTTTTGATCATGAAATGGGATTAACTATCCCTTGTGAAGAAGTTGTTTTCCGCTCACTAACTTCCATGCTCAGATGAACAAAAAAAAAAAGAAGAAGGGCAAATTTGGAAATGCGAAAGTATTTTTTTTTTTTAATTTTTGGAGAGAGATGGTCAAGATTAATAAAAGCAGCTATTTGCTTTTTTAGAATCTTTTTCAACATCTTTCTTCACTTTATTTTTATTTTTTTGTTTTGGGGAAACCTATGTTTTGATCCCATGTTTGGGTGATTGTGTTTGACTGGTCTAACCTACGACTAAAACCCATGAAGTAATGTTTTCTGGGTTGGATTTGTAAAGAAGGTTTGTAATGTTTGCTCACAGAGGTGTTTGCCTACATACACCCTGAGAGAATTTAACGATAATTTAAGGATAATTTTTTAACAGTCTGTTCTCACTTGGTGGTAATTTGTGTAGTTTTTGCAAAGTGTTTGGGGTTTACTGCATTTACTTTTTGATTGGTGACACATTTTATTCGCATTAATATTTCACTGTGAATATTTACTGTCAGTGTACAATAACCACACTTAGTGGTGAAATGCATTTTACCTTGAATTTACCTGATCAAATATTAATAAGCAAGTGCATTTTGCCGTTCTTTTTTCCTATTATATTTTTTGTCATAGATTTCAGTTATCTGAAATGAGTCGTCAGTCACTGTATTCGTTTGAAAAATGAATACTACAATTTGTTTTTCGCATTAACATGACTTGTTTTTCGCATTAATATGATTTTATAGTTTCAAGGGGGTATTTAAAGAATTTAACATTAGAGGGAGTATTTGATACAAAATGGATAGTACAATAGGGTCAAATGAATTTTTATACCCTTTTTTGTGACGAGACTAGTGCACATTGGTAAACCATCAAGTTTGATAAAATAGCCCGCGAAACAAATATTCATGTGCAACAAATTTGTTTTGTTAGAGAAACTCTAAGTAAAATTCTTCTATTTAAGTTAGTAAATGAGGTATAGATTTCATGTGCAACAAATTTGTTTTGTTAGAGAAACTCTAAGTAAAATTCTTCTATTTAAGTTAGTAAATGATGTATAGAAGGTCCATGTAAACGGGGACGGACTTGCACTAAGTTATCTATCTATTTATATATATATATATATATACATAATTAGCCTAAGTGTGAGCGCAATAAAAATATAATATAACCTCTCCTTCTGAGTTCAATAAAAGCTACTGAACTCATTATCGGTTTTATTCTCCAAGACAGCTTGAGCAGTGAGCACGGTAAAAGTAGGAAACTTCAGGTTGGTGAATGGTGATTATTCACCCATCTCTTGCCCAATGTATTGTTGGAAGTAATTTTGATGCGACCCAAATTATATTAGCTTTGAGAAAATCTTTACGTAAGTTGAAAATTAAGTGGAAGTCCATTATATGCTAGAGTCCATCAAGACCAATTTTTAGACTAGTTGATTTAAAAATATCATACGGAAATATATAAGATATTATATGAATAGTCTTTACACAATCCAATTGGATATAAATTTGATTTTGACCTAAATTGTATTGAGTTTAAGAAATATATTTCAAAATACCACGAGTTTGTAGCTCACGTGGTATTGCTTCTCACATTTCTTTGTAAGGGTATTGTGGTCCAACTCATATCTTTGATTTCTTTGAAATTTAACTTCTTCTCTCGACCACTACTCCCAACTTATGAAAAAAAAAAAGAAATATATGTGAAAATTAAGAGGGAATCCATTAAATAATCATAGTCCAACAAGCCCAATTTCTGAATTATTTTCTCGAATGATATCATAGGAAAATATTTAAGATATTATAAAATAATATTTGTAGAATATAATAATGAAGTAGATATTTAATAGATGAGTTTAGTAGCTGACTTGTACCCATTAGAGTACGTAGAGTAAGACAAAAACTTGTGTAAGATGACTACACCATGTGACGAAAAAAATAAAGTAATATTTTTAGGTGTAAAACGTAATACATTTAGGGTAAAAAGTAATAGCACATTGTCTGAACATACTTTTAATTAGTTGTCTATTGTTCAGAAAATGTATTGATTTTTATCTAAATGTATAGTTTTTTACATTAAAATGTATTGCCTTTTGCTTCCATCGCACGGTCAGGCAGTCACACGCGAGACCTACTCATAGAGTAATAACAATTATGAGTACTAAATTTAGGCCACCTGTGAAACTCTCAAGGCCTCTAAATCTTAAAAATAAATACAAATAAAAAGTTGTACAAATGTTACTTCTTGTTCCAAATCTCAAGATATATAGATTAAAGTTGTGAATGTACTTGCTTTTTGTAAGATATTATAGGAAATTAAGTCAAATAAGAAGCACATATCGAGAATAGATATCAACAATCCTTGGTAAGCTTTTTTGAGATTGATTCTCACCTGAAAAGACGCAATTTTTGACATTTTGAGTTACATTTGGTGATCTTTTTATAATCATCAGTATTTAAAAAGTGTAAACTGTAGGATTTTTCTCCATATGAATTGGATCATGTATATGTGCTGACAATACCAAAGTAAGAATCTATCACATCACTTTATTTATTTAGATAATATACTCTCTTACATTTTAATCAGTGTTTCATCTGATATATCAATTCATTAGATTACATATATAAAATAATGTATTTCTAAGTATAACTCGATTGTGAATAAATTAACTAGTCTAGAAAAACAAACTCCAACTAAGTATATCTAATCTAAGTAATCCAATTCACCCAAAATACTATGAGAAATATTCTGTGAAACTCAAAGAAAAGTGTATGGAGGAAAAACAAATCAACAAGACTTAAAACTGGACAAATCGTTATTATAGATGTGGCTGACACTTCGAACAACACTTTAGACAGTATAACTATTTTGCACTCAATTTTTGTTGCTTCGTCTCGATTGATTCTCTGTGTATATAGCTCTCTCAAGTTCGTGGTTCAAGGTGTAAGAAAATTGAAGGTCAATCCTGTCTTTATATAGAGATTGATTTCTTGATGTCCAAGAATCCTAGAAGAACATGGAAATAAGAAAACCACAAATATAGAAGGAATATGATTCTATAAGTTAGGAAAGAAAATAATATCTACAAGAAGTCCTAACAAATCTCTATTGTTCGAATCCTATTATGCAAAGAGGAATCTAAACTTTATCAATTTACACCATATTCCAATCTAGATAAATACCAAATAAATCTTCACATATCCATTCAAACTCTAATTTTGGAAACAGGTCTAGAATAAAGGCAAAACTTTAAAAAATATTTTATGAAAAACGAAATTATCAGGAATCAAAATTCCTAACAATTATATATCTAACAATGTGATAAAAAGTAGACAAAAATATATATATTTTTAAATTGACAACTATTTAAGTATTAGGCATTTCTGCATATGTATTCACTTATTAGTGAAAGATTAAAATAATTGGAATCAATAGTTGTACTAAATTGTTGGATTGAGATCCAATCATTGGGCTCAGTATATACTACTAGTCAAGGTTGCGTAAATCACTATCGCTTAGTTTGGTAGCATCCTGGTGCCTACGCACCTAGGAATAATATTATTTTCTAATTATTATTTTTTATTTAATTTGGTCGATGTTTGGCCACCTAGCTAGACAGATTTTTGGTGACTAGGCAGGCGTCTAGGCCGAGGCGATTTTGTCACCGATTTCATATATTAGGGGAAAAAAGGACTTTTGTTTAATTCCACTTGGTTATTTAAGGCATTGAATTGTTAGCTCAATGTTTTTTTATTCCTTTTTATATGTTGTATACCAATTGTTGTTCTGCAAACTTTATAGTAAAAGAAGAAACAAGTAATAATCTTTTAAATATATAGTTGAAATTAATAGCGTGCCAAAACATATATTATAAGTATAACTTGATGACTTAGTCAAAATAATAAAAAGAAATTAAGAGAAACGATAATTACATTAAGTAATATAGATAATCTCAAGAATATGCATGTGATTGCTAGCTCATTTTCTCCAAATAATAATTATAGTATTTCATTTTTTCACTATGAGAAAACTCCAATTTACCAACAGAATTTACGGACAAACATAATTTTGTCACTAAATTCACAATTACCTATAGAATACCGATAGTTTTTAAATGTACCGATAGAAATACTGTAGATATTTATAAATAGTTTTAGATTTTGATGGTAAATATTTACCTACAAGAATTTTACCTACAATGATTTTATCTACACTACAATTATCTTAATACTTACCTACAGATTTTCTATACGCATTGGGCGACAAACTTGTCACTTCATAGTTATCGCCTTTATTTATTTCATTCATTTATTAATTACACGATATTATTAGTTATTAGGCCACATATATGATTTTCTGGCCTATATGGCCCAAACTGGTATGCACGGCCCATAGCGGCCCACTCTATCTTACAATGCCCACGCGACCAATCAACCCAGATATAAAAAGGTCCCTCCATCCACTGGTAAATAAGTTCAATTAGTTACTATCCTTTGTTCTGGTATTCTCCTAATCCTGGTATTGATTTGAGTTTCGGAGGAGCCTCCCTAGGACAACCCTAGGGCCCGTCTAATATTTGTTGGTATTGCAGGCAAGTTCCCAATAGAAGAATTACCAGCTCTGGAGAAAAGTTAGACCATCATTTACTTAGAGTGAACTGCCGATTTTAAGCAGCAACATTTTTGACGCTGTCTATGGGACTGTCGAGATACGAAGACGTTGACAAGATCTCAAGCCCATGGAACTGACTCTCAGGCCGCCGGTATTGGAGCAGGAAACCAGTGAGAAGAGAGACCACTCGGAAGGCGGGAGGCCAGCCCCCTCTCCTACCAGAGGAGCTTAGCCCACTAAAGAAGTTTGCTTGACGCGAGAAGCCCTCCATGCCCTGCTTGATGAAGTTGTTCGGACTGCTTTGAGGCATCAAGCCACGACAGACGCCGTGGGGAGACCACCCCGAGCTTCGCCAGCCTCTAAAAACCCTGACTTAAGGGCAGAAGATAGAACAATCAAAGGATAGGGAGAAAATCAAGAGAACCAGCATGCTACTGCTGGAAGAGAAACTAGGAACGGAGCCCAACGCTCCCAAGTCCACACTTATGCATCCACTGACGAGTCACAAGTGGTGCATGCTAGCCAAGCCAATGTTCGCCTTATTTTTAGCTTCACCGCAAGTGTACGGTGCAGTTTATAGAATAAGGTTAGCAAGGTCGAATCCGGGGACTAATAAATTAATGTACTAAGATCTTTGGATTGTAATAGCCTTATTTTTATCTAGACGATCGAAAGTGAGTGAATTGGTTTTATTAATACTAAGATAAGAAATTTATCCTAAAAGAAACAAAGCAAAGAGTTGATTGAAAGATCAAGTAGATGAATGGATTCCTAGGTTATAGTTTCAGTTAATATCCCCTTTTATTATCGATTAATCAAACCAAAGTTAAAAATATTCTTCCCTATAGAACAATCGCAAAAGTAATTTACACACTCTCTCGAGATGCATGTAAAAGCGTTGATTGGAATATCTATGTTAGCATCTCTACTCAACATGAGATATCCAACTACCAAAAGCTCAAAAGATTATAAATCCTCATGAATATTCAGACTTCTCAATCATGCAATATATTCATGTCAAATACTCATAGATATAGTATTGAAACTCATCGGTTAGAATTATGAATCAATACATCAAACAAGTTAAACCAATTACGTTTTGATAAAACAAGAATTAAAGCAAAGTACTTGAATAGGGTTGGAAAACATTAACTTCAATTGCAATTAATCATCAAATAAAAGTATCAATTAACATACTCCTAAACTTAGGGAATCACAAGAAGTTTAGCCAGACATAGAAAATAAATAATCCATAGACAAATTATTCATGTTCATGTCTAACTAATTGAGAATAAAAATACTATGGAATGAGTGAATTCGGGGATGTTGACGATCTCTCGATCTATCTTCAATCCTCGACGGTGTGGTTGCGGTCTTGATCGATCTCTCCAATTCTCCGGTGGAAAGTTGCTCTTTTCTCTACTTTCTAGGGCAAAAATCAGCGTAGCTTTGTTTGTGGCCGCCCTGTCTCTATTTGTACATCGTTCGGGTTGAAACCTAGTTGGAAATCTTGTCAAATTCTATTTTCCCGCATAAACGCATGGGGTGTGCGCCTAGCGCACGCCCAGCCCATGCTAGGTGCCGCAGAAACAAGTCAATTCTTTGAAGGACGACCGCGGGGGCGTGCATTTACGCCACGACCAGCCCGTGCGTGTAGTCGAAAAACTTGAGAACGTCGCCCTTGGGTTAGCGCACGCCGGGCCGTTCTAGGGACGCACGCCGCCTGCGCGCACTTTGCTAAACTTGATATCGATTTGTTTTCTTTCGTTTCTCGCCCGGTTAAATCGACTTCTTCCCGATTCAACTCCAAACTTAGTACCTTACATCAAGTATTGGCGGTTCTTTATCGCAATGCTCCGAATTGTTGCCAAAAATGCTACAATTATCAACTAATTCCTACAAAATGAGCAAAATGTAATACCTTTTCCACAAAAGTAAATAAGGCCCTATTTACTCATGTAATGTATGCATTGCAACACATTCTAGCCAGAATTAATCCTAAAATACATGCAAAACACATGCCAATCAAACCTCCAAACTTAAACCGTTGTGGTCCGATCAACACTTTATAAACAAGACAAAATACGAATGGGGTAAAGAAAAGCAGATCAAGAACTATGCATCACAATTCATGTCGTTTATCCATAGACATCAAGCACAAACCAACCAAGCTTCAAATATCTAACACGGAGCACAAGTCTATCAAAATCATGGCAAACACTTCAAATCATGCCTCTCATGGATAAAGTGTATACTCTACTATCTAGGATAATAAGGGACGTGTATTCGCTCAAATCATATCAATGTTGAAGACTTACCATATGCTTGCAAATCGTCTCACATCTCCGCCACTCGATTGTATGCAATTCACGAATCGAAATGACTTTGCTTATGGTTGTAATGAAGGTTCTTTGGTTCATGTATGGAAACTGGATAAAGTGATTCAAACTCAGCGTATAGATTGGTAAGCACATCGTTTTTTCTCAAACAATTATTCTTATTCAAATCAACTATGCACCCCAATCACCTTTTATTCGATCACATCTCTATTTCTCCCTTCTTTTTCATACATTTATTCTCTTTCGCCTTACATCACCATTCCCATCCTATATGTTCATTTACGACCAACTCACTTATGCAATCGTTTTTTACTCTTTTGTGAGTATCCTCCTTTTTCTCCTTTTCTACTTTTATTCCCAAATACCCAACATACACAAAGATTTTCTAACTTCTCGATATCCTTTCATTCAATCCTTTATCCAATCCCTTTACTCAATGCTATACGCTCAAGCTTAGGATAACAGATATATCAAGTTAAGGCTTGAAAATGGCTATCGTAAATCGTGCAATAGGCTCAAATTGGCTAACTAGGGAAATCAAATATCATAAGGTAGGCAAAAGGCTTTAAAGGCTTAACAAAAATGGCCTAAAATCATTTTCATAAATTGCATACAACATGTGACTTCGACGGAGATACTAGAGCAAGTTCTAAAATTCAAATCAACAGAATGATACACTCAATCAACAAACAAGATTTCATATTTATGACAAACAATAAAAGGCTCAAAAAGCTCACAGGCTTGCATTTGCATATTTATGAAAGCGATATCTTTTTCTAATAACTAACTCAAAGGTTTAGTGATTTTAGAAAAGTCACGAATGAACCTTCAGAGAATCCAGGCGTGCCCTAAAAAGCTTCTAATGGCCTTCTCGTTTGTTGGAGGTGGGAGTTTCTCAATTGCGACGATCTTCGCTCTATCAACTTCTAAACTGCGGAAGAAACCCGGTGGCCTAATACAATACCATCTCGCGATCGTACCATAAAATGGCACTTCTCCCAATTTAAAACAAGTTAGTTTCCTTCCTCGCATCTCTCGCAAAACTAGAGAAAGATCATCCATAAAAACCTCCATTATTTTCTCAATAAAATTATGAAAGATAGCCATCATGCATCATTTGAAAAGTTGCGGAGTGCATTACATAGTCCGAATGGCATTCTGCGAAATGCAAATATACCATTGAGGCATGTGAATGTCGTCTTCTCTTGGTCTTTCAGGGCAATCATGATCTGGTTATACCGGAATAACCATCGAAAACAATAATAATCATATCCCACCAAGCGATCTAACATCATATCAATAAAGGGAAGGGGAAGTGATCTTTACGAGTAGCATCATTCAATTTCCTATAATCAATGCAAATACGCCACCCAAGAACTATTCTAGTTGCAATAAGCTCATCACTTTCGTTTCTAACTACAAATATCCCCCTTTCTTTGGTACCACTTGTACCAGGACTTACCCAAGAACTATCGAAATAACATATATGATTTCGGCATCTAACCATTTTAGAACCTCTTTTCTAACGACCTCTTGCATTATAAGGTTTAATCTTCTTTGATTTTGCACCGAAGGTTTATAGACATCTTCCATTCTAATTTTATGCATTATAATCGATGGACTGATGCCTTTTAAATCAGAGATTGACCAACCTATCGCAGACTTATGTTTTCTTAACACCCTAAGCAGTTTATCAAGTTGAAAGGAGGTTAAAAGGGATGATACGATTATCGGATTCGTGTTATTTGCTCCAAGAAATGCATATTTGAGATGCTCGGGCAAGGGTCTGAGTTCAGGGTTCAAAATTGGTTCTTCGGGTTGACGCACAGGCTGCCTGTGCTCAGGCGCACGGGTCGTGCCCTCTTCAGTTGTTGCGTCCTTTGTTTCGTCTTCACGCACGACCTGCCCGTGCTCAGACGCACGGGCCGTGCACTCTTCAGGTGATGCTGCCTTTTCTTCGGCCCCACGCACGGGCCGTGCTCTCTTCAGGTTTCTCATTTTTTTCTTCGACCATGCGCACGACCTAGGCGTGCTCTGTAGCACGTGTCGTGCGCCCCTGCATAACGGACTCCCGGATGTTTATCTGTGTGTGTGCGCTCTCGCGCTTCTCGGTAGCTCTGCATGTTATCTAAAGCATAAACACAATCATACAAGTCTTGGTTATCAAAATCAATCATTATGTTTGATGTGGAACATGAATGTGTCAAACCAAACTCTAAATCATCCTTAAACAATGTATGATCCGCATACTCATCAATGCAAGACTCAACTACGTCTATGAAACTACAACTTTCAACACCATCATGAAATTGAAGTGACTTAGATAGTAAATAAAACATGCTCATCATTAACCCATAATATGGGTTTCTCTTTGCACATCTATCAAGGCCTTCCAGTAGCTAGGAATGGATGCCCAAGTATCAAAGCGACGTCTTTGTCCTCCTCCATATCCAACACCAAAAACTCCATAGGGAATATGAATTTATCTACTTTGACAAGCACATCCTCGATGATTCCCTTCGGATACGTGAGTGATCGGTCCGCAAGTTGTAAGGTGACCGTAGATGGCTTCACCTCTCCCAATCCAAGTTGCCTGAAAATGGACAAGGGCATCAAGTTAATACTCGCTCCTAAATCACAAAGTGCTTTCTTAAAGAAAACATCACCAATAGCACAAGGGATAGTGAAACTCTCTGGATCTTTTAGTTTCTGTGGTAGTTTCCTCTGGATTATCGCACCGCATTCTTCTGTCAGATTGATTATCTCGAAACCAGTCATCTTTCTCTTCTTTGACATAACATCCTTCAAATATTTAGCGTAATTGGACATCCGCTCCAATGCTGCGTCCCGCAAAGGAATGTTAATATGCGTTTCTTAAATATATCCAAAATTTAGCAAATTGCGAATATAACTTTTTCTTTTGAAAACGTTGGGGAAAAGGAAGGGAACATTAAGTTTAGAAATATCGGGGTTAAGAGAAGATTTAAGCTTCTCGGCCCCTTTTTGTTCAAGAAGATGATCCTCGACTCCTTCCTCGGCCTCAACATCGCCATTTGCTTGATTTCGCGTCTCCCGAGCGATAATAATCACGCCCTTGAAGGGCACGGGCTGCCGTGCGAGCGCACGGGCCATGCTCCCCTGCGTTTGTTCGTATTTTCGGTATTTTCGCCCTCGTATTCCGTTCTACTTCTCGGACGAATGGCTTTACACTCGCTCCTTTGGATAACCTCAATTTTGCTCGGGAATTGGCCTTTTCGATCTTCGCCACCAATAATCATAGCTAATTGGCCAATTTGGGTTTCAAGAATTTTCATTTGGGACCCCATATTGTCTTCGCCTCATCCTTATTGAATCTGTTCCTCGTCTCACTCATAAACGAGGTGAAAATATCCTCCATAATTGGCTTAGCCTTAGCATTTATGACACCGTTTGTCACATTAAACCCTGGTGGTGGTTGCATCACATTCTTTGTGTTTGCGTGGGAGAAGTTCTCGTGGTTCCTCAAACCCGGATGGTAATTAGTGGAGAGTCGATTGTTCCGGAAATTGTTGAAATTCCGGTTATTAACATAATTTGCTTCCTTCAACAGATCTAGAGAACTCCCCATTACTTGCACCGCGTTTTCTTCATTTGCCTTTGTCAATGCACTCAATTGAGTCATTTTGTCAATCTGATCATCGAGCCATCAACTCCTTAATTGGGTCCAAATCGAACTCGGCTACCCTTTTCACATTAGTCCTCTCGGAGGGCCACCGATAGCTATTCATGGCCATCTCCTCCAACAAGTTGAATGCATCCTCTCGGGAACCTTGCAAGAGAGCGCTCCCACTGCGGCATCTACAAATGACCTAGTCTGTCCTATCAACCCATTGTAAAAGAAGTAGAGTGCGATCCTCAGAAATCCGTGTTGCGGACACCGCTCAATAAATCCCGGAATCTTTCCCGGACCTCATACAAGGGCTCGAGTCAAACCGCTTGAACCGAGTGATCTCACTTTTGAGTCAGTGTCTTACTTGGTGGGAAGTATTTAAACAAAAACCTCGACTCAACTCATCCCGATTATTCACTCCCCGAGTTAGGGTGGGTGCCTAGCGATTCCTAGCCTTATCCCTTAAAGAGGAAGGGAATAGGCGAAGACGTATAGCATCATCACTCACCCCATTCATCTTGATTATATGGCAAATCAGTATGAAGTTCACAAGATGAGAATTGGGATCCTCCCACAGAAAACCCCAAACTAATTCTGCCGCACCATCGAGATCGGTGTTGGCTTGACTCAAAGTTATTCGCATTGATTGGGACATTGGCAATTCCACCATAGTTGCGATTGGTCCGTAGGCGAAAGTAATCGCGAATCGCTTGGTGCCGGACCGCAGGAACCTCCGAACCTGGTACCGTAACTCGACGTTGACCCTGTTGGCCTGGTTGTTACCTCCGTTGTCGACCCCGTTATTGCCTCTGTTGTTATCTTCACGCCGCCATAGATTGTTCTTGCTTCTCGCCCGTTTAGTAGCCACACTAATTTACCTAGCAAAAGCCTCGACCTCCGGTATGAACGGTGCTAATTCTCCTTGCTTCGAGCGAGTGTTCATGCACTACCTGAACCAACTAAAGAAAACAAGTCAAATACAGTAGAAGTAAAATTAAACAACAAAATAAAAAGAAAGAAAAAATGTCTAAATTAAAAATAATTCTATTTATCGTAATATTAGTACTAAGAATTTAATTAGTCCCTAGAGACGCGCCAAAAACTTGTTTGTCTTATATTTAGCTTCACCGCAAGTGTATGGTGTAGTTTATAGAATAGGGTTAACAAGGTCGAATCCACAGGGACTAATAAATTAATGTACTAAGTACTGGATTGTAATAGCCCTATTTTTATCTAGACGATCGAAAGTGAGTGAATTGGTTTTATTAATACTAAGACAAGAAATTTATCCTAAAAGAAACAAAGCTAACAGTTGATTGAAAGATCAAGTAGATGAATGGATTCTGGGTTATGGTTTGATTAATATCCCCTTTTATTATCAGATTAATCAAGCCGAAGTTAAATGTATTCTTCCCTATAGAACAATCGCAAAAGTAATTTACCCTCTCTCTCGAGATGCATGTAAAAGCGTTGATTGGAATATCTATGTTAGCATCTCTACTCAACATGAGATATCCAACTCCCAAAAGCTCAAAAGATTATAAATCCTCATGAATATTCACGGACTTCTCAATCATGCAAGATATTCATGTCAAGTACTCATAGATCTAGTATTGAAACTCATCGGTTAGAATTATGAATCAATACATCAAACAAGTTAAACCAATCGCGTTTTGATAAAACAAGAATTAAAGCAAAGTACTTGAATAGATTAGAAAACATTAACTTCAATGGTTAACTCAGCGTAGCTTTGTTTGTGGCCGTCCGTCTCTATTTGTACTTCATTCGGGTTAAAACTTAGTTGGAAATCTTGTCAAACTCTGTTTTCCCGAGACGACGCACGGGCCATGCGCGCCTAGCGCATGCTGGCCCGATCTTAAGCGGCGCCCAGAAACAAGTCAATTCTTTGAAGGACGCACGGCCGTCGCATGACGCGCACGACCAACCCGTGCGTGTAGTCGAAACTTGAGAACGGCCTTGGGTTAGTGCACGGCCCATGCTAGGGATGCACGTCCTGCCCGTGCACACCTGTTAAACTTGATATCAGTTCGTTTTCTTTCGTTTCTCGCCCGGTTCGTCTGACTTCTTCCCGATTCAACTCCAAACTTAGTACCTTACGTCAAGTATTGGCGGTTTTTTATCGCAATGCTCTGAATTGTTACCAAAATGCTACATTTATCAACAAATTCCTACAAAACGAGCAAAGCGTAATACATTTTCCACAAAGCATAAATAAAGCCCTATTTACCTATGTACTGCATGCATTGCAACACATTCTAGCCAAAATTAAGCCCAAAATACATGCAAAACACATGCCAATCAGCCAACTCATGAGCTACCGCCCTGGTGAGGAGAAGTTAACTCGCCCCAACTATATTAGCCAAGCCACTCCCATCAGACTTCAAGACCTCTAATCTCCCTGAGTACGATGGAACCGGAGATCCTCGATTGGGAACATTTGCATAAGTTTTACGCAAAAGTCGATCTATATGACATGACAGACGTTTCCTATTACAAGAAGTTCCACAGTTCACTTTGTCCAAACATGCTTGACTTGGTTCAATGAACTCCTATGTTAGGAATTTTATTGTTTAGATTTTGATGAATGCCATGTAAAACTTAGAATAGAAAGTTGGCACCCTAATTCTTGTTGTAAAATGCATTGCAATGAATAGAGATGGCCAAGCCGAGTTAAGTCACCTACGCCCTAACATGCAAGAAGACAATCAAGACTTGAAGGAAGACTCATTGCGAGACAACCGAGTATGGCAAAGAAGAGTAGACAGAACTCTCTATCGAGAAGGTGAGATGCGGTGAGTGGAGCATCACCAAGTCAACTCAATAAAGCAAGTCTCAAGTTGAAGTGACAAGAAGAGTCATCCATGATTGGAAGTCGACTCTAAGTCACCTGGGGAAAGCAAGGATATGCGGTCAAGTCGAGATAATCGTAAAAAAAGAACCGTTATTTAAATCAAGAGATTTACTTAAACAAGTAATATCTCCATACCACCTTTCTGAGTGCTCGATCCCGAAGCGTGCAAAAGGAATAAACCAAGGAAGCACTACACCGTGTCGTAACTCAAAAAAAGGTGAAAGAACAATTCATACGAGGAAATGACAATTCCAAGAATCGCAACAAGACAAGCCAACGATCGCA
The DNA here is from genome assembly GCA_016081115.2 of Rehmannia glutinosa. Taxonomy (NCBI): domain Eukaryota; kingdom Viridiplantae; phylum Streptophyta; class Magnoliopsida; order Lamiales; family Orobanchaceae; genus Rehmannia; species Rehmannia glutinosa. Next base: position 70,808,918 of record CM071937.1, on the reverse strand, counting down.
AAGTGACTTTCAAAAATAAGCCTATCTCTTCAACGGGCAAATTTTTGAAAGTTCACTATAAAAGGCCGAGGAGTTTGTTTGAGAAAAAGAATGACACACACGTGAGATATACAAGCATAATAGAAAAATCGAAACATTCTCAATCCTCAAGCCTACATTACGAAGTACATCAATCCAAACACTCTGTGAAGGATAGAGAACTTCAATCAGTTGAAGAGGAAACTTTTGAAGAAAAGGGGTCTACATTCCGGGAAGGATTGTAGAAAGGTTCAAGGTTGAACCAAGTCTTAAGCTTTTGGAGGGCTTCGTGATCAAATCCAAAGAGCTTGAGCAAGTGAGTTGTAGTAACAAGCGCCTGCCCTGTGAAGAAGTCGAGTCGTGAAGCCAACCGAGTGATCAAGGCGTCTCGCACCGAGTCCCCAAGGATCAAGTCATTGTTGTGATCAAGACTTGTATCCGGACTGTTACCACTTTGTAAACTCGATCATTACTTAGTGGATTCCTCCAGGAGTTGGAGAAGAGAGGAGTAGAAGAATTACCCCATCTTCGAACCTCTATAAAAACTTCATTGTGTCATTTACTTTTCAAAGACTTTAATTCTTGCAATTTTAATCGCTTATATCTCACGATAAATTTGCTATCCACTTGATAATTCATAAGTACTAAATCAAGCTCTAAAATCTTGCCTAATCAAACTTGAGGGTGTTAAGTCTTCCGTTGAAAACAAAACCACATTGAGTCAAATTATAGCCAACAGTGAGTTATTCCATCAACAACTCGGTTGAGTCTTTGAGAGATTAACTCTCTTGAGTGACTAATTCGATTTGTCTATCAAGGACACTGTTGTGTAGAATCAACTCAGTATATTTAAAAGGACTAAATCGAAAATTTGGTAAGGTTTATTCAACCCCCTTCTAAACCTTACACTTACACCCCTTGGGACCTACAAGTGGTATCGGAGCGGTTGGTTCATTGAACCCTCCGCATCAGTTTCTTGAACTAGATCTCCAAACTTTTCAAAGTCTCGCTTTAGTACTTAAACCTTCAAAACTCTTTTTATCATTAAAAGTTATTATCATGGAAGCAAATTTGACACGCATTCCTATGTTCACTATTGAAGAATTTGATGATTGGAAAATTCACATGCAGGCTCATCTATCAAAGATTACATGATGAGATGTGGATAGTGATAGAAGATGGGCCTCGCAAATATTAAAGGTGAAACACGGTACATGCGAAGAGTTGCGGTGAAGGAGAAGAAGATCTTGCTCCCGGACGTCATGGTTGAAAACCAAGAACCGAGTGGACAAATGATGACAGAAAAAGATACAACTTGGACAATGTAGCCAAGGACATCCTTTACAAAACCTTAGACAAAGCCATGTTCAATAAAGTCAAATCATGCAAAACGGCTAAGGAAATGCAGGGACAAGTCGACATTGATTTGTGAAGGCTCGGAGCAAATCAAAGAAAACAAATTGTCGTGTGGTGTATAGAAATTTGAGAACTTCAAAATGATCTCAGGAGAAAACCTGGATCAACGGATGCTCGGTTCGAGAAATCACAAATGAGCCATCGCACTTGGAAAGGAATATACACGAAGGAAATGTGTATGAAGATCCTAAAAAGTCTTCCGGTGAATGGGAAATGAAGGTCATGGCCTTCGAGACATTCCATGGACCTATCAAAGACATCCAACCATGAACTATTCTCGGACCTCAAAGCCTACGAGTTTGAGCCGAGAAGAAAGACCAGGAAGAGACAGTGTACCCAAAACAAATTTGCTCTAATTGTTAAAGATGGGAAGAGAGCCGAGGTCAAAGAAGTCATTGACCCGGAAGAAATAGCACGATGGTTAAAAGGTTCAACAAGTTCTTCAATAAGAACTACAAAAGAGGGAAGGGTGAATCTTCCGGAAGACACTCGGCTCCTCCAAATCAAGGGAAGACAAGGCCAACCAAGAGAATGAGATCATCAAAAGGTTGAGTATCAAAGGGCCGACAACTCAAGAATGGAAAGAGTCGATCAAAAAAGCTGAATATCTATGTTGGAACTGTAGACAACAGGTCACTATGCCATTGATTTGCTCATATCCTGTAGTCAACAAGTACGGGGATGAAGAAGAAAGAAAGGTCTTGAGAGAAAGAAGACAAGAAAAGAAAAAGGCAATGATGGCTCAGAGATCACGAGACAAACCAAGTCAAGAGAGAGTGATTGAGAGAGCGTGAAGCTAACTACTCAAGTGACTCGAAGAAGAAGCCCTGATTTGCTTGATGGCCAAGGAACAAGATCAACGACTAAGAAGATGAGGTACAATCTAACTCATCAAACTCGGACACCTTGATGATGATAGTGATCGTGACACACACACTTCATCACCCACTCGATCTTTATGATTCATTAGGCAAAATGATGAAAGATTTTGAACACATTAAATCCTCACACACACTATTGAATGAGGAAAACAACCTACTCAAAAGTCAAAACTCAAAGTCGACTAAGGAGCCGAGTACTCTAAGTCAAATAGCCGATGAGAATAAAAGTTTAAAGGTGAAAATGCTAAATTAATAGCAGAAATTGTTGCTATAGAAAAGAGGAGAATGACCTCAAGAATGTTATTGCCTCATTCACTAAGGCATCTAAATCATTGGATGATCTTATTATGAGTCAAAGAGAATGTGGAGACAAGACAAAGCTTAGGATTTAATTCCTCGTGCTATGTCAAACCTCAAGAGTAATTTTGGAAAAAGGATCTTCAAGTCATGAAGAGTCCGAAAAATCCAAAACTCTAAATGTTGCACACACATTCACTCCAAAGCACAATAATAAGCAAAGCGGCCTTGGTTATAAAGGAAAAGGAAAATGGCCGAGTTGAGTGCTATTTGAAAGGGACAGTGAGAAAAGATTCACCGAGTCCTCAAAGAAACTCCAAACAGAAAATACTTTGTAAAGAAGAAGCGAGCTACCAAAAACCCCGAAGAAAATCCATAAAAGAAATACAAATGATGGGAATGGTAGAAAATATCCAAGCCAAGCCGATTGGAATAATGTGAACTATCAAAGATAGACTTATGGAATATAAGCCCAAATGGCAAAGGCCTAGAACTCAAAGCAAAGGCCATTCCAAAAGTATAAGAGCTTTAATCAAACACACATATGCACCTAGGTACTACACTCAAAAACACCACAATTACCAAGGAAGGAAGGCAATTGCTAAAACACATATGCGGGCATACGGACAAAAGAGACAATTTGTATGAACTAGAATCCCCAAGCAATTTGCCAGGATTAATTATGATTATGGGCGATAGATGGCAACCTCTTAGAGTCAAATCATTTGGCTATAGGTTGGTTGGATCATCATACAATTCTAACCCCTCGGGACCGAGACAAGTATGGGTACCTAAAACTTAATTTCCTTGATTGCGGGTTCAAGGAAGTGAGTGCCAAGGAACCTGGTACATGGATAGTGGTCATTCCGGACATATGACAGAAATAAGAAAAGTCTGTCAAAATTCAAGGAAGTTAAAGGAGCAAAAGTCATATTTGGAGGAAATGAAGCTCCTGGTGAAATAAGAGGCATTGGATCCATCAAGAGGAATGGATTAGAGATCACGAGATGTTGCATATGTTGAAGGACTCAACTTCAATTTACTAAGCATCATCAACTCGTGACAAGGGCTACAATGTTGGATTCAACATGGGTATATGCCAAATCAAAGATATTGAATCAAATGAAGTGGTCTTTGCAAGGATGTGCGAGAAGAATATGTATGTCGTGGATTGGTCAATTGCAACACCCGATGCACATTTCTTAGCGAAGAGCACAAATTTGAATCAAGTTGTGGGCACAAAAAAGCCGAGTCACCCGAACTTCAAAACGATTAACAAACTTGCAAGAAGTCATCTTGTGGAAGGACTTCCGGACTCAAAGTATACAAGAAGGAGAGTATATGTGACGATGTCGAAAGGAAAACAAATCAAGTCGTCATTCAAAGAAAAGACGTGCCCATCCTCAACAAGAATATTGCATCCGCTTCATATGGATCTATTTGGCCCAGTGGAACCCGGCAAAGATAAGTGGAAAGAAATACACCTTGGTGGTAGTAGATGACTACTCAAGATATACATGGACAATATTCATGTGTAAGAAGAAAGAAACTCTACAAAAACTAGGATCGGGATGTAGAGGAACCGAGTTTGTCAATGGAATAATAACTCAAAGATTGTATTGAGAATGGTATTGGTCATGAACTATCGGCAGCAAGGACTCCCACGTGCAGAATGGAGTTGCGAGAAAGAAGAAATAGAACCCTCAAAGAAGCAAAAGGACCATGTTAGTCAAGCGAGTTACCAAAAAGATTTTGGGGTGAAGCAATCAACACGACTTGCTACACTCAAAACAGATGTATGATAAATAGACGGTGACAAAGACCCCTATGAGATCCGGGTGGAAGAAAACCAAATGTTGCATATTTGAGAATATTTGGATGCAAATGCTTCATCCACAATAATGGCAAAGACAATCTAAAGGCTTTTGATGCTAAAGCTGATGAAGGTATCTTCTTAGGATACTCGGTGAAAGCAAAGCCTCTGAATACTCAACAAAAGGACTATGGTTGCGGAAGAATCCATTCATGTGGTATTTGATGAGCCAAATATAAATGGAGAGGACATTGAAGAGTCGGTGATAATTTGAATTATCCAACCGTCATGAAGAGTCCCTATCAAGAAAATTTGGAATTATCAATTCGAGAAGAAGATGAGATAGTGAATCTCAAAAACATTTGGAAAATTTGCGGCTAAGTGATTACGAGAGAGCGACCACAAAGAACACACAGTACCAAGTCGATGAATCCGGCTAACTTACTCCAACCGATGTAAGATGGGAGAGACCATCCCACGAACTTGTCATTGGAGATATAAGAGAAGGTGTCAAAACAAGATCGAACTCAACAAGAAGCCATGTTCACATGCTTCATCTCGCAAATATAGCCCAAAGATGTGTCACAAGCATTGGACGACACACATTGGATTCAGCTATGCAAGAAGAGTTGAATCGGTTTGAGAGAAATAAAGTATGGGAATTAGTGCAAAGACCCATACATCAAAATGTTATTGGAACCAAATGGGTGTTTGAAATAAGATGAACGAGGAAGGTTACGTGGTAAGAAACAAAGCAAGGCTAGTAGCCAAAGGATATTGCCAAGAAGAAGGGATAGATTTTGATGAAACATTTGCCCCTGTAGCAAGATTGGAAGCTATAAGGATGTTTCTTGCCTATGCGACTCACAAGAATTTCATTGTATATCGAGATGGATGTAAAAAGTGCATTCCTAAATGGTTTATTGGAAGAAGAAGTGTATGTTGAACAACCTCCGAGGATTTGAGCGGAAGACTCTTGGAAATAAGGTATACAAACTCAAGAAAGCCCTGTATGGATTGAAGCAGGCACCCGAGCATGGTATGATACCTTGTCACAATTCCTAATCGAAAATGGATTCACAAAAGGAAAAGTAGATAGAACACTTTTCGAGAATTCAAGACAAGAAGAGTATTCTACTTGTTCAAATATATGTTGATGACATCATCTTTGGATCCACAAACAAAGAGTGTGAAAGGTTTTCAAACCTCATGCAAAGTAAATTTGAAATGAGCATGATGGGAGAGCGACATTCTTCCTTGGACTCCAAGTGAAACAAATGAAGGATGGAACCTTCATAAGTCAAACAAAATACACCAGAGATTTAATGAAGAAGTTTGGTATGGAGGAGAAGTCTTCGTAAAAATACCAATGAACACATCATCAAAATGGACATGGATGCGGATGGTAAGCTGTAGATCAAACAAGATACGAGCACTTATTGGATCATTGCTCTATCTCACAAAGAAGCAAGCCGGACATCACCTTTCTTTGTAGGTGTATGTGCAAGATTTCAATCTGCTCCAAAAGAGAGTCATATGGCAAGAGAATATTGAGATACTTGAAAGGAAGCAAGAAGTAGGGCTATGGTATCCAAAGGAAGGTGGATTCAAGCTAATTGGCTATTGATTCGACTATCTTTGGATGCGAGTGGACAGGGAAGAGCACTTGAGGCACATGTCAAATGCTAGGAAACAGGTGATTTCTGGTTTAGCAAGAAGCAAAACTCAATAGCCATCTCTCTGTGAGGCGAGAATACATAGGCGCTGGGCATTTGTTGTGCCCAAGTCTATGGATGAGACAAAGTGAGAGACTATGAAGTTGAAGAAAAAGAAATTCCAATCATGTGTGATAACACAAGTGCAATTGCCATCACTCAAAATCTGTGTTGCACTCAAGAACAAAACATATTGATGTCGATATCACTTCATAAGAGATCATGTTGGAAAGAAAGACATCATCCTGGAATATATCTCAATCGATAAACAACTAGTCGACATCTTCACAAAACCATTTTGTGAGTCAAGATTTGAAGAACTCAAACATGAGTTGGGATTCATTGAACTAAGCCGAGACAGAGAAGAATCAAAGAAAAGAAATGGACAGAAAAGGAGGTGAAAAAGAGTCGAAAAAGCAATCACTCAAGAAATCACCATCGGAAAGTCACTACACCAAGTCGGTGATAGCCGAGTCACTAAGAGAATCTGTGAGAAGTAGAGTTAAATCGCCTAAGGGATAAGTGAATAACTTATGAGCAAAGTGACACCAAACGCAAATCGTTTTTGACTAAGCGGGAATGTTTTAAGGAATACGTCAAAGCATAATGATGATGTGTACGGACATAAAGCGCACACCAAGCTTATGATTGGATATAAATGCTGCCGCATTAAATACGAGACATGAAATGCTCAATAGGCGTGCGAAATCCAAGCCGTTGATTTCGATCACATTTCAAAAACCACCCGCACGTCCTTTCATAAACCATATTTAAACCATTTTCGTCCGTTTCTCTCTCACTTCTAAAACTGTTCATCTCTTTCTCTCAAAAGCAAAGGCAAAAATACTCGAAACCCTATCAATCTTCAAATCATTTTCTGAGTTTTTCCTTGATATAATCCTGAGAAATGGCACCAACTTATGACTTTACCAAGTTAGGAAAGCAAATCCACACCGGCTCCACGGTGGATTTTGACGGAATGATGAAACAGGGGTCCGACGACACCCTGGTGAAGAAAATCGCCGAGAAGTTGGAAACGCCCCAGGACTAAAACCGTTTTAACGCTAGAATATCCGATGACCTATGTGGAAGAGGTCGCACAATTCTACGTGAATGCCGAGATTCACGATGAATGAATCAAGTCATCATTCACGAAAGCGGTGACTATCTCGCGCAAGGATTTGGTGAATATTGCTCACTACCGCCAGGAAGGAGCATCCGAGATTAAAGAAGCGATGTAAACTTGGCCGACGCATGGAAAAGAAATAGCCAAGTCTCGACTTTTTGATAAAATAATATACACATCAAACAAGAGAGCTGCTTGAAGGAGGATTATCACAAGTTGTTGGACATAGTTGCCAAATGTATCGACATCAAATTTGGCGACTTTGACCAATCAAAGGCAAAGCTGATTGTAATGGCCGCAATCATCGAAGAAAAGAAGATAAACCGGCTGAGTTTGTCTACAGCAGACTCGCGAACGTGGGGAACAAGTCCTTCAAAGAAGATGGCTCATTTGGAGGATCCCAGGATATGGCCTAGTGATTGGCGGCTATTGGAGGTGAAAGGAGTCCCTCTTAGACATGGGAAGGCATTCCATGTTAACAAGAGGATGTTGAGCAAACCTCTCCCAAGACTCGGAAGCGAGCTTACGCCAAGAGAGGCGACACCGGTGGGGAATCGGTGACCAAGATAAGAAATTGTTTCCTCTCCGCCTAAGAAGAAAGAGCCGCCCTGCGGTGCTAAGAAGATTGCCCCGCAAAGAAAGAAAACCAAACATGCTCCCCCCTGCCCACGAGTCACCGCACTGCCCGGCGGTAGTGTCTCCTGCCCCTGCTCGCAGCTACGATCGAGAAGGACTCACAAATACCTTCTCCGATCGTCAAAAAGAGGAGAACGAGAAACCAAGACGGCCAGCTCCTCGAAACAAACACCAAAGACCGGCCCCGCCGCACAAGACTCGAGAAGACACCGTCTCTCAACCGAGAAATCCCCCTACGGTACAAACTAGGAGACGAAGACGGATTATCAAGCGCTCCGAGTTGGAGAAACCCAGTGAGTCACCACTCGGCTAAGCAGATCTAGGAGCTGGCCGGAGAAGTAGAGTCTCTAGATGTAGTTGATGAAAACCCAAGTCGCTAAAAGCGATCAGCAGAGGCAACTGAAGACACATTTGTAGTTCACGCAGGTGAAAACAAGAAGAAAGCGCGAGAGCGAGATAGTGATGTAATGATCTTATCTCCACCTTACCGGACATCCAAAATCGTCTGCGTGAGTGGAGAAATGGAAGTTGAGTAAGTCAAGGAGCAGTTCCAACGACACGAGTTTATAGAAGAAGAAGAGGAAGCTGCTAAATTTCCTTGGATTAACTCACTCGTGCTCGGCTACGGATGAAGACAATGCACAGACATCCTGCAGATCTACAAGGACAAGAGAGAGAAAAGCAAGTGAAGAAGCCGAAGCATGTGAGAAGGCAAGCATCGCCCTATCTCGGCACCACGTAACACACACATCCTCTCCTTGATGTCTTCTCGGCGGTGATGAGGAAGCAGGAGAATCTTTGCGCCACGAAGAGTTACAAATGCAGCAAGCATTGCACGAGTCCGAGAATCCTTCACGAGCAAATATTGATGGAGGGACCAGGAGAGTCCTCGTAACACACTGAAATTGATCCAATGGGAGTGGTCCAAAGCAAATCGCCATCGTTGTTATTCTTTGCCACCACTTCCCCACTCACTCGGAAGAAGGCAATAAGGGACATGGCGATGAAACGGGACAATGGGGACCCCGAGTCAAGCCAACCCCTATTGAAGGTGTTTTACCACCCCAACGGCTGAACATTCAAAAAAAGCCGGGAGTTTGGAGATGAGTGACCCCATTTCCAAGTCACTCGGTGGTGTGCCAGTGAGGGGGAAACTCCCTCCACTGCTTGCAGCTAGGTCGGAGGATCTGCAGATGACTCCACAAAGAATCAAGGAGGCGAAGAAGAGAAATCACAAACACTAGAAGAACAGCAAGTTGCCATCAACGAAGCTCAGGCGATTGAGACTGTCTCGGTGAGGTGCCAAGCGCTCTGAAGGCTAATGACGCCGCCGATGCGGTCGAGGCACGAGGAAGGAACAACCACAGGAGTTAACACTGCAGGCGATGAAAGTGCAATCCATGGGGTTGAGACTCAATGGATGCCACAATAGAAGACCCTAAGACAGTGACATCGTCGTCGAAAGGGAGGACCAAAGCCTCGTGCAGAGAGATCGCTGGAGTGCGAATGAAGGCCCACGGGAGGTTGAGACTTCCGGGGTAAAGAAGCGATATAGCGAACATCCCTCTGCTATCATCGACCCATCTCGAGAAGGAGATAAGCGCACTTCATGATTCCCAGGATAATCCTCGATGTCACTTTTCTGCGGGATCGGAAGGCGAAGAAGAAGTTTTGAGTCATCCCCGTGACAAATCCAAAAGACTCAGCTTGCGGATGTTCCAAGCACGAGCAAGTCGATCCCAAGACTACTCGTCAAACTTCTAACTTTGATGATGAGCCACCAATGGAAATCTCATCATCGTCCGATGACGCTTCGATAAGGCCGAGGACCACCCTCTTTGAAATGGAAAAATCATTTGAGACCAACGAAGTACATTAAGTATTTGAGGCTCGCAAAAGCGGGTCTACTTCACAACAAAACCCAGGTGAACCAGAGACCACGCTGCGCAGGCCCCTCAAGCTACGGCAGGTCGATTCCTCCAAAAACTTCACGCGCACCGCTCATCATCGAACAAATCCCGGTGGCGGTGATGAATCTTTCATAGAATCCTTTCCTTTTTTCTCTCGGAGGTACCCGACCTCCATGAAGAGTCGAGAGAATGAGCGCGCACGCTATCACGCACCCAGCTCCCGTCTTTTCATCGTGCACCATTGTCCCGGTGCTTATGACTTTGATGTTTGTATGGCCATCACCGCAATGAAGAAATTTGAAGTTCGAGAAGTGTTCAAGTAATTGTTTCTTTGCCGAGGTTGAAAGGATGGAGAGGCATCGAGCCTCTTTGGACATGCGTTTGGACAACGAGAGATGCCAACCTTACGGCCCGACTTGAGAGGCATCACGGTCGAGAATAAGGGAATGGTGGCAACAAAGAACAAACAATGCGTGTGGAACAAGTCGATTCTTCAGGACATTGTTCAACAAGCTGCTTTGGTATGGAGAGTCGAAAATGCGATGCAAAAACGAAGTTGAGAGAACATATTGAGCACATGCATGAAGCTCACACTTTGCCGAGATAAAGCTGCTGCGTGAAGCGAAATACAAATGATCTACATTTGGAAGAACACATGACTAGAAAATTCAGCCTTCTCATGGCCGAGATGAAGCGATTTTGAGAATCCAACGCCACTCGATCCAATTCCGTCCGCATACAACGCGTGGCGGACTCGGCGAACTCAACCATCGAAGACTTGACTTCATGCTTGCCAAACATGTTCCCTGGGGTTCCTCTATCCTTTGATGATGCCAAAAAGGGGGAAGAGGAATACCTCAAAGCGCTAAAATCAAGTGAGAAGAAAGGGAGCGGTGAGAAGGGAAAATCGGTGAGGAAGTCTTGAAACAAAAGAAAGGAAAGCTTGTTGAGGGGAAGGTCGACGGATGTGACATTGATGATTGCACAAACCCCCAACAAGGTCCATCACGGTGACATCATAAGCAAACAAACTCCCCGTGACTCTGCCACTCCAACACTTTGTATCCATGGCCGATAAGAGAAAAACTATTGAAGCGAGGGATGAAGGAAGTGGAAGGAAGAATGGATGCCAGGGTTATGAACATCTTGAAAGAACATGGAGGCATTCCGGAGAGCGAGAGACACTTATGCCATCTCGGATGTCGGGAACGAGCCACGATCAGTTGATGAATTTAAAACGCTCGAATCCGAGGGATACTTTGCAAATATGTCTATGGCTCAAGCTTGGGACTTGTCTTGGGAAAAAGGTCTCACGTTATGTGAAGAAGCGTGAGCTGAGACTCACCGGCGATCACTCTGCTTTGGTCACTCCACCGGTCACTCATTTGGAAAGAAGAAGCGATAGTGGAGGAAGAAGCTTGGACCTAGGCCCTGCCCAAAAACATTGAATACGTGGATCCAGGAAAGAAATGAGGGATCTACTGGTGAAGCTTGACCAAGTAGCGAATTTGCGAGTGACTAAAACTAACGCCTGAGTATGCAAAAAGAATAGAATAAGAAAACAAGAGACAAACTCAGCTATGGGAGGAGAGACGGGAAAGAATAATGAGAGATGAAGTCGCCCAGGAAGGCATATGAAAAGAAAAAAAGAAAGAAGCGGTGTGACGACGAAAAAGAGAAGAAGAGAAGAAGATCTTGATCAAGATGAAAGAAGGAGGCAATGAGAAGGAGATGAAAGAGTTCTTTGTCCACCCTTCGTGTATTTTATTATGTAAATACATACAATGTAAGTCTTACGTAATAAAGCTATAAATTCTTTATTTTTTTTTGTGAAGACATATATGTGCTCGATACACCTTGTAAAAATGTGATTGTGTAAAAGAACAAGAATGATATGATCAATAAACGGATCTATTCTGCGCATACATTCTATGTCAATACACTATCGTATGTATCTTTGCTATTTGCATTTTTGAATGGTTTAAGTTTTGGCATCATCAAAAAGGGGGAAATTGTTAGGAATTTTATTGTTTAGATTTTGATGAATGCCATGTAAAACTTAGAATAGAAAGTTGGCACCCCAATTCTTGTTGTAAAATGCATTGCAATGAATAGAGCCGCCAAGGCCGAGTTAAGTCGACTACGCCTAACATGCAAGAAGACAATCAAGACTTGAAGGAAGACTCATTGCGAGACAGTGAGTATGGCAAAGAAGAGTAGCGGGGAACTCTTTGGAGAAGCGACTAAGATGCGGTGAGTGGAGCATCGATCAAGTCAACTCGATAGAAGCCAAGTCTCAAGTTGAAGTGACGGAAGAGTCATCCAATGATTGGAAGCGACTCTAAGTCACCTGGGGAAAGCAAGGATATGCAATCAAGTCGAGATAATCGTAAAAGAACCGTAAATCAAGAGATTTACTTAAACAAGTAATATCTCCATACCACCTTTCTCGGAGTGCTCGACCCCGAAGCGTGCAAAAGGAATAAACCAATGGGAAGCACTACACCGTGTCGAACTCACGAAAAGGTGAAAGAACAATTCATACGAGGAAATGGCAATTCCAAGAACTGCAACAAGACAAGCCAACGACTGCAAAGTGACTTTCAAAAATAAGCCTATCTCTTCAACGGGCAAATTTTTGAAAGTTCACTATAAAAGGCTGAGGAGTTTGTTTGAGAAAAAGAATGACACACACGTGAGATATACAAGCATAATAGAAAAACTGAAACATTCTCAATCCTCAAGCCTACATTACGAAGTACATCAATCCAACACTCACCTGTGAAGGATAGAGAACTTCAATCAGTTGAAGAGGAAACTTTTGAAGAAAAGGGGTCTACATTCCAGGAAGGATTGTAGAAAGGTTCAAGGTTGAACCAAGTCTTAAGCTTTTGGAGGGCTTCGTGATCAAATCCAAAGAGCTTGAGCAAGTGAGTCAGAGTAACAAGTAACAAAATTTGCCTGTGAAGAAGGCCGAGTCGTCGAGAAGCCGGTGAGTGATCAAGGCGTCTGTGATCGAGTCCCTAAGGATCAAGTAAATTTGTTGTGATCAAGACTTGTATCCGGACTGTTACCACTTTGTAAAGCGATCATTACTTAGTGGATTCCTCCGGGAGTTGGAGAAGAGAGGAGTAGAAGAATTACCCCATCTTGAACCTCTATAAAAACTTCATTGTGTCATTTACTTTTAAAGACTTTAATTCTTGCAATTTTAACTCGCTTATATCTCACGATAAATTTGCTATCCACTTGATAATTCATAAGTACTAAATCAAGCTCTAAAATCTTGCCTAATCAAACTTAAGGGTGTTAAGTCTTCCGGCGAGAACAAAACCACGAGTTGAGTCAAATTATAGCCAACAGTGAGTTATTCCATCAAACGGCAATTTGAGTCATTGAGAGATTAACTCTCTTTGAGTGACTAATTCGATTTGTCTATCAAGGACACAACTGTTGTGTAGAATCAACTCGTATATTTAAAAGGACTAAATCGAAAAATTTGGTAAGGTTTATTCAACCCCCTTCTAAACCTTACACTTACACCCCTTGGGACCTACATGAACTCCTAGTTGGGTCAATCATTGGGATGGATAAACTCCTGGAGAGTTTCATGCAGCAATTCTCCATCAACGAGGAGATGCCCCAAGATGATCGCGCATTTGTTCCAAATCAAAAAGAATGAATGGGAGTCGCTACGCTGGCGGTTTAGTGAACGAAGTGATCAATGTCTAAGCACGAGACCTTGGCGAAATTCTACTGACAAAATCTCCATTAGGGACACTTGAAGGAGTTGTTGGTTGGAAAACCTCCCACCACTCTGGATTAACTACTAAATCGAGCTCGGAAGGAGTCCTTAAGTGCGCCTGAGAACGCCCTTGGGGAATCTCTCCCTCATCCACTTTCATCACCCACTTTTGGCTCCACCCACACGATCTCGTACCACGATATTTCGCCATTACTCATTCCACTTCCTTTGCTAGGTCAGGGCAAATCCGTTGTGACATATCACCACTCCCAAGCCCTAAACATGTGTCTCAAGTAAAATCTTATTCAACGTCAATCAAAGCATTAAAGTGCTCAAGTCGAGGGCTCCATTTATCCCCATCACCATCTAAGACCCAAGAGTCTAGCGAATCCACCAACTCCTTGGGATCCTTCCCACTCTACTTAGATGCATTTATGCGTGGAAACAATTCAATCAAATAAGGGGATGATTTCTCTATCAACGCCGATATATAGTCAATGGAGGCCTTATAGGCTCCCATAATGGTTCTAGCCAACGAACTTCCCCGAGAGGACTTGAGATACTCATCTCTGTCTTAACCTCATGGTCATACTACACATTCAACCAGTTATATCTTTGGTCTATTCCACGCCTCGGCTCTCAAGCCGCCCACGAGTCCATCAACTTCCCACGTCACGTCGACTCAACTAAGGACGGTCTAGTCCCTAAAGCTTCTCTCATCCCTTAACCGAAAAAAAGACAAGCCAACGTCTATGTCAAAAAGATTTTTACGAAAACACATAACATCATTAGTTGCACACGCCGCCGACTCGTATAGGGCCAACAGGCACACACACCCGACCCCACAAGATTTCATTAGTGCCCTCGCATGTCTAATAAGGTCATGTCTCCAAGACGGAAGAGCGCACAACAAAATAAAAATAAAAATCTCAAGAGAGGAACGCCCCGTGGTCGCAAGGGCACACGGAAGGGCACACACGCCATTGAGCGCCAAAAAATGACTCGTGAATTCGCTCTCAGTCAGTCATCCCCCGATAATCTTCAATTTTTCATCCACTCTTCTTGAGCGCTCTACTCCGCCGCCACTTACAGAGGCTCTTTCCCATTCCTTTGGCGAGAAGGCACCCGTCCCTACTCTCGAGACAAGGGGTGCCCTTCTCCACTTCTACATGTGTACTCTCCATTCTCAACTCTCAAGTCTAATAAATACCACTCAACTCACAAAAAGTATTTTGCCTCTAACCTATGAGGACTCATCCCCGCAAGAAACTCAACTCCCAGGGTCCCACGAGATCCCACGCTTCATGCGCTCTACGCCCCACGTTCCATGTGCTCCATGATCCATGCTCTATGCCACGTTCTCCGCTCTGCGCGCCCACGATCCGTAAACCACTCACATTCTGGATATCTCCCAGACTCCGCTCATTCCAAAACTGCCGTCTCTCGGAGACTTCCAACTTTCAGGAGACCTTGCTCCTTCAAGGAACCGCCCCTGTTAAGGTGACATTCTCCTCCTCAAGAAATCAAATCTTTCACGGATTACATATTCACTGGGAACCTAACTTCCACACTGCTCTCTCCGTCTTCTGCAGCCCAGGAGCTGGGGGACTTATGTTGGGGGATAAATCGTCCTTTCGTAATTATCACATTTATTTACTTAATGCATTTATTAATTACTCAATATTATTAACTATTGGGCCACACATTATTCTCCAACTTATACGGTGTAGATTGGCCTACACCGCCCACATCGGCCTATGTAGCCCATAACAGCCCATTCAATCTTACAAGGCCTATGCGGCTCATCAACCCAAGTATAAAAAGGTACCTCTATCCCATTTGTAAGTAAGTTCAATTTATTATTATTTTTGCTCGGTATTGTTCTACTCCGATACTAACATGAGCATCAAAGGGGCCCTCTAGGACAATCCCATGGCTTGTATAACATTTCTTTGGTGTTGCACACAAGTTCCAAACCGAAGAATCACCAGCTACGGAGAAGAAATTGGATCACCATTTACTTAGAGTGATTTGCCAATTTTAAACAGCATCAATAGGTAATCTTGTATTGTTTATTATGTTGTTTGTGGTGTTTGGTTTTTTTGAAAAACGGGCAGAATAATGGGACTAAATTATAAGTCGAGGAGAGAATTGGATTCTCCATCCGCAAGATGAAATTGCCCCGTACAAAGTGCTAATTGTTCTAGGCAATCGTCTCTAAGATACAACGACTTTCAAGTTTAAGTTAGCAGCACTTGCAAAACTTAAACTTACACCGAACAAAAAGAGTTTCGGGACTTTCAATTTTGCAAAAAGAAAAAGACAGAAACAATATACAGATGATTTTCGGATGTGTAAAATGATCATCAAGAACATTTATATAGAGATTTGGATAAGTGCAAAATGCGCCTCTAAAGCGCCCAATACATTATGTGCGACGTGCGCGGGCCTGGGCCTGGGCTCGGGCTCGGGCTTGGGTTCTGTCTCTAGCTTGGACAGTGCTCCACACCGTCCTCGGTGCTATTTGAGCTAGCCAAAGGCTAGTCAAAATTGACTTGGTCCACTAGGGTGTACCATAAGGAGCTCCACTTGATTACTCCTTATTAGTGGTGAAGCTCTATATAAATTAGTCAAACATTTAATATGTTTCCTATGTGGGATATGGCTTTCCATATTCCCACCCTTTTATATTCCTTATATAAAAGGCATTTAAGTGGCTAACTTTATGTATTAATTTCTCATTCACCCGAAATTAGTTTTGATAAATTCAAAATGCTAATTTCATCTACCCGCGGTATAGATTACGATTACATCATTTATTTTCTAAAATAAATAAATGATCCCACTTAAATAATTGGTCAAAAATGGGTCAAAATCCATTTTATAATTATAAAACCAGTTTCTAACAATATGCCTTTCATATAAGGAATATAAAAGGGTGGGAATGAAATGTTTGACTAGTTTATATAGAGCTTCACCACTAATAAGGAGTAATGAAGTGGAGCTATTTATGGACAAATGCAAGATGAAATTCTGTTTTCTTGAAAAATGGCTAACATCAGTTTCACTCCGATAGTTGCTGCTCCCGTGCATGGAAAAAAATCGGCAAAGTTTTTCGGTGTTGATTTTAAGCGCTGGCAACAAAAGATGTTGTTCTATTTGACCACTTTGGATCTATCCCGGTTTCTGAAGGAGGACCCCCCGACCATTGATAAGGAAAAAACAGACAACCAGAGGCGGATTGATGTGGATGCATGGCATAACAACGACTTTTTGTGTCGCAATTATGTTCTGAATGGGCTGGAAGACACTCTCTATAACATCTACAGCTCATCCAAAACGTCCAAAGAGTTGTGGGATTCTTTGGAAAAGAAGTACAAGACAAAAGATGCTGGCACAAAGAAATTTGTTGTTGGCAAATTTCTAAATTTCAAGATTGTTCATAGCAAAACGGTAATGAGCCAAGTCCAGGAAGTTGGATCATACCTCCGACTTAGTGTCCGAAGGGATGATTCAATGAGTCATTTCAAGTTGCTGCAATTATCGAAAAATTGGCGCCATTGTGGAAAGACTTTAAGAACTACCTCAAGCACAAATGCAAGGATAGTTCAACTTCGGATTGAGGAAGACAACCGAAAATCCAAAGTAAAACCTAGCAAAACTGGGATGGGGGCCAAAGCCAATCTTGCAGAGGCAAGCACTAGCAAGAAACGGAAGCAATCTGCAAATGCTAAATGGAAGGCCAAAAATGTTCAAAGGGAGCTGCTATAACTGTGGCAAGCCGAATCACATGACCAAGGATTGCCGAGACCCAAACAACATGGGCAATCAAAACTGCAACCAATAACAAGCCAATGTGACTGAGGATAAGTCTGTTCCGATAGATATGTCGGAGCTCGATCTCACTATCGTTGTGTTTGAAGCCAATATGGTGGATAACCCAAGGGAGTGGTAGATAGATACCGGGGCTACTCATCACATCTGTGCCGATAAAGAGATGTTTTCCTCCTACACTCCGATAAATGGAAGAAAACTGTTCATGGGAAACTCTTCGACTTCCAACATCGTGGGGCTTAGAAAGGTTGTGTTGAAGATGACTTCAGGAAAAGAGTTGACGCTTGTAGATGTGATGCATGTCCTGGATATGCGCAAGAATTTAGTTTCCGGTCCCCTATTAAGCAAGGCCAGTTTTAGACTAGTGTTTGAGTCCGACAAGTTTGTAATGACCAAGAATGGTCAGTTTCTTTGTAAAGGGTGCCTTGATTAAGGGCTCTTCAAAATGTCTATAATGAATGATTTCCGCCAAGAGGCGAAGAATAAGAATGTTACTTATGTTTACTTGTTGGATTGTTCTAATTTATGGCATGATAGATTAGGACACATAAATTTCACACACAATTAAAAAGTTAGTGAATCTGGAATCAATGCCAACATTTAAAATCGATTCACAAGACAAATGTGAAGTTTGTGTTGAAGCAAAATTGGCTAAAGCACCATTTCATTCGGTGACGAGAAGTACCAAACCTCTTGAGATAATTCACGAGAGATGTGTGTGATTTAAAACTTGTGCAAACTCAAGGTGGCAAAAAGTACTTCATAATGTTTATTGACGATTACACAAGGGACATTATTATGTATATCTTTTGAAAAGCAAAGATGAAGTTTTAGTATCTTTCAAAACGTATAAGAATGAAGTTGAAAATCAGCTTAATTTGAAAATTAAGATGATTCGAAAAATGATAGAGACGGAGAGTATGTTGCTCCATTTGAAGAATTTTGCTTGGAAGTGGGTATAATTCATCAAACGACAACTCCTACTCACCTCAATCAAATGGAGTTGTAGAGCAAAAATCGTACTCTTAAGGAGATGATAAATGCGGCGTTGATATGTTCGCTTACCCCAAAACTTGTGGGGGGAAGCCATTCTTTCAAAGCAAATTACATTCTTAATAAGATCCCACAAAGGTAAATATGAAACTCCATCCGAGTTATGGAAAGGACGGAAACCATCATATAAATACCTTAAAGTGTGGGGTGTTTGGCTAAAGTTGAAGTACCTAAGCCAAAACAAGATAGAATTGGTCCTATAACGATTGATTGCATTTTCATTGGATATGCAAACAATAGTAGTGCGATATCGATTTTTAGTTCACAAGTCGGCAATTCTGATATAAATGAAGAGATGATCATAAAATCAAGAAATGATGTGTTCTTAGAGAATATCTTTCCTAAAAAAGAAAGGAAAGAAGAAAGTTTTAACAAAAGAACTTATGAAATTGCAGGTTTACCTCAAAGTGATGAAAAGGAACCAAGACGTAGTAAAAGGACAAAAGTAGCTAAGTCTTTTTGTCCTGATTTTCTAACTTATGTTAGAAAACGAACCTAGAACTATTCAAGAAGATTTGTCTAGTCCAGAAGCAACTCTTTTGTAAAGAAGCTATCAATAATGAAATAGATTCTATCTTGCACAATAATACTTGGGAGTTGGTTGATCTCCTCCAGGATGCAAACCTTTAGGATGTAAGTGGATATTTAAAAGGAAGTACAAAGCGAGATGAATCTATAAATAAATACAAAGCTCGGTTGCTAGACAAATGGTTTAAATAAAAGGAAGGATATGACTTTTGCGATACATATTCTCATGTTACAAGGATCACGTCCATTCGTGTTCTCATTGCTATTGCAGCTTTGCATAACCTTGAGATACATCAAATGGATGTGAAAACTGTCTTCTTGAATGGTGAGCTTGAAAAGGAGATTTATATAGAACAACCCAAGGGATTCGTTGCACCCGAACAAGAGAGAAAGGTGTGTAAACTTGTTAAGTCACTTTATGGACTAAAACAAGCACCTAAGCAATGACACAAAAAGTTTGACACAATTATGTTGTCAAATGGTTTCAAAATCAACGAATGTGACAAGTGTGTCTACATTAAAGGTACAACTTATGCTTTTGTCAATGTATGTCTTTATGTAGATGATATGTTGATCATGGGTAGTAGTCATGATTAATCATGAATACTAAAAACATGTTAAAGAATAACTTTGACATGAAAGATATGAGATTATCGATGTTATATTAGGGATTAAAATCTCTAGAACTTGGATGGAATTGTCTTGTCACAATCCCATTATGTCGAAAGCACACTTAGAAAGTTTAATGCTTTTGATAGTCCTCTGGCTAAGACACCTGTAGATATGAGTCTACACTTAGTCAAAAATAGAGGAGAACTAGTTTCTCGGCTAGAATATGTAAGGATAATTGGCGATCTAATGTACTTAACGAATTGTACACGTCCACGCATTGCATATTCAGTGAGTAAGCTAAGTAGGTTCACAAGTAACCCGAGTAAGGATCACTGTAGAGCCTTGACAAGGGTACTTAGATACTTAAAGTATACCATGACTATAGAATATTTTATACGAGATATCCAACAGTATTAGAAGGATATTGTGATGCCAATTGGATATCAGACAAAAAAGACTCCACGGTCCACAAGTGGTTATTTATTCATAATAGGTGGAGGAGCGGTGTCATGGAAATCTTCTAAGAAAACATGTATAGCTCGATCCACTATGGAATCGAGTTTATTGCTTTAGATAAAGCTAGAAAAGTTGAATGGCTTAGAAGTTTCTTAGAAGATATTCTTTGTTGGAATAAACCAGTGCTTGTTGTATTGATACATTGTGATAGTCAATCAATAATCGGGAGGGCACAAAGTAGTATGTATAATGGTAAGTCTAGACATATTCATCGAAGACATTATACCATTAGACAATTGATCTCAAATGGGGTTATTTCGGTTTACTATGTGAAGTCAAAGGAAAACCTGGCGGATCTGCTTACTAAAGGTATAAATCGAGATCAAATGTATAAGTTGTTAAAGGGAATGGGTTTAAAATCCACAAAATAAGAATGTTCACAGCGGTAACTTTGAATTGGAGATCCCAAGACCTTGGTTCAATGGGACAACTAAGTTATGAATGTTCAGCTGAACACTTAGAAATTGTTTCAGCTCATTCCTAGAACATCCAAGTGAAAAACCTTGCAGAGTGTGGTGAGGTTAAGTTTATCTTTTAATGATTCCTATACCTAAAAAGTGGAGTATGGTAGGATACTCTTTGTAGGAGATCACCTATGTGAGTGAGAAGTAATGGCCGCTTCTAATTGTAACACTTATGAATCTAAGATATTTCAAGGGCCAAAATGGACATAACGTGAGAACAAAACGTGTTAGACTGTTATTGTGTAGTCTTGTTGTCTTGATTTACACAAATGGTGAATAGTTCAAGACATCTATAGGTCCCAAGGGGTGTGAGTAAGGTTTAGAAGGGGGTTGAATAAACCTTACCAACTTTTCGTTTTAGTCCTTTTAAAATATAAAAGAGTTAAATATTGGCTAAGTCCTGAGGATAGCTAAGTTACTTAACCAATGAGTTAGCCACTCAACGAGACTCAATTGAATTTGTTGATAGAATAACTTCGAGTTGTTTAGTCTAAACCTTAACTTAGGCTGTGGTGAGATTTTCAATTGGAAGACTTAACACCCTTGAATTTGGTTTAACTTTGTTTTAAACACTTGATTATAGCACTTTGTTAATTATCGGTTGGATAGCAAATTATCGTGAGATATAAAGTGTTATGCGAGAATCAAAATCTTTGAAATGTAAATGACACAATATTTTTATAGAGGTTCGAAGATGGGGTAATTCTTCTACTCCTCTCTTCTCCAACTCTGGAGGAATGCACTAAGTATTGATCAGTACAAAGTGGTTATCGGTCGGATACAAGTCTTGATCACACATCGACTTGATCCTTTGGGACTCGATCTGGAGATGTCTTGGTCACAAAGGCGGCTTCTCGTCCGACTCGGCTTCTTCACAGGGCATTTGCCTTGCTACTTGACTCACTTGCTCAAGCTTCTTGGATTTGATCACGAAGCCCTCGAACAACTTGAGACTTCGACCTTGAACCTTTCTACAATCCTCCTTGGAATGTATACCCCTTTTGATTCTTCAAAAGTTTTCTCTTCAATGAGTTTGAAGTTGTCTTTCCTTCACGACTTGGTGTTGGATCGATTTTCTTTGAAATTTAGTCTTGAGGATTTGCTTGAATAACTTGAGAATATGTTGCGAGGTTTGAGTATGAATAAATGCTTGATTTCTCGTGGTTCGGGTAACCCTCTCTCAATGAGATTTGACCTTTTATAGTGAACTTTCAAAAAATCGCCCATTGAAGAGATAGGCTGATTTTCAAAAGTCACTTGTGTTCGTTGGCTTGTCTTGTTGCGATCCTTGATGTTGAAATTTCCTCGTATTAAATGAATGTTCAGCTTTTGAGTCGACACGAGGTGCGATGCTTTCCATTGGTTTATTCCTTTTGCACGCAGGGTGAGCACTTTCGGACATGGCGGCATGGAAGTATTACTTATTTAAGTGTCACTTCAACTTGAGACTTGGCTTCTTGAGTTGACTTGGTGACACTTCTGATTGTATCTCGGTGATACTTCTTAAGTCGAGTTCTTGACTTCTCCTCCTTGCCATACTCAAATTGTTTCACGGTGAGTCTTTATTCGATCTTTAGTTGACTTCTTGCATATCTAGGCATAGTGACTTGACTCGGCTAAAACCCTATCTATTACAATGCAAATTACAAGAAAAATGGGGTGCCACTGTAGGTCCCAAGGGGTGTAAGTGTAAGGTTTAGAAGGGGGGTTGAATAAACCTTACCAAATTTTCGATTTAGTCCTTTTAAATCTCTGAGTTCTACATTTGTGTCCTTGATGGACGATCGAATTAGTCACTCGGTAGAGTTAATCTCTCACAGGACTCGGTGAAACATTAATAGAGTAACTTCAATTTGTTGGCTATAATTTGACTCATTTGTGGTTTTGTTTTTTCGGAGGAAGACTTAACACCCTTAAGTTTGATTAAGCAAGTTTTCTGACTTGATTTAGTACTTTATAAATTATCAAATGGATAGCAAATTTATCGTGAGATATAAGCAATTTAAAAGTGCGAGAAATTTAAATCTTTGAAATGTAAATGACACGATAAAGTTTTTATAGAGGTTCGAAGATGGGGTAATTCTTCTACTCCTCTCTTCTCCAACTCTGGAGGAATCCACTAAGTAATGATCGAGTTTACAAAGTGGTAGCAGTCCGGATACAAGTCTTGATCACAAAACCGACTTGATCCTTTGGGACTCGATCCGGAGACGCCTTGATCACTCGGTGGCTTCTCGTGCGACTCGACTTCTTCACGGGCATTGCCTTGCTACTCTGACTCACTTGCTTAAGCACTTTGGATTTGATCACGAAGCCCTCCAAGAGCTTAAGACTTGGTTGACCTTGAACCTTTCTACAATCCTTCTGGAATGTAGACCCCTTGTTTTCAAAGGTTTCCTCTTCAATTTGGTTGAAGTTCTCTTTCCTTCACGGGTAAGTGTTGGATTGATGTACTTGAAATGTAGGCTTGAGGATTGAGATTGTTTAAGTTTTTACGATGTGCTTGTATATCTCACGTATGTGTCATTTATGCCTCTTTCTCAAACAAACTCCTCGGCCTTTTATAGTGAACTTTCAAAAATTTGCCCGTTGAAGAGATAGGCTCATTTTTAAAGTCACTTTGCGATCGTTGGCTTGAGTTCTTGGAATTGCCATTTCCTCGTATGAATTGTTTTATCACCTTTTTAATTCGACACGGTGTAGTGCTTCCCATTGGTTCATTCCTTTTGCACGCTCAGGGGTGAGCACTCCAAGTAAGGTAGTATGGAGATATTACTTGTTTAAGTAAATCTCTTGATTTCGTCTTGCAACGGTTATTTTGATTATCTCGACTTATTTGCTTTTCCTTGCTTTCCCAGGTGACTTAGAGTCGACTTCCAATCATTGGATGACTCTTGTCACACTTGACTTGAGACTTGGCTTCTCTTGAGTTGACTTGGTGATGTTCCACTTTGCATCTCATCTCATCTCACCGCTTCTTGATCGAGTTCTGTCTCTTCTTCTTTTGTCTGTTTGTCTCTCGTGAGAGTTTTCCTTCAAGCCTTGAGTTGTCTTCTTGCATGTTGGGCGTAGGTGACTTAACTCGGCTTGGCGGCTCTAATTGTTACAATACATTTTACAAGAATTGGGGTGCCAACTTTCTATTCTAAGTTTTACATGGCATTCATCAAAATCTAAACAATAAAATTCCTAACAATTTCCCCTTTTTGATGATGCCAAAACTTAAATCATACAAAGATGCAAATAACAAAGATACATACGAGATAGTGTATTGACATAGAATGTATGCTTGAGAATCAATCTTTTTATTGATCATATCATTCTAGTTCTTTTACACAATTGTTTACAAGGTGTATCGAGTATGTAATTGTCTTCACAAAAAATAGAAAATTTATAGCTTTATTACGGAAGACTTACATTGTATGTATTTACATATAAAATACACGAAGGGTTGGGATAAAGACAACACTTCATCTCCTTATTTGTCTCCTTCTTTCATCTTGATCGACATCTTCTTCTCTTCTTCTCTTCTTCTTTGCCTTCTTTTTCTTCTCATATGCCTTCTGGCGACTTCATCTTTCCTTGTTCTTTCTGTCTCTCCGCCATAGCCGAGTTTGTCTTTTGTTTTCTTCTTCTATTCTCTTTACATACTCGGCGTTGGTTTTAGCCACTCGCAAAGTTCGCCACTTGGTCAAGCCTGAGTAGATCCCTCCTTTCTTTCCTGGATCTCGTATTCAATATTCTTGGCGAGAGGCCTAGGTCAAGCTTCTTCCTCCACAGCCGCTTCTTCTTCTCTACCTGGGCGTATCTTTGTCTTTGGGGCCTTCTTCTTTCGGTGAGTGCCCGGCGGAGTGACCAGCAGAGTGATGGGTTGTCTGGCATGCAGCGTAAACCTTTCTTCACATAATGTGAGACCCTTTTCCCGAGACTGAGGTCCCAAGCTTGAGCCATGGACATATTTGCAAAATATCCTTGATTCGAGCGTTTTGAATTCGCCAAGCGATCTTGGCTCTGTCCCGACATACGAAATGGCATACGTGTCTCTGTCATTGGAATGCCTCCGTGTTCTTTCAAGATGTTCATCACCCTGGCATCCATTCTTCCTTCCACCTCCTTCATCCCCCGCTTCAATTGCTTTTCTCTTCTCGGCCATAGATACAGCAGAGTGTTGGAGTGGCGAGTCATGGGAGTTTTTGCTTATAATGTCACGGTGTGTGACAGGACCTGTTGGGGTTTGTGCAATCATCAAGGTCATATCTTTTGATCCTTCCCCCTCGTGATTTTCCTTTCTTGATTTCAAAATTTCCTCGGTGATTTTCCTTCTCATTTGTTCCCTTGTCATTGCTCCTTTCTTTTCGGCCTTGATTTTCTTTGCTTTAAGGTATTCCTCTTCCCCCTTTTTGGCATCATCAAAGGATAGAGGAACCCCAGGGAACATCTTTGGCAAGCATGAAGTCGAGTCTTGATGGTTGAATTTTGCTTCAAGTCTGCTGCGTTGTATCTTCGCAACGAAATTGACCGAGTAGCGTTGGATTCTGCTGAAATCGGCTTCATCTCGGCCATGAGAAGGCTGAATTTTTTCTTGTCATGTGTTCTTCCAAGCGCGTATATCATTTGCATTCTCGCTCACGCAGCAGCGACTTGATCTCGGCGGTGTGAGCTTCATGCATATGTTCAATGTGTTCCTCACCTTTTTCGCATCAACATTTTTGACTCTCCACACCAGACTTGTTGAATAAGGTTTAAGTATCTCACCTTCCACACGCATTGATTCTGCTTTGTTGCCACCATTCCCTTATCCGATTTGTGATGCCTCTCAAGTCATTTGTAAGGTTGGCATCTCTCTGTTGTCCGGGCGCATGTCCAAAGAGGCTCGATGCCTCTCCATTCGTTCAACTTCAAAAGAAAGAGTGCCTTGAACACTTCTCGAACTCAATTTGATTCTTCACATTGCGGTGATGGCCATACAACGTCGAAATCAAAATCAAATTTGGAACAATGGTGCCGAGTGAAAAAGCAGGAGGTGGTCCGTGATAGCGTGCTTGCTCATTTCGACTCTTCGTGGAGTTCGGTATCTCCAGTGAGAAAGGGAAAGATTCACAAAGATTCATCACCGCCAACCGGGATTTGTTCGATGATAAGCGGTGCGCGTGAAGTTCTTTTGGGAATCGATCCGGTTTAGCGTGAGGAGCCGGAGCGGTGGTTTTATGGTTGGTTGGGTTTGGTTGTGAAGTAGAGACGCTTGAGCCGAATTTGTCTTAATGACCGTTGGTCTTAGCTGATTTTTCCATTTGATGACTTGTCCTCGGCCTTATCGCAGCGTCATCGGACGATGATGAGATTTCTAGTGGTGGCTCATCATCTAAGTTAAAAGTTTGACGAGTAGTCTTGGGATCGACTTGCTCGTGCCTGGAACATCCGGTGAGTCTCTTGGATTTGTCATGGGGTTGACTCTAAACTTTTCTTCTTCGCTTCCGATCCCGGAAAAGTGACATCGGGGTTGTCCTGGGAATCATGGAGTGCGCTGATCTCTTTCTCGGATGGGTCGATGATTGCGGGAGGGATGTTCTCTACTTGACCTCTTTACCAGGAAGTCTCAACCTCCCGTGGGCCTTCATTTCCTCCGGCGGTCTCTCTGCTGCGAGGCCTGGTCCTCCCCTTTCGATGCAGTGTTGTCTTAGGGTCTTCTACTGATGGCATCCATTGGAGTCTCAACCCCATGGATTGCACTTTCATCGCCCGCAGTGTTAACTCCCAGGTACATTCCTTCCTCGTGCCTCGGTGCATCGCATGGCGTCATTAGCCTTCGTAGGCGATTTGGCACCTCGGTGAGACAGTCTCAAGCCTCGAGCTTCGTTGATGGCAACTTGTTGTTCTTCTTGTGATTGTAATTTCTCTTCTTCGCCTCCTTGCTTCTTTGTGGAGTCATGCAAAGCATCCTCCACCTTGCTGCGGTGGAGGAGTTTCCCCACCAAGCACACCAGGTGAGTGACTTGGAGTGGGGTCACTCGTCTCCCGGACTCGCATGGTGTTGCAATTGATGGTTCGGCCGTTGGGGCGGGTGGTAGCACACCTTCAATAGGGGTTGGCTCGTTGGGGTCCCCACTAGCCCGGTTTCATCGCCATCTCCTTATTGCCTTCTTCTTCCGAGTGAGTGGGGAAGTGGTAGCAGCAACAACGGTGGCTATTTTTGAACCACTCCCATTGGATCGATTTCGGTGTGTTCGGAGGACTCTCCTGGTCCCTCCATTAATCTTTGCTCGTGAAGGATTCTTGATTCGTGTAATGCTTGCTGCATTTGCAACTCTTCTTCCGGGTAGCATTCTCTCAGTTCCTCGTCACTTTCGGAGAAGACATCAAGGAGAGGATGGAAGTGTTACGTGGTGCAGGAGATAGGCGATCTTGCCTTCTCACGTGCTTGCTTCTTGACTTGCTTTGCTCTCTCCCTGTCCTTGTAGATTTGGGATGTCTAAGCGCTTGTCCTCATCAAGTCTTTGGGAGCATGAGTCGATCCCAAGGAAATTTAGCAGTTCCTCTTCTTCTTCTATGAATTGAGGCCGTTGGAACTGTTCCTTGACTTGCTCAACTTCCATTTTCTCCACTCACGCAGACGATTTTGGATGTCCGGGTAAGGTGGAGATAGGATCATTACATCACTATCCGCTGGGCTGGTTCTTCTTGAGTTTCACTATGTGAGCTACAGTGTGTCTTCGGGTTGCCTCTGCTGATTGCCTTGGCGAGACTTGGCTATTTCATCAACTACATCCTGGAGACTCTACTTCTCGGTAGTCTCCGTGTATTTGTGCTAGGCAAGTAAGTAACCCGACTCATTTGGTTTCTCTGCTCGGGCCTTGACGAGTCTTCTTTGTCTCTGGTTTGTACCAGGGAAATTCAGTTCGCAGGCGGTGTCCTCTCGAGTCTTGGGCGGCAGGGGCAGTCTTTGGTGTTTGTTTCGATGAGGTGGCCGTCTAGGCTTGTCGGTTCTCCTCTTTTGACGATCGGAGAAGGTATTTGGGAGTCCTTCTCAACCGCCTTGCCGCAGGGCAGTGACATGGCTCTTGAGGGGCGGGTGACTCTTGCAGGGGCGGGAGCATGTTTGGTTTTCTTTCTTTGCATGGGCGTGATCTTCTTTGCGTACCGCGGGGCTTTTCTTCTTGGTTGGAGAGGAAGCGTTTGTGTCTTGGGGTGGTGATTCCCCTCACATTTGGTGTAAGCTCTCTTGGCGTAAGCTCGCTTCGAGCACCGGAGAGGTTAGCTCAACATCCTCTTGTTAACATGGAATGCTTTCCCATGTCTCGAGAGGGACTCCTTTCACCTCAATAGTCGGCCAATCACTAGGCCATATCCCGGGGATCCTCCAAATGACCCATCTTCTTTGAAGGACTTGTTCCCACGTTCTAGCAGAGTCTGCTTTGTAGATAAACTCAGCCAGTTGATCTTCTTTTCTTCGATGATTGCATCCATCACAATCAGCTTTGCCTTTTGATTGGTCAAAGTCGCCAAATTTGATGTCGATACATTTGGCAACTATGTCCAACAATTTGTGATAATCCTCCTTTAGCGATCTCTTGTTTTCTTTGTGTATATAATTTTATAAACAACGTCGGACTTGGCTATTTCTTTCCATGCGTCGGCCAAGTTTACATCGCTTCCTTAATCTCGATTTGCTCTTCTGGGGTAGTGAGCAATATTCAGCCAAATCTTGGCGGTGATAGTCATTGCTTCCGTGAGCAGATGACTTGATTCCTTCGTCGTGAATCTCGGCATTCACGAGAATTGTGCGACCTCCTCCACATAGGTCATAGGATATTCCGGCGTTAGAAACGGTTTTGATCCCCGCGTTTCCAACTTCTCCGCGATTTTCTTCACCAGGGTGTCGTCGGACCCTCGCTTCACCATTCCGTCGAAATCCACGATTCGAAGGGTGTGGATTTGTTTTCCCAACTTGGTAAAGTCATAAGTTGGTGCCATTTCTCGAGAATAATTTCAAGAAAAATTCAGAAATTGATTTGAAGGTTGATAGGGTTTCGAGAGTATTTGCCTTTGCCTTTTGAGAGAGAGATTGAACAGTTTTAGAAGTGAGAGAGAGAAACGGACGAAAAATGGTTTAAATATGGTTTATGAAAGGGCGTGCAGACGGTTTTTGAATCGCGGATCGAAATCAACGGCTTGGATTTCTTGACGCATATTGAGCGAGTTCATGTCTCGTATTTAATGCGGCAAAGCATTTATATCCAATCATAGGCTTGGTGTGCACCTTTATGTCTGTACACATCATCATTATCTTGTCGACGTGTCTCTTAAAACATTCCCGCTAAGTCAAAACGATGCCTTTTTGTCACTTTGCTCATAAGTTATTCAACTTATCTCTTAGCGATTAAACTCTGCTTCTCACATTTCTCTTAGTGATTGACTATCGGTGACTTGGTATATCGATTTTGACTTTCGTCTGGTGATTTTTTGATTTTTGTTTTCACTCTTTTTCACCTTCTTTCTGTTCCATTTCTTTTCTTTGATTCTTCCGTGTCTCGGCTTAGCTCAATTAGCCCCAACTCATGTTTGAGTTCTTCAAATCTTGACTCACATAATGGTTTTGTGAAGATGTCGGCTAGTTGTTTGTCGGTTGAGATATATTCCAAGATAATGTCCTTCTTTTCAACATGATCTCTTATGAAATGATATCGACATCTATATGTTTTGTTCTTGAGTGCAACACAGAGTTTTGAGTGATTGCAATTGCACTTGTGTTATCACACATGATTGGAATTTCTTTTTCTTCAACTTCATAGTCTCTCGATTCTTTGTCTCATCCATAGGACTTGAGCACAAATGCCATGTTATGTATTCTCGCTGTTTGTAGAGGTGGCTATTGAGTTTGCTTCTTGCTAAACCAGGAAATTAGTCTGTTTCAAGCATTTGACATGTGCACTCAAGTGCTCTTCTGTCCACTCTTGCATCCAAAGCATAGTCGTAGTCGAATAGCCAATTAGCTTGAATCCACCTTCCTTTGGATACCATAGGCCTACTTCTTGGCTTCCTTTCAAGTATCTCAATATTCTCTTTTCTTTGTCATATGGCTCTCTTTTGGAGCAGATTGAAATCTTGCACATACACCTACAAAGAAAGGTGATATCGGCTGCTAGGCATTTGTGAGATAGAGCAATGATCCAATAAGTGCTCAGTATCTTGTTTGATCTACGTGCTTGCCATCCGCATCCATGTCCATTTTGTGATGTGTTCATTGGTATTTTTTACGAGGAAGACTTCTCTTCCATACCAAATTTCTTCATTAAATCTCTGGTGTATTTTGTTTGACTTATGAAGGTTCCATCCTTGGTGTTTCACTTGAAGTCCAAGGAAGAATGTCAGCTCTCCCATCATGCTCATTTCAAATTTACTTTGCATGAGGTTTGAGAATTTTTCACACAACTCTTTGTTAGTGGATCCAAAGATGATGTCATCAACATATATTTGAACAAGCAGTATACTCTTCTTGTCTTGAATTCTGAAAAGTGTTCTATCTACTTTTCCTTTTGTGAATCCATTTTCAGTTAGGAATTGTGACGAGGGTATCATACCATGCCGGGTGCCTGTTTCAATCCGCACAGGCTTTCTTGAGTTTGTATACCTTGTCTCCAAGAGTCTTCGCTCAAATCCTCGGAGGTTGTTCAACATACACTTCTTCTTCCAATAAACCATTCAGGAATGCACTCTTTACATCCATTTGATATACAATGAAATTCTTGTGAGCTGCATAGGCAAGAAACATCCTTATAGCTTCCAATCTTGCTACAGGAGCAAATGTTTCATCAAAATCTATTCCTTCTTCTTGGCAATATCCTTTGGCTACCAATCTTGCTTTGTTTCTTACCCGTAACCTTCCTCGTTCATCTTATTTCGAATACCCATTTGGTTCCAATAACATTTTGATGTATGGGTCTTTGTACTAATTCCCATACTTTATTTCTCTCAAACCGATTGACTCTTCTTGCATAGCTTGAATCCAATGTGTGTCGTCAATGCTTGTGACACATCTTTGGGCTCTATTATTTGCGAGATGAAGCATGTGAACATTGCTTCTTGTTGGGTTCGGATCTTGTCTTGACACCTTCTCTTATATCTCCAATGACAAGTTCGGTGGATGGTCTCTCGGCCCATCTTACGTCCAGGTTGAAGTAAGTTAGCCGGATTGATCGACTTGCAATTTTGTATTCTTTGGTCGCCTCTCTCTCGTGATCACTCACCGCAGATTTTCCATGCTTTTGAGATTGACTATCTCATCTTCTTCAATTGATAATCCCGCTTGACCAAAGCATAGGGACTCTTACGTAAGGTTGGATGATTGACTTATCGGTGACTCTTCAATGTCTTCCCATTTACATTTGGCTCATCGAATACTACATGAATGGATTCTTACGTAACCATAGTTCTTTTGTTGAGTATTCAGTAGGCTTTGCTTTCAAATGAGTATCAAGAAGATACCCTCATCGACTTTAGCATCAAAAGCCTTTAGGTTGTCTTTGCCATTGTTGTGGATGAAGCATTTACATCCAAATATCACGAAATATGCAACATTTGGTTTTCTTCAGTCCGGATCTCATAGGGAGTCTTTGTCACCGTTGTCTATTTATCATACATCTGTTTTGGGTGTAGCAAGTGTGTTGATTGCCACCCAAAATCTTTTTGGTAACCCTGCTTGGCTAACATGGTCTCGCCGCTTCTTTGGGTTCTATTTCTTCTTTACGCAACTCCATTATTTTGTGGAGTCCTTGTCTTGATGAGTTCATGACCAATACCATTCTCAATACAATCTTTTGAGTTATTATTCCATTGACAAACTCGGTTCCTCTATCTCGATCTTATTTTGATAATGGTTTGACTCTTTTCATTTTGAATCCTCTTCATCATTTGTGGTAATTTTTGTAGAGTTTCTTTCTTCTTGCACATGAATATTGTCCATGTATATCTTGAGTAGTCATCTACTACCACCAAGGTGTATTTCTTTCCACTTATCTTTGTTTGGTTCCACTTGGGCCAAATAGATCCATATGAAGCAAATGCAATATTCTAGTTGAGGATGGGCATGTCTTTTCTTTGAACAGCGACTTGAATTGTTTTCCCTTCGACATCGTCACATATACTCTCCTTCTTGTATCAGTCCGGAAGTCCTTCCACAAGATGACTTCTTGCAAGTTTGTTGATCGTTTTGAAATTGGATGACTCGGCTTTTTGTGCCCATTGACTTGATTCATTTGTGCTCTTTGCAAGTAGAGCAGTCTTTGGGTGTGTGATTGACCAATCTACTACATACATATTTTTTCTACATCCTTGCAAAGACCACTTCATTTGATTCAATGTCTTTGATTTGGCATATGCCCATGTTGAATCCAACATTGTAGCCCTTGTCACGAGTTGGTGATGCTTAGTAAATTGAAGTTTAGTCCTTCAACATATGCAACATCTGTGATTTCTAATCCATTCCTCTTGATGGATCAATGCCTCTTATTTCACCGGGAGCTTCATTTCCTCCAAATATGACTTTGGCTCCTTTGACTTCCTTGAATTTTGATGATTTCTCTTATTTCATGTCATATGTCCGGGCGACCACTATCCATGTACCAGGTTCCTTGGCACTCATTTGTTCCTTGAACCCGCAATCAAGGAAATTAAGTTTTAGGTACCCATACTTGTATGCAGGTCCCGAGGGGTTAGAATTGTAAGGCGATCCAACCAACCTATAGCCAAATGATTTGACTCTAAGAGGTTGCCATCTATCGTGCCATAATCATAATTAATCCTGGCAAATTGCTTGGGGATTTCAGGTTCATCACAATTTGTCTCTTTTTGTCGTATACTGCGTGTATGTTTTAGCAATTGCCTTTCTTGGGTAATTGTGGTGTCTTTGAGTGTCGTGCCAGGTGCATATGTGTCTTGATGAAAGCTCTTATGCTTTTGGAATGGCCTTTGTTGAGTTACAGGCCTTTGCCATTTGGGCTTGTATTCCATAAGTCTCATTTGATAGTTCACATTATTCATCGGCTTGGCTTGGATATTTTCTACCATTCCCATCATATGTATTTCTTTTATGAGTTTTCTGGGATTTTTGGTAGCTCGCTTCTTCTTTACAAAGTATTTTGTTTGAGTCCTTTGAGGACTCGGTGAATCTCTTCTCGGTATCCTTTCGGCACTCTCAATGGCTATTTTCCTTTTCCTTTGTAACCAAGGCCAGTTTGCTTAGTATTGTGCTTTGGATTGAAAGTGTGTGCAACATTTAGAGTTTTGGATTTTTCGGACTCTTCATGACTTGAAGATCCTTTTTCCAAAATTACTCTTGAGGTTTGACATGGCACAAAGGAATTAAATCCTAAACCTTTGTCTTGTCTCCACATTCTCTTTGACTCATAATAAGATCATCCAATGATTTAGATGCCTTAGTGAATGAGGCAATAACATTTTGAGGTCATTCTCCTCTTTTCTATAGCAGCAATTTACGCTATTAATTTAGCATTTTCGACCTTTAAACTTTTATTCTCATCAACTATTTGACTTAGAGTACTCGGCTCCTTAGTCGACTTTGAGTTTTGACTTTTGAGTAGCCTGTTTTCCTCATTCAATAGTGTGTGTGAGGTTTTAATGTGCTCAAAATCTTTCATCATTTTGCCTAATGAATCATAAAGATCGGTGGGTGATGAAGTGTGTGTGTCACGATCACTATCACTAGTGTACGAGCTTGTTGAGTTAGATTATACCTCATCTTCTTGATCTTGTTCTTTGGCCATTAAGCGGATCAAGGCTTCTTCTTCGAGTCACTTGAGTAGTAAACTTCTTGCTCTGCGAGTGTTGTCTCTCTTGACTTTTGTCTCTCGGATCGATCTGCTGACCATCATTGCCTTTTTCTTCTCTTGTCTTCTTTCTCTCGAAGACCTTTCTTTCTTCTTCGTTCTGTACTTGTTGACTACGAGGATATGAGCGATCAATGGCATAGTGACTGGTTGTCTACAATTCCAACATAGATATTGAGCCTTTTGATCGACTCTTTCTATTCTTGAGTTGTCGACCCTTTGATACTCAACTTGTTGATGATCTGTTCTCTTGGTTGGCCTATCATCCCTTGATTTGGAGGGAGCTGAGTGTCTACGGAGGATTCACCCTTTCCTCTCTTGTAGTTCTTGTTAAAGAACTTGTTAAATCTTTTAACCATCATTTATTTCTTCTAGGTCAATTGCCTCTTTGACCTCGGCTCTCCTTCCATCTTTGACAATTAGAGTTTGTTTTGGGCAGGTTTGTCTCTTCTGGTCTTTCCTTCTCGGCTCAAACTCGTAGGCTTTGAGGTCCGAGAATAACTCATGATTGGATGTCTTTGATAGGTCCATGGAGTGTCTCAATGCCATGACCTTCATTTCCCATTCAGTGGAAGACTTTTTAGGATCTTCATACACATTTCTTCTGTGTATATTCCTTTCCAAGTGTAGACAGCTCATTTGTGATTTCTGTAAACCGAGCATCCAGTTGATCCAGGTTTTCTCCTGAGGTCATTTTAAAGTTCTCAAATTTTTGTACAACCACTGATAGTTTGTTTTCTTTGATTTGCTCTGAGCCTTCGCAAATCAATGTCAGTTTGTCCCAGATTTCCTTAGCCGTTTTGCAAGATTTCACTTTATTGAACATGGCTTTGTCAAGGTTTTGTAAAGAATGTCCTTGGCTACATTGTCAGGTTGTATCTTTTTTGTCATCATTTGTCCACTCGGTTCTTGGTTTTTCAACCATGACTAGTCTGTCGAGTCTTGCATCTTCCCCTTCAAATTTGCAACTCTTCGTCGCTGTTTGTGTTCACCTTTAATATTTGCGAGAGGCCCATCTTCTATCACTATCCACATCTCATCATGTAATCTTTGATAGATGAGCTTGCATACGAATTTTCCAATCATCAAATTCTTCAATAGTGAACATAGGAATGCGTGTTAGATTTGCTTCCATGATAATAACTTTTAATGATAGAAAAGAGTTTTGAAAGTTTAAGTACTAAAGCAGACTTTTGAAAAGTTTGGAGATCTAGTTAAGAACGGTGCGGAGGGTTCAATGAACCAACCGCTCGATACCACTTGTAGGTCCCAAGGGGTGTAAGTGTAAGGTTTAGAAGGGGGGTTGAATAAACCTTACCAAATTTTCGATTTAGTCCTTTTAAATCTCTGAGTTCTACTGCATTTTGTGTCCTTGATGGGACGATCGAATTAGTCACTCGGTAGAGTTAATCTCTCATGAGATTTCAGTGAAACATTAATAGAGTAACTCAATTTGTTGGCTATAATTTGACTCAATTTGTGGTTTTGTTTTATTGGAAGACTTAACACCCTTAAGTTTGATTAAGCAAGTTTTTGACTTGATTTAGTACTTTATAAATTATCAAATGGATAGCAAATTTATCGTGAGATATAAGCAATTTAAAAGTGCGAGAAATTTAAATCTTTGAAATGTAAATGACATTGATAAAGTTTTTATAGAGGTTCGAAGATGGGGTAATTCTTCTACTCCTCTCTTCTCCAACTCTGGAGGAATCCACTAAGTAATGATCGGTTTACAAAGTGGTATGATCCGGATACAAGTCTTGATCACAATCTGGCCGACTTGATCCTTTGGGACTCGATCACGGAGACGCCTTGATCACTCGGTGGCTTCTCGTGCGACTCGGCTTCTTCCGCAGGCGTTTGCCTTGCTACTACTCTGACTCACTTGCTTAAGCACTTTGGATTTGATCACGAAGCCCTCCAAGAGCTTAAGACTTGGTTCGACCTTGAACCTTTCTACAATCCTTCTGGAATGTAGACCCCTTGTTTTCAAAGGTTTCCTCTTCAATGGTTGAAGTTCTCTTTCCTTCACGAGGTAAGTGTTGGATTGATGTACTTGAAATGTAGGCTTGAGGATTGAGATTGTTTAAGTTTTTCGATGTGCTTGTATATCTCACGTATGTGTCATTTATGCCTCTTTCTCAAACAAACTCCTCGGCTTTTTTATAGTGAACTTTCAAAAATTTGCCCGTTGAAGAGATAGGCTCATTTTTGAAACTCACTTTTGCGATCGTTGGCTTGCGATTCTTGGAATTGCCATTTTTCGTATGAATTGTTTTATCACCTTTTGAGTCGACACGGTGTAGTGCTTCCCATTGGTTCATTCCTTTTGCACGCTTCAGGGTGAGCACTCCAAGAAAGGTAGTATGGAGATATTACTTGTTTAAGTAAATCTCTTGATTTCGTGCGCGGTTCTTTTACGATTATCTCGACTTGTTGCTTTTCCTTGCTTTCCCCAGGTGACTTAGAGTCGACTTCCAATCATGGATGACTCTTGTCACTTGACTTGAGACTTGGCTTCTCTTGAGTTGACTTGTTGATGTTCCACTGTTTTGCATCTCATTGCTTCTTGGTCGAGTTCATGCGCTCTTCTTCTTTGTCTTTCTCAAATTTGTGTCTCGTGAGTTTTCCTTCAAGCCTTGGTTGTCTTCTTGCATGTTAGGGCGTGGTGACTTAACTCGGACTTGGACTCTAATTGTTACAATACATTTCTGACAAGAATTGGGGTGCCAACTTTCTATTCTAAGTTTTACATGGCATTCATCAAAATCTAAACAATAAAATTCCTAACACCAACTTTCTAGTCTAAGTTTTACATGGCATTCATCAAAATCTAAACAATAAATTTCCCAACAATTTCCCTCTTTTTGATGATGCCAAAACTTAAAACATACATACAAAATATAAATAGCAAAGATACATACAGACAATGTAGAAACAGAGAATGTATGCGTAGAATAAATCTTTTTATTGATCATATCATTCTTGTTCTTTACACATCTTTTTACAATATGTACCATAGCAAACATAACATTCTATATCTAAGCAAAAGTATAGAAATTACAGATTTCTTATTCAACGTACAGAAAACTTACATACATATGTATTTACAACAGTAAAATACATGAAGGGGTGGACAACAACACTTCATCGCCTTCGCTGCCTCCTTCTTTCTTCTTTAGCTCTGTCGTCCTCTGCTCTCTTTCTCTTCTTTTCATCTTCAGCTGCCTTCTTTTTCTCGTATGCTCTCTTTGCAGCATCGTCTCTTCTCTTTCTTTCTTGCCTTTCTTCCCACAGCTGATCTTGCCTTTTGTTTTCTTCTTTAATTCTTTTGACATAGTCAGCATTCTTCCTAGCCACTTCTCGGTTGGCCACTTTGTCATATCCAGCCCAGTAGATCCTTCCCTTCGCCCAGGATCTACATATTCAATGTTTTCGGGTAGAGGTCTAAGTCGAAAACCTCTGCCTCCACCACTCCTTCCTCTTCCTCTGGGCGTATATTATACTGGAGTCTTCTTCTTACCAGCTGACTGGCTGCTTTTAGTCTGCTGCCTATCAGCTTTTTCACATAGCTTTAGACCTTTCTCCCATTACAAGTCCCAGGCTTGGGCTATGGATATTTTTTGAAGTATCCCTCGGATTCGAGCATTTTGAATTCTTCCACTGATTGTGGCTCGTCTCCGTTGTCTGGAATGGCATCTGTGTCTTTACCTGCCGGAATGCCTCCATATTATTTCAATATATGCATCACACGGGCATCCATTTTTCCTTCGACCTCCTTCATCCCAGCTTCTACAATTTTTCTCTTCTCAGTCATCGGTACAACATAGTGTTGGAGCGGCAGAGTTACCGGAAGTTTTCTTATTATGTCAGCTGTGACAAGGCCTTGTTGAGGGGTTTCAGCAAACATTAGAGCTATATCCTTTGAACCTTCCCCTTCATTGCTTTTTCTTCTCTTTCTTACGTTTCTTCAACTATTTTCTTCTTCTTCTCAACGATTTGCGTCCTTCTCTTTCTCATCCATTGACCCTTTCAACATCTCCAGGTATTCCTCTTCCCCTTTTGGCATCATCAAATGAGAGAGGAACCCCTAGGAACATGCCGTGAGCATGAAATCTAGGCGGTGATAGGATTTGAGGTTTGCTTGGAGTCTGCTGCGGAGTATGTTGTACGAAATTTAAAGTGGGTGGCTTTGGATTATTTTGCCACGACTTTATTTCGACCATGAGAATTTGAATTTGTTATTCATATTTTCCTCTACACGCGAAGTTCTTTCTTGTGAAATTCTCACAGTGAGTTCCATTTCGAGTGTTGTGGGAGGAATGCATTCCGTCAATATTGTCTTGCATCCTCCTGTTCATGTCGACATTATCGGCGCTCCGAGATCAACATTTTGTTGTACAATGCCTTGAAATATCGACATGTTCTAGTCGGATTATACGTTCTTTGTTGACACCATTCCCCGATTCTAACCACTATCGCATGACGGCGTAGTAAGATTGGCATCCCGTTGTCCGGCCGCATATCGATGTGGCCTGGTGCCTTTCTATCTTCTCAATCTCGCAAAGATTGTCTTGGCGACCTCTCGTGTCTGTTTTGTCACCTCGGTCTCGGTGGCGGCCAAGCGACATCAAAATCAAAAGTCTTTGGGACGATAGTATCGTGGGAATAAGCTGGGGTCAGGTCCGGCGTTGAAGTGTCATTTTGCTCTCGAGTTGTTTCTTCATCAAGTTCGTGCACTCAATAGAAAGGGAAATTTTCTTCAAATGCATCATCACGGACATATGGTATAGATTCATTTGTTACTCGTGCTGTGATGTACCGGTTGAGTGGA
The DNA here is from genome assembly GCA_016081115.2 of Rehmannia glutinosa. NCBI lineage: Eukaryota > Viridiplantae > Streptophyta > Magnoliopsida > Lamiales > Orobanchaceae > Rehmannia > Rehmannia glutinosa. Next base: position 70,770,675 of record CM071937.1, on the reverse strand, counting down.
GTCTCTTGTAGCTTTGGGAGCTGCGTGGCGACTCGGTTTTAGTGGGCCTTGGTGAGTGGTTTGGCGGTGATCGAGCACTGGCCGGTATGTTATGACCTCTTGGCCTCGGTGGATTACGCTAAATGAATTTGATGTTCCTCGGTTGCACCATCAGCGTCATCGGAATATGATGAGTCTTGAAAGCTTGGCTCATCATCAAAATTGAATGGTTGATGAGGTAGCCGAGGTGCGGCTTGCTCGTACATGGTAGGCGTCCTCACCGAGTCTTTTGATGTGCGGTTAGGGTAGACTCGAAACTTCATCTGCGGATCCCGGAAAGTTGTATCAGGATCATCCTGGGAGTCATGAAGAGCACGATTTCTTCCTCGAATCGACAATCATGGTCCCGAGGAATGCTCTTATCTCTTTGATTTTTACCTAGGAAGTCTCAACCTCCCTTAGGCCTTAATTACCTCCTGTAGTCTCAAGCTGCCAGCGGGCCATGTACAATCCCTTCAACACCTTGCAATTGTCTTAGGGTCTTCTCACGAAGTGGCATCCCAGGAGTCTCAACTCGTGGATTGCACTTTTAGTGCCAGTGTTAACTCCGGCGGATCCATCTCGTGCCTCGACTACATCAGCAACATCCTCGATTTGCAGAATTTGTTGGCACTTATTTGAGGCAGACTTAATCTTGTCCGAGCCGTGGTGACAAATTGCTATGGTTCAATTTCATTTTCCTCTCCACTTCGCCTCCTAGATTCGGGGTGGAGTCATCTGCAACATCCTCCGACCTAGCCGGTGGGTGAGTTCCCCTCGGCTAGCTCACCGGTGAGTGACTTATGTTGGGGTCACTGCTCCGGTCTCGCTTTGCCAAATGAGTGTTCATCCATGGGGGCGGGGTAAGACACCTTCAATAGGGGTTGGCTCAACTTGGGTGCACAAATTCCCAATGTCATCGCCAATTCCCTTATATCCGTCTTCCGAATGAGTTGGGGAAGTGCTTGCGGCAATAACTATGGCAATCTGCGCACCACTCCCAACGGATCAATTTCGGTTGTGATTTGGAAGACTCTTCTGGTCCTTCCATCAGCTTTTCTCATGCATCGGTGTGGATTCGCATGGCTGCTTTGCATGTCCAACTTTTCTTGTGCGACAATAGGATCCGTGTCCTCATCAGCATGCGAGATTATGTCAAGATGAGGATGAGTATGGTTTGGTTCGGTTAGAGGACAAATCTTTGGCTTTCTCACGAGCATCCGCTTCTCATTTGCTCTTGCTTATTCGTTTTCCTTAAATTTGCAAAGATATTAATCTGATTATCCTCATCGAGGGCTTGCGGCATTTATCAACCTCAAGAAACACGAAGAGTTCCTCTTCCTCATCAATAAACTCGGGTGTTCAAAGCACCCTAGAGTGACTAAAACTTCCATTTCCTCCATGCTCTTAGATGATTTTGGATGTCCGGTACAATGGAGAGCATATGATTACATCATCATCTTCATCCTCCTCTGTTGCCCTTCATTTTCGGGAATGGAGGGTAGCAAACTCCGCTCTTCACTCTCGGCGTGCGCGTCGCAGTGGAGATATAGTCCTGTCGGCGGAGTTACTTTGTCTCACGCTTCTTATTCCTCGGTACATTACATCCACAATCGGGTCTTCAACTTGCCTCCCGCTGATCGCTTTGAGCGGTTTGGCGATTTATCAAGTACTTCGAGACCGCACCTCTTCGCAGTCTCGGTGATTTGCTCGGTGAGTTGCGGACTCGGCCCGTCTTCTCAAGCTCGAGAGCTTGGTGAGTCTTCTCCTTCTCTTAGTTTTCATTAGAGGAAGGTCTAGTTCTACTTCATCCGGTTGCTTTAAAGTAAAGGCCTTTGGAGTTGCCTTAGGCGACTACTATTCTCGCTTAGCGATCCTCTTCTTCTTTATTCCCGGAGAAGGTATTAAGGATTCCTTCTCCCACCGCGACCAGGGGCGGGAGACACACTGCGGGGGTAGGTGACTTCAGTGCAGCGATGCGATTTTTCTTCTTTCTTGCTAGGCAACCTTCTTCTTTCAGTGCGTGGAGCGACTTTCTTCTTCGGAGGGAGGCACATTTGTTTCCTCGGGGTGGTGATTCCCCTCTCTTTGGTGTCCGCCCTTGCAGCGTATGCTCTCTTATGGGCTCCGGAAAAGTTGCCGAAACATCATCTTCTTAACATGGAATGATTTTCCATGTCAAGAACACCCTTCACCTCCATAAGGTGGCCAATGACTAGACCATAGCCCGGTGATCCTCGAAGGATCCATCCTCTTTGAAAGGCTTCTTGCCAATGTTCAGGAAAAGTCTGCTTTGTAGATGAATTCAACCTTGAGTTAATCTTCTTCTCTTCCATGACCGTAGCTATGCGATTAGTTTGGTTTTGGATAGGCGATTGAAGCTTCCAAACTTCATATCACACATTTTGCGACGATATCCATTAACTTGTGATAATCGTCACGGTAGCTTCTTGTCATTTGTGTATACCACTTTCACAACACATTCAGTGCGGCCACTTCCTTACATGCAACGACCAAATTTACATCAACCTCAAATATCTCAGACACATTCGACGGCGGCAAACAATGCTCCGCTAGATCTTTAGCAGATGATTGTAAGATCCTTCCCGTGAAGGGGAGGATTTGATGCCTTGTCATGAACCGGCGTTCACGTAGAAGCGTGCTACTTCTTAAACATATGTCTTCCGAAACTCCATCATGAGAAAGGGTTTGATCCGGTTCTCGATTTTATCGGCAATCTTCTTCACAAGGGTTTCATCGAACCCTGTTTAATCACCCGCCGAAATCCTTTGTTGAACCGTGTGGATTTGCTGCCTAACTTAGTGAAATCATAGGTTGATGCCATTTTTATGAGTTTTTTGATCGAAACTTGACGAACTTGCTTTGAAGGCGGTAGGTTTTGAGAGAAAATGTACTTGCTTTCTTGCTTTGGAGAGATGAACAATTTTTGAAGTGAGAGAAAAATCGAACAAATGGGTATATAAGGGTTATGAAAGGGCGTGTTTTGGTTTTGAAAAATTGATCAAGATCAATGACTCGATTTAGCTTGTCTCATTTGCATTTAATTGCACGCATTTAATGCGGCAAACATTTATATCCAATCATATGCTTTCTTGTGCGACTTTTGATTGTGTCTTGTCATTATTATGACATCATCATCCCAAAAACATTCCCGCTTATTAAAAACATTGCGCTTTTGTCAATTAGCTCATAAATGACTCGGCTTACTTCTTAATCGACTCAACTCTTCTTTTCTCTATTTGTATAGTGACTCAATTTGGCCACTAACTAGATCAATTGATTTTCCAATCGGTGATTCACTTGGCTTATTTATAAGATCTCTGCTCTGTTTTCATCTTTTCATGTTTCATTTCTTCTCATTGAGTCTTCCGAGTGTCAACTCGTTCAATTAACCCTAGCTCATGCTTGAGTTCTTCAAATCTTGATTCACATAATGACTTTGTGAATATGTCATTCTTGTTTATCGGTTGAGATGTATTCCAAAGTGATGTCTTTCTTTTCAACATGATCTCTTATGAAATGATATCGACATCAATGTGCTTTGTTCTTGAATGCAACAGGATTACGAGTGATTGCAATAGCACTTGTGTTATCACACATAATTGGAATCTCTTTTCTTCAATTTCATAATCTCTCATTTGTTGTCTCATCCATAAGACTTGAGCACTTGTTTGCCCGCGACTATGCCTATTCGGCACCTTTGTGGATGTGGCTATTGAGTTTTGCTTCTTGCTAAACCACGAAACCAATCTTCCTAGCATTTGACATGCACGAAGTAGTCTTCCTGTTAACTCTGCATCCAAAGATAGTCAGTGAGTCTGAATAACCAATTAGCTTGAATCCTCCTTCCTTTGGATACCATAAGCCGACTTCTGGCATCCCTTCAAATATCTTAGGATTCTCTTAGTTGCAGTCATATGGCTTTCTTTTGGTGCAGATTGAAATTTTTGCACATACTCCTTTGCAAAGGTGATGTACGCTTCTGCTTGTATTGTTAAATAGAAACGGTGATCGATGAGTGATCTATATCGGTTTGATCCTGGGCTTACCATTTGCATCCATATCCATCTTCGATTGATGGATTCATTGGTATTTTCACGAGAAGACTTCTCTTCCATAGCAAATTTCTTCATTAAATCCTGGTGTACTTTGTTTGACTTATGAAGGTTCCATCCTTTAATTGTTTAACTTGAAGTCCTAGAAAGAATGTCGACTCTCCCATCATGCTCATCTCAAATTTGTCTTGCATGAGGTTTGAGAATTTATCACACAACTCTTTGTTTGTGGATCCAAAAATGATATCATCCACATATATTTGAACAAGTAGTATACTCTCTCCATCTTGAATTCTGAAGAGTGTTCTGTCCACTTTGCCTTTGGTGAATCCATTATCTGTCAGAAATTGAGATAATGTATCATACCATGCTCTAGGTGCTTGTTTCAATCCATATAAAGCTTTCTTGAGCTTGTACACTTTGTCTCCAATGGTCTTACGCTCAAAACCTGGAGGTTGTTCAACATAGACTTCTTCTTCCAACAAACCATTTAAGAATGCACTTTTCATCCATTTGATATACAATGAAGTTCTTGTGAGCAGCATAGGCAAGAAACATCCTTATTGCTTCTAGTCTTGCAACAGGAGCAAATGTTTCATCAAAATCTATTCCTTCTTCTTGGCAATACCCTTTGTCTACCAATCTTGCTTTGTTTCTTACCACAGATCCTTCCTCATTCATCTTGTTTACGAAAACCCATTTTGTGCCAATAACATTTTGATGGGTTGGTCTTTGCACCAATTCCCAAACCTTGTTTCTTCAAACTAATTCTCTTCTTGCAATGCTTGAATCCGATGTGTGTCATCCGATGCTTGGGACACATCTTTTGTTCTATTTGGGAAATAAAACAAGTGAACATAACTTCTTGTTGAGCTCGGATCCGGTTCTTACACCATCTCTTACATTTCCAATAACTAGCTCGGTGGATGGTCTCTCGGCCATCTCACATCGGGTTAGGGTAGGTCGGTGGGTTTAGTCGTCTTGCTGACTCTGTTGTCTTGAGCGACTCTTTCATCATCATTTAACTTGATTCCCATTTGTCTTTGAGATTCAACTATCTCATCTTCATCTTGATTAATTGCTCCAGCTTCTACTTGGACATTAGGACTCTTCTGCATAGTTGGTTGATTCAGCTTATCAGCTAACTCTTCAATGTCCTCTCCATTTACATTAGGTTCATCAAAACCCACATGGATAGACTCTTACGTGACCATAGTCCTCTTGTTCATTACTCGTACGCTTTGCTTTCAGCTGAGTATCCCAAGAAGAAACCTTCATCAACTTAAGCATCAAAAACCTTTAGATTATCCTTGCCATTTTGTGGATGAAGCATCTACATCCAAATATTCTAAAATATCCAACACTTGGCTTTCTCCCCTGGCCATATTTCATAGGGAGTCTTTGTCAGTTGTCTATTTATCATGCATCTATTTTGAGTATAGCATGCGGTGATGATGGCTTTAGCCCAAAATATTTTAAGCGATCCAGCTTGACTAACATTGTCCTCATAGCCTTCCTTGAGAGTTCTATTTCTTCTTTCTGCCACTCCATTCTGCTGTGGAGTCCTTGCTACAGATAATTCATGAGCAATACCATTTTCAACACAATAATTAGTTATTATCCCATTGACAAACTCAGTTCCTCTATCAGATCTTATCTTTATAATGGTTTGACTCTTCTCATTTTGAACTCTTCTCATTAGTTGAGGTAACTTCGCAAAAGTTTCCTTCTTTTTACACATGAAGATTGTCCATGTATATCTTGAATAATCATCCACCACTACTAAAGTGTATTTCTTTCCACTTATGCTAGCTGGCTCAACTGGACCAAATAAGTCCATATGCAACAGATGCAATATCCTTGTTGAAGATGGACTTGACTTATTTGAATGATGATTTGATTTGCTTTCCCATCGGCATGCATCACAAACACTTTCTTTCTTGTATAATCGAAGTCCGGTAGTCCTTCCACAAGATTACTCCTTGCAAGCTAGTTAATTGTCTTGAAATCGGATGACTCGACTTCTTTGTGCCACAACCAACTTGATTCGGGTACTACTCTTTGCTAGCGAGACAAGTGCTTGGTGTGGTGATCGACCAATCTACCACATATATATTCTTTTGTCTAGATCCTTGCAACACTACTTCATTTGATTCAGTGTCTTTAATTTGGCACACTCCCATATTGAATCCGACATTATAGCCCTTGTCACGAGTTGGGTGATGCTTATGATTGAAGTTGAGGCCTTCAACATATGCGATATCCGTGATTTCTAATCCATTTTTCTTGATGGATCCAATACCTCTTATTTCCCCTAGATCTTCATTTCCTCCAAATATGACTTTTGCACCTCTAATATCCTTGAATTTTGATAGATTTTTCTTGTTCTCGTCACGTGTCCGGAACGACCACTATCCATGTACCAGGTTCCTTGGCACTCGATTTGTTCCCGAACTCGCAATCAAGAAATCGGTTTTGGTACCCATACTTGCCAGGTCCCGAGGGGTTAGTGTTGTAAAATGATCCAACCAACCTATAGCCAAATGATCGACTTTAAGAGGTTGCCATATTTACGTGCCATAATCATAATTCACTTTGGCAAATTGCTTGGGGTTTAGGTTCATACAATTGTCTCTTTTGTCAGTATGCTGTATGTGTGTTTTAGCAATTGCCTTCTTTGGATAGTTGTGATATTTCGAGTGTAGTGCTTGGGTGCATATGTGTCTTGATGATAGCTCTTTTACCTTTGGAATGACCTTTGATGAGTTCTGGCCTTTGCCATTTTGGCATATATTCCATAGATCTTTTCTTTGATATTTCACATTATTCCAATCGCCTTGGCTTGGGTAGTTTCTACCATTTCCATCATTTGTGTTCCTTTGATAGAACTTCTGGGGATTCTGGTAGATCTTCTCAGGGCCATGACCTTCATTTCCCATTCAGCTGGGAGGCTTCTTAGAATCTTCATACACATTTCCTTCTGTGTATATTCTTTCCCAAGTGCAGATAGTTCATTGGTAATCTCTGAATCGAGCATCCAGTTGATCCAGTTTCACCTGCAAGCATTTTAAAATTTTCAAATTTTTGTACAACAACGGACAATTTGTTTTCTTTAATTTGCTCAGATCCTTCACAAATTAAAGTTAATTTTTCCCAAATTTGTTTTGCAGTTTGACAAGATTTGACTTTGTTGAACATTGCTTTGTCCAAGGTTTTGTAAAGTATGTCCTTGGCCACATTGTCCTAGTTGTATCTTCTTCTGTCCTCGTTTGTCCATTCAGTCCTTGGTTTCTCAACCAGGGTTGGTCTTGCTTCAGCAGCAGCTTCCTCTCCTTCTGCGGCGCTCTGTCTAATCTGTGTTCACTTTCGGTGATTTGCGGTGGCCCATCCTCTATCACTATCCACATTTCATCATGTAAAGCCGATAGATGAGCCTGCATAATGAATTTTCACCATCAAATTCCTCAATAGTGAACACAAGAATGCGTGTCAAATTTGCTTCCATGATAATAACTTTGCTGAATAAAAATAGCTTTTGAAAGAGCAAGTGTTAAAAACGTCTTTGAAAGATTGGAGATCTAGTTCAGTAACCAGTGCGGAAGGCTCAATGAACCAACCGCACTGATACCACTTGTAGGTCCCAAGGGGTGTGAGTAAGGTTTAGAAGGGGGTTGAATAAACCTTACCAACTTTTCGTTTTAGTCCTTTTAAAATATAACAGAGTTAAATACACAGCTAAGTCCTTGAGGGACAGCTAAGTTAGTTAACCAGCAGAGTTAGCCACTCAACAGACTCGATTGAGCTGTTGATAGAATAACTCAGTTGTTTAGTCTAAACCTTAACTTGGATGTGATGAGATTTTCAACGGAAGACTTAACACCCTTGAATTTGGTTTAACTTTGTTTTAAACACTTGATTTTAGCACTTTGTTAATTATCAGTTGGATAGCAAATTATCAGCAGATATAAAGTGTTATGCAGAATTAAAATGCTGAAATGTAAATGACACAATAATTTTTATAGAGGTTCGAAGATGGGGTAATTCTTCTACTCCTCTCTTCTCCAACTCCTGGAGGAATCCACTAAGTATTGATCAGAGTACAAAGTGGTTATCACCCGGATACAAGTCTTGATCACACAACTAACTTGATCCTTTGGAACTCGATCTAGAGATGCCTTGGTCACACACGGTGGCTTCTCGTCCGACTCAACTTCTTCTTCAGGCTTTGCCTTGCTACTTCAGCTCACTTGCTCAAGCTTCTCGTATTTGATCGAAGCCCTCCAACAACTTGAGGCGGTTCGACCTTGAACCTTTCTACAATCCTCCTTGGAATGTAGACCCCTTTTGATTCTTCAAAAGTTTCCTCTTAAAAGTTTGAAGTTGTCTTTCCTTCATGACTTGGTATTGGATCGATTTCCTTGAAATTTAGGCTTGAGGATTTTCTTGAATAACTTGAAAATATTTTGCAAAAGTTCTGATATGAATAAATGCTTGATTTCTCGTGGTTGGGTAACCCTCTCTCAATGAGATTCCTCGGCCTTTTATAGTGAACTTTCAAAAATCGTCGGTTGAAGAGATAGGTGATTTTCAAAAGTCACTTGTGTTCGCTGGCTTGTCTTGTTGCGATCCTTGATGTATGAAATTTCCTTGTATTTCCTTGTTGCGAGTGCTTCCCATTGGTTTATTCCTTTTGCACGCTTCTCGGGGCGAGCACTTTGAGACATGGCAACATGGAAGTATTACTTATTTGATAAGCTTCTTGACTTACATGCAATGGATTCTTTTCGGTTGTCTTGACTTGGCCGAGTTCTCAACTTCCCATGTGACTTCGAGTTAGCTTCCAATCAATGGATGACTCATCTGTCACTTCAACTTGAGACTTGGCTTCTTGAGTTTGACTCGACACTTCAAACATTGTATACCGGTGATACTCCTTCGGTCGAGTTCTTGACTTCTCCTCCTTGCCATACTCAAATTGTTTCACAAGTGAGTCTTCATTCGATCTTTAGTTGACTTCTTGTATATCCAGGCATAGTCGACTCGGCTAAATGACAAAGACTATCTATTACAATGCAAATTACAAGGAAAATGGGGTGCCAACTTTCTAGTCTAAGTTTTACATGGCATTCATCAAAATCTAAACAATAAATTTCCCAACAAAATCGTGTCACTAAGCGACTAGTAAATCCGATAGTACTTTACTAAGGAAGGTTCAAAGCCACAAGCTACTTATCCTAATGCAATAGTGGTTGCCGGAAACTTTCGAATGAGTCGCATAAATGCATACATTAATGTCCATTCATGTCGGAGATTGTTAGAAATTGGTTTTATAATTATAAAATGGATTTTGACCAATTCTTTAAGTGTGATCATTTATTTATTTTGGAAAATAAATAATGTAATCGTAATCTACATGCAAGTAGATTTTAAATTAGCGTTTTGAATTTCTCAAAACTAATTTCGGTGAAAGAGAAATTAATGCATAAAGTTAGTCACTCAAATGTCTTTTATAAGGAATATAAAAGAGTAGGAATATGGGAAGCCATATCCCACATAGGAAACAAATTAAATGTTTGACTAATTTATATAAAGCTTCACCACTAATAAGAAGTAATCAAGTGGAGCTCCTTATGGTACACCCTAGTAGACCAAGTCAATTTTGACTAGCTTTTGGCTAGTTCAAATAGCACCGAGGACGGTGTGGAGCACCGTCCGAGCCCGGGCCCGTGCACATCGCACATAGTCGCATTGGGCGCTTTAGAGACGCACTTTGAACGCACTTCGCACGTACGCATCGTCGCGAGGATCTTTGAGGAGCATTAAAGTTTTGACAAATCGAACCAAGGTTCGGTCCAATGCTTCGATGATGTGGCGCAAGACAACCAGGTGGTAGTGACTTGGATTATGAGTCATCCAAATGGCGACACGTGGTATGCAAGAGAGCGCCGATTTGGATGCCCTTGTTTGCCGACTCGACACCTTTGTTGATGTGTAGGGTTGCGTGCGAAAGCTTGTGTACCTTCGGAAGAGATGCCATCGGACCAATGTTGACCAAAAGCGCGATCCAACCAGTCATCTATCTAGACCAAGGGATGCACTTCCGAAAGGGCATCCGAATCTACTATATAAATGACCCCTAGATGATCATTTTACACATCGAAAATCATATGCACATTGTTTACATCTTTTCCTTCGCAAAATCGAAAGTTCTAAAACTCTTTTTGTTCGCTGTAAGTTTAAGTTTTGCAATTGTTGTTAACTTAAACTTGAAAGTCCTTGTATCATAGAGACGATTGCCTAGAACCGTTAGCACTTTGTACGGGCAATTTCGTCTTGCGGATAGAGAATCTAATTCTCGCCTCGACTTATAATTTAGTCCGATTATTATGTCCATCTTTGGAGAAAACAAAAACCGCAATCAACATATTATTGCGTAAATAAAGTTTTGTATGCTCTCACAATTAATATAGTATAGATCGGAGGTGGGGAAAATCCGGGTAAGTAGATGCTACCCACTTGAGTAGCTACCCAATGGGTTTTATACCGTTAGATCAACACATACACACACATCCATATGGGTGTGTGTTAATCGATGATATATAACTTCGGTTGGGTAGCTACCCAGTGGGTAAACATCGACTAACAGGAAAATCCTCAACTAGGACCACCCTTAACCGTTAATGGTGAATTTATGTCAGAAAAATCTAAGTTCCAAAAGCAAGGAATGTGGATCACGAAAATTGAGGACCCAATCGGTTGGATTATATACGTGGGAATATATATCTACATTGATTCTAATTTTGGTTATGGCTTGACATGCTTGTGTCCAGGGCGGAGCTAGATATATAATTTGAGGATTAATTAAATTTGAAGGAGCTAAATCAATAAAAAAGTTAATTATTTAATACTAAGAATTAATATTTTAAAATAAAATATACATAGAATTAATTGAATTTTAAAAACGTTTGAGAGGGCTAATGCCCCCTGTGGACCCTACGAGGAAACGCCCGCATGTCACTTTTTTTTTTTTTTGTTTTTCCGATAACTCAAATTGACAAGTTTTCTCTATCCATTTTTGTTCACTTAAGAGCATAAACTCTTTCTTTAGATTGAAAGTGTACTTATGAAATTAATAAAACAAGACATGGTCTAAAAATGATAAATCTTTCCTTTTGTAAAATTATCTTCTTTTTATCACAAAGATTAAATTTTTACTCTATCTTCATACGTACAATTACAATAAGCTTTTACACGGATAAATTAAAGTGTGGTAGGGTATGTATTACATTTCACCATAAATGCATTTATAAGCTTTAAATTGTTGTTCATTGTAAAGGTGGGTTGGTGAAAATGATGAGTCGTGCACCACTACAACAAACTTGTTTTTAGCGGCGAATTTTTTTGCTAACATTAAAAGATTTCTTCATTAAATTGATTTTGTGAAAATTTCGCCACAAAAATCGCCATAGTAAACCGTCACAAATATTTCTGCGACGATCGAAATTTCTTTCACCATAAAAAGTTAGTAGCGAACATATTTCATCGCTAACATGAACAAATCATTGCTAATATATTAAACAATTTTTTTGTCTAAAATAAAACTAGTGACAAAAAACATACAACTTGTTGCTAAATGTAACAACCATTAGCGGCCCAATTTAGACTTTCTTCGCAAATTATTAAATTTTTCTACAAAGAAGGTCTCTAGTGAGGCGGTGTGAGACCGTGATACTTTTTAGTGTAATAAGTGATCTTTTGGTGTAAAGTGATATTCAAAGTAAATACACTAATTTAAGTGTATTTAAACAAGTATCACTTTTACATAGAATCACTTTTTACATTAAAAGTATCACGGTCTCACGGAACTTTCACCGAAATCTCACATAAGGTTTTGCGATTTTTCTATTTTAAAAACTCCGATTTTAGCGGCTAAAGTCCTCTTTGCGTGAGATGTTGAATATTAAACATGTTTTCACTATACAATCATAATCCACTAATTGCAACATCAACCACAACACAATCCAACAACATCATTAAGTATATAAAAACAAGAATAAGCACTACAGATGATAGAACACCCATTCTTACTAGACATAAAATTTAATTCCATCATTAGAGCTTTAAGCACAAAACCAACAACAAATGAGGGACAAAAATATCAAAATGTGCACAATCATCGGTCACTAGTACTCGTAACGAAAGATAAAAAACGTGTCAATTTGGTTACCTTTCATTACAAGTGTTGCAACAAAAATATCTAAGAAAAATTAAATAACCCCTGTTTCACTCCCAAAGCTACTTTGATAATTAGAGATGCGGAAAATATTATCTACAACTCAGAGTTCAATGGTGAAGGTGGCGGAGCTGAGGAGGATGGGTATTGCTGGAAGAACGATTTTATTACTCCTAGAGCTACACTTGTCAAATGCTTGTAACATTATTTCTAGTTTTGAGTCGAGTATTTGCGATTTGGTCTCAATCTTTCTGTAACTTAGTCGACTTCTAACCAACTCCTCTTTATTTGCACATTCGTTCGGTCATATATATATATATAATATTCTTGCCATATGTATGGTTGTACTCTGGTCCGGCATGTACTAATCAGGAGGTCTAGAACCCGATCGAGAGCCTACTTAGTGAGGGTTGAAGACATGTACTAAGCGACTTGGCAAGCCAACTGATCGATCGTGATGCATGGAGGCAACAAAGATGAAGACAAACAGTTAACACCTCGACCAGTCGTGGACCGTCTTTGCAATACAGTCTCGACCTGCCAAATTTATGTTAGGAATATTCGAGATTGCCGACCTATTCAAGGTGCTAGCACTATCCGAGGATTTCGCGCCAAAATCAACTAAGTTGTCCATCAGAAGATAAACTCAAGGCGCAATGAATGTCATACTATAGATGTGACTCATCCAATCAAGTCACTCAATTACTTCCACTACAAGAAAAAATATGTGTACTTATAGAAAAATATGTAGGTAAATATTCGGATGACTATAAAGTATATGTAAAATCGTTGTAGTTAAAAATATTGTAACTATAGAATCTAAATTTGTTGGTAAATACCTACTTTTTGTTACCAAATATTAAAATTGTGGGTGATCATGTCTGTAATTTATTGATATAATTTGAAAAAAATATTTTTTTATTATATAGGTAATCGTAAAATTTAGTGACAAAATTATTTTATGTAGTAAACTCGAATTTTCTTGTAGTATTCTTCGTCTCGACACACTATTCCCCAATGCTCGGGTGTTTACATATGTTAGAAGGGGAAGATATTCTCCCACTATAAATACTTTCATTTAATCTTTGAGAAAATGGTGTAATCAACTTTGTAATATAATCACTTGAGAGCATTTATTGCTTGATCGGCCAGATATAAAATATAAAAAGTTATCCGACCAGCCAAGTCTCCATTTAAGCAGTGGTGGAACCACGTTGATGGTTAGGGGGCTTGCCCCACCCACCCCCCCCCAAAAAAAAAAAAAACTTTCTTTTTACTTATATGTATATTATTATTATCTAGTATTTTAGTGTGTATATATATATTATGATATCAATATAATTATATATATTCTTATGTATTTATCTTATTATATTTAGTTCAGTTATTTCCAACTCATTCTACTCATTCTTTTGTTGAAATAAATTAGCAGATTACAGTCGAACATCATTATAAAGCTGATATTTTCAATGTTGTGATAAACTCCCAATTGCAAGAATTTAATGTAGGAAAAGTAGTATTATCTGCTAGTACAATTTATATGAATTGAAAAACCAGATCGATAAAATTGGAAAATAATCAAGCAAAATAAAATTGGCTCAATCGTGTGTTAAACGACTATCCTTAAAATAACCGCCCCTATTCGGACGCCATTTCCCAGGATAAGGCAGAAAATCAGATTACTGTTATTCCCAAAATGAAAATATGCACAGTAATTATCACCAAAAATTGCAAGAGTTTTGGAGGTATATGGATTTTGTTTTGTGTTTTGTGTATTTTTTGTGCGTCTTTGTGTGTTTTGAAATGTGAGAAATAAGTCATATTTAGCAAGATTATAGTCGAACATCATTATAAAGTCGATATTTTCAATGTTGTGATAAACTCCCAATTGCAAGAATTTAATGTAGGAAAAGTAGTATTATCTCGCTAGTACAATTTATATGAATTGAAAAAACGAGAAAGCGATAAAATTGGGAAATAATCAAGCAAAATAAAAATTGGCTCGAATCGTGTGTTAAATGTACTATCCTTAAAATAACCGTCCCCTATTCGACGTCCGTTTCCCAGGATAAGGCGAGAAAATTGGATTACCTATTACGGCAAAATAAAAATATGCTTCCTGGTAATTATCACCAAAAATTGCAAGAGTTTTGGAGGTATATGGATTTTTTTGTGTTTTTGTGTGTTTTTTTGTGCGTCTTTGTGTGTTTTAAAATGTGAGAAATAAGTCATATTTATGGCACAAATATGATTTTCACAACTAAAAATTTGCTCTTTACTATTAAAATTTGCCCTTTCTTTATTACAAGGGTCAAAACTAATTTACTTCAAAATTTTCCAACATTGAATAGACAATTCAATGATAACACAATGAAGTTTATTATACTTAGATGGCACTAGATCTAAGAGAGATGCTCATATGATTGTGTTGCAAGAGACGTTCTAAATTTTAATATAAATGATTTTAAGTGATATGCAAGATAGATATTTTAAATTTTAATATCTTGTGATTAATTGTAATTATGTATTTTGAGATGCTTTAATAATGAGTATTGATATTGTATTTGATGCAAATATAAAATATATGTTGGATTTTATTACTCTTGTACTATATAAAATAGATATTTGATATTCGATTGTTGGTTCCCGCCCCCTTAGCGTCAAGTCCACGGTTCCACCCTACATATAAGAGATCGATTTCTCCTAATTTCATTGTTATTCGCAATTTAGTACACATCTTACGTGAGTTGTTGATCCATAAGAGTTATTATTTATTTGGAAATCAAGATCACACAAAATCCGACTTCAACATGTACTCACGATCACAAAAACTCGTGTCGAGACCGTCTAATGGTCGACACGATGAAACGGTCGACCAGCGGATCAATGGTATTTTCGTAATATTAGCGATTTGTGTTTTAGTAGTTTTCAGGAGCTCCAATATTGGTCTTAAAACGTATTAGTCGTCATTCTAAAAAAGTATTAGCGTTTTTACGAAATGTATTAGTAGTTTCTGAAGAGTTTTTTAGTATTTCTCCTTAATATACTCCCAAAATGTATTAGCAATCTCTCAAAAAAGTATTAGTAATTCATCGAAAAAGTATTAGTAGTTCCTTGAAATAAATTAAATTTTTCTCCCAAAATGTATTAATAGTCCTTCGAAAAATATTAATCGTCCTTCTAAAAAGTATTAGCGGTTCTTAAAATGTATTAATAGTTCCCCTGAATATAATTAAAATTTTCTCCGGAAATGTATTAACAATCTTTCGAAAAGTAATAGTCGTCCTTCTAAAAGTATTAGCGAGTTCTTACGAAATGTATTAGTAGTTCCACTGAATAGGTTTTTTAGTATTCTCCTTAATATACTCCCAAAATGTATTAGCTTGATCTTCTAAAAAATATTAGCGATTCTTAAAATGTATTAGTAGTTTCCTTAATATAATTAAATTTTTCTCCCAAAATATATTAATGAGTTCTTCCTCGAAACGTATTAGCCTAGTTCTTCTAAAAAGTATTAGCGATTATTCTAAAATGTATTAGTAGTTTCCTGGATATAATTACATTTTTTTCAAAATGTATTATGTTCTTCGAAAAGTATTAGTCGTCCTTCTAAAAAGTATTAGCAATTTTTCCAAAATGTATTAGTAGTTCCCTGAAGAGTTTTAGTATTTCTCATGAATATACTTCTCAAAATGTATTAGTTATCCATCGAGAAAAGTATTAGTAGTTTCTCGAAAAAGTATTAGTAATTTTCTAAGAGTAGTATTTAGTATAGTTTTGCCCGCATTAAGAAATTGCAAAATGATTTACAACCTTGATTTTTTAGGAACCAGGAGAAAAACTTATTTTACATCAAAATAATGAAAAGGTGGTTGTGTCTCAAAAAATTCATACATTGGGTGATTTCGATTGATATTTACAATCCTCGCATTTTTGTGATATCCATTAACATTGATTTCAAAGTCCCCAAAAAACTAAAATTTCTTTTTCACTCTGCAATAAAACCTTCACATGTTGGCCGCCATTGCAAAAACCAACTCCAACTCCTTGAAGCTGAAGTGCCGCCATGGTGGCCATATAGTCAACACACATGTTTCACCACTGTCGGCGTCGCAAATCGGAAAAATATTCACGCCCGAGGCCTTAGCGGTTAGGACTAAATCAATGACGTGAAATATGTGGTTTATTTAGTGGTACATTAGTTCAACCCAAATGTCAAAGATGGGTTGGGTTTGAGGATCCGTCGACAAATTAGATCCGTCAGACGGCCCAATGAAGACTAACTCTACTCGATATTTTCTTGCAAAAACATTAATTAATAAGAAAAGGAAAGAAAAGAAAAGGTGAAGAAAGACCTATCTGCATGCTTTGACCTTTTCACGCAATTCCCAGCAAAGGAATAAATACATAATTAAATAGTAAATAATAATCGAAAAAGCGCCAAAAGCCGCAAACAGACACACGAGAAAAATTTCACCTACAGTAGCAGTAACATAAACTTACCTGGTGCATCCCTTCTTAAAAAAATAAAAAATTAATAAAAATAAATAAAAATGTTATAATTTCTCATACCAACAGAGAAAAAAAAACCACACCTTTTGTGTGTGTGTATTTGTAAAATATTGATTGATTTATTAACTTTATTGATCCAGGACCAAAAGCAATGAAGGTGGTGAGCTGTCCTTCCCAGATTCCCCTTATATAACTAAAGGCGCTATTTGATCCCAATATTTGATTAATACACTCTATTCTCAATATTTATAAGACTACCATAAGTTAAAAGCACTATAATACCAGTGTGGATACAATTTGTCTTTCTTCCCAAAAAAACTGATTTTTTCTAGTTTTTTCGAAAAAACTGATTTTTTCCCTAAAAAAATTGTTTTCCAAAAAACGCTAAACAGCCTTTTGGTTTCCCAAAGAAAGTTGTTTCTCCTTTTCCCAAAAAAATCTGATTTTTCCAATCCTTTTTTTCGAAAAAGCTATTGTTTTAGAAAAACATTGAAAAATGACTTTTTTCCCCAAAAAAGTTGTTTCTCTTTATTCCCAAAAAAACTGATTTTTGACTTTTTTAGAAAAAGTTGTTTTTTCCAAAAACACTGGAAAGCGACTTTTTTCCCAAAAAAACTCTCTTTTCCAAAAAAAAGATGTTTTTTTCCAACTAACGCTAAAACATGTTTTTTTTCGAAAAAAATTGATTTATTTCAAACTTTTTGCCGAGAAAAAGCTGATTTTTCCAGCTTTTTTTTCGAGAAAAAAGCTGGTTTTTTTCCAAAAAAAAACTGAAAACAATTTTTTCCGAAACAAAATTGTTTTTCCTCAAAAATGATTTTTTGAATTTTTGTTTTTGAAAAAGTCAGTTGTTTTTTCAAAAATGTTGATTTTTAAGTTAGGGTTTATTAGTTTGGAGGTAAAATTGGAAATATAGGTGTGATGTATTTAGTAATTAGATGGGTTTTGTAAAATAGACTTGGAATATATGTAGAAATGTGGTGTATTAATTAAATATTGAGATGCAAATAGCGTCACCCTATAACTAATTGAGTAATAAAAGCTAAATGGTTCATCTTCTTTTGTTTCAGCCACGGGGTTTTTCGACACTCACAACTCTTTGCATGAATTTTGCCTCAACTCATTTATTTTAGCCCACAATATCCATCGATAATCAAGGTATATCATGCATGCCGTAAAACGGCATAAATTAATTTGTTTGGAATTAATAAAAATTTGTTTTCCAGGTTGGTGTAGGGTGGATGGGTAGTAACAAAATGTATCAAGGTGGGCGACACGAAATTTGGGTACGCCAAATAAAATATTAAAAAGAAAAATCATATAAATATTAATTAAACAAAAATTTCTTAAATCACTACAACATAAATGACATTAGATAATACAAAATTGGCAAGACTTTTACATAAGACACATTATATAACATGTGTTTGTAATATTTTTTACATTATAATTAAAATCTATGTAATACTTTCATAGCACTTTATCAATATGTAACAATTATTAACCATTTTAAATAAGTAACACTTTTTAAGTATCACTTTTTTGTTATTTTTTTGTAACACAAACAGTATCACTCAAATATCGAATAGGTGCAGTTTATAGGATAATGGCAAGCAAAGGCAGTATTCCTCAGGGATTGACTACAAAACACTTATGCTATAATAACATCGTATTCTAATTTTATTGAAGCAACCGAGATATCAAAGAGTTTATATAATCGAAAATTAAAAATCAAAAGAAATAAATTTCAAACCCCACAAGTATTTTCAACAAATACCAAAGCAACTCTAGGCACATAATCTCAACACGCTTCTTCAATATTAAATCCAATCAATGTTTCAAAATCAACTCATGTGTTTCTATCGGTTCGAGTTCCTAAACTAGTTTATTCCTCCCAGGTGGCGCACAAACTGTGAATTAATAATAATTGAGGTCTCCGATGCATGACAACTATTATCAACTCCCAAAACATCTTTGAATTGAAATACTCCCCACAAACAAATGTAGTCTCCCAGTCATTACCTTGTTTATGTCGAATTCAATTTTTGTCGTAAGAACTCACCTCCGGATTATGGACTAAGAAGTATGAAATGCAAATTATTGGTCGATAATCAACAATTAAGAATAACCACTTGAATTTTATAAAATAGAATACATGAATCAATTAAAAAAATAATCAATCAGTTTAACACCACAGTTTTGATTATACCTATAGATCCGAAAGATTAGCCAAACATTGATAACAAATTCATGACAAACATGAAATCAACATTGTGACATCGTTAAAGTACGAGACAACAGATCTAAACTAAGAAAGAAAACCGCTTCTTGTCTGGATGGATCCTCCTTACAAGCCTTCGAAACTCAGGTTTCCGTGATGTGAAAATGCTTACATGGTGTTCTTCGTGAATCTAGTCCTCTCTCTTAGAAGACCTTTCGATCTTGTGTTCCCTGTGTATTTTGGTGTGTTGTATGTTGTATGAATGAATGAAATTTCAAAAGGACTTGGTCCCTTTATATAGGTGCTTCGAGAGATCACCGATAGAATTCTAACGGGATTAGGAGACCAATTGAGTATGGACTGCGCCGATCGCATGGGGCGTGACAACCCACCACCTTTGGGACATGCGATCGTATTTTGCCTCGGGGTCTTCATGAATGTTGTAGCCCGTTCGCTTAGCTTTCCGTAGCCACTTTAATCACCTCAATATCAATTTTGTAGAGAAAGTTATGGCCGAAATACTAAACCCTATTAGTGATGGAAATCGTTGGCGCGTTTGGACGTTATTTAAGGAAATTTCCTTCACTGTTTCGACCGTCCATGCTTCCCATGCTTTTTCCTTCACATCTTTGCTCGTACATTGTCTTTTAACATATCCTTGAACATGCTATCACCTCTGTCCGATTTAGCTCCATTTTCGCAAAATTCACAAGAGTACACAAATTGTTAGATAAATATTTTTATCAAGATTTTGATGATTTTGTTTATATACCAAAAATAATGTTTTTAAATGATGTCCAAATACCCCAAATGATCTAAAATTTTTACTAATTATTTTTGAAGTTTATTTTGACAAAATATTGGACAATACTTACATTTTAGGCCAATGAGGTCGCCTACGGGGTATCCCGATATCCTGGAAATGATTTTTGAAATAGAAACGATGAGTTTAAAGTGCAGGAGTCAAGTCGTGAACAAGAGGTCAGGTATGACTAAATGATTTAAAATTGAAACATAGAGCTAATTCTTTGAAATTTGATGTGAGGGGGGACGGGTCCAAGTCAGTTGGGCCCGGCCACGGCCCCCCTCGACTGGTCGACCTCATCATGTGTCTCATCTCATGATTTACTTTTTAACGTTTCAATTTCACGATAGACCGTCGCGCTATGTTATTTTTGATGCATAATTCAAACGTTGAACATCCATTATGCAAGATTTACTTTATCAATTTTGTACATTATTTCTACATCTTGTGATCTTCTTTTTGTGACAAAAGTGAAGAAGGAGCCTATATTTGAAGACTCTCACATGAGAGGATGATTTTGAAGACCTGACAAGATACAACAAGAAATCACAAAATTCCCAAAGCTTTCTTTTACACTCTTTGTTGTAATAACTTAAATTTTTGCACTTGCACAATCTTGAGATCTAGGCTTTTTATTCATTGATTACACTTGCACTCAAAGTTTGTATACTTCATTTATTGAGTTGTAATCTTCAATTTTTCTATCATCCAAACAAGATATCCTTGTTAGTGTTCTTTGTAGTAAGAACACACTTGGGTGATCTTAGGTGTTCAAGAGTGTGGTACTCTTCATAGGTGTTGAAGGAAGATTGGGGTAATCTCCTTGAAGGTGTTGTAAGAAGATTGTAATCTTGAAGGTGTTGTAACAATTATGGTAATTGTTAATAAAATTCTTTTTTTTGAACCCATTCTGAGGATATCTTTGGGGTGGTAGAGCCACGTAGTCCCTAGGTGGAGTGAAGCTCTTTAAATCAACGTGTGTTGTTTAATTTCCGCATTTACATTCTTGTCTTTGCTTGATCATTGAAAAAGAGGGTAATATGCGAAAAATCGGCATAATCTATTCACCCCCTCAGATTATAAGCTGAGTCACTTGGACTAACAAGTGGTATCGAGCCAAACTCTTTCGCAAGCTCGTTTCACACGCGGTAAAGAGGAAGATCCGCTGGCTGCGGGCAAAGCTCGTTACCACGGCCTCCACCAACAAGCCACCGCTTTTGTGAGCGAACAACTATGCATTTTGGAAAGACCGAATGGAGTGCTTTCTTCAAAGTGCGGGTTTGATATATGGAACGCGGTTATTGAAGGCATAGCTAACCAACGAAAAAATGGAGGATCGCTCCTTGGCCCCAAAAGTTTCAAAAGAACTCGATGTTGAGCAACAAAGCTTTCTCCCTAAACGGTAAGGTGAATATTTTACATTGTTCACTCACCACCACCGAGTACAATCACATAAAGAGGAATAAGGTGAAGCACATGATGTATGGGAAAATCGAAACCATCTATGAGGTACTAAGAAAGTTAAAAGCAAGAAAATCATGCTTGTTAAACACTTTGAAAATTTCAATATCGTGATGGTGAAACATATCAAAAATGGTGGAAAGGCTTGACAACATTGTCAATCCTCTTGCGGGCACTCGGGGAAAGTCATATCCTAAGAAGATAAAGTGAAGTAACATGCAATTGAACGAAGCATATC